>CAVLJG010000003.1:40646631-41315268 GCA_963669975.1 Acanthoscelides obtectus | reverse complement strand
CTTTACAGGAAAAGCAAAACGCGGCAGTCCATAGCATCTTCATGTGTGAAGCTTTGCCTACTCAACACAATCTCAGATTACTTAGTAACGAAAGTCAGTTATTAATTTTTCCAGTTCTTCATCTTCGCCGCAGTAGTTGCAGTGGCCCGTGGCCCGTGCTGGCTTCCTCCAGCCTGCTGCCGCCCCAGTAACATATGCCGCTCCAGCATACGCCACTTACTTGACAGCCGCCCCAGCACTCTTGAAATCGGCTCCAGTATACGCTGCTCATGCTTCCCCAGTATTGGCCATCAAGACCGTCGTCAGCCAAGAGTACGACTCCAACCCGCAGTACCAGTACGGATACGATGTCCAGGATACCTTAACCGGTAACAGCAAGAGTCAGATTGAGTCCAGAAATGGTGATGTTGTACAAGGTACTTATCTGTTGAAACAGCTCTGGTACGATGGTTTAAAGTTGTGCTGGCATGCATTTTAGCGTTTTTATACTATTTGCTAGTCGTTTTAAAAGTATCCTCTAGAACAGCAGATTTTGCCGGTTAGGCTTTATGTAGCCAATAATCGAAATCTGGTATTTTATTTCAATAAACATTGTCGAAAGATAAATAATGATAGCACAGGAGAGATACTTCCCACCAGCGAAAACGCCGCTAAACACTGCAGTTGGAAGTTGTATTCTCCTTCAACATTCCTTCTTATTACTGTGTCTTTCCAGAATCGTACTCTCTGACCGACCCCGATGGTACCCGCCGTACCGTGGACTACACTGCTGACCCCATCAATGGATTCAACGCTGTGGTACGCAAGGAGCCCCTCGCTGCCCCTGCCATCGTTGCCAAAGCCGCCCCTGTAGTCGCCAAGATTGCCGCCCCAGTAGCGTATGCTTCCCCAGTTGCTAAACTTGCCGCCCCAGTTGCCTATGCTGCCCATGCTGGCCCCGTAGCATATGCCGCCCAAGTCGCCAAATTAGCAGCCCCAGTTGCCTATGCTGCCCATGCTGCCCCAGTGGGATACGCTGCCCACCCAGCTCCAGTAGCCTATGCTGCTCCAGTCGCCAAGCTGGCTGGCCCTGTAGCATATGCCGCCCATGCCGCCCCAATTGCGTATTCCGCCCACTTCCCACCATCGGCATACGGTGCCCACGCATACGCTGCTCCTGTTGCCAAATCCACCCACTAATTTATTCTAGTCTTACGGTTTAGTCAATAAAGTTTTGTATAAATGTAATGCTCTATTTTAATGTTGATTACCCTCAAAGATGTGCTAACCTTGACTCAACTGCGACATATAGAAGACGTGCAAATTTTTGCTTTTGTAGATGGCAGTTGTTACCTCTCTGGGTTTTGTGATACCTAGACGATACCCGCTTGTTTGCTTTCCGTTTGTCGGTGTTCTTACGAATAGACGTATACTATACTGACTATTTGTTGCTAAAAAAGCATGAAACAGCTTTGTATGCGGTTGGTGGTGGTTACAGAGACGGAAAGCAGGCACATTCACTACCATAACAATGGAATGGATTCACTCTGCACTAAGAGTACGGGTGTTGCGCTCCCTGGACAAAAATCAAACAAAAAGAGAAGCTAAGTGACACCGAATTCAAAGTATTCTGGATATCTTAAAAGGCTCCGACTGCGTTTGAATAATAATTATATCACCATTTGAAAATAATCTCAACTATTGGAATAAGAATTTTTTCTATATATATGATTTGTAAGCTTGTAAAGTCTGGATACTCAGAAAACAAGCTATTTACAAAAAAAATGGCTCCAAGTAGTTAGACACCCATCCCTTCGAAACATGCTTCTACTACAATTTTCCCTGTAGTTCAATGGCAAAGTCGTTAGTACCTATACTGTTTGGACTTTTTATACAAAACATTCGCTCAGATTGAAGCAATGACAGTCTCCGTACACGGTAGTATTGGAGCTATTTTTTGACACTGTATGTCAACAATGTTTAATAACTGATTCTAATAGCTCTTTATACGTACTCATATATCATATACAGAGTGTCCCAGAGTGACACGGCAGGTAGATTGGCTTATATCAATCAGATAAAACCAGCATGGTCCTAGAAAAAGTTTTCGAGATATTGCCAAAAAATCACTAATTTTTGCTACTTTTTTTGCCTGTTATGCCTATAAAGAACTTATAACTTATGGTTTTTTTTCCTGAAAAACCATTAATAATTGGTTGCGACAACTGAGTCTCCATTTCATTGAAAACTAGCACGGTATGCTAAAAAATAATAATTATGTTCCGTCCTCGTCGAAGTAAATATTTAGAATACATATCGTAGTACCCTCGTAGTAGTACCTAACGCCACGATTTCAAAGCGCGCGCGCAGAGAAGGAAACCGGCACCGCGCCCCTTCCCTCTACCTTTCTCCCATCTGGCCACCAATAAACCTTCATTCCTCGTGCGCGACCGTCAAGACGTTAATCGGCGTGCGTCGTTTATGAGCATTGCAGTGCCAAGATCCGCTGACCATTTAGAATCAGAAAACAGGAGAGAAGATTGGCCGATAGATGTGCTTTGCCGAACGAGATACCGACCGACGGTCGCCTGAAGATTGCTTTCGTCACCGACCAAAATTAGAAAGTGGCGTGCAGGCCTCTTTTTCTGAAGAGGCGTCACCATCAGGTAACTGTCAACTATCCGATCTGTTTTGGGTGCAAGTTAAATGAATATTAGCATGGATGCCTCACCGGCGCTGCAAATTGTGCCTAGCATGACGTTTCGGATAACGGTGAAACATTGGACTCGGTTGCTTGGCACAGCAACGTGGACCCGGCTTGGGATAGTCAGGTCCACACCAAGGACGAACGAAGACGTTTGGGATAACGCTGAAACATTGGACTCGGTTTCTTGGGATAGCAACGTGGACCTGGCTTGGGATAGTCAGCTCTACACCAAGGACGAACGAAGACATTTGGGATGACGCCGAAACATTGGACTCGGTTGCTTGGGATGCCAACGTGGACCTGGCTTGGGATAGTCAGCTCCACACCAAGGACGAACGAAGACGTTTGGGATAACGTGGAAGCATTCGACTCGGCTGCTTGGGATAGCAACGTGGACCTGGCTTGGGATAGTCAGCTCTACACCAAGGACGAACGAAGACGTTTGGGATAACGTTGTAACATTGGACTCGGTTGTTTGGGATAGCAACATGGGCCTAGCTTGTGATAGTCCACACCAAGAATGAATGAAGATGTTTGGAAAAATGACTCAATACTGAACTTCGTTGCATAAGTAACAACACTGAAAGCGTTTGGGACAACGTAGCAACAAAGTATGGTCAATAATATTTTCTCTGTTGCTTGTGATAGCAAATTTCATCTGGTTTGTGATCACCGTGGTACAGGACTGTAAGTTTGAACATGGCAGGCTAGGAAGTTGTTAAGGTATATTTTTTTCTTATTACCAGATAGAGATTAGGTATGTTATATGAGGTTAGCGTTACATTTTGCTTTTGATTGCAAATTGCATCTGGTTTGTGATAACCCTGAAACAACATAATAAGAATGCACAAGCCAGTTTAGGAAACTGCCGAAGCACCATTTTTCATTAATGACAAATAGAGATTAGGTTCGTGTATGCGAGACAAGCGTTACATTTTGTTTGAGATTGCAAATCCTATCCAGTTTGTAATAGCAATGTAGCAGTATAGCATTTTTCATTTATAACAGATACAAATTGGGTACATCTATGTGAGACTAGAGCGGTACATTTTGCTTGGGATAGCAAATTCCATCTGGTTTGTGATAACTATGGAACAGGATTGTATGTATGAACATCTCCGGTAAGGAAACCACCAAAGTTTTAATGTTCAGTAATAACGGAAGTTAAATATCAGTATGCCCGATTAACGTTACATTTTGCACAGGTGGCATTCGAACAGCAGGGCGCTCCGGATTGTTGACTTGAAGGCCATCTGGTCTGTTTACAATAGATGACGCATCACCACAATGATGCGGCGACCTTAGTGTAATTAATGTTCGCTCGTTGTTCTAAGACTGACATTTCGAGGGCAGATCTTGTTGACGACGATAGATGAATAAATTCTGGTCTATTCCAGCCACCTAGGGTGAACCCTAAGGTAACGGAAGCCATAATAGAAATTGTCGCACGCAGGGATGCGTGCTTGGACTGTGTACAGCAACATGTTAGCTGATCATTAACTGCAAGTAGCAATACGCTATCCTCTAGGTTCAAAGAAGGGAGAGGAGCGCATGCTGGCGGATATTCACATTAAAGCAAAGAATTCAGGATTATTCTGACAGACACTTCCAGTGATATCTTGCTCTTCGGTGTAGGTATGATCAAGTCAATTCTAAATAGAAATCAGGTAAACAGACCCGCAACTGAAGGCTAACAGGCCAGACAACGTACTGATATCATCAACTCAGTATTACAGATGAGGTATGTAGGTTAGCATGAACACTACCGCGTATTCATCATCAATGGCAGAGCTTCAGCGGTAACGCTAAAGTCCTGAGTTGGACTCAACCGGTCACTTGCCATTCAGACAGCAACTGGTTTAGCAATTTTCCATATTTGAATCTCATTAGTCCATCTATGAATTGCTTAGCTACGGTGCTATCAGTAAAAAAAGTTTAGCTAACTAAAAATCAGCACCTATCCAACTTTTTCTTGCCAATAAGTCTGACGTGTCAACACGTTTGATTTCTTACCTCAAGACTGTGTGTTTATAGGGGTATAACAGTTAAGTCTAGGCTATTGAACTGGAATCAGACGTTTCCGTAGAGATACTATCTTAACAAGTCTGGATTTGGAATATGCAGGGATTTTGGTACCCGTTAGGGAGAGCGATAGAATATATTTCAGATTCATATTCAAGGGACAACTCTTCCAATACCGCTTAGGGTAAATTATACCCCTTATGTGTTCGCAAAGTTAACAAAACCATTTCTGGAATACTTTGTGAAAAAAATGAGCACTTTCAGGCTCAGTATTAAATTGTGACAGAAAGAAAGTAACTTCAGTTGAGCGGACGATGCAGACATTACTAAACCCAGTAAGAGCAATAATGGACAGCAACCAAGACAGAGTCCGAAACTTTGCGGTGAACATCGGGATCTTGGTATCAGCTTGTTTTTCATTTCGTTACAGC
Organism: Acanthoscelides obtectus; assembly: GCA_963669975.1. Classification (NCBI taxonomy): domain Eukaryota; kingdom Metazoa; phylum Arthropoda; class Insecta; order Coleoptera; family Chrysomelidae; genus Acanthoscelides; species Acanthoscelides obtectus. The sequence goes on along the minus strand of CAVLJG010000003.1, from coordinate 41,310,129 downwards.
CGACTATACACTAACGAGTGAAATTTCTTGCCTTGTAAAATTATCAAGGGAATTCTAACGCTACTATGCCACTAGTACAATATAACTTAAGGTCTACCTCGGCTGGAGCTCGAAGAAACTGGCAGATGCGGTCAGAGGTATTGAGTTATCTAATTTTTTGTTGTCTAATTTCTCGGACTGGAACATTCGTTGGCCAGGGAGGAGTCTCTAGTTTTTTGGTCACCCGACAAGATCCCGCATGCTAATCATCAGGAACAACTGATAGCTTTCTTCTGTGGTGAATTCTTTGCTACCGATTTGAAGGGCTATCGTATATTATACCCCATCCTACATCAATATAATGGAGAGCTTCTGGTTTCCACGTCTGGACCAGGTTGGGGGAAAACTACGGCAATTGTATAAAGAGAGAAATCTTACTGCCCTCGCGTCGAATATAAAATCTAGGAGTAATACTGGTATAGATGAGCTTTTGCGTCAGTGAGACGTGGAAGTGGAGTGGAAGCTGCACCTGTCACCGTTCTGATTTTGGTTCAAGTATTCGGTGTTTCTGAAATTTCACTTCTAGAAGTATCGCAAGTATCTGATGGAGGGACCCAGGAGGCCGCTCCCACTAATTCTGAAGCTTACCCTGGTTATCGTCACTTGAAAGCTGTCATTCCAATCAACATTGATATTCCATCATATATTGTGGGCTTAGATTACGTTAGGACCTTTATCAGGAAGGTCCTACCTTAAAATTTCTTACCTTACAGGTGATACGAGATCAAGGTATAATTGTTTGAGCTATCAGTCTTTTACCCAAAATGTTACTGACGATGCAGACTTAAGATGTTTTCTGAAGGGCATTTACAGGCTGAGGCCATCTCGACTGAAATATAGATACTGTGGTTGTTCTCGGTCAGCCAAAGAGGTTGCTGGTAAGCTCTGTAGATATTTTGATGAGGAAATCAGCAACACTGCTAGCTCTAACCTCAGGTCAGAGTGTGCAAACTAATTGAAACAGACAACATCTGGATTGGGTTGGATAATAATGAAATTGGGATTTCAGAGTTTTTAAAAGTCTCGGAGTCACTCATGTGGCAACCACTTAGGTTTTACCGTATTTTAAGCCCAAATAAAAAGCATTTATTTGTCACTGTACAGTAACTTTATCATGGTGCCTCGACTCCCAGATGGATGAAGTCGGTTTTAGCAGAGAGTGTCACAATTGACAACCCACAGTACCTGAAATGCGTCTACCTCTCCGCCGGCTAAATTATAGTAGTCTCAGGCGCGCGGAGTGCTGGAGTGCGTTTTCTGAGATACGTCACAAATCTCTTATACCAAACAATAGCTTTGCTCAAGCGGCATTTGAGATGAACCAAGTCTCCACACCTTAAACATAACTATATTATTACGTTATTTGCTCATTACCATGAAATGGATAGTAATTTTTGAACCATGTACGTCGTATTACCTGTTGCTAAAAGCCTTCACTTGAATTGTTACAATGGAAATGTACATTTAGTTGACACATACATTGCGTACAATTTGTGTAGTTGTGTATAGCTTACGGTTTACTATTGCAGAGCGTTAGAAGTATGTTGTTGCAACTAGCTTTGAACATCTACGATATGTATTCTAAATATTCACTTCGACGAGGACGGGACATAATTACATGATCAAACGAACTTACCTGTAAGTGATGTTTGATCTTAATTATGTGAAGTCATCGTCGAAGTACATAGCTCCCTTGCACCCTATGTATCACCCAATTGTTGCAACAACTTGGCTTTGAAGTAAATGAAGGTTTATAGGTGGCCAGAGGGGAGAAAGGTAGAGGGAAGTGGCGCGGTGCCGGTTTCCTTCCCTGAGCGCGGGCTTTGAAATCGTAGCGGTTGGGTACTACTACTAGGGTACTACGATATGTATTCTAAATATTTACTTCGACGAGGACTTCACATAATTAAGATCGAACATCACTTACAGGTAAGTTCGTTTGATCATGTAATTAGTGTGGGCAACACACCATTAACCCCTGGGTGTCTTAAATGCAAAGGTAAATATATAGTTCCCACGAAGAGACCTAAATGAAGATAGGTCTCTCAGCGTGCAATAATCCTTGTTAGTATACGTACCTCGGTGGTCGAATCAAGGCCATAGTGAGGGAGACTCTGCCCACAGTGCAATTCATACTGCGATAAAGGGAGCTGGAGATCTTTTTGAATACCCACAACTCTATCCGGTTTTTCGATTGGCCAGAAAACGTCAACCTTATTTTGTAATCCCAATGATTTTTATATTTAAGAATATTGCCTACATGGCAAACTGTGAAAGGCCAAAATATTAAATGGAGTTTACGGTCATAAAACACATGCCCACAAAAATAGTTTTTATGTCTGGCCACCACGATACTAGTTATGATAGTATTGAGTTAAAAAGACTGATGAAAAATAGTAATAATATAAATGATGTTAAACTAGAACAACTTAAAAATAAAAAAAAAACAAAAAAGAAGTACTGGAGCTTAATTCCGTTATGTGAAAATTCAACACCCGTTGTACGCTTATCGGAATTTTTGAAAAATTGCCTCATGTAACAGATTGAATTATTCATAACTTTGCCTTTGATTTTTTGTGTATCACAGTACATCAACATTAGCTGGTAGTATGTCAAAGGATAATGTTTAAGATAGTTGCTTTTCTTTTAGTTTCTATTCCAATACAAATTTCTTTGACGTTTCGAATTGTTTTCTTTATCTCATCACCTAATATTTGTGTAATAATCTACATCAATTTTAGGCACGGGCATTTTTCAGCGGGTAGCCAAAATTCAAAAGTCGATCTGAACTTTTTTATATAAACTCTGCTGTCAGCAGACCAACGATTACTCAAGAGATTAAACAATCAACAAATTTACGGAGATAATCGCCCCCTTAGCTGGAAATATGATTCTTTGCTTATAGGTAAATGAAGTAGATTCTGTATATCTTAAAAAAGTATATGAACAAGAACTTCAATAAAAATATATTTTGACTCTGACAAAGATCTTCTAAAAATTCTCACGGAGTGATCTATGTGCATTTTCTAAGTTTTTCCAAAATAACTTGATAACCTACCGCAAATATTGAAACAGCATATGATCGACAATGAATATGGGCTAATACACTGACATTTTCAATTCGTAAATATCTAAACATTACATATAATGCGCAATCAACAACACGCTGATTTCGTTTTCTTGCTCTCCTGTAAAATTTACTAAACGTTCGTTAGGGCACTTCGTGAGAAAGCCGACGGTATATACTATAGATAATATCGCGCCTACGATGTACATAAGAGGCGTCACGGCGCCACGCCGCCACTCTTCTACCTACTTTTGTTCCTTGGATACCCTCACAAAGATACATAATTTTATTCATAAGCTTGTATGGTAAATGTATGAGTTACAACTGCATTAACATTCTAACTTAAAAAATTGCGATACACCATCCCCACCCCTCCACCCTTTCCCATCCGATAATGTTTCCTAACTTTCTCTTCAAAAATGATCAGGATCCTCTGAAACGTCAAAAAACTAATTTTGAGCGTTTTTGTTTCGTTTTTCCATTTTCGTTTGCCGCCCTTGGATTCATTTTCAAAAACTGCACAGCTTTTTCGTCCTTGGCAATAGTATCAACATTATGTAAAAGATTTATTAGAATTCGAGCGATACTTCTCGAGTTATAGTCCATAGGATCTACGGACAGACATATAGACACACAGACAGACGAACGGAAATGAATGACACGGTTTTTCGTGATGTACATGTCATATAATACTCCAAAAATATGATTATGTATGTGAGTGAACAAGGAACAGAACTAAAATGGTGGACAGTTGCTTTAAAACAGAAAATTTTACTCAAATTTAAATCTCCATATTTTTGGAACAGAAAGAGATATCGAATTGCGGTATCCGGGAAGTTCTTGACCAACTCTTTGAAAACACGTACAAGGTTCAACCGGCATATTTGTTTTATTTCTCCACTTACATAGGGTGAGCAGAGAAAGTCATGCTTTTCTTAGCAAAGTTTGGGGTATTGTCAGATTCTCAATTTTTGATCTTGGAAATTATCCTATGCATCCTTAGACTACCCTAAAAAAAATAGTTTCTCAAATTTTTCGTAAGTTGGCCATAACTCAAATTATCGAATCTTAAAGAAGTTGTTACACTTATCCAGAAAAAAATTACTTTTTCTCTTGAGAATGGGTCGAATGGTGTGCAGTAAAAATTTGCTACTTCAACATTATGTAAGATGAACCAAGTTTATAAATTTTACTATGCAACTAACAGCTCAATAAACAAATCCAAGTTACTACTCTTAATATAGGGGTGTATTCCAGTAGCGTGACACCAAAGGCATTTTTGTTTTCGTAAGAAGTGCTAACATCTTGAAAACTTTTTTTTTTCAAAATGCTATGATGATGGCCAATACTGCTATTCAACTTGTACTTTCTCATTCAGCATTGGCGTACGCGTCTTCATTGGAGATGTTTTCCAATAGGTACTACGCTTTATTAAATTTTTAAACAACATCATACTACGCTTTATTAAATTTTTAAACAACATCAAAGAATTTATTGATTAACATTAACAATATGTAACATTTTAGAAGAAAAAATTGGAGACCACTTACATACCTAAATTATTTATGACGAAAGCGGACAACAGTTATTTCAAACAATATTGTTAGTACCTTGTAGGGCCACCCCGCATATCGATCATAGCCTGGCATCCTCGTGGCATACTTTCCAGAAGGTTATTAATAAATTCTCGGGATATGTTTTCTCACTCTTCCTTAATGACCTCAGTCAGCTCTTCAATTGTTTGAGAAGAATTTTGTCTTGACCGCACTAAAAATTTTAGCCGGGACCACACATGCTCAATTATGTTTGGGTCTGGAGACAATTACCACGAAGGTCTAAGGCCTAAGCACCCATGGGGTACCGTAGGGCTATAGGGGGATACAGGGGAAAGGGGACGCCACACGGACTCTGGCGAGGAAACACTTGTGCATGCAACATGCACAAATTCTGGCCCCGCCTACGAGATTCGCTGGGTGATACCTCTGTGTTCGACAGTCAAAGACCGTCTACCACCTACGGAAAATCACAACATCCATAGCCAAGAGAAAAATTCCTCTTGGGACGGGATTCGAACCCGCACAGCACGGCGACTGATTAGGAGACCGAAGAGTCTACTCCTGCGGCCACCGCTGCTGCCTGGACGTATTTTCTGCCAAAAAGTTTATACCCGTACGATCTCTGTGCGGCCATCATCGATGAAGACAACATCCTCCCCAAAATCTTCTGCCAAAGGCAAAGCAATATTGTTTAAATTGTTGTCCCTATATACCGCAACATTGACTGTCCTGTTTGAAATAAAAAGTTCAGATTTTATAACCATAGCCCCAGCCTAAACAGTAATGCCACCTCCACCAAACGCCTTTTGTGGAGACATGTTTTCTTGATCATACCACTCCCCAACTTGACTCCAAGCAAGGACGCTACCATCAGAGTGGTATAAGTTGGCCCATTGATACCCGACGACTCTATGATTGTTCAAGAGTCGGGTACACTTGGCGCGACGTGTTGCTCTGGCAGAAATGCGACTTTAAAAAAGTACCTAGTAAATTTTTTATAACATTTAGATACCTTAACAGATTAGAACTTAAAGTTTTTCTTACAGTACATTTGGAGGCTGAACTATACTTTAGCGCATATCGCAAATATGACATTTCCTATTTTAAAATGAAAGGTTAGGATGTAATTTGCACGAAAATATCATTTTTTCTTTAAGGAACCCTCTGCTTGGTATTTTATAGAACTTCAAAGTTGCATTTTGTGTGGTAATACTTTGGTATAGAATACTGCTTTATGAGCTGTTCTTTTCTTGTTTACACAAAAGATTGCTCAACATTATACAGGGTGTTCCATAATTATTGCGACAAAATGATAGGGGTTGTAGAGGGCATAAAAATATGCAATTTTGCCTTATAAACCCCTGTTCGTAAATATGCCGTTTGAGCACTACAGTTAATTTTACCTTAAGAGCTCATAGGAGAAACAAAAAATTCACCAGCTGCAAAATGTTCGTCTAGCACATTTCATGGTCTCGCCGGTTTGTAGAAAAAGCCTGCTGTGTTTACATTTTTGTTATCGTACACCCGTACCACCTTTGAAAAGTCCAAGCCATGGGTCCAGCAGACTATCTGCCGCGTCGACGTTTTTGTCGTTGGTGGCTGCAGCAGGAGTTGAGGCAACCAAACTTTGGTCGCTACGTTTTGTTCACTGACGAGTCCTGTTTTACAAAGGACGGTTATTTTAATAGCCATAACAGTCACATTTGGGATGAAGAAAACCCTCATGCCATAGCCATCCATAGAGACCAACATCAGTTTTCAATTAACATCTGGTGCGGCATTGTGGACGAGCATATCATCGGGCCATATCTGCTTTCACCACGTTTGGATGGGCATGCTTATGGTCGATCCTTACAGCATATGCTACCGGAACTATTAGAAAATGTGCCACTGAATATAAGAGCCAACATGTGGTTTCAACACCATGGCGGTCCAGCCCACTTTTCTTTACAAGTGCGGCAGTTTTTGGACGACAAATTTCCAAATAGGTGGATAGGCCGAGGTGGCCCTGTGCCTTGGCCTGCGCGGTCACTTGACCTGACTCCACTGGATTATTTTATCTGGAGCTATCTGAAAGCTTTAGTGTACGAAACTCCTGTTCACAACCAACAAGAGCTACTGGGAAGAGTGATGGCCGCGTCCGCACATGTTCAGGACATACCGGGGGTATGCCACAGAGTTCGCCGATCATTGAACAATCGTGCACAGGTGTGTATTGAGCAAGGTGGAGGACACTCTGAGCAATTACTGTAGGTAAGCTGTTTCAAGAAACTGATCTTTTTTTTTTGCTGCAGCCCAAACGGCATGTTTCCGAACAGGGGTTTATAAGGAAAAATTGTTCATTTTGATGCCCTCTACAACCACTATCATTTTGTCGCAATAATTATGGAACACCCTGTATAAATATAACATACAATGTAAATTACTGTGGCACTGTTCATCGCAAATGAAAACAGTTCATTGTTAAGTAGTAATTTCTTTTATTTCAGATGAATGTTCCCATCACTACACCACCATCCACCACCATCACTATCCTACTCTCTCCATCTAGTTGCTATGTTGCCAAATCATGGATAGTTATATACCCTAATTTGGTTTGACAAATTCTTACTTATATACTAGCGCAAAAAAAGGGCAATCCGCACAGGATTGTCATAAAAATGCGATTTGGAGGTGTGGCCGGCAGGTTTTGCTGTACTAAATCCACCTGGTGCCCTACGATAGCGTTAGCTAAAGACACTTTTTTGAAGAAAAGTACTTTGGTTATTGTTTTTCCTATATTATAGTTATAATAACTATATTTACTTTTGTACGTATACTTGAAGAATTATTCAAAGTGAAGCTGATGCCATAAAATATACCTAACTAAATGTGATATATATGCGAAATAACTGTCAAAGTAGGTGTTGCCAATCACTAAATAATGAAAACATAACAGAGAACATTGCAAGTTTTTTGATGATTTGATGAAATAATTGTTGATCTTGATCTTTGTTTAACTATAATGTTGGACGATGATATGTTGAGTAGACTTAGCGTGGTGGTCTAAATCGACGAATCGAAGTTGGGTGTCTTTATATGCAATGACCGCTGGTGCCTTTTGATTTTCTATTTCACGCGAGCCGCTGGTGCATTTTGCCACTGTTTAGACACATACTGTTCAAAATTTCGTCTAGTTGTCGGTAACTATTGGGTGAACTTCTCATAAAACAAGCCACTTACAATAAACTAAGACTTTTATTTTGCAAATAACCTAATTTTTTATCACGTATTTCTCCCAAAAAAGGTACAACTTGGCAACAGTTGATATCATTTGTCTTATCTGTCAAGAAATGAACGTTATAAAATCGCCATTCAGAATTGTTTGTACTTTCAAATATTTCATATTAATGCGAAAACTTTGATCTCATTGAAAATACGCGAAAAGAATGGTTAAGGAATTTGAGGAAGACTGAAAAATCACAACACAATACCTCTACACAGTTTACCAAGTAAATACCATCATTTACGTATATATTTTGAACTGTTATTTTAGCTAATAAGCTAATGTGTAATCACACGGCTGATTTTGAACCTGTTTTTGTAAAAAACAACGTTATTTTACATATTCACATATATTTTCCTTATTACTATACAGTGTATGTTATATTCTTATAATTTAGAGCATAATTTTATGCAAAAAGCAAAAAAAAAGCGTATAAAACGGTATTGCATTCTAGAATATTACCACCAAAAATGCAACTTTGAAGTTCTATAAAATAGCAAGCAGAGGGTCTCGCAGCGAGGCATCCGGTATCGTTAATATTGGTACCGGGGCACGCTGGGATAACGGGCAATGAGACAGCGGACACTCTGGCGAAAACAGGATCAGCCAGCAAGCTCGTTGGTCCTAAGCCAGCCCTAGGAGTGACCGCGCATAAAGCTAGGAGGAAAATGGAGACGTGGGTTGCAAGAAAACACTCTCAGAAATGGAGAAGTATCTCTAGACATCTCCGCCAGGCACGAGAGCTCATTGAAGGGCCTAGTGCTAAGGATGGACGCTTCTGCCTATCTCTGGGTAGAGCCAACCTAAGGCGTCACCTGCACGTGATGGGGGTGGCTGAGGATCCCTTGTGCGAACGCTGCGGAGTAGAGGAAGAGACCTCGGCGCACGTTTTGTGTCGCTGTGAAGCTCTGAGCTACTATAGGCAGACTATACTGGGGTCCATTACTTTGGACCCTCAGGACGTCAAGGAGCTTGGACTCAAGGCGATTCTCAACTTCGCTAAAAGGGCGAGGCTTGTGATTTAAGGATTGTAGAGGTGCATAAGGGCCCGCTTACGCGGCCTATGCACTGGCTCCTTATGGTGGCCGGGATGCCTCTAATTTTAAGTTTCATTCATTCATTCATTCAAGCAGAGGGTTCCTTAACGAAAAAATTATATTGTCGTGCAAGTTACACCCTAATCATTCATTTTAAAGTAAGAAATGAACTATTTGCGATATGCCCTAAAGTATAGTCTTACCCAATTGGATGCTATTATTTCACTGTGCCGCGATAAATTTTCATTTAAGGTTCTGGACGAAAGGGCCATCCTTCACCTGACTTTCTGCAATAAATGTCTTTCGGCCCCACCTCGTAATTTTTTTAATTGCCTCATCCGTGCAAATAGGACGTTTTCCCGGTACCCTGATACGTACCCCTTTTACGGTATATTGCGAACCGATTAAAATTATAAATCGAAGCTACATCATTCACTGAACGACCATATCCCAATAATATACAGTTCTCACGTTCTTTTTGAAAAATACCAGGCATTATTGAGAAAATAAAATTATACTGTCAAGTCTACAGTCAATATTATTGCTACTGAGCAATTGCATGTTTGAGGTTAGGATGAAACCGGAGAAACGACCTATTTGCATGGAGAGGGTTATCCAAAAAAAAACACGAGGTTGAGCCGAGAGACATTTATTGCGGGAGGTTCAAATTCGATAATTTCAGTTATAGCCTACTTTCTAAAAATTTTAGATATGGCTTTTTTAGGATAGTTCAAAGATCAAAAAGATGTATAGAAAGATTTCTAAGATCAAAAATTTAAAATCTGACATAGCCCCAAACTTTGCTAAAAAAACGTGATATCCTTTGCTCACGCTTTATAAGTGGATAAATGAAACAAATATACCAGTCAAACCATGAACATATTTCTAAAGAGTTGGACAAGAACCTCTCGAATACCGCAAGTCGACATCTCTTTCGGTTCCGAAAATATCGAGATTGAATTTGGGTAAAATTTTCCGTGTTGCAATTTTCCACCAGTTTATTCAAGCCATCGGGTAGCTAGGCATCAATGGAACAATTTGATTGATATTGTGTTCTTAATTAATTCCGCTGACCGAGTTTTGATGAAATTATATAGTTTACCTGAAAATCCTCGATTTTAATAATTTCCTCGTAGTGCGAGGCGTGGCTTTGTATCACGAATACGAAATGCATTGTAGCTACGCAATGGCAACGAGTTCTAAAACCAATCTCATATAAATATACATTTAAGAATGCGATAAATTATAAGCAGAATAGAGTACGTCCTAAAGGATCGTATGTATGGAGTATACGCCCCTGAGGTATAAATTACTAACATGACAACGTAATCTTCATTGAGTGACGCATATCAACTTGGCTGATTGGGACATCTTTGTGATACAATCCACTATTGCTTTGCATACATAAGCTACTAGTGATTTACTTACGTCTAGACTGTTCGGTTGTTTTAGAATTCACGACTATTTAGGTTATGAGACCCGAAATGCGCCAGTTGGCATTATAAAATGGTATAAATGTGCAATCCAAAATAACTTATACAATGTAAGTCTAGACTGAATAACTTAATAAAATGTAATTTAATGAATGTTGTTTTTCTTAAACGTCTGGTTCCAATAAATTTTGAAATAATTTATGTGTCTCATTCCTGAAAAATACATAGTTCCGTAGCAAATTCCTTCTATACAAAAATATTATTAGTTATATACGAAAATATGCATCTACTTGTCGAAGGAGTAGTTTTAAAATAGATTCTTTTAGGCAAATTGTTGATAATAGCAGATAGTTACTGAAAATTGCGACAAGGAAAAGCATTATTTTCAGTCCCAGTGTTTGTTGTGCTCGGGTGCGATTAGAAGAGCATCAACGCTATTGTGTTCCCACTTCGTAGAAATAATTGACATCGGCATCTAAACTTATTAACAAATACCTGCTTTCGTTGTCTTCCCTTTGAAGCGTACACCTCCGTAGGTGAAGTATGTAGGAGTTTATATATTGCTTATGCACGTACAAATTTGAAATATTGCCCAGACGTTTTGACGATGTTTATAGGGGTACCTCCACAGATATTTTGTTATTGGAAGTATTTTTTCGCTTGAATCTCGAGCTTTAATAGAACACAAACAATTCATCAGAATTTTTCGTGTTTATAAACATATAAAAAAATGAAAAAAGTATTGTCCAATTTGGGCGAAAAAAAAAATATATTATCATACTGAGTTTATAAGATTCTATCAGAAGTACCAAAATTTATGAAAGACTACTTCTTGAGTTATAGAGAAGACAACGATTACCAGACAGAGGCCAGAGACGTGACGAGTACATATCCTAAGACTCAACAAAGAGAGTCTAATAGATTGACTTAGCACTTCCCATGCACACATATGGTATAAATCTATTTTCCGTTCAAGCTGCGCGAACATGCTGAGCGTTATTACTAATTAGTGGATAATGCCACCTGCCTGTCCTCAATTTTTCTTTTTTGCTTCTTAACAAACGTTTGACTTCGCCCTAAACCTCAACTGATAAAGATAACGTTCTGTATTTTATTTTTGAACTGCCACTGGACTAGTATTCGAAACCTGTAAGCATTTTCCGACATTCGTGGTAACGTTGAGTAGAAGTTGCCTCAGGATCCATCCAATCAGTACTTACCGACAAAGATGACCGGACAAACAGATGACATGGTTTATCGTGATGTGCATGTGTCCATTAAAACCACTGGTAGGTCCAATAGACCATCTAGTCCAAGGTTGTCATAGACAAGCGACACATACTAATATCTAAATTTTGAAATGCTTCGTAATTACAATACTTCCTAACCAGTTCGCACAGTCGAATTTTTCCGTAATTATAAAATGTTCATCTCCCAATAACGTACAGGCAAGTAATGAGCATAGTAAAATTCGGCTTCGAATTCCAAGCTCACAGTATCAGATTTTGGAAGTGTTCCCTATAATATAGAAAAAATTAAACTCGAGCGGCATGCTTTGGAGGTAGGTGTACATGGTGATTCACAAGTCGTGACCAAAAATGAAACATCATACAGAGAACCGCATTTTAAGGGCTGTCTTCTATGTAACATTTTTTCTTGCTTTATTGAAAAGGTGAAGTTTAAAAATAAAAGACAATTTTTTAATATCTTCAACACAGTCAACAGGGATGAACAAAAATTTGGTATGTGGATTTATCTAACTATTGTCCACACTCAAGAGTCTTGAAATGAAAATTAACGCGCACCAGTGGCGGGGATACAGGGGATTAGAGGCATTATTTTTCCTCAATAAAAATAGTACGTCACCGTTTTTTTTTAGAATCGCAATTTTCAGAATTTTACCTTCAATTTGCTACAACTAATTGCTCTTGTTTTTTTTTCTAGAGTGCATTGCCTTCGTAAAAATAAAAAAAAATTGTAATTATATTTGAATAATAAAATCAAAAAAAGGAATCAGTCTTATCACTTATTTACAGACCTCGTATATACTATGAAAGTTGAATGCCCAGATAATCTTCTGTAGACTTCTGTATGTGTTCAGTGGTATCAATACATTCTTTCCTTATGTATGCATCACATTGTCATAATTACCCGAATTTATGCTACAATGACAAGACAAGCTCATATTACGCCTTACAATCCTATACGCGAATTTCTTTAATTATCTCAATGTCTGCCTTTCTGTATCCCTGTTTTAATCAGAATTTTGATCCACATTACAAAGATCTCTTTTATATCACTTACGCATCACAGTGGCGTCATGAAAAAAGGGTTGCTTTTGTTTAATTTTCCGGTAATTATTGATTGGTAGGTCTCGATATGTATTAGATGTTCGCTAATGCTTTATGTTTATCAAACATATTAAAAGGGAAGACCCATAAATGGAATAAATGACACAGATTAATAGATATAACAAGAACCATCGATATATGGATATGTCGTGGTCATAACTTATAATTGACCATTTCATGAAATGATCGAGTATTTCATGAAATGGTCGCATTTCGGTCGGAACAGCAGTGCACGTGGATCCTGAACTCTCAACGACAACTTGAGAATCTTTTATAAGGGATTAGGAAGTGCATGGGATATTCAACTGAATCTCATGAACATCGAAATGAGACTTAAATTTTTAGCATTAACCCTGCTTTGGCTGGTAAGTCACAACCTACGCCATTGTACCCGATCGCAATTTGTAAACGCATATTATTACGAGCACATTATCCAAAACCCGTTCTGTTGGTGCAATTTGATTATGCCGAAACGCAGCAATGCCAGTGGCGCTGATTCGTATTAATTTCTCTAGATATTAATCAGCCTGTTACGTGGATGACAATGCCACAGAGTGACCTCTTGCCGGGCGTGTCTTCGTCAACTTTTCACCAACTCGGAACAGGTACAAATTAGATCGAATATGAGAGCTGCCCCTATAACAACTAGTATAAAAAGTATCGGCGGATTCGGAAACGGTACACTTTTGAACTTGACGTCGGTTCAGCAAGACACATAATGGCATTCAGGGTAAGAATTATTTGCATTAATATTGTAAGCTACATTTTTGAATCATGACAGGGCCGACTTGTTAGTTTTTATAAAAAAAAAGTTTTGAGAAAATTTTAATTCACAACTGATCAGTCATAGAAGTATCTATTGATCATCCTCGCACTAGGATCTTTCTAACTTACGTATACTTTTCCATTTCAAATCACAAAAAAGAGACAGTAAGATACACAATCAGTACAAATCTGAATTCATCGAAATTAAGCAACTAACCAAAAGCTTACTTCTCCAAAATATTTGGAAAATGAAATAATTACATCTTTTGGTCCACCTTTTTAGAAAGATCTATTTGGTTTGATTTGACTTATTGATATCACTTTGAATCCTTTTCTTTACTTGCACAACTGCATTTCTACTTACACAGCACGTTTTTAGCTGCAGTATGATATTATTATTATTATATTACGCACTATTATCTGTCCAACATTTCAAAGTTAGTTGAATCAAAGTCAGCATAATGATCTCCTCCAAGGTACTGGGTTTTATTCTTATATTACATATATTCAATCTGAGTGTGACTAACGTATAGAACATTCATTAGGTATAGCAGCAAATTGTGTTAATAATTGAGTAAGTCATGTTTGACGTACAGCTGTTAAGCTCTTTAGGAATACATTTTTTCAAAAGATAAGCCTTTCTATGTCATAGAAATGTTTGCACATCCTTGGAGGTTTGCTTGAAGGTGGGTACATTTCATGCTAATTTATGATCTCTTCCGCAGTTCTTTTTCTTCGCGGCAGCTATTGCAGCAGTGAGCGCAGGCAACCTCCCTCTGGCATACCAGTCCTCTCCACTTGTAGCCGCCCATGCTGCTCCCGTGTTGGCCACCAAGACTGTCGTCAGCGAAGAGTACGACCCCAACCCGCAATACCAGTACGGATACGATGTCCAGGATGCCTTGACCGGTGACAGCAAGAGCCAGATTGAGTCAAGAGATGGTGATGTTGTCCATGGTATGTGAAGCTAGAAGTACTTTATTTGAGAATTTGAGGGAGTGTGGATCCTGCACAAGATACTTTGCCTCTAGGCGGTATATGGGTATTTTATTTGGCGTAATTCGCCTGTGTCGAATTTGGTGAGATAAACTTTCTTGCAAGGCCCTGCCTTCGTGGAAAGGTTATTAAGACCATTCCGGTGATGTTTTTGTCCATTCAGCATAACAACCGATAGATAAGTATTTATAATGTAATTGGTAAAAATTTGCATCAATGCGTCAGAGATAGTTTGCATTGTGTAACTCAGCATAGTAGCAACCTATCTAAAGAAACAACAAGACTATGATTATAGGATTGCTATCAGTTTCACACATTTCGAATTTATATCAACTTCTGTGTTTTTCAGGATCGTACTCTCTGACCGACCCCGATGGTACCCGCCGTACCGTGGACTACACTGCCGATCCTATCCACGGATTCAACGCTGTGGTACGCAAAGAGCCCCTCGCTGCCCCCGCCATCGTAGCCAAAGCTGCCCCTGTAGCATATGCTGCCCATGCTGCCCCTGTAGCATATGCCGCACATGCTGCCCCTGTAGCATATGCCACCCATGCTGCCCCTGTAGCATATGCCGCCCCAGTTGCCAAGCTAGCAGCCCCCGTTACATATGCTGCCCATGCTGCCCCAGTTACCTATGCTGCCCATGCGGCCCCAGTTACCTATGCTGCCCATGCTGCCCCAGTAGCTTATGCTGCTCACCCAGCTCCAGTTGCCTATGCTGGAGGATACGCTGCCCACCCTGCCCCAATTGCGTATGCTGCCCACGCTGCCCCAGTTGCCTACTCTGCTCACCCAGCTCCAGTAGCGTACGCTGCTCACGCATATGCTGCCCCTGTTGCCAAATTCCTCCATTAATTCATTGTTCCTGTTATTATGTTCGACTGAATAAATTGTTATAACTTACCTGTATTTTATTTCGAATAATCATCCGATGGAATGGTTGTGAAAACCCATCCAACTGACAATTTGCTTTAAATTACCATGATATATGGGTGACTAACAAATTAGGTGAAAGCACTTCTTGTATAAAGTGGTATCAAGTAGGTTGACTCTGTACTTTCAACGCAATTCTAGACTTTATATATGCATCACATATCTGAGCGAACTTTTGTACGCTCAGCTACCGTTATTGCCGCCTATGCATCCTGTCGCATACGGCCGTAAAGTAGAATCGGTGAAAAAAGGCATCGGTTCAGCAAAAAATTAAATTATGGGCTTTGAATACGCATGATGTACAGGGTGTAAACCTTATGGTAGTCATTATTGAAATGGGTAATAGGGGGTGTCAAAACCAGTCAAAAAGTTCATATGACCCATGGTCCAAAAGTCAATAGATTTTTGTCTACATGGCTTTATAGTTTACAACTTTAAGTGCTTCATATCGACCACAATCACCACAATCTTTATAATCCAATCTAAAATGTTTTTAAATTGGGTAATTAACAAATAAATGGCATTAAGTTTTTCTAAGTTAAGTCGAAATTTGTAGTCAGTAAGTAAGTAAGTTTCATCAAATTAAATATTTAAAATACATGACAATAGCGCGTCGGTCTTTCATCACTCTTATCGAACCGGCAATCGATCGCAAACGGTAACCGTGGTTAGTATGTTGTTTTGTTTTTGTTCGCGTACGTCGTAGTGTTTATTTACAATGTTCTCGAAACGAGAGTTCGCCGAGATGTTGTTAGTTTACAGTCAAGCTCGTCGCAACTCAAATCTTGCAGCTCAAATGTATCGCCAACGCGGACACCCAGACAGACGGAAATTTGTGCACGTGTACCATAGACTTCGAGATACGCTAATATTCGCACGCGTGAAAGACATGTTACTGTATAGCAGGAGGAACAAATTTGAAATATCGTGGAAATCAATGCAGATATCAGAACGGGAATTAGGCCGCCGCGTAGGACCATCGCATACCATAGTCCATAGAATCCTACGGGAAAATTTGCTTTATCCCTACCATGTACAACGAGTGCAGGCCTTGTTACCAGAAGACTATCCTCGCAGACTAATATTCTGTCAGTGGTTTTTTCACAAAAACATTGAAAATCCGGATTTTTTTAAAAACGCAACGGACGAATGTACTTTTACGCGAGACGGAATATTGAATTTCCAGAATACTCACACGTGGTCCTCAGACCATTCGTGAAGGTCATTTCCAACAACGTTTTAAAATAAATATTTGGGCGGGTATTTTTGACGATCAGGTAATTGGCCCTTTCGAGTTACCGCCAAAGTTGTCAGTAGAAAGATGCCTTAGCTTTTTAGCCAATAACCTACCAGAACTTTTGGAACAGACCTTAGACAACATGCCATTACAACGGTGACACAATTTGTGATTTCTTCATGACGGGGCACCACCACACATTTTTAGAGGCGTCATTCAGTATTTGAATGAACATTATCCAAATCGCTGGATCGGTCGAAATGCTCCTGATCCTCGAAAATGGCCAGCAAGATCTCCTGACCTCAATCCGATGGATTTCTGGTATTAGGGAGAACTTAAAGGGATGCTTAATGGGGCTGGTCCAATAACAACTGAAGCACAACTTCGCAAAAAAACATTTAATGCGGTTGAAACAATAAATGGACAACCTAGAGTAAGAAGAAACTGGGTTCGTTGTAATGAAGCTTATGTGGAAAGTGGAGGACGACATTTTGAACACCTTTTTTAAATACAAAAAAGTGCAGTGTGGGTTTTAAAAAGAAAAACAATGTATGTATCTAAATTGGGTTCCCTATTTATTAAGTGATTTTTTTTCATACGTTCAATAAACTTTCACACACCAGGTGAAGCGCTGAGACAGTTAGTGGTAAGTTCGTTTTTTTTAATTGTTTGCATTTAACGAGTACATTATCAAATAACGAAATAATTCCTAAGAGCCAAAAACAACAAACTCCATCTTTATTTGCACTGCATTCCGTTGTAATTTGCGTCTGGCATTGCGGCGTTGTCAGATTTTATTTTACTTTAAAGTCGCTTTTCTCTAAAAAAATCCCGTTTTACCCCCATGTTATATGAAACTTTTTGCTTCTTTTAACCTTCTCTATCACCCATTTAAATAATGACTATCATAACGTTTATATCGTGAATAAAGTTTTTAGGTTCATCTAGGTTTTCTATTGGTCAGTTACGGAGACCCTTACAGCTGCCCAAGTAATATAATAAATATGATTAGAGAGAAAGTACTGTGTGTTTAATATATTTTTTTTAATAATCGAGGACACCTTTCCTAGGTTTTGGTATTATTTGCTTGAGGTAATCAAACAGATGGGATTCTTGATTCCATAAAATATTTCCAAATTCGCAGAAGACTGGTTAACGTCTGTTCGTTACTTTCGATCTGAATAACTATATAGCCCGAGAGCAAGCAGTGGCTAGTGCACTTTATTTACTAGATATTTCTAACATTAGGGGCAAATATACGGTGTAATACGTGTGAAATATGCTTAATAGGCGCGTAGAATTACTGGGGTTAGAACTTTACCAAAAAGTTGATGCACCCCCAAATTTGTACACCTACATTTTTTCAAAAATGATGAGGATCCTCCGAAACGTCAAAAACCGAATTTTGCCCGAATTTAATTTTTTCCGTTCTTGGCGTTTTTCTCCGCTGGACCGATTTTTAAAAACTAACATTCTATCAAGATCCGAGAAGTATTTTCCAAGTTGTAGAGGGAGCAAAGATTAACGAACGGACAGGCAGACGGACGGAAATGAGTGCCATGGTTTTTCGTGACGTACTTGTCTTATTTTCGGAAATTTTCGGTATTACAATAAATCCTCGCCAGTAGGCGTGGGAAGTAAGATGTAGTGAACACTAAATGCTACTGATAGTGGCTTTACGAAAGCCCAGAACAAATCGACTTGACGGTCTCACAGCTGAAGCTTCAAATCTAATATATTCCTTTATGTCAAATGGCAGATATGTGCTTTAAATCATATAATGTAACAGCTCTTCAGTCGTCTGGATGACTTGGTAGAAGTAGTTGTTTCATGGGTCTGATGTTTCTAATATTGTTTTTACTTTCTCTGACAAAACTGCCGAAGAAGAATTGTAATCGCGATAAATTTCGAAATTGGTGTATTAGGTTTTTCGAATGTTATATGACATGCACTTCTCGAAAAACTATGTCACTCATTTCCGTTGGCATGTCTGTCTGTAGGTCTGTCTGCTAATTTTATAACCGCTCCTAACTTGAGAAGTCGGATTTTGATGAAAACACACAAAAAATAATTAAGAATCGCCTAAACTTCAACTAAACATAGACGTTCTGTCATTAGGAAGCTTCTGATCGTGGAATCAACATGAAAATCACCTGATAAATGTCCAATATATAATCTGCCCATAATTCGTAATAACTTGAAAATCGATGGCGTTGCGTGCTCGGCTCGGTGCTGCATTGCATAGTCGTGGAGGCCATTGCCGAATGTGCAATGGGTGACAAGTTCTGCGGTGGTGTCGTCACTGACACACAGCTACAGGAGAAATATTTATGTATTTTACCAATATTTGGATATTAGGAGTACGTACCACTTTAACGTTCTGCGATGCTTTTGTAAATAATAATAATAATAATAATAATAATGTCTTTATTAATCCCTCCACACTGCGAGGCGAAGTTTAGCCAGATATGATGACTCAACCGTTTTTATATCCACACATCTACTTTTCTGAACTTATGATCCTTAAATGTGCCACTTATTTTGCCTAACCTTTAATTTGTGTTACTACGTCTATGATAAATCTCTGAATATTTCGTCAAGTGGATTGGCTCAGTACTTATGACGCATTGATATAGAATAGACACGAACTGACACGCCGACATAAATGAGAAACACTTGTGTGTTGCAGATATCTTTAAGCAAAAATTGTGAACCGAAGTTCGAATATTGGGGCGAGTTTAATACTTCCATCGTTTAGGTAGTCGTAGATTTTGACAACTGATTCAGGTGACGGAAATAAAATTGCTGGAACATAGTGTTACAACGTTTCAGAGATTCCTACTCATTTTCGGACATTGTTTGGAGGGGATGAAAATTGTAGATTGGAAGCTGTATGCGGTAAATGGCTGTGAATTGTTGCATATCTTTTTGGTCTCAGTGTCAGTAGCTGCTGGTCTCAGTGATACTATGCACCTGTTAGATACAATAAGTCGCACATATTTTCCCTACATCTGCTATGGAAACAGAAATGTGATATATTTCCTTTATATAGTTTGATATGATCGAGAATTCATCGTAGCTAAGTGAATCTACCTAATCACGATTCGATTTCGCCTTTTGAAACGATTTAACTCGTTCCTCTTCTTCAACTAAGTCGAAGGAAGTATACACTACATCTCCTTGTCGCCATTTTTTCACTATTAACTGGTTGAATTATAATGTCAATAAACAACAAAATATATAACAATGTCACTTGTTTGACAACTGAACTATAGGATGGCTCATCCACGTGTGGACGGAATATTACTCATAAACAAATACATTTTGGGAAAATCATTTTATGGCATGTTATACATCATATTTGAGGGCACATTTATAAAATATTTGCAATTATATAGGGTGTCCCAATTTTGACCTACATATCAAAGTTGTGATTTTTTAAGTGGAATGCCTCAAATTTTATTGCATATTTATATAAACCAATTCAAAAGAAGATTATTGATATAACATACTATGAGGGTTTTGGTAATTACCTACTGAGATGTACGGTGTTTTGTCCAAAACAAACCTTCCACTTCGGCAACTCCTCAATCCACCATTTTGAAATTTGGAGTGCTGAATTTTGGATCAAAAAAACTTACACACCTCAGCTTTTTTCTTATTTGTTACCTCTTCGAATTTTCATTTTTGCTCATATAGGGTGGTCAAAAACGCGAATTGTACTTTTTCTCAAAAATTTCAAATGCATTAGCTGTATATTTGGATTGGATTCAATCTTTTTTTTGGTATAAGGTTTGATATATAGATAAAATCACTACATTTTGACTTATTAAGCTTTTAATACACCAACACACCAAAATGAAAGAAAAAAATCACACCATCCATCGAAACAAAAGACAAACAGTGGGCTAGTTTCATATCGCCACTAAGAGTACAGATTTGACGTGAAATTTAATAACAAACAGTACAGTATAAATCAACTTCAAGCGTAATAGAGAAAACAAGTATAACAACAACATAAACAAACAACTATCACTACTCAAAGCCTAATCTACAAAAATTGCTCGAAAACATCTCCACCATGTTGAATACACAACAGTAGCCTTTGGATAAATACTGTTGCATATCCCTCAGCCTGTGTTCCCTTATGTTCAGAAAAGCATCGTTAATCCTTTCCGTCATATTTTCCGGGGTAGAAGGTGCATATCTATAAACCTCTTGCTTAACGTAGCCCCATAGAAAGAAATCCATCGGTACCATATTTGGTGATCTAGGAGGCCAAGATATAGACTCATCACGACCGATCCAACGATTGCTACTCCAGGTGTCCAAATAGTTACGCACACGATTATGTTAGAAGTACATGTGCATCCGAGTTTGCAGGTTGACATCCTCCAAAAGCAAAGGCAAATGCTCAATAAAGAAATTCAAGTATTCTATACCTGTTAATCTGTTGTCGAAAAAGAAAGGCCCGATAACAAACATTCAAGCCCCATTTCCCCAGTAAGGGATTTCCGTGGCATGATAGTGCATGTTATGCCTGTTGACAACACCTATGCTGTTAAAAGTTGTCTCATCGCTAGAAAGAACCTTATTCAGGAAAGTAGTGTCTTCACTCACTCTAGTTAGCATTATTCTACTAAACTCCATTCGAGCTGCGAAATCCTAACGTCGAAGGCCTTGATGCAAGCATAGGTGATATGGATTGTACTTATGCTTGTGAATAATCCTTGGACAGAAGCTTTGCATATATCAGTTTCTGCTCCAATTTGCCATGCACTTAGATGGGGGATTTTCCTGCAACTTTAATAGAACCTCAAACTGGTTCGCCTCATTGGTGACACTTAGATTAACTATACATTATTTACTATATTCCACTGCCCCACTTGATTCAAACCGATCTCGTAGTGTGAAAAATGTTTCCGGCCTTGGATGTCGCATATTAGGGTACCGTTGCTTATAAATGCACACCCTGTATAATGACCAATATTTAAAAAATGCGCCCTCAAATGTCATGTATGACATCGCATAAATCGATTTTCCCAAAATGTATTTGTTTATGAGTAATATTCCGTCCACACATGGATGGGCCACCCTATATATCCGTAATATTTAAAAACTGGTGAGAACTTGCCTTGCTACCCTTCTGAAACTGGAATGGGCCAGTTCCTACAGGATTCATTGGTTTGCCAGTTTGACTCCAGTCTACTACATATAACTATCGGATATTTAGAATTCCCAATTGTACGTGATTCAGTCTACGTATATTATTCTAACTTTGCATATGCACCAAATTCGTCGTTTCTTTGAGCGAGGTAACAGAAGAATAATTCAGCTTCTTTACAATAGTAATGTTAAAATATACCCTTTGCACCATCCCTGCTCTATCAATTCCATTATCATATATTATACCAAATTGTTATAGAAGGTTAAGATGTTAGTTACCCGGCGGGCTCTTTTAATAAACGTATGATTAGAGACTTAATTCAAATTGGTTGAACTGCTCCAACGAATTCGAATGACAAGTTATTACGGTGCAAGACGGTGGAGGACAAAAGGAGATGCTCCTGCAGGAAATTAACGTGGATGTCTCTGCACTGCTGTTCCGAACACAGCAACGACAAAGAGTTTTAGTGTGTACATATTCAATTTCGGTGAGCACGATGTTCCTTGGAGCTACACAATGGGTTCATAGTAATTATCTACCTTAGCTGTGCGATGCAATCAACAATCTCAGGTGCATCTTGAGACAGCTTTCCTTGTTTAAGGAGCTTGGTCGGGGCGAGTTGTTTGACAAATAGCTCTATCGCCATCGCGTACAGTATCAAGTGAGTTCTTGAAATAAAATGGGGTCAGGTTTCTGGTCTAATGAAAATTGAATGAGAACATACACCTTCTCAGAACTGTTCTGCTTCTGCGTAACAGAACAAATCGTTAAACGACCTAACAACCCAATGAAGATCATGTGGAAAATTGTTAGAAAAACCAAAAATAGAAGCAGTGGTATGAATACGTCAAGAGAATCAAATGAGTTCAACGGATTTTTCTGTAATGTTGCCAAGAAACTGAAAAGTTGGGGGAAGGTGAGCTACATCCAGAAAGTAATATACTTCCACCAACGCGTCGTACAGCATGTTTGCTGACAATCAGCAAACTGATAGTCGGCAACAAATCATGACCTAGTTTACTCAGTTAGCTCTCACTGACTGTATAAATTGCTTCCATGAGAACTTAACGAGTTGGCTGAGGGAGCCAAGATCGATTACAGACAACTATCCGCTGTTCGTACAGAAACTTCTGACTGTTTTATGACTGTCAAATTACTCAGCAGATAATTGTCAGAGCTCGGAATGAAGTACAATCATTATTCGAATGTAAAATTTGTTAAAAGGAAGTACACAATTTTGGAAAAGTTGAGGTATTTTCATTTACTGTAAACCAGAATGATCCAGGATTTATCGTCCGGTTGCTCGAAAGTGCCTGAATTTTCTTCTAGAGAGGAAAACATGGGACACTTTCTTGAAAAAATAACAACAACAAATTTCAAGTAGGTTTACTCAGTAATTCCCACTCAATTCTCATTTATGCATAGAAAATGTACAAAGTATTGTAAACGACTTTTAATAAAACTCGGATACTAGAGTTTTTGTTCCCTGTTCTCTTGTCACAAAGTTGGCGATGGACGTCGAAGGAAGAAGTGCCGAATTAAGTAACAACGACAACATGTAATTTATTTTAGAAAAAAAAATAATAATAATGCAAAATAAGATGATTTCAATGTGTCCACTTGAGCTTGAAATGACCTAAAATCCCATCTCAAATAAAGTCAGAAAAACATAAAAGTGATTTTGGGATAAATCTCATGAGCGAGACAAATGACTATCTGATAATTCCAATGCCTATCTAAGGTTTAGCAACGTCAATTTATGACGTAATGTGCGTTTTTGGAATCAGCAATATAGCGTCTATAAGAAATAATAAAGTTTATGCTGGAGGACAAGAGACGAAACGTCATATTGAAACTGTGATTATGCCTTCTTGTAGAGTAGAAAACTTGTCAGTGATAATGTGCAATTTATTTTAAAATCCCACTACTAATAAATTCAGAAAAAAATTTGAAGCATTTTGGGAAAATTCGGTTTTTCTGTCTCTCTCCGAAAGTACCTTGAATTTGAAAACTTTCTAAGTGTCATTTTGTTGACTACCTAAGTACGCAACTTGACTCCCATTTAAGCGACTTAATTCCTTAAAATTTCCGAGATCAAAATGGTGAGTGTCGAATTAGAATTACCCTGTATATGCGGACCTTCAATGGAGGAAAGAAGTAAAACTACTACAAGACGGCTGAACAACAAATACCAAGATCTGCTTACATAGCTATAGGTTTCACAGAGTTCCTAACATTAACAACAAGGACTGAAACTTCGAACATACATAAAAACAAGACTTAAATCGCGTAATTTCGCATTTTGCAACTGTAACAAATTTTTTTTGAAATATTAGTGATCACAAAAAAAATTGTGTCGTCTATCGTTCGGATCTGTCATACTGTATTCATAATATGGAGATTGCACTTTGCCATTACGGGGTCAATAAACAAAATGTTGAGCACGAAGAGGTTTGGCGCTGCCTGGTATTTAAAATGGAACTTCACTTGCTCACCCGAAAATGTTACAAAAACTCGTTTCTGTTGAATTGTGGCACTGTTTTCTCCACAAAGTTTATGTTTTTCGGTTTCATTCACTCCTCCAGTAGATCAACAATGTTGTCATCTTCTTGGTATATCGCTCAGTTTTTTTACATCGCAACAGTCACGGAGGTGAAGCTTACATGCCAGGGCACCGCGGCTGCTATGAGAAGTTTAAAGAAGCTTTGCTATTCCTATTTTTGAACTGCTTAAGGTTAGCAAAACTGGGAAAAGCCTCTTTTTGTAGACCTTGACACCCTCGGGATAATGGAGCGGTCTTATCAACCAGTTCTGCATGTACATAGATCAACACGGTTAGGATAGGAGGCCGAAGTCTGGGTCTGACAGGCACATCGCGCGACGGCGTCATGGAGGAGAGCTCTGAGGAGCAAATCCCGTTGGCGTAGCTAGATCGCCAACGGCTCGCCGGTGTGAAAGTGTCCCCAGACCGTCCGTTAGAGAAGAGTAATCGATCAGTAAATGCCTTTTGCGAAGCAATTTTAGTCCTCAAGGTAGTTTCGGCACACTCTGATACCTGTCACTGTCATTGATTGACTGGCATCCTCTAATCTGTCAGAAGGTTCTGTACGAACAGCGGATTAACAGTCGGCAAAAAGTCAGAAACTGTTCAAACAGGTAACCTCTCTCTGATTCTGATTTTGACAGTCATCGACGACTTATTGACTACTGTACAAACAAACCATAAAAAGGTATGTTATGATGTAAGAGATGCTATCAGTTCTCTTGAAAGAAGGAACTGCAGAGCTATTTATGATATGAGCACTCCTTTAATAAATATGAACAAAAATCTAATCATAATTCCTCTAACCAAATTAATAAACATTTGCATTGAGTGTAGCAAACGGCGATACTTCTTGTTCTCAACAAAATTTACGAAAAATGCTTGATAAAAAAAAATCAACTTACATTTTGAAAATAACATATATTTTCTAAAAAAAAAAAAACGTTCGCAGTCTTAAAGTTGAGCTTTTAAAGAAAAAAGCTCTTACAGACCTTTTTCTGTGATTTAAGCAAGCATTTGACTGTGCATCACATACCATTTAATCAGAAAGCTCAGAATGTATAACTTCGAAACAGCTTCATGCAACCTAATTGGTTCATATTTAAGCAATAGAAAACAATTAGCAAAAATCGGAAATGATACATCAGATGAAAAATATATGGAACGCGGTGTATCCTAGGGTTCAGTACTTGAGCCGATTTTATTTCTGATGTACATCAATGATTTGCAGAACCACAAAGATGGAAACTATATATTGTTTGCTGATGATACTGCCATCTCTGTTAGATCTCAAAATATTGCTGAGCTTCTTGGGAAGTCTGTGATCGCACAGTTGACTGCCACAAACTGGCTTAATGCAAATAAGTTGACCCTGAATGAAAACAAGGCAGTAAATATGATATCACAGCATACAGAACATAAATTTCTGAGTATACACATAGACAAGAAATTTAAATGAGATATGCACATTGATGAAACAGCGAAAAATATAAGAAAAAGAGTTTATCGTATGAGTTGAATAGTGATACATTGAAGTTAGTTTATTCAGCTCTATGTCACTCGTTGGTACTATATGGAATCTTAGTTTGGACTCAGGGTGCAGAATGGCATGAAATACTCTCTTTAGAGAGATGGGCAATTAGGATACTGTATTCACTATCTGTAGTATACTGACGATTGCAAACAAACATTCAAAGAATCGAGGATACTTACATTGCAATATATATTTATGAAGCACTGGTGTAAGCATTTAAATTGCCGTGAACATACCTCGCATACTAACTAGGATTCAAGGAGTGCTGGGAACTTAAATATTCCTTTTGTAAGATAATCAAAAAGTCAGAATAGTTTAAAAATTACAGATCCTTACAGTTAAATGCCTTTAAACAGACAATAAGAAGTTTCCTTGCTGAAAACATTTTTTATTCATACCAAGAGTTGGACTTTAAATTTTAATATTTGCTTTATCTGTTATTGATTTTTAAACCATTTTTATCATTTAGTTTTGCCATGCATTCTTTGCTGCTGCGATGTTCTCAATCCATTCCATGTTCAATATAAACGCTGTTGAAATACCGCAGTCAGACCTGATACTTCTGAAGACTCCGCAGCTGGAATGCTTCTACATACACGGCGAGTTTTCAACGTGTTACCTTTTCATAGTTCCGATATTTCAAATACCTATAAAAGTTAGTTATAAAAATTGTAGTCAACAACTCCTTACTTGGAAAATATGCCGCTCCCCACAAGGTGATTCATCTGCACGACAACACATAGACATTTTTCAAAAGAATTTGTTTAGAATGAGCGAAAAATTAAAAAATAGTTATGCAGAATGGTTTAGTTCTACTGATGAACAATGTTTCTTCAATCTCTCATTTAAATGTTCATGTGTTTTCCGCGACAAAGATACCGAAATTCTTGTGACTGAGTGAAGGTTGTATTTGTATGGTGTTTTTAGCACTGCTCAAATTGAAAATTAAATGTATTGATTATATGGAAATAGCGTAGAATACATAGCAGAAGTAAATATTTTTTTATTATTGATGCAAACAAACTACACTAGATCAATACCTCTTTTATCGTTGTACTACCGGAATTCACATGCGATTATCTCCGCCGAAATAGCAGCAGTCTTTGACAGTGACAAGAGAGTTTCATAGCTGATTGTCATCTAAGCTGTGGCTATAGCATAGAGATAGTAATTTTTACAAGCTTTTCTTTAACTTGACCTGTTTGTTAGTATGTATGTTAGCGTGAAGCAGATCTTAGAACTGAAGTTTGAACCAGTTTTCATAGTAACCCCTGGACATGGGAATAAAATCAAATGGCGTAATGAGAGAAACACAATAAAGCAACGTGACATAATTCTAAATCAAATATAGCTTACAGCAAAATGCCGATTAATAATTTTCATACTCACCCTGTACTATTGGTATCAAATAGAAGGGCTTGTGGGGGATAATGTAATAAGCAAAGTGAATTCTGAATCCAATATGGTGGCCTGCGCTAAATGGCAATTCATAATTTTCATGATCACTGCTATGATGTGGGTATCAAATGAGACAAACGCAACAAGCAAATAACGTTATCCTGTATTTCATATGGCGATCTACGCAGAATATTGATGTATCATTATAGGACCTACATACACTACCGCTCAAATATTTTGGGACAGTAACTTTTTTCAAGAGAACTTAAAATAAATAAGGCATATATGACATTGATTGCTTATTACCATCTATAATACGACTGTTCAAGTTAAAGATGTATAAGAATCAGTGAATCACCCCTTAAAAGGGAATAAATGTAAACCTCTTTAGAGACGTCGATAATTTTATTAGTTCATTGCAGTCATAAATCGGCCGAATTCCTGCCGCTGTTTTAATTTTTTGTTTGTTCTATGTATTATGTTCGGCTTAATATGATACATAAACATCCTGGGTATCCATGAAACAAAGTAAAAATTGTACGTAGTTTAGTATAAACTACTAATCGATGTACTACGGTCACATTTTTTCAAAATAACCGAAAATGGTAAAGACGTGTAACGTTTCTCTTGAAAAACGGGGTGCAGTGTGTGCCTTACGTGATGAGGGATTTCCAATTAGAGCGATTGTTGAAAGGCTGCATATAGGAAGAAACACGGTGTCTCAAATTTCGAAGAAAAAAAGAGAAACAGCCAGTGTAGTAGATCGTCCACGCCCTGGAAGACGCAGAATTACAGATATTCCTGAGGATAGTGATAACAAGTAAACGAAACAGACATTTAACTGTGCCTGAACACACCCACAGCTTGAATAGAACGAGGGAAAACACTGTGTCCGTGTCTACGGTAAAACGCCGCTTACATAGGACTAACCTTAGAGGATGTGTAGCAGTACGCAAACTACTCCTGCGACCTACAGGTATCCACAAACGCAACTGGTTATCCTGGGTCCAAAAACACAAGGATTCGACCATTGACGATTGGATTCAAGTCCTTTGGTCGGATGAATCCAAATTTGAAATGTTCGCATCTCGACGACGACAGTTTGTACGCCGCCAACCTCATGAATGCATGACTCCGCAATGTTTGCAGCCCACTGTTAAGCATGGAAGTGGGAGTGTAATGGTTTGGGGATGTTTTGCTGGAAATCAAACAGGAGATTTGGTTCGTATTGAGGGTATAATGCGAAAACCCTAATCATTCATCTCGACTATGCCGCAATTATTTGGACCAGCAGCAAGAACTTGGTGCAACGAAAATCATGACGTGGCCTTCCCAGTCTCCTGTCGAGTACTTGTGGGATAAATTGGACAGACAGGTGAAGCAACAAGAGCCTACTAGTGCTGCAGACTTGTGGGACAAGCTTCAGGAAGCGTAGGTATCCTTATCACCGACTATTCTTGAAAAATTTATACGTCGGATGAGTCGTGTCTGTAATGCAGTTATTCGGGCTCGTGGTAGACATTTCGATGAATCACGAATTTAAAGTAAATTTTGATAGAAATAAGTTAGCAAGTGATTAAGTTTCAGTAGAAAACAGTTTCTTTTTTATTTTTTTGATTAAACACACTCTATGGTCTGATTTAGTTTGATTTCCCTCAAAAATTCTACTGTCCCAAAACTTTTGAGCGGTAGTGTATATCTACCTAAATTCTACAATATGGATAAAGTGAGACGTGTTATGGAATACTATTAATGGAATATACGAAAACTATATAGAAAGAACCAAACTAGTTATTTGCCATTATAAATACTAAGAAAAAAAAATGAAAAAAAAATGAATAAAAAAAGTACATTATTACAAGCAAGCTGGTTGTTAATAAACTGAAGTAAAATTTTGAAAATATTTTTTTCTGATTGGAAATATTTAAACTACAATGAAGCTCTTTCACCTTCAGTTTCTAAATAAAAGCGTGTTACGACTTGAAAGCGGGATGGAAAGAGAGTGCAATATGCTTTTATTTGAAAATTTGAGATGGAGGATTTTCATTATCGTTTAAATATTTCCAATCCGAAAAAAATATTTTTAAATTCATAGATCACTTCAACAGTGTATTCAAAAATGTTTTTTATTGCCTAACAACGAAAACATTACAGAGGTGCCAAGGACCCCAAAAAAAAAACAAATCATCCTATTGACACTCAATTACAAAACGTACGTTCTAAAAATAAGAGAAAAACGATTCACATATCGAGCAGAGAGCGAAATTCGCAGCATGTTGGTATTTAAAGTCACGGCTATCGGGCGTCGGCTGGTAGACACGCACCAGAAAACAACAATGCTTTCGTCGGACAGACAGACGGGCTGAACTTGACCACATTTCCAGTGGCAACATACTTTTTACAGCCGGTTCATGTTGGTGTTAATGTTACGAACGAGAACACAGCTTGTCTGCTTTGCTTGTTGGACCGGAGCGAAAGTTACGTCACATTGCATGACGCTGTAGCGTCCAGTCGCCCGGAGCAGGTGATCGCTCAATGAGATATCGGAATGACACCGGAGGGCAGTTCTTGAGACTAGGTTGGCATGCTATCAGCCATTATCAAACGTTTTTTTGTTCCAACTTCATGCAGGGTTACTGATGATTTGTCGTATTTTTCCGGGGAGAGGTAGGGGAATGAAAATGCAATAAATTTTCAAATTCGAATCTCAGATCGGAAACTGTAAGGAATACGAATTCAGTTAAATCCGGATAAAGTTGCGCATTTAGGTAATGAACAAAATGGCCCAAAGTTTCTATAAACGAAGATAGGCGAAAGAAACCGAATTTTCCCAAAATCGTTATTATTTTTTCTGACTTTATTTAAGATGGGATTTCAAAATAAAGCGTACATTAACAATGACATTTTTTCTTCTTCACAAGATGGAATGATTAAAATTGCACAATGACGTTTCGACTCTTGTCTCTACCATCAAGCTATTTTTTCTTAGGGACGCCATATTGTATCCTGGCACATAATATATGAATAAAATAGAAGGAGTCATGCATATATTTTTACAATGCATTGTTTGTCGCCGAAATTGCGCAGCTTTAGTGCATACTTTTGACTCATTTGACTACCATTGCCTATCAAAGTGCCAACGTTATATCAACATAATAAGGATATGTATCGGTGAAAAGACTAGGCTTGTGCGGCTCGTTGCAAATTATGCACGAAGCATCATGTCCTGAAATCACTTATAGCCACAATTATCTACAAGCACTCGCACTTTCAAAAAATAACACTAAAAATATAAATTTAATGACAGAACTGTCAAAAAATTAACACTACTTGTACTATGCACTTTCATCTTGACTACAGACTGACATCTTGGAGACAAACAAAGGGAGGAATTATACTTTACACAAGTATTTTAAATGACCGCATTATTTTTCCAAAAAAATTATAAAATTATTATTATTCTCTTTATGTACAAAAAGTTAATATATAACAAATGACGATGGACAAGGATTTGAAACTAATTCACATCAACCAAAATTTAACTCCCTTTATTTTGAGCTGTAAAGAAATTTTATTTTGGAAAGTGAAAGGCGCATTTTCAACAATTTAGCCTCAAGTTACTTAAAACCTTTCAACTCGACTACTCTTAATTTTTCAAAAGTGATAACTTGATATTCTGTCTGCAAACATTTGACAATAGACAATCCTGCGGTCAAACATGATACGGCAACATTGGATCAGCCGGTCTTCTCTTCCAACCGTGGGCAGTGGTCACCTGGCTTGGTCACTTTCCATTTCAGCTTCAATGGGCGTCCATCTAATTGCTTGTGCCCATTTCTGCACGAGTTTACGCTCAATTACCATAATTTTATATGTCATTAAAGTACAATGTGCGATTATTATCATAATTGGCATATTTACCGTACCCAGACCACCATGCACTGCGCGAAAATGCAATCTTGCTGGGTTCCCACTGCATAATTGAAATTAAAGAGTGAATAATGGGTTGATGTAACTACAGTTTAAAATAATCATTCTAATGAAGATGTCCGATTTAAAAATATATGGGTGGTTTCAAGGAGCAATATTCAGAAGAAGCGATTATTGGTTATTTGGTGATAATTGGAATCATTAAGTTATTTAGCTTACTATTGACAGCAGCTTTATTCAGACGTCTGCTAAAGGAGTGATTATTTGATGCCCGCATGACCCTTATTCTTGAAAACGATGAAGCAGAATCACGGAGAGAAAGCAGGCATGGATCTCTTCCTTAGAGAATGATCACAAATTCTGACAGTTGTAGATACTTGTCAAACTGGTAGAAAGCATTCATTTTTGTCAAAATAATATGTTCATAGGTTCTTCATATAATCAAACGTTCCGTCACACTTTATCTTAGTTATCCTACTCCTTGATTCAGAAAATCAATTGCCAAAAGACTTGAAGACGATTGAAGATAAAGTATCAATGGAAACATTGTTAATAAGAAAACAAGGCAAGGCAATAATAATAATAATAATAATAATAATAATATTTATTTACTCTAAAATACAGGGAACATGAAACGAGTAAATAAATATAATATATCCATAGGAGGACACGCCTGTGCATGGATCATATGTATGTTGAATTGCAAAATATAATAAAATAGAGAGAAAAAAGAAATTATTGGCAAGAATGGTAGAGCATTTATTGTGTAATATTTGAGATTATTTTATTAATTTGATTTCTCCCAATCGTGTTAATAAATTTTTTTAATTTTTTTTTGAAGCCTAATGTATTGCGTAATTGTTTTAAATTATTTGGTAAATGTTCGTACAATTTTGGAGCTATATACAGGTGACATCGTTTCATTAGGGATTTGTTTGGTTTAGGAACATTTTTGCGCGTAATTTATATCTGGTTTTATGATTATGTTTAATTATGTCGTGTTCACTAATAGTTTTGTGATAATGAGTGATGGTATGTAAGAAGTAAAGTTGTTTAGTATCATATACTTGTGCATCATTATATAAGTCATTAGTTGGGTATAATTTTGATTTGCCTAACATTGATTTTAAAATTCTTCTTTGAAGTACATCTAAATCGTTAAAGTATGTCGTGCATGCAGCACCCCACACTACTATACCATATGTTATGTGTGGCTCGACTAAAGCTTGATATATTATTCGTAGATAATATTCAGTTAATATACCGGTTAGAAATTTTATTTTATATGCTATGAATCTAATTTTCTTTAGTATGTGAGAAATATGTACATCCCATCTCAAGTGGGGATCTAGATAAATTCCTAAATATTTTGTATCATTAACTCTATTGATTTTTATATTTTTATCATTTACCTTAAACCGAAGGTGGTTATATTTTGGTAGATGATTAGATACTGATGAAAATGATAAAAAATGAGTTTTAGTAAAGTTAATTGTTAATTTTCGGTTATTAAACCACTGAATAATTTTGCAAAAGTCATTTTGGATAATATCTTTTAAGTCGTTCCAATCCTTACCTTTATAGAGTATAGCAGTATCGTCTGCAAAACTGACTATTTTAACAGTACTGTTAATTTTGAATATATCGTTTAAATAAATACTGAATAACAGAGGACCCAAAATTGTACCTTGTGGAACACCACATTTAACAAACATTTCTTTACTATACGAGCTTAATAATTTTACTGATTGCGGTCTATTTGATAAATAATTTTCCATTAAAGTATACAATGCCTTAAATATGTAAATTGTTTTCAAATGACAATTTTTTTTTCATAACTGTGATGCCACTGGACGGAATCTCAATGACAGTAATAACCTATCAAAGTCTGAAACAAGGTTACTACTATGCCAAGGCAGTGGCGGCAGACCTACGGGGGTACGGGGGTACGGGCAAAGAACGGAAAAGAATAAATGTCGCCCAAACCTTGATTTTGACAGTTTGGAGACTCCTGCTCATTTACGGAATTTTTTTAGAGGCAGTTACGGTGAAAATTGGGTTTGGCGTTGTAAAGACGATCTGATGAGGTTATATGATGCTACACGTCTCGAAAAGTCCGTGTGGTCGCTCAATTATGACTGCTTAGCCTTACCCACCCGTCCATATCTTCACCGTCCAGAGTCTGCCTAGCTACCTTATCGCTGGCTTCTTTCGGAACCCATATATGTTTTACTTCTCACGCTTACTAGCGAGGAAGTACTGTAAGCGCGAAATATTTCAAAAAAGGTTTATTGTGTTTTTTGATGTTATATGACATGTACATCGCAAACAAATGTGACTAATATCCGTCGTTCTGAGAGAGAGAAACAACTACTATGCCAAGGAAAACGCTTGCAGCTTTTGGAAGTCGATCCAGTAATGGCGGCGAGAAGAGCAAAAAACGAAAAAACAAAAATCGCTCAAGGTTCGTCTTTTTTTTTCGTTTGAGATGCTCCTGACCATTTTCAGAAAACTTATTTGTAGGAGTTAAACATCGGGGTAATGGATTGTATGCTCAGGTAATTTTAAACACCTATTATTACATATTTCATACATCATAGATCTCCAAGTCAACTTCGAAGTTGAGTCATTTATTTTAACAGTGAGTAGATCTGTTCAAAAGAAATGTTTTTTTCCTTTAACATTTTTGTGGTAAAATTAAAGTAGCAAAGTTATAGCCCTTTAGAAGTTTGAGTACCGCCCTGTCT
This sequence comes from Acanthoscelides obtectus, assembly GCA_963669975.1. Classification (NCBI taxonomy): domain Eukaryota; kingdom Metazoa; phylum Arthropoda; class Insecta; order Coleoptera; family Chrysomelidae; genus Acanthoscelides; species Acanthoscelides obtectus. The sequence goes on along the minus strand of CAVLJG010000003.1, from coordinate 41,276,129 downwards.
CAATAATAATATTATGTGCTCGTGTTTGGCAACAACGGATATACTCCGCCTTATCGGTTCATCGCATCGGAAACAAAAAAGCGAAAGAATTTGAAACGCTGATCACGATGTTTTTATTCAGTCAATATGTCAGTCGGTAACGCGTGAGTGAATAGTGGTGTTTGCTGTGTGGCTCAAACGAAATAAAAAATGGCACATATTTATGCGGATCGGTTTCCCAATCGAGTGCAACCAACCCCTCGTGCCTTTGTTAATGTAGTACAACGGGCTCGTGAATCAGGTGACTTAAGACCTCACAGGGGAGGGCATGCCGGTGCTCCAAGACCTCACGATCTAATACAGGTCCGCACTGAAATACTTGTCGGATACTTTATAAAACAAGGTAAACATTTTTTTTTTCATTTTTTTTATTTTTACACACATATTTTGGTTTATCTTCCTTCTACAATCATTATCTGAAAATTAATGACTCAACTTCAAAGTCACCCTGTATATATATATACATGTTTGTAACTAGCTCAGAGAGACCAACTTGTGCCGACCATAGTAATTTGTGAACCGAGAGACAATTAAAATCTGAGTAATTTTTCAAAAATCCCTCCCATCGCTTTCCCCTAACTCTCGCTACTTACGTTTATAATTATAATTCCATTTCATATTTTAAAGCTACTTCGTTCTACAACGTCAAAGTCATAGGAGTTGCAAACCCACTGGAGAAACAAGAATGCTTCATACATCTTTGTAGGCAAGACAGGGTTTGCGGTTTGATATGAGGCAATTCAAATAATATTATCAAGAGTTAAGTGTTATAGGCGCACAAATAAGCATCTTGTTTCGAGGCAGAAGTTAATAGCTTCTTCTTTAAAGTATCAGGCCGTTACGCAAACAAATTCAATTCTAAAGTAGGAATCTCATTAGCACAACAAAAGCTTACAAATCTATTCAAAAGCTAGTATAAATACACTACTCAGAAGCTACTCTTAGCAAATAGGCAATTACGGTTGCAAGTAAATTGATAAACTAAACTTACAGCGTCGTAAAGCTGCGACAAATAAGCTCTGATCCTTTGTTAAATGGATATTCAAGTAGATTAGCTACATCGACTTATGTACACACAGGTTAGGAAAGTTTAAAACTGGACATACTTGCACTGATAAGCAAAAAAATAGACGTTTGACATAATTAAGGCTACAACACGTTACCCGATGTAGAGCTGCAAGCCACTTTTCTGTCCTCGATATCGGAAAGAGAAGATCTTCGTGCATCATTAAGAAATAGATGTCTAGTTATAAAATTACCATATACGTATATAATAATTTGACAAGTGCGGGTGTATCATTTCATGGAAGCGAGATTTAAATGATACTGTGAGTTTCATATTCAATCAGAGGTATCGCAATAACTGTGTAGGAATAACTACTTGCAGATATACAATTAGCAGTTTCGTTTAAGCTAGACGAAAAATGATCCGATGTTCGAAAGAATGATATTATTAATGGAAGCGGATTTTTGAATATTTTGTATAAATGCAATATGGATTATTTTCATTTTTGGCTAATTCTATAAAAAGTCAATTTTTGGTATTGGTTAAGTCACTTGTGATGACACCCTTATTTGGTTGTGAAAAGTGCGCACGTGAGTCAAAAAGGCATAATAAATAGAAAGGGATACGAAACCGGTGATGTATTTCCTTCGAAATAAGACAGTGCGAAGCGCCACCTAACATTAGAATCGACGAGTGCGAAGACTCTAGCTGCGTAATAGGTGAGGTGTACTTGCCATTGGACAAAATAAACATGCTCTGGAGTACTGAGAACCTGTAAATTTGAGTGTGCTTGTATATTGAACTGCTTATAACTCAGCAAAACGTTATAGCGTTATACAGTTTCTGGTAGGGTCTACCTGACTATGCAATAAAATATGGGACATTCAATCAAAAAATTACAGATTTTTCTTAAATGGAATGTCACATAATCGAATAAGTCCTTCCAGGAGTAGATTATTGATATGACGTACAGTATTCTAATCATATTAGTTTATATTTTAGCGATATAAAGTACACATAAAAAGCTTTGGGATGAGGTACTACACAACCTACTATTCAATTTAAAAAAACTTTCGAAAACAGCGCACCCAGTCGCCATCTATAAATTCTCAACTGCCACTTTTATACTAAAATATAACGTCAATATTCATTACCCCAAATTTCAGCTTGCTAGCTTGACCCGTTCCAAAAATAAGCAGAGGGGTGCCTTTAAGAATAGCAGTGTATATACGAGTGGTTCGTAGTTCATTAAATTTATATTTTTACTCCAGCAGCTAAAACCTCAAATTTTCATCTATATAATATAAGGCCGGCACAGTTACTATATGTGGAATCAGTAAAACAGCGACTTTTATTTCCACAGAAAACATACATATCTAACAAGTGCTAGTTTATTTGGTAACAGTTTTCTGAGAGCTTCGTCATACGAAACAGGTATTGCACGGGAAACTCTATATTATACCCCATAACTTTCGGATAGAAGTTTTTTCTTCTAACCGGTTATACAGAAAAGTTTGAAGGGGTTCAATTTGTAGCGGGCATTGTTGGAAAAATTCGCAATTCGAAAGGGGCTAGCATTCTGTTCCAAAGATCGAATCAACAATCCCTAGATTTTTTGTTGTTCATATTAACTTTTTTCTCTTCCTCTTCTCATCAACTCCTCATGACTCCACTGACTGATGTTCCAGATCTGATGTATCAATCATGCCGAACCAAAGGCATAGGTGAAAAGTCTTGATGGCCGGATTTACAAAAAACAAAATTGCCTTAAGGAAAACACGGCATAGCTAGGTGGCTTAAAAACGATTTACAATATTTGGCTGCTTTACGCTTCTCTGGCCAAATGAAGCCGCATAACAGTCGTATATTTGGAGTAAGGGGTAACACCGGTAACAAAACAGATCACGTTCTGCGCAAATTTGACAATTTTGAGGTGAACTAATACTTTTTCGTGAGTCCAGAAAAGTGAGCTTCTAGGTCCAAAACATTAATTCCAGCTACAGACATATAGAAACACAATATCGTCGTTATCATCGATTTTCTTGCTTTTCGAGTAAATATCGATATGTGTGACAAAAGTTGTGTGAGGGTTTTGAAACCTGTAGAGGGTAGCAAGCTGAAATTTGGTGCGATGAAATTGATGCATGAATACTATAAATATTTTAGCTTGAATGGCAGTGGAATATTTCAAGATGGTGGCTGGCCGCCATTTTGTAACACTTTTCCAAATGGGAAATCATGTGATACTCCATTTTTAAGCCCTTTATGAGAACTTTATAATCCTAGAATATAAGATCATCAACTTCCAAATTGGCGCACTGACAGGCTGTCAAAGTTGAATGCTTTTGTACATTGGGCTGCCTATAACTCAACAACCAATCATCAAATATACAATATATCAATGTTTTCCTATTGGAATTTACTACCGGAATATGTAATAGAATTCGTGATAATTTATTAAAAAAATTTCAAAATATGTCAATCTTTTTAAATCCTACATTTTCATTCTAAAGAAGAACATTGATATAGCCTACTATAAGGTTTTGATGATTATATGTTGAGTTATAAGCGATTCAGTATGCAAAAACTCGACTTTGACAACCTAGGAATGAGTCATTTTGCAAGATAGTGTTTTTATATTCTCGGGTTATAAGGTTGCAAGGAGCTTTAATATGAAGTATCACAATTCCATTAAAAAAATGTGATAAAATGACGCTCAGCCACCCTCTTGCAACTTCCAACTGTTATGTTTAAGTTAAAATATAGTAATCATGTGCCAAAAATAACGAAATAGGTTCCTACAAATACAGGTCCAAAGATGAAAGATACGCTGAAGTCTTATTTACGAAATTGAAAAGAAAATTTCATCCTCGGAACGGTAAAAAATATGAGTTTTAGACATTCAGTGAGCACATAAACACACAGAGTTTCTCGGCCCAAGCTGAACCAGTTACGTAGTAACTGGGGTACCTAGACACCTAGTAGGAAATATTCTTTTACGCCGTTATTCTTTTTGGAGAATAATAATAATAATAATAATAATAATTTATGCGGTATCCACTATTACAACTGCATGAGCATGCAACATAATATGCTCGAATAAATAAGGTACCCACAAAAAGGATCATACATTCCTTGTGCGTGGGTGGTAATTGCTGACTAATTACTAAGGAATACACAACATATACAGGGTGTCCGCAAAGTTGGGGTTTTCCTTTACACGACGTGTAGATCTTGAAAACATAAGCAATTTTTCTTAGTACCATATTCACCAATGTCGTAAGGGAACCGAGATAAAGGGCTCTGCAACATCAAAAATATCTGAATACCGTCCTGTAGCCGCGACATCTCCGCGTGGTACTACGACACTAGCTCAACCCGATGACAGAACTGGGTCGGGGTCAGTGTGTCAGGTCAGTATGCAACCTTCAACCGACGGTTACGGTCACGCGTGTAGAGGTAGACGAACTCGTATAATCGATTGCGTTTCAAAAAACAACAAGCCCTAGAGACGTGGCTAGAGAAGTGCAAGTATCAAAAACTAAAATGTGGCAAACGCTGCGTGAAGAGGGGCTGTATCCGTTTCACGTCCAACGTGTACAAGCCCTTCAACCTGACGATTTTCCAGCAAGAGTGCGGTTTCGTGAGTGGTTGTTGCATCAACATGTCAATAATCCGGACTTTTTTGAAGTACATGTTGGTGACAGACGAATCTACGTTCACGCGTAATGGGGTGAATAACTTTCGCAACACTCATGTTTGGTTAGTAGAAAATCCACACGCTGTCCGTCGGATACATTTTCAACAAACATTTTCGGTGAATCTTTGGGCTGGCATGGTGAACGGTATGCTCATTGGACCATTTGTTCTCCCAAATCGATTGGACAGGATGCAATACCTAGACTTTTTACGCAACATTTTGCCTTCCTTGTTAGAAGATGTGCCATTAAGTGTAAGAAAATCAATGTGGTTTCTGCACGATGGTCATATTTGTTACCTCTGTTGGTGGTCTACTGGTCATTTTCTGTTGGAGCGGTATGATTTCGGGCAGAGAAGTACTTAGCCCTTCTCGTCAACTGGAGAGTGAGTACTTTTTTCTTTATTTTTTTTTACTTGGTCGCCCTCGTTTCACTACACATTACCTTTGTTATTTCAAGGGTAGTTGTTTCTGAAAAGGAAAACCCCAACTTTGCGGACACCCTGTATAGAAGATAATATTGTACATTAACTGAAAATATGAACAGACAAATAAAAGTATGCTAAGTAAGAAAAACCTAAGTTTTAATTACTATTAGTGATACGATAGACAAAGACATACACAAGTAAAAAAATACATTTGTTGGAACGATAGTGATTGATTTTATGAGATTATGGGCTGGTGAGTACATTTAGGATGCATCTTGTTTATTTCACAGCATTGATTTCATGATTATGTCTCAATCAGGGATTAGATTTGTCAAAGTTACGGATTTTATTGTTTTACTGTTTTAGATAGCTATTCTTAATATCAATCGTATTATGGAAGAATGACCAATTTGTTGACAGTATCCATTTCTTTACGTCAGTCTTGAATCTATATTATTTTTCTTCTTTATTTCTGGTGGTAGTAAATTATAAGATCTTGGGGCTAAGAATGCGTATGATCTTTGTAATATGTTTTTTTCTGATAATGGTACTCGTAACTTGTCTTTGTTTCTTGTGTCGTAACTGTTAGTGGTGCAGTCTACTGCGACCTTGTTTTTGTATTGTTCTGTGACGATCTGGAGGAAGCATGTTTGTCGAATGTCAAGTAGTTTAGTTTCTAGATAGATCATATCGCTAGAGTAAGTCCTTGGTCGATTATATATTGTCTTGAGTATCAGCTTCTGGATTTTCTCCAGCTGATCTACATATGTTTATGAGTCTTGTTAGCAGATCCCCAAACTATTATGCCATAATTAATGTGACTTTCCATTAATGCGTAATATATTAGTCTAAGTGCTGTAGTGTTAGGTAATTCTTAAGGTGTCTAATTTTATAAACAAGAAATCTAAATTTTCTCACTACATGTTCAATGTGAGTGTCCCAACGAAGGTGTGCATCTAACATATAAGAACCCAATATTTTAATTTAATGGTTCTGGTAACTGTTTTATTACTGATATCATTTAGCTGTTCGTAGGCCGGTACGTATTTGATATAGGATCATAAAATATGTTTTGTCGTAGTTAATATTATATATATTATATATTGTTTCCACTTTACAAGTTGAAAATATAAAATTGTGTAGAATTCCCCAAAAAGGCATAAAACAAATAAGTGCCAGTTACCAATTTCATAGAGGCAAAATGACATTCCCTTCAATATTGGGCCGCCTAAAATTTTGGAAAACAGATCCCGAAAATAAAATTGAAACCTTATGTTAATACCTCAACACGTTGTCTATTTAAACGTTCAAGAATGAATAACGGACATATCATCGCCTTGACTTAATTGGTCTAACCCCTTCCCGACGACCAAGTTCTATATACGCCCCTGCCACATAAAGTAACCATTTTATATATATATTATTTTTACATTCTCATGTGAACCCAAGCATAAGTTCAAAGTTCTTTGGGTATTGTATGTGTATTGTAAACGATTTTGTGCATCCACGTTATTCCAATAAATAATAAATATTTTTAAATTATTAATATTGTCATTAATCTGTATTCTGAACTCTGAAAAAGACCGAACCGGCAGTGAATAGTAATGTAATTCTATCAGCATAAAAGTAGAATACAGCTGCATTGGGTTAGCCGCATACACCTTTTTTTAGCCAACAAGTTGCGTAAGACAATAATTGATAACATCCTGTGTTGTACTAAATTACTTATAAAAAAATAATTCCATGCACTAAGAAACATCAGCGTCATGACAAAAAAGAACGCCGGCACATTACCTTTCACAAAGAATCAATTGCCACCTTGCATCGGCCGGGCGTGGCCTTCCTAAAAATAATGCAGTTTTGTCTCTGTGTTCTAGATCGGACGAGTTTTGCCAAAAACTTGACCGATCATTCAAGGGAGAGTGGGTAACTTTGCGCGACTATAAAACATTGGTAATGGCCGACGATAAGGCATATTCCCTTGAGTTTCGTCGACATATCAACTATGGCATCCAAGGTATGTACTGAATTTTGGAAATTATTGTTAATTTTATGAAACCCGGAAATGCTTTAATTCAACAAGTGGTTCGTTTGGGTGTCACAACATTTTTTTACTCGTCAATGTTTTTTCGGAAGATACAATTTCGGATCACGTTTGTACAATTAATTATGTTTCCATAACGAAAAATCAAGTCATCAATGTCATCTTTGTTGCAAAACATTTTGCTTTCTTACAAAAAACTTAACTTTGACTACTTGCCAGATTTCCATTTTGAAGGATATTTATTTTATGTTGGAGTTATAAAGGAGCTTTAAAATGAGGTATTACATGACTATTTCAAACATATCATGCATTATTTTCATTCCCGGAATTTCAGCGCTCTGGCTTGATACGTCCAAAAATGACTAGAGGACCATTTTGGAAAACACTGTAAAAGCATTTTTAAGCTAATAATGAGCTAGTCTATACTTTCAGCAGCATGTACAAAATTCTAATTCTAAACTTTTTTATTAAGCGTCAAAACTGGAAAAATCACTTTTTCGCAAATATTGGAACAGCTATGAGTTATTCGTGTATGTGACCCAAAAAAGCAACCTAAAGACATACTGTCAAAAAAACTAGATACTTGTTCGTTAGGAAAAATATGCGTACCTTTGGCGGCGCCTTTTTACATGGTTAAATTGGGTATTTCTTTAAATACGATTCTAAACTGAATTGTCATAAAAAAAAACATTAAAAAGTAGTAACAGAAGTCTGCAGAAACGGTTTAGCATTTTTGCATGATTTTTTTTTAAGTTAAACACGTTTGGCTATTATTTTTGATTTACCGTTATGCATTTCTCGGTAAATATAAAAAATGTCGGTTTTCAACGTTTTTTTTAATAAAAAATCAATGGTTACAGCAAGTTGGCCGTATAAGGTCTCATTCTGGACGTATTTTCATCAACTACAACTTTTTTGGACCATTTTAACAATAAACCATGACTATTGGAACATACGCGAAAAAGTGATTCTTACAACTTTGACGTTTAACAAATGATATTTTTTTGTATCTTTCATATACCATCAATAATATAACTTCATCTTAGAATAGTTTATGACATTCTTTTCTAAAACAGGGTTGATTTTTTGCTAGTTAGATGTATATATCTTGCGCTGAATTAGGGGCAACCTTAAGAATGCTATGAGTCATATAAACACCTTATTATAACTCCATCAGCTCTTTCAATTTCAAGTCTCAATGGGAATATAAACTAACAGTAACCTAACACTTTTCACAAACCCTACTTCATGCCATAGCCGTCTGCAAATTCAATATCTCGAACTCTACCGTTCTTGCAGTTACAATAGTGGTAACAGGGAAGCTATGCCGTGTCTACGTGAAGTAATCAAAGTCATGTAACGCTTGTCATGATATTCCTAACGCATCTGAACCTTTACAATTTCTCAAACGATTTTAGTGATGAAAACTCTCATTGGAATTTTTTCCTTAAGATCATCTCGCTCAACTACCAAACTTTCGCTTGACTTACAAGAGATTTCTGTTTGCTATGAATTTACAATGATGGAACTCTGTCTCAGACTTTCTTGAAAGTAGCTAGAATCCTTCAATTTTTAAAGACTTCCAACAACTCGTAGATCTAACACATAAACAAGCAAAGATGAATTAGCTAGCAGTCTGACATATCTAAAACCACTGCAGATTTCACACCCTGTTTGAACTTATGTATACATTTGTGTAAATTAAAAAATAAGATAAAGGACTTGGATAGGTGAATTGCTTCAGTAATTTTGCCAATAACTGAAACAATTGTAGCCGTCAAAACAAACATCAGCGCGCGATGTTCGCGACGGCAGATTCGTGCTTTTATTAGCCAGCGGGCCTAAATGCCTGGGCAGGCAGCAACAGACGAATAAAAGCGTCATTCGAATGTTCATATCTATTTTGGCGTGAAGGAAGCGGTTTATATAGATTTGAAGTTCAAGTATTACAACAAAATCAACTACTTTCGCTGTTTACTAATTATCTTCTATTATTGACACAATCTGAGAAAAGTAGCAAACTGAGGTATGGCCCCATACGTTCAGGAGCAATACAACCCATTTTAGGGTTACCTTATATATATTCCAACGAACATTTGCTTTCAGTTTATCGTCTTCGCCGCTGTGATCGCAGCAGCCCGTGCCGGCTTCTTGGCCACCCCAGTGGCTCAGCCCCTACAACGCGCCGCCCATGGTGCACCCCTGGTCCACGCCCCTGGAGCACCCGTCCATCATGCTCACTACGCCGCCCCTCTGGCAGTTGCCCATGCCGCCCCAGTATATGCCGCCCCAGCTACTCCAGTACAAGGTAACAAAATCTTTTGAGATGAAAATTAAGGTGCCCTCATTTGTCGCGACAGCGTCCGAGCCTGCGATTTATTCGTGATACTATTTACGTAGCATTGATGCATAAAATCTGTCACTGCCACGGTGTTAGTTTACAATACTAAAATTATATTAAGCGGCTGAGAGGTACGAATCGGTTTTATGCTTGGTCACTGTTATTGTCTCTTGTCGCGATCTCCCCACGACTCGCGAAAGGTAATCTCTATAGTTCAAAAAGCATTTCATTAGTGCCTTAATACGAAGAATTTGTAGAATAAGTAATTATTGATTTTGATATATTGTTCAGCTCACCCAAAAGCTAAATCATGATAGTTACTAAACTTTTGATGCCGCAAATGTATATATTCTCATCGCTTATAGATGTCATGGAGGTGAATAGTCCGTGAGCTGTGTGCCAATGTTAATGAAATACAAATAATACAGAAATCCTCTACACTAGGATAGATTATCATACTCAGATGGCCTTTTGTTCAAACGGTGCTTTTTCACAACCTTATTGAGAGTTCGAAAACAATTTTCAAGATCTTTTCAATTGTGCACTATTTGAAAGAATATCTGTGGGGTAACAGGAACATCAAACTGATAATATTAATGGACGACTAAGGATCTCTTATTCTTTTGTCTCTAACGCATTTTTCAGTGTCGGGTTTGTCCATAAAGTGGTAGTTAACTGTAACCAGCCCATCTACCGTACGAATCTTATTTAGAAAACCTACAAAACGTCAAAAAAACCTATAAAATGTCATCTAGAAGACTGGGTAGTTTTTCGGGTGCAAACAGTCATTCCACGTTTGTAGAATCGTTGTGAGCATCCATCTATTGAGGAATGGCTCAACTACACGCATTGCTGGTTGCATATGTTTTCTGAAGCGTAGTAGTCTAATAGTTCTAGTTTGCATGTATATAAAATCAGTGATATTTGCTGTGTGAGAAAATTATTACTAAATATACTGAGAATGACGTATATCTATTAGCTGTACCCGACGGGTTATTTATATGTTGTCCTTTCTGAAGAAATGATGTTCAGAGTTATAAATTACGATTTTTTACATTTTATTTTGGGTCTTCAAAACATTTTAAGAGAATTACGGGAAATAACCACCGCATCCGCTTTGTGTATAATTACTGTTTGCATGTATATGACTTGTAATTGGTCAGTGTACACTGAATATAATTATTTATTCTCTCTCTTTATTTTGAAATTGAGCAAATTTGCATATGTAATTTTCAGAATGGTTAATGAAAATGTATGTACAACTATGTCTAGCTTTGAATCTCAAGTAAGTGTATTTGAGACAGGAATCCGATGAAACTCATCAACACGTTTTATTAGTACACATATCCCCACTATGCACCTATGCAGTGCCGTTACCACCAGTAACGCCATCTCTGAACAAGATTTTACATCACGTCAGAGCCAAAAATTGAAAACTGAAGCCTCATGATGTTTCGGCAACACGTACAACTACAAAACGAGTTCACAACGTGTCCATCAGCTAGTGTTAAGTGAGCATTTTGTAGAAAAACTTACATAATGTCACAAAAAACCAATACAGTGTCAAAAAAAAATCGACATAATGTCACTTTTCAAGAGACGTAATACCCATGCGGGGTGATCAACTAGAACATGAAAACTTGTTATATTTACCAAACCTGAAAATAATGCAGTGATTAAAAAACCTAAAAGCCTACGACTTACTGATCAAGCTTTTACTGAAATTTAATGTTTTTCGTAGTGACTGCCCATGCTGCCCCAGTGTATGCTGCCCCAGTTGCGAAAACAGTCGTCAGTGAGGAGTATGACCCACATCCAGAGTACCAGTACGGATACGACGTTCAGGATGCTCTGACCGGTGACAGCAAGAACCAGTTTGAATCCAGGAGTGGTGATGTTGTACAAGGTAAGAATGATATGTATCCGTATAATTACTTGCAATATTCATTAAAATTGTACAAGCTAAAGAAGGTGGGTTACATCTCCCAATTAGTAACATATTATAGACTTCCTAACGTTCATACTGTGTCTATCTGAGAATGTTAGGTTTTTCGAATAAATCTTTTGATTAAGTGAATGTACTTAATTACATTTTCACTTTTAATTCATTATCTGAATCGTCTCTGGTCCACCCAGTAACAGCAGCATCAATACCTAGGGCCTCGCGTTTTGGTTTGGTTACGATTATCACGCCAGTACCCTAAGTAAATATCACAGAGATGAAAAAGGCGCATTGCAACTGACAACTATTTAACAAATGTTGCATAGACAATACCATTCAGTGTTCATGCTAGAGCTTTGACTTGTGCTTGTTCTTATCCACAATATATATACCTTTAACCTCCTGTGTCGAAATCCTAAATAATGTTGAACAACTGAAAGATCTTCTCGATAAACGGATAGGGAGTATATCCCAGCTGGCTGATGTGCTCTTCTCATGTTAATCGTGGAAAATCTGAAAGACCGGAGTCACATAATGCACATCAGATCGACTTTCTTCTTGCCTAGCCATCTTCAAATGACTACTATAGGTAGTTAGGTTTCTTCCCTAGATCATGCATTCGGTGGACAATAATAATGTCCTCGATAGTATTGTTTCTTGTTGGGTGAACAGCATTCAAAATTGCACACACGATTTTAGCGTGTGCTTCAAAATAAGGTATTTAATCGTTCGGCGTTGACTTATTCCCTTTCTATCTCGCTCCATTTTTAGGTCTAGCAGTGATGCATTCTTTCCACCAAAACAAATAAATGCTTGCTTGTAACCTTAAATGGTTTGGTACTAAAAAAAACATAACCCATATCTAAGCCTTCAAATTCAAGGATATTCAGGATCTGCTGGTGATGTCTTGGTACGTGTAAAACATCCACAATTCCCAACACAATCATTTTCGACCACGTATATTATGAATCATGGAGAATGTGCTCATAATCTGCATATGAACGCATCCACCTTTTCTTTACTAACTCTATAAAATGTTGAATGCAATTTACAAACATTCAATACTTGACTATTTAAATAAAAACAATTATAAATCTGCTTTGATCGAAAAAAAAAGAAAGTAAACATTTGGACATATTTATAGTTGAGAAAATCATAAAGGCTAGGCTCATTAGTTTTTTCAACAAGAATAAGCTTAAACATGAAAATCGATTTGGATTTCAAAAAAATAAATTCACTCAAGACGCGGTGCGGTTTCTTTCTTGGCTTCAAAAATTCATAAATTATTAGAGCAAAGTAAATATACATTATGCATATTCTTACACCTAGCAAAAGCTTTCGATACAGTGGATCACTCGCAACGATTGCAAACTTTACACGATGCCGGAATTAGAAGAAACTCTAAAAACCTTATGAGAAGTTACCTGTTTTACAGAAAGCAATATGTTCAAATAAATGTTACCATACGTTCAGAAAACAACTGTGACTTATGGTGCACTACAAGCGACAGTTTTAGGCCCGTTATTATTTACTATGTATATCAATAGACTACTTAGATTGAAGCCACAAGGCACAATAATTTGTTTTGCAGATGACTCAGCCATAGTTTATTCTAATATCAATTTCTCGGATAGCCTCAAAGAGACCGTTGATAATGATATTATTCTAATTTCAGATTGGTTTAGATGCAAATATCTAACAATAAATTTTCAGAAAACCATGTATATGCCGTTCACAAACCTTAAAAATAAATTACAGTCATTCACCTCTTTACTAATTAAATGTGACAATACATTCAGCCGATAAAACAAAATATTTAGGTGTTCATTTGGATCCTCATTTAAAGTGGAATTTCAATATTGATCATATAGTAACTAATTTGAGACGATTATTATTTAAATTCAAGTACCTCACTAGATATCGAGAATCTAGACCATAAAACAATGAAGACGTTATATCATGCACATATTGAATGTCGCCAAAATTATGCCATACTAGCTTGGGGTGGTGCTCTTACCAACTAAATTAAGAAGCTAGAAATAGTCTAAGAACAATTTTTGAAAATTATTTTAAACGGTCAATTCTATATCCATCTAATATATTCTCAAGCGAGACTACTCGATCTTAGGCATCTCTCTTTTTCAATGTTGTAATCAGTTTATTCAAAAATAAAACAAAACTCATTTCATTGGACCAAAAGTATGAAACAAGAAGTAGAGTCGAGTATATTAAAACACCATTTACAACAAAAGATGTAGGTCAAAGATGATTTAGTTACCCCTTCTCTAGACTTTATAACTTTTTACCAAGCCATATGAAATCCATTTCAAATAAATAGATTCATAAATGAAATAAAAAAAAATTCTTGTTATGTAATAATGGACTTGAAATAGCAAAACTCACTCAAATGAAAATAAATAAGGTTTTGAATATAATGTTATTACACTTACCTTTATGGTTATGTTGTATTTAAATTTATGTATTAACTATATTTAACTATGTTGAAAGCAAAAATTGTTATGAAAAATGTTTTGCCACGAACAAGAATTAAAATCTTCTGTGGGATTATTTCAGTTTATTTGGGTATATATATATTTATTTTGAATAAATTGTAATACTTTATACGTCAAGAAACTCATATTGTTATTATTACTATTATTATTATTTATAAGCAAGTGGAAGTATTCGTAAAATCATTTCAATTTTTACATAACTCCAGTCAACAGTAAAGACTTCATAGATTTTAGTAGTGGTTCCTAGTTATTTTTTATACCCGCATATACTATATTTTAACAATTTGCAAGCGAAAATAACTGTTTAGTATGAAGTTATATCATAAGTTTGCTTGACCTATTATAGTCACACGAATCGGGTTTAGATAGTATTTATTAGTGTGATTTCTTAAAATGTGTATAATATGTTTACTGTAATGTTTGTGCAGGGTCAGGTCAAACTTGACCTTATAACAATGTGGACAGATGTAAATGATTCTTGTCTTCATCAAAGTTGCAGCTGTTATAATTTTTTTTGAAACTTACTTAGAAGAATCCTTTCACCTTTGTCTTCAATTTATCATTAAAACAATCGTAAGTTGCTTTTACACTCGAATAGTTTTTTTGGACCATAGTTGCTACTTTTTCGACCAATTAGTTATTTAGCCTTAGGAAGGTAAAATTTCCTGACGCCCGGTATGTACAAATCAATGCATGTTGTACACAATATGTTGGCCAAGTGAACTGTCCTTATTTGTTTGTTAATATGTAACATAGCATTGTGGTAAATTCTTTTTAGTTTTAATTCCACTTAAGATATACTGCAAATGTATGTCGCTTAGATAATAACTAACAACTAGGAGTTCTCTTAATTCACCTGGAAGTCATTTGGTAACATTCTCTCACATCTAAAGGACTTTTGAAAACATTGGATACAATATTGCAGCGCATCCCGATCAATTTTCATGGCGCAGCAGTGCTTTTTGCCAAAAAGCATAATCGTAAAACGGGGAGACGTCTTACTGTTCCTCTATCCATGCTTAGAAGATAACTAACGAGCACGCCGTCTTTTTCGACGTGCTCGGATGCTGATGGAGACTTTATAGCATTATCCGTAGAAAGCTTTCTATGCGCTTTTTGCTGTAATTACACAAAGGTATAGGTTGAAAGGTCGATGTTGTCTTACAAGGCACAGCGTTGTTCTCTCAAACAATTTTACATTCATTATATAGCACCAGCAGTTTACAGCTTAGGCTTATCTGGGTTACATTGTACAGTACAAGTGCGACATGAGAATCCTTTGACATGGAAATTTCAACTTAGAGACATTTCTGATTCATACAGAATAACCGTCCGTTAACAAAGAAGCATCTGCTTTGATATTCTCGTAGTACAAAAAATTCGAAAACTGCTCGAAAACAGAAAAAGTGTTTGGTGATCTTAGTATTTTATACTTAATACTCTTTGATCGTTCTCCAATTATACTCCATCATCATCTACTACGACTCCACAATACGAATCTTTCCTTTCATCAAGGTCGTTCAACAGTAACTGAAGTGACGCGGTGACATAAAGTGACAGATACGGCGAAAATCAAACTACAATGCTGAAATAACACGCACACGTCACTCACAGGACCAGTCTATAAACGGTATTTCGGCCCTAAAAAATAATCAAATTTCAAGTTGACTGCATATATGAAACTTTTGTTTTCAATTTAACTCTTGATTGCTAAAAGCGAAGTTGTTTTGAAATTTGTGTCCAAAATTCACAAATTTTCGAATATCTGAGTACTTATATTTAAACGCGTGGTTGCAATAATTTTAATTTAATTTAAAATGACTAGCGGAGGCTGAGTCTGAGTCTGCCAAAATGCATTAGAGTATGTGATATTAATCTTCTTCTTATGGAAGAGGACCTACCTGAATGTGCACTAAAATATGGGTCACTAAGTTTGTTCACATTTTATTACGTATTGGAGTAGAAGAAGGTTGAGGTGACGTACAATTGCGCTTTGATGATTGGCTGGTTATAAACGAGCCAATGTACAATATTACTCAACTTTGACCGCCTGCTAGACCATCATTTTCGAAGACTATGGTTTTATTATCTAGGGCTCTGAAGCACTTATGAGAAGGTATCATAATGTAAGGTATCTATAAAAAATAATGGTCCAAATACTCTAAAATAGAGAATTAATACATCATACACAGGGTGTTAGGGGAATAATATTCGTAGCTTTAAGAGGTGATTCCCTGCATTATTCTAAGCAAAAAAGTTCAGTATAACTTATGCCTGAAAATCAATCGTTTTCGAGGAAAGTGGGTCGTAAATAATTAAATTTTCTCAAATATTTTGCAAAGCTGCAACGCAACCGCCACACGAGCGCACGACGACCGTAACTGATTCATCGAATTGTTTAGGTTTGTATGATATTTTTGTTGAAAATATGCCTTCAATTATTGAATACTTTTCGCAATTTTTTGTGGCTAATATTTTTTATTTAATACAGTACATTTACTTGAAAAAAAATTACAGAACTTACCGGTAGTACGTGGCGATACACACCATCAGTTCCAACGACTATCAGTCACTTATTTGAAACGATACGATGCACGAAAAAAAATCCCTAAATCAAATCAAGTTACAGTTAAATGTATTAGTAACCACATAGGCGTTCTTCGGTTTCCACTCCAACTTCAGGATGTCTTCCGCGATTGTTAAAATTAGGCACTACGTTTACTGTGTTCAGAAGTCTTTGGGATGCTTCTACGAATGTTCTTCTAGCTGGTAGCCTTCGATCAGAAAAACGTTGTTCGTAAATGCGCCTAGCCTCGTCAGAATTGCAATGAGCCTCTCCGTAAATAATAAGCATACCGTGATACTCGCGTATCGAAAACATCTCTTTCGTATCAAAACGCACGCACTGATACAGTAATACATACTGAATAATAAAATTTGATTTCAATTCGGGTAAACATTACTTGCTTTAACGTATGCAAGAAACTATCAAATAATTTTTTCCCGGTGTAGGTATTTATGTTTTGCCTACTGACACGATGTCGGTCGCGATGATACATGCAGTGGAGGCGGAGTACGACGTTGCCGGTTGCGTGAGGGATTTTGTTTGTTTGTTTTTCTTCAGAAAGTTGTATTTAGTAAGCAAGAAAATTATTTTGTTACAGGCACTTAATTAATAAATAGGTCTATTGATACATTTTACGCTATAAGGCAGATGAATTTA
Organism: Acanthoscelides obtectus; assembly: GCA_963669975.1. Classification (NCBI taxonomy): domain Eukaryota; kingdom Metazoa; phylum Arthropoda; class Insecta; order Coleoptera; family Chrysomelidae; genus Acanthoscelides; species Acanthoscelides obtectus. Next base: position 41,258,896 of record CAVLJG010000003.1, on the reverse strand, counting down.
AATTATTAAGGTGCAAAATTAATTCTTTTCATGACTAAAAAGAAATAAGTTTAGCATTTTCTTGCACCGAAACGGTTGATTTTTGGTTAGAATAATGCAAGGAATCACCTCTTGAAGTTACGAATATTATTTCCCTAACACCCTGTATAGCATCCTCAGTATCAACTTGCTAACCGAAAAAACCCGGTCTAGACTATGAATCCTTTGCTATTGTACTTTCCTAACCTTTGTAATAGGAAAACATATCGTTCCAGTAATTTCAAACTATTCTTTTTGCAGGATCGTACTCCTTGACCGAACCCGATGGTACCCGCCGTACCGTGGACTACACTGCTGACCCCATTAACGGATTCAACGCTGTGGTACGCAAGGAGCCCCTCGGTGCCCCTGCTATCGTCGCCAAAGCCGCCCCAGTTGCATACGCTGCCCCAGTTGCCAAAATTGCAGCCCCAGTAGCCTATGCTGCCTCCGCTGCCCCACTGGCATATGCCGCTCACAGTGCCCCAGTCGCTTATGCGGCCCCAGCTTATGCGGCATACGCAAAACTGCATTAAGCCAGCGAAACATAATAACGGTGACAATTATAATTTTTATGAGAATAAGACTCAATTTAGGTAATAGGTCAATTATGAGGGCTTAAAGTAAGTTCAGTTTAGTCTGCAACATTTGATTGGTCTAACGATAAAGCCATTGTTCATCTCATATTCCGGAAGATGAGTACATTTTGCTGGCATTTTAGTTCTTTCATGTTTCAACAACGATATCACTTAATACAGACATTATGACATCATATATCTGATACCTTCTCTTTTCTTACTTTCCTTACCTTCCTTCTTATTGCTGCCTCTGTAGCAGTAATTATATCAAATTCTTCTATGCTCTCAGCTGCGCTTATTCACTCGCGAGCACGCAATACCCATTTCTATGCTGAAACTGTGATATTCCTCTTTTATGTATACACAAAAAAAGTTCCATTTGAATTCAGATACAGTAAACCTTAAAAAATAATATTATGCGATTAGGAGGGAGAATGAACTATAACTAACCTATAAATATGATCACATCAGGAAGGATGGGCATATAAAGCTTCACAAAACTACCTTCGTATGTTAGACAATCAGCGACAATTTATTATATAAAAATAGTTTTCAGTGACACCAATAACTTGATACATATTCAGCAAATTAATCTCTCATCGACCAATGTTTGGGATGTTGGAAAACTGACCCTGGTGATGTTAAATTGACAAGTTACAAACGTCAATTATGTACTATTTGTTTTCTAATTTATTGTTTTGTATTGTATGTAGGTTTTGTATTATTTCGTAATAAAAGTATTTAGATTCAGAGCTCCTTTTATTCCAATTGATATATTTGTTTACATTCTTCGTTGGCGCATAGGTACCCATAAATTTGGATTAGGAATGGAATGAGTTTCAATGTGACTGACCTGGATTTGATTCGACTTTACAAAGTTACCAATTTTTTTAATCAATATTTTTATTGTTTCCAGATATTATAGGTGTATAGTAACTATATCTTTAAAAAAATAAAAAAAAAAGAATTAGGTTTGTGAGTTTTGAGCAAAATTACATTTTTTCATATTTTTGCTTGGACGTATATACAGGGTGACTTTGAAGTTGAGTCATTAATTTTCAGATAATGATTGTAGAAGGAAGATAAACCAAAATATGTGTGTAAAAATAAAAAAAAAATAAAAAAAAATTTTTTTACCTTGTTTTATAAAGTATCCTCCCGACAAGTATTTCAGTGCGGACCTGTATTTGATCGTGAGGTCCCCTGTGAGGTCTTAAGTCACCTGATTCACGAGCCCGTTGTACTACATTAACAAAGGCACGAGGGGTTGGTTGCACTCGATTGGGAAACCGATCCGCATAAACATGTGCCATTTTTTATTTCGTTTGAGCCACGCAACAGATACCACTATTCACTGACACTGACTGTATACAAATGAATGAAATAATTGTAAAAAGCATCGTTCCAAATTCTTTCGCTTTTTTGTTTCCGATGCGATGAACCGATACGGCGGATTATATCCGTTGTCGCCAAACACGACCACATAATATTATTATTGAGACAGGGCGGTACTCAAACTTCCAAAGGGCTATAACTTTGTTACTTTAATTTTACCAGGAAAATGGTAAAGGAAAAAAACATTTCTTTTGATCAGATCTACTCACTGTTAAAATAAATGACTTAACTTCGAAGTCACCCTGTATATATCTTTATGAACGATTAGGGCAATCTTCCTATGGTATACTTTATAACCATCAAAATGGCGGTTGAAACTAGTTAATAGGTTGTTACGTTTCTGAGGAGGATTGAAGCATACTTATTATTAGGTAATCAACAAAGGCTAAGAAAAGTCAATGAACAAATGTATCTTCTAATCAAATCTAAAGGTAAATTTTTTGCTGCTTAACATTGGTCAAAGATTTAAGATTGATTTATGCAATAGTTTTCGCAAATTTGTATTTGATTATCCTGGACAGCTTTTTTGGAACAGCGTCTCCTTGTGTAACAATGAAGCCAGAATGGTTTTTTGAGTTTTTCATGAAGCTAAAGTGGTTTACATTATAAACGGATAGACATTGTTGCTCTTGCTTGTAGAAGCATCATCTAAACAAACAGCGTTTCTTGGTGAATTTAAAAAAAAATCTGGGAAAAACATATAAATTTGCAAAAACTACTCTACAAATAAATCTGTAGTTTTTTATTAATTTTAAGCAGGGAAATGATTAAATTTGAGTGATTCTCAGCTATCTTCAGCGGATTTCTGAACGATGTGTCAACCTATCAAATAGTTATTTTAGCTGACATTTTAAAGATTTTTCAATATATCACAAGATTGCCTAAATTTCTGACAAAAATTCAGTATGTTCTACGTATCAGCAAAAATATGTAAATATGCAATTCAGGACATTAAGTGGAGATTTCCTTTGATTTTTGAGAACTTTAGGCCCTCCATCAGGCCCTAAGCACATGCCCATAGGGTAAAGATGGAAAATCTTTTCATGTAGACTTCAAACTGAAACAGGAAAACGAACTTTCCGCCTAATTGTGAGGTTCAAAGTATAAGTCAATTTTAGAGAGATTGCGCGGCGGAAACGTAGTATGACAAGCTGTATACGATTTTTCGGATAAGCGCATCCTCAACAAAGGATGTTTAGCAAACAATAACACGAGAGATGGGAAAAATGGGCCGCTGGCGCTTATTATTCCTATCTCTGGAGCTGTTGTTTAGTAAACGTGGTAGGACAAGGTCCCGTGTTTTTAAACAGCAATCGACGCAGGGCAATTTCTATACCATGCCCCGCGACTTTTATCAACAGCATCGCCAACAGAAGATCTGAGACTGAGTCGTATATCTATATATATATATGAAGTCGACAGTCTATACGAGGGATATTAGAAAATAAATCTACCCAGCCATGAAACAAAAAACGTACGATTTTTTTTTGATAATTGTATTTTTAATATAATCCCTCCTTCGCCATTTCTACTCTAGTGAGTTACGAAACAATGTTTTCTCTTGACTCTCAAAAACTTCGTCGACGGCTGCTTTTAGGCCACTGCTTGGATTCCGTTTTTGTCTCAGGATCCCAATCCGTGTCTTGTCACACTTCGTGCCAAAAAGTCAGAATCGGTTACAAAAGTTTCCAAATTACTTCCTAAAACTTTCAGCCCTCGCAATTTTTATTCAGGTGTGAAACCCGCCTAGCCTACACCTTGCCGGTGTTCAAATTGTCGTTTCGATATATTTAATATCCTACTAATGGTAGCGACCTTCAAGAACCATGGCTTCAACTTTTTGAGTCGTTCCATCATTTGGTGCTGTTTTGGGTCTTCAGCTTCTGGGATTGTATCCTATAGATTCGCGCCCCAGAGAAACTGTCTCGATGAAAAGTTTATTGTATAGTATGATGGTGCATCATCCCCATTGATGGCAGCAATTCTCTCAATAATTTTTTTCGGCTGGTGGTCCTCTTTTGTCAGAAATTTAACGACACTGCGATACTATAATGTTAATTTACTCATTTTCCTAACAAATTACTTTATGAATTGAAAACTAATAATCAAAATTAAATCAGCCAGGTTGAAACACACTTTTATTATTTTCATGACTAGACATATTTCCCTTGTACCAACACCTGCTGGTATCGCAGTTGACCAAAGACGTGGGATGTGGTATATAAATCGCATAATAGGGTAAGTCGTTCATTTACCTTATCAAAACTTGCGACCTTGTCGTATGACGTTATCGCGAGATACGTTTTTGAATCAGTCACGTAGGCACAGCTCCAATTAAGCAAAAGCTATCTTTTAGCACAATGCTACCTCCTAGAGTGATGAACCCTTATTCCTTTAAAATCTGTCTCAAATCAAGTATCCGATCTTACTGTTCTTCCAACCCGAAAACAATAAGTCCTTGGAATCCGCATCAATCTGTCCCGCGCTCATTGTCTATCCACTATCATCCCTACTGATGCCGATGTCAATCCAAGGTTTCCAGCCTGGATTAGGGAATTAATCTTTAATTCCCCCTTCACGTCATTCTCATCACACCGTTCCGTAATCTCTGTTATAAGGGGTGTATAGTTCGGAAGAAATTTTAACAAACTCATTAACAAATAATACGAGTTCTGACATTAATTTTCTCCAAAGCAAAGTTCAGCCTCATTCATCGACAGCTCAAATTTCCCGACATGGTACGGAGCTGTTACCCACAAGTATTAGCCACACAAATAGAAGCTAGAAAGTAGATAACTACAGCAGACTAAAACCACTAAAATAGTTTTCCTAATGTTTCGACCAGATAAGGACAAACTAACGAAATTAACCAATGTATGATAGGTCACCAATTCATTGTGCTGCATAGTAGAGCTTTGTTTTTGGCTCCAAACAGAATACCACGAAAGTTTTCACTTCTTGGTATAAACGGAATGTGTAGAAATAAATAAGCATTTTGTCAGATGCAAAGAAAATAGCCGCTCCTCTCTGACACTGACAATTTGACATGAAATGTGTATAAGTTATGGTATCCTTAAAGCATTAACACCATCTAAGTCCCTACGAGTATAACACCGTCCCATACTCGTGAGACAGGATGTTATGTTTGCATTTTTACCAGAGACTTCTGATTTCTGGAAAATTCGTAAGTGCAATCTTATAATATAAAAAGGGTCTTTGACCATTCTCTGTACTCATTTCGTTACTTGTTCTGTTCTCAACTGTTGCTGATGTCTCAATAAAAGTTAGTCTACAAAAGTTACTGAAGTATTTCTCTAACATCATTTGGCGATTATAAGAGAACTAGGAACGCGAGTGATAATTCCTCAATGCAATCAATCACCCACGATCCACACGTATTTAATTGGCACTGCGAACAGGAGGCCCAGCCTTCATCAAGTAGTGTGACTTGGTCAGAAATCACGAAGATTCACTGAGAAGCCAGCTAGAAGGTAACAGTTTTCAAACTTTTGCAATTAGGTATCGCTACTGAAACCTGTGAACGAGTTCCGAGGCCGGAAAGACCTCTCAAGTTTCTGTCCCAAGTTCATCCTAGTGGCCGGTAAGACCACACCAGTACCTTTTTGGAGAAAACTTTTGCATCCAGAACAACCAGAAAACAGAACGAATGGGTCTCTTGGCGATATCGATGCTGATCACGTCATTGTAAGTAGATTTAGAAAGTTTATTAAGAAGTAAGAGGATTTTTATTGAAGAAATTGAAAATAAATATAAGATTGTATTTTTATGCCTCTTGTTAGACGATTTAGTAGACAGAGTTCATACTCCCCTTACACTTATCCACGTTCAAGTTCTAGTTCTAGTGATCCTCATCGTGACTCAAATATTTAAAATTCTGAAACCATAATGGCACAACCGAATGGTAATGAACGTTACAGAATGCTTGAACTACGATTCAGGAGTCTTAAAGACTCTCTGCCAAAATTTTCACCTAACCAAAATAATTTGTCTAGCTTTATACGAGAAAGTGAGTTGTTCATTTCAAAATTTCAAAACAAAGAATTCGAAGAGCCTGCTGTCGAATTGGTCATGTTAATTATTCGAGATCAAGCTCTCGAAAAGGTTAGAAATCACGGTGCCACTTCATGGGTCGAAGCTCGTGATGTTCTTATTCGAAATTATAAAAATACTAAAAATTAAGCAGTCCTGTCAAATGAAATGACTATGTTAAAGCGAAGTAACACCGAAACTTACCGTCAATTTTATGAACGAGTTCTAGATAAATTAAGATAAATGAATGAATGCATAAACCTTGATCATTCAGAACAAGCAAGTAAGTCTACTTATAGAACATTTACAAAACATTTATAAAAAGGAACAATTATTACCATTTGATTCCATTCATTTATTCGAAATCTATGACCTCTCTCAAACGTCTATTATTTGTTTACAAGATGAAATTATATTTGTAATTAAGTTTCCCATTTTGAATATTAAGGAATTTACATCGTATAAATTATTTGCGATTTCTATTCATCATGAACTTATTACTCTGCCAAGTGAGTATTTATTAACTTATGAAAAGAATTATTATTGTTCTGACATTATTAAACTTAGTAATCAACTGTATGTTTGTAAAAGTACTTTCCAGTCTCCCTGTCAACCACAGAGGTTCGAAATGTGTGAGTCTGAAAGCATAACAAACTACCCGAGAATATTAGAATTGGATAAAAATAATTATATAATTGATACTAATCAACTAACAAAGATAAAAGACTGTAAAGGTACTTCTTTTATACATTATGCGACACATACTATTTTAGAATGTAATACTTTAATTAATCATAAAACTTTAGAATTTGATTCCACATTTCAGATTAAGTTAGACCTTGCTTATGCAGCAAAAAGTATGCAATATCAGTTTCAGAAAACAAATGTTTCTCTGGAATCTTATTTACATCAAAACCTTACCTCTTTTAAGTCAGCTTTCAGAATTTACATTATAGATCTACTGTAAATTATCCTATCATTTTATTCTGTATTCTTATATTTTTAATCATTTTTATTATTGTATTTGTAAAATATCGTTATGTAAAGGACACCAAAGTTCCACCCACAACTCCAATTTCTAAACCCGCTGAGGCAATACCTTTAGCTTAATTTTGTCTGATTCGAGACGAATCTTTTTCACCGTGGGGAGGAGTTATGGTATCCTTAAAGCATTAACACCATCTAAGTCCCTACAAGTATAACACCATCCCATACTCGTGAGACAGGATGTGATGTTTGCGTTTTTACCCGAGACTACTGATTTCTGGAAAATTCGTAAGTGTAATCTTATAATATAAAAAGGGTCTTTGACCATTCTCTGTACTCATTTTGTTACTTGTTCTTCTGTTCTCAACTGTTGCTGATGTCTCAATAAAAGTTAGTCTACAAAAGTTACTGAAGTATTTCTCTAACATTATTTGGCTATTATAAGAGAAATAGGAACGCGAGTGATAATTCCTCAGTGCAATCAATCACCCACGATTCACACGTATTTAATTTATATGAACCATGTTCTACAAATGATTTTCAAATTGTTTATAACAGTCAAGTTCAGTTGACCCAAGGATATGTCAAAAAAGTGTCGCTCAACGCTACGCGCCAAACTGTGTTGATTTTAGTATTGGAAAAATTCAAATATTCTAACTTGTCATGACTTCCGATTTTTACTAAGTTCTCATCAGCTAACATTCTCAGCGCATCGATGCTCATTTATAAATTAGTTTTGCTCCCCATGCAGCTTTTGTAAACTCATTACAACGTAATTTCTTCGATAATATCCGAGAAAAGTCTATTAAAAAGAGAATTACGAGCATAATTAGATGTAATTCTAATAGTTTTGTTTTAACCCGGATTACGAAGTCAATATTTAATCATCTCGTGCACAATTTCTACTTCATACTTTCCATCGTTTTTGTTATGCACATACCAGTATAAGGGTACAAGTTCCGGAATAAACATTGAACAACAGTTTCATTAACAATACAGCTCTGGTGTCCGTCTTGCCCAAAGCAGGACCGTGATTTTATCACTGACAAGGAAGTTATAATGAAAGTTCCGGAGCCGAGTAGATTAATGAATATTGGAGCACCTCATCAAGCCAACGCGGATTACATTTTCAGATGCACAGAATATGCAACAGTCTAAAAATAGTTAGAGGTCTTCTCAAATAAAATTGAAGGTGGTATCATCATATCAAATTATTGAAGATAAGGAGATCACATCTCATCTACCATACTATAAAATAAGAATTCAAACTACGGACGCATACATTCAAAATTTTGTATCTGTTTTCAAAAAAAAATATACAGAACGACATATTCGAAATTCCAGTATCTAGGTGTAGACATCTATTATGTGATTAAGTCTCATTCAAGCTTCCTTAAAACAAACACCAGCGCGCTACGTTCAAATCTGCGACCAACAGTCCATAAATGCCTTGACGTGGCAGCGACAAGCGAAAACAAGCGCAGATCGAGTGCTCATGTTCGTTTTGGCGTAAATGGGGAATGCATATAGTTGAATCTCTTGAGGTTTCCATGCTGATGAATCTGCGTGCTTTGCAAGGTCGCCAAATTAAACCACATATGCTAGGTTGACTGCTTAACGTTTCGGCCACCTCGGTAGCCTTTTCAAAGTACGAATAGGGAAATCAAAACGACAGTATATTTTATAAATCGGCAGATAAATATAAAGCATATTGTTGTAAAAACGTAACCGAGATGGCCCAAGCGTTAATAAACAGTGCCAAAAAGGTCACGCAAGATAAATATGAAAATTTGCATTTAGAGTATAATTCATAGGAGCAGCTCGGCTAAAATATAGTTGTAATGGTGGTACAACTTGCTCATTTTGAGTAAAACACACTGTATATTGTTCAACTTTTAGATTATAGACGAGATTTTTAATACTTATTGTGTATCATCCTATATCTATGACTATCCGTTTTTGGTATAGCTCAAATCTTACGTAGAAATGAAAATTGCTGGCCGACGAAATGTTCCGTTACATACTTGCCTTTGCCATATGATTTGCAACGGGCTTCTTAGAGTAGGGGTCTTACTTTAGTCTATTTTATTGCATATTCGGGTGTCGAATAGTACAGGGTGGTCAGAAGAGAATGAATTACCAGTCAATATCCTTGAATCGAAACGAATTTTTCTCGTAATTTTGTATAAGGAGGTTCACTTCTCAAATTAGTAGTTTCCGAAATATATGGAAATATCGGTGTTTCCCTTGCCTGAATGTAGGCTATTTAGATACGACTGACGACGCTGATTTGTCAAATGAGTAATTTGAGATTAGAAAATTCTTGAATTGTCTTCTTCCTGTGTATCCATTGCGGTAGAATAACAGCTGATTATCTAGTAATATTTCAGAATTCCCCTTATCAACACAGATGACACATAATTCTGACGGATCTGTCAACACCAGGTGGACACAGCTGTATCTTGTTTTGGCTTTTTGTACGCTACAGATTCATTTTGTACTTGCTAACAGTTCTTGTATTTAGAAAAGTTCATTTTCATACACGCAAGCTTTACTAGATTTACGTCCGATTGATTAAAGCCAACATTACAAACTAATACAAATAAGTCTCTAACTGACCAGCTGTTCACCTCAGCAGACGTCAAAACGTGATGGATACTCGTGAAATAGGGTTTGCATTCCACTGTTGTTACTAAAATGGCTAAAGTCGTACGAACTATACAGCATTTCCAATAATGTCGAGGAGTATTAGTTAGCTAAATCGACAATCTTATACAAAAATCCAATGCTCAATACGATGAAACCATAAAAATGGTGGTTTACGTTTGAAAACTGATCTTTTGGGTTTTCTAAGACCTAATTTTCACTATCCTTTTTTGGCGACCATGTATCCAAATCTGGAATAAAATCTACTAAGTAGATCTCGACTATGAGATACCAGTTACAAATAATATGACTATGCAAAATACGTAAAAAATTGTTATAATCATTATCAGACAAAAATGGTTAGAGTTAGGTATAGGAGGATGCGTATAATCCAAAGGTTGAATGACGAAATGGCTTACTATTTACAAAAACTAAATTCGTATCTTCTTCCTGGTACCGCCATTTTTAAAATACTTTAGCCGAGTTGCTCCCATCAGTTATACTGTTAACACACATTTTCTTACCTGTCTTTTTTTAGTAATCAATTGCTCTCCGTTGGACACCCTGTATGTGGTTCCGTTTGGCGGCCAGCAGGCCATTGAAATTTATAGCCATCTAGATGATTTAAGACAATGAAAATTTAATAGCCAATGTTCATTTACCACCATGACCAGAATATCTCAGTAAATTTCAGTAACCTATTTCTTAATAATTTTAAATTTATGTAGCGGTAGCTTACATATCCGAACAAAGTGCAAAGCAAGGTGGCCGCTGGACCACCTGAAATTCTTGTTTGCAAAGAAATGGCAACCGGTAAAGTGACCCAATTCATGTAGCCGTTTGAATACCGGTGTGTATACCCTTCACGATAGACTGTATTTCAATACTTCATTGCTGAAGGTGGCCTTGCAGTGTATTGAGACAATTCAAGAGAAACAACAACGTGCTGGCTCTTAGTATTAATTAGTGTCCACTTAGATCTAATATGCGCTGACATAAAGCTCTATAGCTCTGCCGCTTTGCGAATACGTTTGAAGAACAGCAAATGATACAAATTCTCATGTACACAGTATTATTATAAGAAGCACTATTAAATTCGTTGAGTAAAAATGAAACTAGAAGAATTTAATTTAACTTAATACTTCCCGTTATTGATAATAATGATAATAATAAAACGTCTATTTTATTAGGGCGAAGTTTAGCGCTTAAACTATTCCTCCTCTTAACCCAAACAAAAATAAATATAAACATAACTAAAATAGATAAATGACAAAAAGACATAATACAGCAAAAGTATTATACGTATGACCGATAACTGAATAAATACTATTTCTATAAGCAGAAGTGAAAGATAAGTATTTTTAATTTTAGTACTCTAAAAGTAGATTCTTGATATGTCTTTTAAAGTTATCAAATGTTAAAGATTTAATGTCAGGGAGTAATGATTTATATAGGTAAATCGCAATAAAGGTGAAGCCTTTATGGAAAAATGAAGTTCTGTGGATAGGCATGGTGAGTGTATTTGGGAAGAGAATATCTCTAGAATGAACACACATATGATTTAGTAGTTTTTCCTTTAAAAACGGAGTTAATGAGGTGATTTGGAGTTTATGAACTCAACATAGTAAGTGATATTTATATAATTTTGTAATTTTCAACCAACCTATTTTTTGTAGTCGTGCTTTTTCAAGTTTTCTACTAAGCTACAGCAAGAATTTTGAATTTTTGCAACCATTTTATAGATACCGAATCTAAGAATGAATGGTAAACAATATCGCAATATGTAATTTTGATATGATCAATGACTGTTTCTGTTAGTCAGTTTAGTCTAAAATTTGTTTATTGAGGTATAATTGGCGAAGTACTCAAAAACAACTTTCAGTAATATGATTCACATGTGAAATGAAATTTAGACAGTCGTCAAGAAAAAAAGTTTTTACTGATTCATGTACTTGAATAATTTCTGCACCCAGAGATAATATTTGTATATCTTTTAATATATTTATTATTATTATTCACGCATGTGAATTATAAACATTCTAAAACGGTGACAAAATACAGGCTTTATAAGGTTATTGAAAATCATCCGCAATTGGCAAAATAGTAATAGTTGAGTTTGGTACATTTTAAAAATTTACGTATAAGACTGTTTACCGTGTTTACCATCAAAAGTGTATGTTTTTCTTATTTCTGTGCCAACAATGTAGAATAATAGCTTCACCACCTACCAAGACAAATAGTTCTTAAAATAGAAAATGAGTGACAATGCTCCTAGATCTCTAATTTCTGGGTTGTGTATGGTGTTTTTCCATAGTCACTTCGTCACACATCGCAATATTCGGAACTCTCACTTCTATAGATATACTGGCTGAGTTGGAAAATTGCTACAAAAATTGTAGCCAACAGCATGTTCCTTGCTACTGCAGATACAGCTAGGACCGTTAAAATGAAGCAGTTTCATGTAACATACTATAGGGTTTTATTCTCAAATTGTTGAGTTATTGAACAAATCAACACTGAAGCCTCAAAACTTACTTCTCCACAATTTGTACAGGTAGAGTACTGAATTTTTCGCCAGAAAAAGTTTATGATCTCATATTTGGTTGTTGTCTACTCACATTTACAGTGATTTGGACGGTTCATACAGGAAGGTCAAGAACGCATCGTGAACACCCCCCTGAACACCCTCTATATTTTGACATACCTTGATTCCATTTTGAATGACTTTTTTTAATATCAGACAGATTTGTACGAGTGGTTTTTAAATAACAGATAGTCTTTTTGTAAATTATCTATCAAAGTAAATAAAAAACATCATAATGCACTTAAAAATAAAAAATAGCACTTCGATATTCAGTACACGTGCCGAGATCATCTACACGGACAGTTCGAAAACTGCCTCAGCAGTTAGCTGTTCTATTATAATAAGTGGTCCATTCATGGACTCTACCACCGATAATATCGATTTTCACAGCGGTACTGGACGTCAAAGACAGACTACAGAGCAGCAGAATCGTTATTTGAGGTAACTAGAGAACGATTTTCCACAACAAGGGCGTTTGCGAACCAGTGGTTTGATGCTGTCAGAAGGGCGATAACAATGATGACAGTTTGTCGCCGAATAAGGTCTTTTGGACTGTTTTCATACCGTCACCATCCTGTTCTATCTCTGACCCCACAGCATCGTCCGCAACGATTGGTATGGAGCAGGAAGAGACTAGAATGGAATACAGAATGGAACTCGATCGTGTTCAGCAATGAGTCCAGATTGTGTTTGGGCACACATGATGGCTGTGCAAGAGTAAGGAGGAGACGTGGTGGAAGACGGAAGGTCCCATACTCCATCGAATGGCATATCTTATCTCAGACTGATATTTGTCATAAGGAGTAGGCAAAGAAACTACCTGATCTGTGATGGTTGAATATGGCTCAGAGGCGTACCTTTCTACTTTCTTTTTTACAAGATTCTAAAATATAAAATCCCTCCTTATCTTCACTTAAAAGTTAGTTACCGGACTGATGTGGTGTTGTATTTTCTATACCATTTAGTATAAATAAATAAAAAAAAACATTTTAGTATGTGTAGTACTGAGCCCTAGAGCCCCTCCTGAATAGGCCAGTGTGTGTGTGATACATAGACCATTAGTTGACCGTTATCAAAAATCATGTATAAAGGAGCTGTATTACCTCAGATAATACATGAAGTAATTGGTAAAAAGGATACAATCCTGATCCCGCCTAAAGCTGCCTTGAAATATGAAAGTGACACGTACAAAAGCATTTTCGAGTCACGTAAAAAAAACTTCTCTCATTGTAAAATACCCACCAATAAAATATGCCAGCGTTCCTGTGTTTGCTATTTTTAGCATCCATTGTGATGGTAATGCCGTAAAGCCAATTTCTATTCACAATATACTCAGAGTCACAGGGTAGGTATGCGTCGATACGACTATTAATAATGCAAAAGCCGGTTTTCGAAGCTGTTGACTGCATCATACGCAGAGCCAGGTTTCTATTTCACGATTTGCATGAATCGAGTATTATCGCGCAAAAATCGGAATTGAAGGAAAATTTCCAGTGGAAGAGGAACAAACAAAATTAGAGAAAACCTTCTCAGTTTCCTAAGCAAGAAGGGTGAACATTCAAGGGATTATAGGGACAAATCCCAAAACAATGAATGATAAAGAAAGGCGTTATCAATTGTTTACCCACAACTGTCCAAAAATGCATTAAGGGCCAATTTCACCAACAACAGTCCGTTATTCTCCACCTATAAATCAAATACGGCCAGGAATTATTAGCGCCTGGCTATTTTAGGCCTCCAATAACTCCTTATTTTGTTTTTTCCACGCATTCATGGTAGAAAGAAAAATATTTTATTGAATATCGATACCGCATACCGTGCACCAGGCACGCTCATCACTACTTTGACAGATTGCAGAATGATGTCAAGGTGACAATCGTTATGTGGCAGTTGTTTTTGTTTTTGTCTGAAATATGTAAGTAGGCTTTGTGTATTCATTTTTATTTTTATAGCGTTTCTAGAATTTCATATTTCGAAACGATGTCAAGGGCCGGCAGGGGAAAATCTTTCTCTGAGAACTGAAAATCATTAAACGCGCTGTTTTCAGTCTATTTTATTCTATCCCTTGGGGAAGTACAGAATGAAGAAAAGGCTTCAGTGCTCAGTGGCCAGAAGCTACCAGTCCTCGCTTAGAGATGGTAGCACAGTTAAGGATAGACTCGGGGTATACGGTTACGGATGTTTATGATACCTCTCGATATCGATATATCGTCATGAAACCATCGATGCGTAAAGATCGATGTTCTACGTCCGAGGTGTCGATGTTTTGGTACATCAATGTATCGTCTATCGTCGCCATCCCTATATTGTATCCCCACCAGTCACCAGTCAAAAACCTTAACCACCAATATTTTATCACTATTTATAATTCTTTTTAGGTCTTATTGTTCAGTAATTGCTAATAATTTTAGGTCTATGTCCACAGTAATTACATTGTGCACCTCGGAGATGTAGGGATTAACATGTTTTACACATATCGGTGTTTTAGGATGGGGACGACCATACTGCTTTGATTGCTTTGAAGAAATTCATTAACCCATGAATTTATAACAAATGATTACTATTATGATGTAAAGAGAGATGAGGAATTGGTTGGAATACATTTTATATTCTATTTTCTTGCAAATCCGTACAATTCAACAGGTATGTGTAGCTATAATGATCACATATTCACACAGTATATTGAACTTAACAAATTTCGAGATTGCCATGAATTAACAAACGACCAAACCTGCTGCCAAATTTAACAGCTAGAAAATCGACCTGTTATTTCTCCCATTCCCATTCGCTGAGGGGATAACGGATGGTCAAATGTACATCTACATATATAACATAAATCAACATACATGAAAGTTGTCCTGTTTTCTCTGTACAGAAGCATGATGTTGGAATCAAAAAGTGGTCTTCTTTATAATACAGTCGAATTTTCACGATTTTATTCAACATTTTAATAGAAATCACTGATATTCTGAGACCTTTGACAGCTTCCGTCAAATTGCATTTCGATAAGGTATTTTCCTATTGGTCCATAATATTAATGATGGTGAAATCGGCCCTTAATCTTTTACACATTGTACGAGTACACTAGGGATTCTGTCTTCGCCAATTATATCTAACACGTATTAAGCTTTGTCCAAGCTTTGACGAATCATTTGTAGGTGACAGTTACGTTTGTTTTCTGGGTTATAAAGAAACATGTGTTTATTTTATTTTCTTTAAGTAGGCATTGCAGATAAATGCTTGATGTAAGATTATAGTCCTTTCACTGAAACAAAGCAGTCACGTCATATTTAGTAAATTTGAATGCCAACCTTAATGCAAAATAGATCCTAAATTGGTACGTATGGTTTAAATTTCTCGTGTAAATTTATGTTGGTAACATTTTTCTGCGTTGTGACATTGTCGCAAAGCTTGTCAGGTAACGCCAACAACTGTTATTTATTTGTGGTTTATTTCCTAGGATCCAGTAGTGTGCTTCACTGTCATTATTTGACGTTGTAACGCAACTGTGAATATGCTGTAAGTGATTACTGATAGGTATTATACAATAGTGATCTGATGCAGTGATTTTTTTTATAATTTGATGCTTAATTTAGTGATAGTCAGAATAAGGAATACATTTTTAACATTATTTTTATTCTATTCACGATAGGTGTTCAAATAGGTTGCGATTATTTTCTCAATATAAATATGATCTTCTAACAGTAGAATTCAAAACATCACGTAACATTTTTGGTGTAATCATACTAATTACACATTATTGTAACAGTTTCAAAAGTATGTACTGATAGACTTGTTTTTTTAATAAAACCCCAAAAAAAAAGAGGAGTTGAATCCGGGGAACGGTCTGGCTAGGACACTTCCACCTTCCGGGTAGTCACTGAGAAAGATACTCTCGAACTTGCCTAGAGTTATGTATAGGAGCACCGTCGTGTTGAAATCAACATCTATTAACCTGTGCTGAAGGTGAATGAGTTGTGGTAAATAAATGGACCTAATATTTTGGTCCCTAGAATCCCACTCCACATATTAAACCTAAAACATTCTTGATATCTGGATACTTGCAGTGAGTGTTGCGGCGATTAAAGACACCATTATTAGTGACCATACTTTAGTCGGACCAAGGATAATTAAAAATCTTCACAAGTTTGTGTGTACACCTACATTTTTCTCCATTTGCCTAGTTGATATTATGTTAGTGTTCTCAGCAACTGTATCTAAAACACTATTCTTAGTTTCCTCTAATGATTCCTTTTTTCGAGACATTACAGGCTTTTTGAATGAACCCTATTCATTTGAATTTCGAGTCAAGTCTAACGAAGAGGACTAACTTGGCTGCTTTCTCTCGGGAAATTTATCAAGATCCAGTAATGTAGTAGTAGTTTTAGTATTTTGTAACACAACATGTAGCATGTCAGTATGTCGAACTTATCTTCATTGCTAAAATGTCCGCATTGCATCTTTGACGATAATAAAGCAATATTAACAATAGACAATAATAACAATGCTCAGTGACAAGTATTTACGCCTACTTAAAAAAGAATCAGAAAAAAACGCATTTTTCCTTATGACCAAGGAAATACATTATGTAACATGTGATACATCCTTGAATTCGTATCGAAGATGCCATTAGATACAGAGTGTGATATTTTTTCGGACCATATAAAAAATAAATTTGATGATGGCAAAAATGAACGGTCGCCACAAAATTTTAAAAGCACCGTCATGTAGTGCCTAAAAACTACCAATGAAAAAAATTCATTAGTTTTTTGATATTTCTTAAAATAAAGTCAGAAACAAACTAATTTTAGTTTTTCCCAGATATCTCAGTAAGTCATGAAATTTTTACAAGTTTCTCAACGGCATGTAAATACGCCCCAAAGATCGCGACTTTTTCCTAATCTAACCTAAGCTGTATCTCTCACACGTACTGACATCCTCATGCATAGGATCCTTATCTTGGATACCCTGTATACTGAAACGTTTTCCACGCAACTAGATGCTGTACCGATGATTGCTAAAAACCATGAAACAACGTTGTATGCATTTAATCGTGGGGACAATTTTGTATAGCATGTCATCGCTGATAGCTTTGAGAATACCTCCTATTCCGTTAATAGGCCAGAGGGTTCGGGGTCTCCTAGCTCTTTTAGCGTGAGAGCCGATGGTGTGACAAGTAAGGTTCAAATAAATTATGAAGAATCATCAAAAACAAGCATCGTATATGACCTTTCGCTTGACATCATAATATAGGAAAGACTTACCTCATTATTTGTGTACGCCGGTATGATGGGACCATCGTTGGCTTCCCATTTATTAGCTATCCGTATCGTTTCAGCTGTTTTTTCTTGAACTGACTTATTCTCGTCTAGTAGAGTCAATTCGTAGAATTCTTGGATATCTGGAACAAATATAAATGTTACTTACCAGAAAAGGAAATTACGTATTATCTTATAGTCAGACAGTAAGTACAGTATGCAATAAAGAACTACGGTAACACTGATAAACCCAGGGTTTTACTTTTTTTAGAAGGTATATCTGGGAATAAGCTAAAAAAGGCAATAGTTCCTAAAATTGTACCACCAGAAATGGTAATAATTCTTCAACTTAAAAATAAAATGATAATAGGTACGTCATACAAATTAATGTAATTGTTGCTAGACCTTACAAAAGAAGGAAAACTTGTCGAGATACGATGAAGTGTACTGCGATGCTTTTATAAGAGCAAGATGTGAAACACAAGTCCCAGAACAGAAATGTGTAGAAATATTCAAGGGATATGGTAAGGCAGTAAAGACCTATGATTCTTTCCCAGCTACTCAATGGCGTCCTTGAATTTGACCTTGGCTATGACCGTGGATGTAAAATAAAGGTCTATAATATTTTTTAAATGGGACCTTACACTTCTGATCCCGGAAATTGATATATCCAAAATGTTTACCATGATATATGACCTTAGGTAAACATTATTTTGACCTTGGATGTGATCAAGGTCGCCGTAAAAACCTTTGTTCAATAGATCGGTGATTTTTTTAATCATAAAGTAATAACGACCCTAAAGTCAGCTTAATACTATTCCATGAGTATTGACTGGTGATCTTAAAACTGACCTTGACTACAACTTTGAAGGTTAAATAAGGGTAAAAATAATTTTCGCCAAAGGTCATGCATGAACGTGAAATTTTCCGCTCTAACTATTCATGCGGTCAAAGCTCAGTGTACCAGGTAAAAAAATGTCGACCTCTAATTCTTCAAGGGGGGCCACTTTCAGGGTCACCAGTGAATAGATAGCGGAAATTCAAGCTCCCGACTAGGATGTTTGAGGTCAAAATAATATCCTTAGCCAGGGCCCTGATTCTATCTGAATTTCGACCGATTGACCCCTAATTATAGCAATTTTCTGTGTTTAAAGAATGATGGAAGCGCCAAGATTATGCTTGCAGTGAGAAAGATCTCCAGAATAGAAAGTAACTTGTTACCATTTGATCATCTAAAATACCTCGGAATATGCATCAAAAGAGTTGCGCCTGTATTCCACGTATCGCCATTATAAGGTAATTTCACGGTATATGACGATGAATTATACGCTTTGGCTCTCTCATAACAGCTCGCTTAATGCAGTTTTTGTTATTAATTCAAACCATCTAGGAAGGCTTCGCAATTTAGTAGCAGCGCGCACATCTCCTCTATCACGGCCTTCTACATGAAATATGAAGTTTTTATAAAAAAGCTTTAATACAAACATAGGACCTTGCTTTGCACATTTTTTACACTGCAATGGGCTGTAGTTCACCCATAAGGATTATAATTCAATTACGGGCAATGAAATTACATTTCAAGTAGCACTTTTTAAACTGTGCTCCCTTATAGGGTACAGACATAGGGAGCAGTGGTGGTTATCACCATCATCGTTACTAAGATCGCTACCTGAATCATATTAATGCTATCTGTTCACTATCAGTGAGAATCAACGAGGTGCGAAAGTGAAACGAATATTAGTATCGTGGTGATGCACTGGTTATGACGAGGTCTACGCCCCCACATTCCGTCTTCATTTAAGGTGTAATCCACGTCTTGCTCAATCTAAGTGCTTATATTGTGTTAAGACCTGCATGCTCGTTCTATAGATAATCAGGGCTACCTTACACTGATTTTTGCATCGACAGAACAACCTAACAGTTCAAGTTCAAAAGCACTGTCTTACCGTAGCGAAGATATTTCCTCAGCTAATAGAGACAGCAAATAACAATAAAGAAAGACAGTTATGAAAGTTTGTTTTTTCCATTTTAAATCCAAAATATAGAAATCTTTAAAAATTATTTTTATCAAACTTTGGCTAATATACGTGTGTGCAAACTGGACAAGAAATAGGTTTAGAAACACATAACCAAAAAAGGACAAGTGCCTACAAAACCAGCAGAACTACAATAAAAGGCTACCTCGTCACATTGTCCCATTTTAATCTCCCCATCATCATTTCGGAAACTGCGCATTATAGGAAAAAGTTTGATACAAAACTTGTAGGGTTTCAAGGAATAAAAATGATCGTGACCTTGGCAATGACCTAAACCACGACCTTTAACGTCATTTCAAAGTCAAGTGCATATTAAAAAACTCTTTTTACCTTGGAATTATGGGGAGATCATCCAAAGGTAACCTTGTGCCATTGTCCTCAAGTTCATGGCAACCATTCATTTTTATACCGGCAATGGAAAAATCAGGAAGTCTTGCGTCCGAATGTGATCTGGAATTCCTATGAGATTCACGCTTGACATGACCCTGACTTTGAGGTGAAGGTCTAATTGAGGCGTAGAATTTGATGCTTTTTCCAGTTTAAAAATGTGAAGTTTCATTTGGAAACTTAGACTTGACCTTCATGTTCAAGAACATTGCCAAAGTCATCTTTGGAGGATCCCCACAAACCTCACAATTGTGCTGTCAATCATTTTTGTTTTCGATGTCTTGATTTGACCTTGAAATGGCCTTTAATACGATAATCAAGGTCATGACCAAGGTGATGCTAGGACGTAAGATGTGAAAAAGGAATGTTTTAACTTAAAAATATTTACTTGGACCTTGAAGTCGCCTCAAGGTTGATATTATTCAAGGCGATGCCCAAGGCTACCATCGTATTGCCCTCTGGGAACCTTACAATTTTGGTTTGAAACTTTTTTCTCTGGAATAAACAGTTATATCAGGGTGACGTTATCCTTTTGACATGAGGTGTTCACTACATTACTCATGGCATAACACATCGTATGTGTTGGTAGGCACCCGATATGGACACCTTTTTGTAAAATGAAATGATACTAAGTACAAAGCATTTGCTGTCGGCAACCTTTTTCCTAACTAGTTAGGTTACCTTCAGTTGTACCTACCTCAGTTGTTGAATATCTCTCGCTAATAAATAAATCTAATCGACTTGTACAGCACATGTCGTGTTTTCAACATTTAGCAGCGCTAGGATACTGTCATGGCTTGTCTAAACCGTCACCAGAAACTTAATAGAAAGTGTGTGTATAGTCTTGCTCGTAAGTTCAGGCTTTTAATTTGGCCGTCACCTTAAACTGTAGTGTAAGTTGAAGACAAAGGAGCTGTACGGTCTGAATTAACACGGTCTCAACAACCGACAGTTCAAGTCTGAGCTCCAGTACCAATTGGTTCAAAGCAATTTGATATTGTTTATCACTAGTGTGCACCATTAAACTAAACGTAATTCCTTCTTCTTCATCATTTAAGTGGTTTTTACACACTTTCAACAGTTCAATCTTTTGATAGTTATTGGGGAGCTTTGAAAAGTTTATATGCGTATAGATTTCGACATTCTCTTTCCGAATACGTGTTTTGTGGTCTCGAATATTTTCCGCTATAACCGCTGCATTGGGGAAGTGACGCGCTAAAAGCTTTTTAATAATATTTTATATTGAACTTTCCTTGCCGTAAAAGCAACAATGGCAAATTAGGCTGGAAAAAGATTTTACATTTAGGGTCATAGTATTTTTTGGAGGATATCTAGTTACTGCGCTGAGGTACGACCACGGAAAAGTCTACTTTAACACGAATATATGGGAACCATCCAATGGTCAGTTATTATTTAGTAACCGAAACATTGCGGATGTTATTTTCGAGTTCCCACCCTTCAAATCCGGTATCTACTGGGTGAGTTTTAAGTCCGGGTTCGGCCAAAAGTATGCTCCTGACTTATATATATGTTTATTCTTACAGGGTGATTCATAACTACGTTGTGACCCAAACACACATTTTTGGAAATGAAATTCCCTACATTTTACTGCGGACTTGGATAGTCCCTTTCAAACCAAGCAAATTGCTATCGTATTTTAGCTCCAAATTGTTGAGATATTTGACAATCTTTCGAAAAAAGGCACTCAAGTTTGACAACCTTCACCTCCTTACTTTTTCTAGTGTTTTGGATAGTTTATAAGGGCTGAACAAAATCTCAAAATAAACTACTTCTTAAGATTTTCAAATAAAAAATCCTGTATATTTTTAACATTATTTAAATTTCCCTTTCACAAGCTCTTTTCTTACATAAGGTTTATGGGGGTTTGTACAGAACACAGGGGCACCATCTTGACGGTTCTACTTTATTGCGTAAGGCTAAGTAGTTTTAATTTATAATAAGAATACACCAATTCCAACGATCCCCCGTTAGCAACTATATGCTAATCTTTATTATGAAATGTCTCTTAGTATTCTTCGTTTGCCTTGGTATACGGCTTACAAAAAAAGGGTTAGCTGTAATCCAAAAATCAGTCATACAAACCACCATAAAGCTTACATAAAAAAAACTGTAGAAAGAGGAATCAAAGAAGTTGAACATTTTAAGAAACCGTTTACTTTGCGTACTTATTAATCTTGTATAACTGTCAAAAAATTGGTAGTAAAGTAAGAGATAAACTATGGGATCGTCAATTTTTTTCTGGCGAAACATTCGGTACTTTAGCTATAACAGTTGCGAACGTACGAGTCAAAGTTGGGTATTTTTTTCGATATAATGGGCTATTTCTTAAAAATTTGTTGAAGTGAAAATGAGGGGCATTTCGCTTAAAAGAATGATTGTTTGGGTGACCACATAGTAATGAGCCACCCTTTAGAGATAAAGATATTTCCAGTTAAGGACCATAGTGTTGGCTACTTTTCTTGTAATCAATTATTTCAGATACCACGCGCAATAATGGAGTTATCGACCGAGCTTATACTAAAGACTCACCCTGTACGGCCAGAACACTATCATGGCTGTGCTTTGACATTACCCTTATGCCCAGTCTTTTTCCAAGGAAAATAGTTCTATGACAAATTAAACTAGAAAAGATCTTCAAATTTAAAATTCAGGAAGAACACGCCGAAATCAATAGGGCAATTAAATTTTAAAAACATTTCCAGAACTCTCTAGGCTAACAGCTAGCTAATAGTACATATACTCGTATGTATTTGAGTGTTGACATTGCGTTTTATATTTTGGATTTATACATACGATGACGATACGTCCACATGGAAGCGCTCAGCAACTGTAAAAACCTAGAATTCAACTACTTCAGAAATAATGTACACGCAGGCGGCAGAAATATCACGGTTGTCACATACAGAGTCACATTATTTTTGCAAGGGCTGATGGAAGTGAAAAAGTAATGGGTCATACCCATTCCCATGAGCGGTTCGATATATCAACCTCTACAACATTTGTCACTGTGTCGGGCCAGCATTTCCGTTGACATTTGTAGATAGTACGCTATCAAGTTAGTGTTATGTGCATATACGATTCATAGTTTGTGGTTTAGTATCCGCTGGATATAGCATCAGGATAATTTAGAAGTGGTGCAAAAAATGGCTACGACTAGAAAGTCCATGCTTGAACTTTCGATTTGTATTTTATTTTTTTATTAGTAATATGTTATTCTTAATCACACAAGGAAATTTTTCCACACTTCTTCTTTCTTCTAAAAAAATTTTGTACGCATAGTAGTGGAAATAATCCGCGATCAGTTGCAGTACTGTTTTATTTTGAGGAAACTCATACGAGTACTAAGAGAGTCCAAGAGGCTTGCATATTTTTGTGTACAATATTGTCAGGATACGTGACTTGGGGGTCAGATGCTCGGGGCTGATAAATGAAAAACTCGCAAATTCGAGCAACAAAACAGTTTATTGGATATAAAATAAATAGAATGTATGTACTTACTACACTGCCTGCAAAATTAACCGGACAAACACAATTTTGTTCAAATTAAATTTGTAATAACTTTTAAAAAAATTGAAAATGTTTGTTGTATAACTGCTTTGACAATTTGTGAATATGCTTCGTTTATCCTATAAGTTATTAAAATTCATCTTTTGAGTAGTTTGTTGTTTGACAGATGATTATAATTTTAAGATTTCTCAAACTTACTAATTGACTTGCGCAGGACTATTTCTCACGAGAGCAATTGTGGAAAAAGAGGGACATACCGCAAAAGACCCAAATATTGTTACCCTGGTGGCCGGCCCCCTCGGGGGTCTATTGTCATTGTATCTATGCAGGTACTAGCTGTATTATGTAATGCCAAATATATACTGCCACGCAAAACTAACAGGACAAGAGGTGCATTTTGCCCTAAATTTCGGAACACCCTGTGGAAAGATTGGATTACTGAATAATGTGTCTTTGTATGAGAATTTTAAGCTTCAACTTTCCTCAACAGTTCTTTTTTTTGAGTAATGTCAGTATCTCAATAATTAAAGAATATATGCTGTTTTGAAGAAAATCATGCGAATCATAGCCATAAACAATATTAAAATTAAAAAAATATAGTGACAACATTTTTAAGGAAACTATGCGAATCATAACCATAAACAATTTAGCTTAAAAAATTACAGTGACATCATTGGGTGATTAGAAATTGGCAGTATGGTGTCCTCCTTGTAGCGAAACAAGATCTGTGCGGGATTCCAATGGAATATCGCCCCATGCCATCACACCTCCACCACCACATTGCACTCTAGGAGCGAAACAACTTTATGCATAGCGTTCTTCACACCTTCTCCACACTCTTTAGCGACCATCAGGTGAATATCTCGTAAAATGAAACTCGCCTGTAACAAGGACGTTTTTTCAGTCGCCCATATCCCAATCTGCATGAGTTCGAGAAAATACCAAGCGCAGCCTTCGATGCCCTACATCCGATAGAGGACCTTTAGCAGGTACACAAGATGATAGGTTTCCTTCTCTCAACCTTCGGCGTACGGTATCAGGTGAAACTATGGTACCATGAACATCATCCAATCTCCGAGTCGAATCTGAAGCAGGAATTGTCGTTTCTCAAAGAGCTTGAAGTCTCAGAAACAGCTTGTGCTACTTGTTCCGATGTCATTCTTGTTGACTATTGCTTGACAAGAGTATTTTTGACATGGCATAAAAATGCGGCAAAGCCTGCTTGAAACAATTTCTTGTTTATGGCTATGATTCGCATGATTTTCTTCAAAACAGCATATATTCTTCAAAAATTAAGATACTGACATGATTCAAAAAAAGAACTGTTGAGAAAACTTGAGGCTTGAAATTCTCATACGAAGACACATTATTCAGTAATCCAATGTTTCCACAGGGTGTTTAGAAGTTTAGGGCAAAATTCACCTCTTGGCCTGTTAATTTTGCGTGGCAGTGTGTATTTGGCATTACATAATACAGCTAGTATCTGCATAGATCAATGACAATAGACACTCGAGGGGGCCGGCCTCCAGGGTAACAATATTTGGGTCTTTTGCGGTATGCCCCTCTTTTCCCACAATTGCTCTCCTGGGAAATAGTCCTGCGCAAGCCAATGAGTAAGTTTGAGAAATCTTAAAATTATAACCATCTCTCAAACAACAAACTACTCAAAAGATGAACTTTAATAACTTATAGGATGAACGAAGCATATCTACAAATTGTCAAAGCACCCTCAAGACGAAGACAATTCATAAAACAAATATCACTAAAAAGTGGCTCAGGTGACGTGCAATGTGAGCATGCGCGAAAAACCGGTAGGAGTTCCGTAAAAACACGAACGTTGTTACTTTCAGAACGGAAATAGAAGAACTCAGAATAAGCCATCGATCATCACCGATCTACTTGACCTCAGTTCACCTGAAGTGGATTGGCGTATTGTGCAATCGAAATTCCATATAAAATTTTTACCGACCGAGCACGTATCCATTCGTTTAGTAGATCGAAACTCAATTTTCGAGTTTTTTTATGGGGCCGGAATATCGGACGATGAATCGATGTGTGATTTATTCCAACTCCCTTTGATATCGAAAGCGACCTCCACGGTAATCACTGTTATCAACGGTTCCACAATATTTTAAATTGTCGCATCCATTGTGTTGCCATCAAGGTATACCGGCTATGAATAGTAGGATTACTGTATCGTTAAACGAGCCGTATTCATAAAAGAGATGCATATCCTCGGGAGCATAAGGTAAAAGTATAAGGTCTTGCTTCGGAAAAAAAGGTAGAAGTACAAGCATGTCCTTGTTTTCATATTCATAATGATTACCTTATACTCGCGAGGATATCCCCCAAGAAGAAGTAAAAGGTTGACTGGTATTTGTATTTTGAGCGATATCTCCTGACTTGTTCCAGCTTGTACTTGACGTGGGAGTTCGTTCACTCAGCATTACTGACAGTTTTACCCCAGAGCTTACACAGGCCGTTCCGTATTTTTCCTGGATACAGTTTTTGATCAAATTAGTAAGCATGTGATCCTCAAGTAATGAGGAAACTATAGAAAATAATGGCAACGACCTACAGTTCATCGCAGATGAAATTGCCATTGCTCCTATTATTTTTCAAAAGTCACAAGTTCCAAAAATAAAAATGAGAAAGGACGATGCCTTGAAGAAGATATTGAATAAATACGATCAACATTCGGTGAACCATTAGATACTAAAGGCTTATTAAAAAAAATCAACAACATGAAATGAAAATGAAAAATCAAGATTGAAGAAAAAAACAGATCTACAAAAACTGGTAATGAAGGAATTAAATTGTTAGATTGGGAAAGAAAGTTCTGAAAGGTGACTGTAATCCTACAGTTGGAAAAATTGGAGGTGCCATTCAGGTTGGTAGTGTTCAAGAAGAAGGAAGTGAACTATATACCGAGCGCAGTGAGCAAACAGTTAGTATTACAGCGCCAGCAACTCAGAAGACATTGCCACCAAAAAGAAATTTAGCAACAAAACTGAGGAAACCAAAGGGTTAGCTACAAAGAACTACAACGTGTAGTGCTATTACAGCAGTACCAAACAAGTATTTTACAACAAGAGTATTATAAAACGAAATTAGAAACGATGCATCGTCAGAAGCTACCTGTAACTTATGATGTTCACGAAAATAAGCTTATAAATATACTTTAATCAGTAAGACTGTTTATTATAATATTCAAGTTCCTTCTTACTTATTGACCTAGTTGGCGGAGAGGAAGTTCGTCATTCTCATGATTTGCTTCATCTTCACCTGGGTCTTGTTCAACTAATTCAAAGTCAGGATTGCCCAAGCTCCTTGCAACATTATCGAGTACAATACAAGCAATAATTATTTTCGGCACATTTTCCAACTTTACGCGACAAACATACTGTAGGATAGGAAACCGGCGTTTCAGTTGGCCGAAACAGCATTCAATTATAACTCTTTCTTGTTTTAAAAGTTTATTATAATTTATTTCTGCACCTGGAGTAGGATTTCTGAAGGGAGTCATAAGGCATGGCTCAATACCATAACCGTCATCGTCAAGTAGTACCACATTTGCTCTATTTATTAGTTGTAATCTATTCTGTGAATTTCTCTATATTCTGGAATCATGCACTGATCCAGGCCAACTGACCTCAACACTTATGAACATCTCTATGGCATCACAAGTGGCTTGCACATTTAAAGCACGTTTCCCTTTTCGGTTGATATACTCATCTCCATCGCGATTCGGTTTCAGGATTCCTATATGTGTACAATCACTTACACCAATTGCTGTCGGAAATTTATACATGCTTTGCCATATCCGCTTGGCCTCCATCAGTTCATGGTTGGCAGTTGGAAACTTGATCCATTCGTTCGACTGTGCAACTATGCTGTTCACAACTCTATCCACAGTCTGAGATACCGTTGCTTGATTAACATGATTAAGTTCCTGATCAATACCTTGTTGATATCCAGGGTGACCGAGATAGCATAGGCATATCTTCATTTTATGAATACATGAAAGTGCTCCTTCTCGAGTTTCCTCATTCTTAACTAAAAATCTGTCCGCAAGCCATTGTACTTTTGCTTCGTCGAACCGATATATTTTTTTGAAGTCACGACCAAGTGAAGGTAAATGAGGTTTGTACGTTTTAACATCCCTAACATCTACAATTTCCGCCATCACCGTTTGACTTTCGTTACGAAGCTGAGTCTGCTACTGACCACACTCAGAATTTTGGAAGGATATGCTTCCTATGCCAAGTAAGAGGTGAAGATTATGAATATCCTTTTACTTATGTCACTGCTTTGAAGGATATGCTTATACTCAAAAAGTAAAAGCATTTACTTCAAATTATTATAAATACCATCTGGAGGATTTCCTTCAAAATTTGCAAGTACAAGGACATCCTTCGTTTTATGAATACGGCTCAATGTCCAATCTTATCGAGCTTTTCAGTTCCTATATTGCACTATAAAGGGTAACAGCTAACTACTTGCTGTTTTACAGAACTGTCTTTTACAGCAGAGTAGAAACACTTTGGCTCTAACGTTTAAGTTATCTCTTACTGAAAAAATGAACACGAAAGTTGTGTAGCTTGTTAGTACGCAGTTCGCATGGTACTGAAGTTGGAAATTTTAAACCTATATTTTCATTTGAACCTGTAATCTCGCGCGTAGGGCCCAAAAGCTAAAAAAGCTAATAAGCAACAGACCAACCTACACGTTTTTCTATTTTCATAAAGTTGCCAGCGAAAAGTGTGATTAACAACTTTATGAAA
Organism: Acanthoscelides obtectus; assembly: GCA_963669975.1. Lineage (NCBI taxonomy): Eukaryota > Metazoa > Arthropoda > Insecta > Coleoptera > Chrysomelidae > Acanthoscelides > Acanthoscelides obtectus. Next base: position 41,230,645 of record CAVLJG010000003.1, on the reverse strand, counting down.
ACGTTGCTCGTAAACCTGTTAGTTGTCCAATAGCTGATTGGATTTCAGGGCCTTACGCCGGAGATTACATGATTTAGTGTAGTATCAAAACATAATTGTCAGTTTACCTCCCTGCGAACTCCGCCTTCATATAGGCGTACAGAGATCAAGAGATGTTAATCGAAAAATAATTAGAAAACTAGTTAATATAGCTTTCATTTGTCCGACCATAGCCATTTCCTCAGCATGGTCTCAGGTAAGACAACGAACAAGATCAGAGTACCTATTCCCTATCCATAGCATAAGGACCACTGAGAGAGTGAAAACAGCAAGCTGTCTGTTGGAACTGCATCCCAGTTTGAATTGTCGTCACTAACGCTATCGATTCTGGCAGTTTGCGGTACCTTATTATTATTGAAACATCGTTGCAAGAATTGGCATCAGGCAGGTTGACTCTACGCTTCCCATGCAACGCTGTCATCAGTTCATTAAGGGTTCGGCAAAAGTGAGTGAAAACAGTTAGCTACGAACATGTATAATGTAAAAATTAAGCGGATCATGTCTGCTGAACAGGCTCACAAAATTAAACTCTAGTCCACATCGATCTGACAACGTTGCGACCTACAAATATCTCTCCAACCGTGTAGACAATGTTGACCAGGTGGCGTCATTGCTATGACTAAACCTCGCCAGCGGCCAAACCCCGACATCGGTTTATCTACCTCAGCCAGTTGCGATTGAAGTTACTGCTTGAAGCATTTCTCTGTATCAAATGTATTTAGGGATCGATGTGTGAACTATGCCCAAAAGGTGCGTAAAATTACCAGGATTAATTGTGCCAAAAATTGAAATATACTTTTCTCCACATTAAATTTTTTCCTACGAAAAAAATTTTCCAGGAATGAGGAGAAGTCTCTGAGACGTCAAAAAAAAGTCTGAGCGATTTTGATTTTGCCCGTAGCTGTGCCGCCACTGAATTATTTCCAGAAACTACAAAGCCTGTTCGTCCTTGATATAGTAATAACTCTGCATTGAAACAGACGGATTCACGGAAATAAGCGACAGTTTTTCGTGATGTACATGTCGTATAACATCCCAGAAACATTATATCATGTTATCAAAATTGTTCGCGATTACAATACTTCCTCGCCCATTAGAGTGGTAAGTACAGAAATATCAAATATGGATCGTTTTGTAATAGTTATGTAGACCTGAAGTGCAAAGCATGAGGATACTTTCAGATTTCTAAAATAATGTAGCAGCTGCTGTTGCTTATTTTTCTAGAAAAAAACATCGTCGTGGAGTCATTCTGGTCTAGACGAACTGAAGTCTCTCAAAACGTAAAATATTTCTGAAAAGTTGCTCTACGAGTATAGTTGGCATACAGTTAACGAGACCATTATGCAATAAAATGTTCGTTTATCGTGAACAAGTGATACCTTACAGATGATGTTATTTTAGTTTCTACTTTTTGCTGTTAGCAATAAGAGTGAAACACTGCAAGAACACTGATTTACAGAGAAAATTCTGGTAATCCATTGCATCCGAATTTTTCCAACTTATCTCTCTATACAGCTGCTCCTGTCCTCTAGTTTTGGGGAAAATTCGTATTTGGCATAATTTATTTGGACAACATAGGTAGCCGAGGTGTATTATAGCTCGACGGCCGAGCAACTGTCACCTCTGCGAGAAAATATTTACCGCTGCAACGAAAACAGTCCGATTTCTGTTGGCTCAAGCGACCGCATTGGTGCGGTTGCTTGTCGCGAGAAAAACACCTGACTTCTGCGGTCACAGCTGACGGGTGCAGGCCCACTGAAAGGAAGCGCAGCGAAAAAAAACAGATTCGGGTCTCTTCCACTGGGTCCCATTGCACATAATCAAATGAGAGTCCGAAAAACTACATCTGTGACATGCCGTTTAATGTGAACAAAGCAAACATTCGCCTCACTTCACTGTGGCTCTCTTCGTATTGCATAAGTAGTCTGAACACAATAGATTTTCCTGCAAGTGCGCATCGAGCTAGCAACCCGGGGATCGCAGGTTCGAATCTCTGCCTCGGAAGTGGATTTCGAGCCACGGATGATGTGTTGTGTGTTGTCTATGTCACGAACGTGGGTGCAGTATTAACGATAGGTACATAGTACCGTTGGTGCAGGTTTATTACATCTGTTACTAGTAGATGGCTCGTGGAGTAGTACAGTGTAGATACCACGAGGTCGGCAATAAGGATCAAAGGTGGTCTAGCTCGTACACTTCACCTTTACACCACTACTAGTATTTCCTGTGAGTGACTTTAAGCTTTCTAGTCTCTATACCCTTACGTCGTATAACGATGTCCGGATAAATTGTGGATGAATTGAGGGTGATCAATCGCTTTGTTTTTGCCCTTGACAGCTCTATTTTTCAACGTTTTAATTAACATCCGGTCTCTTTTCTGTTTGAAAACGCCTATAAACGCAGTACGACTATTGCCGTTTATTTTTTGCATCTGATCTGTATTGACACGACACATTTTACCATTTTTTTTTCAAAACGAATTGTGTACTTTAAGGGAGACTATCCTTACATTAGAGAATATTCCGATGATTGCGGATCGGAAAATAACGGATCTGAAGTCATTCAGCTTCATTTTATTGCCCCCTTAAGGAATTTTAGTAGGACTTTGAATAACAGTTTGGAATGTTTAATTTTTGGAACGAACGAATATATTAGGATGAACCAAGTCTAAACGTCTGCATTGCACTGTTTGTCACCAAAATTGTATAGTTTCAGTGCATACATTTGAATCAGTTGACTGCCAATGCCTACTAAAGTGACAGCCTTATATCAACATAATGATAATACTTACCGGTGGAAGCATCTACCTTCATTAGGCTTATGCCTCTCTTTGCAAATTATGGAAGAAGTACCATGTCTTGAAATCATCTGACACAACAACCACCCGAAGTTTTAGAAAAGAACACTAAACATACAAAGCTGCCAGGTGTACTTGTATTGTGCACTTTGATTCTCACTACAGACTATGCGAACTATGAGACAAACAAATGCTTGACTATAGTCAACGCCATACAAAGTGGCGTGCACGTCATCAAGGTGGGTGTGTTGAAAAATTTACATTGTTGCCAAACTTTTTGTAAAATAATAAAATTTATTATTTACATATCTAGGTTTATAAGCAATATTAACCTCAAATGAGAACAAAAATAATAGTATAATAAAATTATAGATCTGTACTTGCATAATCATTAAGTATGACAATTATTGATCAGATGACACTATGAAACTACCATATTTAATTGATAGCTTAAAGGTACTGAATAAAAATCCAAATGGGGTCCTCCAAATTTTATGCATGGTATTTATTTTACAGAATTCATACAGAAAAATGCATTCTAAAATTAGGTAAGCTACTGGTGTAAGCTTTTTCTGTACAATAAAGTTAGTCGGAGTTTCTTTCTTCAGCGCTGTCTGAATCTGAATCTTCATCACTCTCAAAGTTGATTATTAAAGGTTCGATGTCTGGTCGATCAAAAATTCGTTCTCTTTCATACCATTTAAAAATTTCTTGCTCAGTATGTCGAACACTATTTTTCCACATGTCTGGGGTAACCGTTTGTAGAGCCTCGTTCCACATATCCAAACAGTCTTTTTCACTGTTACCATCTCTACCAATATGTCTGTTATAGTAACCTTTTGCTATGCCCCAAATTAACTCAATAGGGTTAAATATACAATGGTAAGGAGGCAGACGAAGAACTTTGTGCCCATGTTGTTCCGCCAATTCATCAATCACGTATATTTTAGGTGGTTTGTTTCTAAAAAAGCAGTTATTTTAAGAATAGGAATAAACAAAAGAAATATAAACTGTCGACCAAAATATATATAATTAAGAAGCATTATGTACCGAGCAACAATACTCAATAGCTCTGTTTTAAACATTGTGTTTAAAAATGGTATGTTTTGATTTGTCAACCAGTCTTGGATATTTTTTTTGTCCATGCATTGTTGGGCACTTTGTTCAATATCATGCTGTGATAAGGGGCGTTAGCCAGTATAATCATAGATGGACTCTCCAATTTTTCTAATAACTGATGTTGAAACCATTTCAAAAAATTGTCCTGGTTCATCTCTCCATGGTAATCGCTCAATTTTGTTTTCGAAGAAAATATCGCTTCACTACCCTCAATAAACCCATTTTCATTTCCAGCATGTAATATAATGTATCTAAAATATATTAGTTTTAAATTTTATAGTGCAAATTGTGTAAAAGTACATACCTTTTACCATCTGTTTTAATAGCTTTCACGCTTTTTTGGTTTCCATTTTGCCAAGAGCGACCTATGGTCCCATTTTGAAATATCCAAGTTTCATCGAGGAAGACAAACTGGTATAAGGCCTCAACCTTGGCTTGATTGTATTGCCTTAGAAATTCCACCCTTTTCAAAGCTATACTTGGTAGTTCCATGAGCCCTCGTCGCGGATTGTCCTTAAGCCACTTAAATCCAAGATCTCTAAGCAACCGCCTTAAAGACGTGGCACTACCATCAAATAATGCCCTATCTCTTAATCGAGACCATAAAGTTTGTATCGTAACTTGTTCTTCTGAAACCATGTGTAATATGACATTATAATTTAGTTAACAAATTAGTGCAAATTTCTGATAAGTTATTATAATAAGATCTTACTTTTGTGATACATATTATAGATCACTTCTCGAATGGCACTTGTATCCAATGTCGCTGTGTTGGTTACACGTTTAATATAACTCCGCTTTTTCTTGGGCGATTCTAAATTTGCATCACTTTTCACACCCTCGGAAATACGACTAACTGTCCTTAAACTAATTTTTAAAGCAGCAGCAACACGCTACAAAAAATGAAATAAAATTTCACTATTATTAATATACATTACATATACTTATTAGTAACCTACCTCTTGAACAGCATTTAAAGGCAACAAAGGCCCGTTGTTGTCCCTTTCTTGCTCAAAGTAGTGCATTAACGAGGCCACGAGTTCCTTACACCGACTATTTAACTGTTTGGGCATCTTTATATACCAAAATTGCCTTTATCTACTCGTAAAATGAATAATTTTGTTTTGAAACAAACAGTTGTTGATTTACAGTATGCGGGGCCAAAGGATTTATAAAGATTTGAAATGCCACAAATTGATTCAGTGTCAAAATTGATACAAATGTCAGTTCCCAGTGTAAATAAGTTTCAAGGTGACAATGTGTCAACGCTGCGAAATCGGTTTAGTGCGTTTACATGTCGATAAGTGATTGGAGCGTTTGCAAAACATTTTATTTCGCATAATGCGTCTAAATTTATCAGAAAGCAACTTATGTGATATTTTAATAACAATGTTTATATGACTATTAACCATAATAAGAGAGTAATGACCATTTTACAATTTATATATCACATTAATATGAAACTGCAATAGAGCAATTGTTTGTGATAGAAACCTAGGCATTAGGTCGGGGAATTTTTATCGTGATGACGTGCACGCCACTTTGTTTGGCGTTGACTATATACTGTAACTATCTAAAACTGTAATTTCTCATACCCGTGGTCAGAGAATGACCGCCGCCGGGTGACGGAACGGCTGTCAAGAGGCGTCAGGCTAGAACAGGGTGGTATTATAAGCTCTGAGTGTCCGACACATTCTAAATAATACACATTTTATTGGGATAACAATGTGTTCCATAATCATCTTGACAAACTTTGAGATATTGGAATACAAGTATGTTAATAAACAAAAATTAGGAAAATATGGGCAAACCGTTTTGATTCATTTCTTTATTACAATTTTAATCTCTGTATTATGCTCAGAAGGTCTCATTCATCTTGAGCACGACGGCTTATGAATTTTTGTATTTGCTCGAATAAAGTATTTTAAAATCACGATCGTGTTACTTTAACTGCGTACGCTGCCTAAATGGTGGATCATATATAAATGCTACAACTACAAAGATAGGGGTCTTCAAAAGAACTAAGAAATCCGCGGAAGCATATAGCGTTCTCTTATAAACAAGACACAATAATGCTTTTCACGAGAAAATAGTCATTTTCAATCATCCTCTGATTGTCTTATTAGGTCCATGCATACGGATGTCATATGGCTTGGTTTGCTCAAGCGGTTGAGCTTTCGAAGGGTGCAACTTGACTTCCGTCTCTAAGAAAGGAAGTGATGACCATGACGAAATGACCGCTAGCTGCTTCGAGAGCTGGTTTCAAGCGGTGCTTCAGCGAGTTGAACCCAACTCTGTGATCGTCATGGATAACGCCTCCTACCACAGTCGTTGAGCCGAACGTGTAAAAAATCTGGGATCTAAAAAAAGTGAGATGCAGCAACAGTTGCGCAAAAAGGGCATTCCGTTTGATGATTCATGTGTGAGAGCGGAACTGTACGAAACAATTGATCATCACAAACCTGCGAACATTAGCTACGTGATTGATGAGATGGCTCGTCATTGTGGTGTCACTGTGCTGCATTTACCGCCCTACCATTGTGAACTGAACCCAATAAAGCTCATCTGGGCTCAAGTGAATGGGCATATTGCGCGTCATAACACAACTTTTAAATTACCAGACGTGAAGGCTGTGCTAGAGAATTCCATACAGCTAGTAACGCCTGAAGCGTGGCAGAATGTTGTGCGTCATGTTGTGAAGGAAGAAAAAAAATGTGGCAGCTTGACCACAACATCGACATCATGGATCCAATTATAGTCAATTTTGGCGAAGAAAGCGATAGCGACAGCTCATTACTTTCAGATGGAAGTAGAAGTGACGATCAATGAAGAAAGGTAGACTCAATAAGCTTATGGATAATCAGAAAAAAAATGACAAAGTTCATCTCCAAATTAATGATCTATGACGTATCTCAAACAATATCCTTTTTTAGTAAACAAACAAAAGAAATCAAGTTCACCCACATTAGAAATTCATATCCCGCCACTGATAACCTGACTGCCGTTGGTTGAGTGATGTTCATGTGAACATCGACTAGTCAAGACAGTTTTAGATAGTTATGGTATAGTTCTTTCTACCTAGTGTTAATTCGATGGTTGGAACAGAGGAACTTTTTATGGTGGGCATTTTGATTTTCCATCATTTTTAATACAAGCTTTGGAGAGTTTCACAAATTTCAATGAAATATACTGTGACATTGAGCAGTTCTGTAGAAAATTCTAAATCAAAAATGAATTCACAGCTGATCAATTCCAATTTTGCCACCTTGTTTTGAACAAGAAACTGCATTGATATACATTTATTCACAGGACGGATGCGACAGGACTTATTTTTGGAAGCAGGCTCAAAAATAGTTTTGTACCACTCATAGCTAGTCTTTCAACAATGGTGGATGCACATACACTGTGCGGTGCATAGCCCATTCAACATTTATTAACTCCCAGGAATACTGTTAACGGTTCTTTTTATGGGAAACCACTTGAAATTGAATGCTCTATAGATACGAAACTTCCTATAGTATGACCAGAGTGGAATGGGAACGTATTTGTTTCAGATAGCTGTATATTTTTTACAAATACTCCAGGTAGTTGGTCAAATACAGGAAAAGTCAGATTGATTCCAAATTTCCTGTGCTGTTCCTAATTTTTCAAACCAAAGTCCTTGGGAGGCTGTCGTGGCTTTTCTAATATATTCGCGGAGTACATTTTTGTTTTTGCATAGACTGCGAACAAGCTACCCTAACGCGTTACTGTTTGTTTTATTGGACTGTGGACAGTATCCCTCCGTAAATTCCCCCTAAGCCAGGATTATCAGGATTGTATGGCCACGAAAGTGGCGACTAAAATACAGACTGCATGAAATAAATAACAGATTTTTTCCACAGAGCATAAAATATTCAAACCAATTGTGAATGGATTGGGAATAATCAATTGCCATAAATGTTGCTCTTGACAGCTACATGTTCCAGCATATTAATCAAATGTTGATCTTTTTGTTTCTAGTAGGATGTACGTTTTCATGAGTATACGCGTTTTCTTTGTTTGTTTTGAATTTGGGATGACAGATTGGACAGACAGATCAATTGGATGAATCATCGAACAAGTGTTGTATTATTTAAATTTATTCCTACGAATGTCATGAACATACGCAATTAATGCTGCTCAAGCATTGTATGCCAGCGTGCGCTTTTTTTTAGAAAATCTCTTTGGCTGAGCCGATATAAATCCAGACTAACAACATTTAAAATCTGACGTTTGATATGACTATGGAAAAAAACACCTGATCTGCGGTCTCGAGGTTGGGATCTTTTCTTCAATTAATGCGGACCTTCCTCAAAGTCGCCGTTGGCTTTTCTACTGGGTGTTAACTCCAACCCACAGCTTTGCGGATGAGCAGCACTTTCCATAAAGCATTCCAGTTGCAAATCACTCTCTTTGTTGAGACTTAGGGTGGTTTTCACCAGGATTGTCAAATCAACAGTCCATTATTCTCCACCTATAGGGTAACAGTCCGTCAAATGCAGCGAATGAGCTTCAAGTTCCAATCAACAAATTTTAGCAACCAATAGCTATGAAATGTTGAAAACAAAATACTGTCAAAGTATGAGATGACAACGCGTCATTGAAACATCACCAGCTTATTGAATATTAGGAAATTACATATGATTTCGTCAAAATTTAAAAAAGTGTCCGATTTTTGGATAAAATTCATGTTTTTATTCAATATTTTCGATTGTTTATTCATGTTTATATTATTTTCTTCAACTGATATGCGATTTTACTGATTCAACATCACCTACCGTTTGCTCTTTTCCTATAAACCTCTTGCAGATAGCTATTAAGCACCTACTTGATGACAGGTTCTACCAAAAATTTCATAGATATTGCTCGTTCCCAAACATTCATTCATTTACTTGCCCTTCATCAGTACCATTATAGTACCGTCGATTGATATTTCCACAAAACCATTCAGGATTTTTAATATCCATACATCCATAGTGAAATATTTTTTGGTTGTTCAGGAAGTGAAGAAACATTCACACTATATTTACAGCGATTAAGAAATACTCAAATATATGTCGTAAAGCTACCGGCAAACTTAAAACCTGCAAAAAATAGAGTTTGCAATAACATTCTTGATTCACTGAGTACACATTCTAGGTTATATTTATATTCGACATTATTTGAATAACAGCTGTATATTACATTTCAAAACTCCCCAACGAGTGACACATGTGTGGGATACGTCAACCCTTGTTCCCAGTGGAGTAAGCTCCGCCAACTGTTGAAATATATTCTACTACACTTTATAAGACCATACTTTGAATTTTTGCCCAAAATCGTTGCACAACACTTGAAAAAATGCAAATGAAAATTTAAAACTATTTCCATAACTCCGCAAAATAGCTACGTCGAGGCCTCGGGTTATACAGCTTGACACCTTGACAGTAGGGATGTTCGATACGATCCTATATTGAGAAGTATCGATACTTCTGATTCCCATACCCGATATTTTGGATCGATATTTTCATATACGACACTTGGGTGTATTGATACATTTTACGATTTCGATCCGGACTGTGTCAGGAAGAGTGACTAACTTCAGATTACTTTTCTTATTTGTTTCCTTCCGCTGGATATCGATAATTTTATTCCAATATTTTAGAGTATCGATACTTCCTAAAAGGATAAAAATCGATACATAATGATACTTTTCGCGGATCTAAACATCCCTAATCTTGACAGCTTGTCGTTCTTGTCAACTGGGATGCAGGGTGCGGTGTTGCCCTTACTGTCTTACAGTTTGCTAAAATCTTATGACAAATAAAAGCTTCAAATGAAATATTGACGAATATGAACGGATATGCATAGCATTTAAAATATGAATTCATATTGCAAATTTCAAATTGTCTATGCATGGACTTGAACCGAATTTTTCGGTATTTTTACCGAAAAGTGAATATTTACCGATAACATCATTCTCCACGATTTTTCAAAATAATTTAAATATTTCTATACTTGCCAAAAATAAAGCTAAAAGTTAATTTTATATAGTCTTCATAGTTTTATGCCTCATATGAATCATACATATGCATACACACTGAGGCAGTCGGGCACTCGAGAGGCGTAGATTTGGGTTGCCTATGATTACTCCGCTTGCCCTGAATTGATTTTTGTGCATACACAAAGTACAGACTGGTAGATTACCGTCATTACCTCATCACCGGAAAAGCAATAAATAAACCGAAACCTGTCTGTTTTCAAAATGAATCTTTAATTAAAATGAGAGGTGAGTTCATGAGTTCAGGGGTAAAACAGAAAAACATTCACAATCCTATAAGCAAGAATCGAAAAAGGTGTTTCCAGAATGGTTGCAAAGTACTTTGAAAGAGCGACCAGTGTGCACATTGTAGAAATTTTAATATAGAACTATGAACTCAAAGAACATGTTGTGTGCGCGCCCATTACAATAACAGACGTTTTTCGTGACTCAAAGTTCTTTGATCTACCACTGATCTTGGGACGGCATTTACCGTATACCGAATTCAATGACACTATTTACCGATTCCGTTTTTTTTTTCGGTTCGGCAACACTGCAAACACTTTAAAAGTAATTTATATCCCAGATGAGTTATAATAATAGAAATAATAATGAAATATAACAATGTTTGGAGATATATTTTCATAAATAGGTAATTTTGATTCTGACTTATATCTAGACAATGAATAGTAGGTGGATGCGGATACTTCTACAAATATCGATGTTTTAAGACCCAGAAATGCAGAATGTGCTGTTTGTTTACATTTGGTGTGGATTTCTAGATCATAAATTGGCAAAAATTGTTTTTGGTGTAACAAAAGATGATGTACTAGTTGGGATACGTTTTATATCCTTTTTTTGCAAAATAACAAAAAGCGGTACATTTCTACAGGTACGTATTATGTACAACACCCTGTACGTGATATACATACAAAAATAGATTGCCATGCATGAACAGTCGTCAAAAACAGCGAAAACATCCTACAAAATATAATAGCTAGAAAATCGACCTATTATTTCTCTCATTTTCATTGGTCCATTTAAATAACTGACCGTCTTGTCTGAAATGATAAAAATTTGAAATTCTATGAAAGTTGTCCTAATTCGAATCTATTCAACATTTCAATAGAAATCACTGATATTCAGAGGGCTTCGACAGCTTCCGTCAAATTGCATTTCGAGTCTTTTCCTATTGGTCCAACTGACCGTCATATAATAATGTTGGTGGTATTGGCTCTCTTTAATAAAATACCTGAAAATTTGTATTTGTACTTTCTATCTCTCCAAAAATAGTCCGATTTGCCAAACTATCTAAGTAGAATTTTATTAGTTTATGCTTACCTAAATGCGCAACTTTGCCTTAATAAACCACTTTGTATCATAATTACATATCATCCCCAGTGCATAATATATATAAAGTGCTATTAGCATAGTTGAATTAAAATTCAGCGTAGACTTCAACTAATCCTAGTAGTTTCTCATGTGCTCGTAAAACACATTGCCCCAGCTTGGGGAGAACATGTGCAACTTTTTTATAGTTCATTTTCATAAAAAAATTCTCTTCATTTAATTTCGTGGGGCTTAAGAGAGGAGGTCTCTTTCGAAAAAGTTCATAAACTACAATATATGCGGTGAGAGCGAAAATAGTGTGACAAGTGAATGATTTCAATGCAAAGTGAGTAAAAGTGAGTTGGATCGAAAAAAGTGAAATAAGTTTGTCGCCAGCATCCCTGCATTCACATGGAACATGTACTGTTGGTTCCTTTGATCCTGGTGTTACCACCTACGTAATAATAAAAATAGTGACTATCTTACCGATTACCATGGACCACTGCAGGAGTTTTTTCCCATAGGGCTCAATTGACAAATGTAGTGTTGTGCTCTTGAAGAGCTCCACCTGCCCATATTAATCATATAATACATTTCATACTAAATAAATCTTACCTTTGGTGATCTCTAGAGAAAGCTTCCTTAAAATATATTACACATGTTTTTCATTTTTCAAAAGTATTGTTTGAATGTGTCACAGTGACAGTGACGGAAATCCTACCCAGCGAAGCTTTTGACAGGCTGTCACCTCTAGTAGTACCTGTTGGTAGTACCCTGTGACCTGTGTTGGAATACACTGTTGTTGTTGGGTGTTGCTCTATATCCATATTGATTGTTTAGAGATCAATAATCAATTGATTGTCGACACTTTCTTAACTAAGAGTCAAGTCTTTACACATGAACGAATGGTCGATGATATCTCCGTTCTACGTTTGCTAACGGATCTTGCTTATCAGAGTCTCAAATTTTACATCTTTGTCACCAATCTATAATTCCAAGCCCTCGAAGTCGTTTGACTGTTGGTAGATATGCTTAATAAAATGGCTTGATAAAATACCTTTCTCAGGTTGCAGTTCTTCCAAATTGAAATCTAGCGTTGCATTGTCATCAAAGCATGTCAGCATAAATCTTCCGAAAAAGAAAAGAACGCTAACACGGCTAAAAGATGATTGCAACCGTCGGTCGGCTGCCAGATCTGCGAAGCTGTTCAGGAGCTTATAATGATTTCCACAATCCAGCCAATCCTAATAGTTAGAGAGCAAGCGATTATTTTCAGCAACTCAGTTCAAGTGAGCTAGTTTTGTGATGTGTTTTTGTTTTAGTCTGAAAGAGTACTATGGACAGCAGAAAACAATTTCTTCCACATAAATTATACTTTTTGAGGTTATGCTATTCAAAAGCTGCATGGATTCGGTTTTATTCCATGTCTTTGTTAGTGTGTGAGGCGTAATAACAAAGGGCGTCAAGTAGGTTGTCTCTGTACCTCCTACGGAATTCTGGATTTTGTATATGCATCACGTCCAGTATCCGAACTTTTCTACGCTTTGGTATATTTTTTGTTCGCTAACAGCCTGACATCAGATCATAAAGTAGACTGCAGAAAAGTAAATTAAGGTATTATTAATTTGGCAAACATTGACATGGAGGACTTTAAGTATGCACGACGTATAGTAGTGCTCATTTCTTGTTTGTTTGCTCGAACAATCGAGGACAACTTTCGTAGCCTTGGTATTATTTGCTTGAAGAAAAAGGTACTAAAAACAGCTGAAATTCTCTATTCCACAAATACAAGACTAGTGAACGCCTATTCGTTAGTTCACGCAGGAATAACTTCATTCCTAATGTTGTAACAGTCTCTGTTTATTTATTTAAATATATCGCCTGCCCAGTTAGTCGAAATTATTAAATCGTAGGGCGCCGTGGTCCCTTTTCAGCTGTTCAGGCAACAAATCCGTCGTGTGAATGCTCGCCCTGCAGGGGATTGCTGCAATTTATACACATAAAAATATGTACGTCATAATACCATTTTAAGTCTTAAGAGCAAATATACGCCGAAATATGCCTAGTAAAGACGCGTGGAATTACTAGTGTTAGTTTATAAATATACTACAGAGAAAACATTGTGATGCATCCTCCTCCACCCCCTTCAATCCCCAAACCCAATCTTTTACCCCTCAAAAATTTTCGAAAATTTCGTTTCTCTGAAACGTCAAAAAAAAAAAGCTTGAGCGTTTTCAATTTTTCCTTGATACACATTTAGCTCCATCGCCACTGGACCGATTTTCAAAAATTACAAGGCTTTTCGTCATTGGAATCCGAGCAGTTTTTTCTAAGTTGCAGCAAAAAGGCTTTTCGTCATTGGAATCCGAGCAGTTTTTTCTAAGTTGCAGCAAAAACGCAGACAGACCCACAGACAGACCAAAAGACTGACTGGAACAAGTGATAAGGTTTTTCGTGATATAGATGTCATATAACATCCAAAAAAACATATATCATATCCGAAATTTTCAGCTATTACAATATCTGCTCGCCAGTGACGAAGGAAGTAAAAATCAAAATACTGATGATTTCTCATACATTGGTGTACTGTTTCTGTAGCATGAGATTTTTTCAAAAAGCTACAAGTTTTGAAAATGAAAATTGTAATTTTTGTTAGTTATTTTTATTAGTTTTACCATGGTTTTTACTATTTTGATAGAGAACTTATCTGTTATAATATTTCCAATATTTTTGGAAGCTAACTGAAATCTGTGTATACTGAAGCAAGAATCAACTAGATACGATCATTGTGAGCTCGCCAGTCAATACAAGATTATGAAAGCGTTGGAGTCTGTATTGACACATTTCGCCAAAAAAAGGAGTTCCTTAGATCCAAAGCCCCGTAGTAAACAAATACGGATTTTCTCAAACACGACGCACTATATCCCTGCATATTTTGATAGAAGACCTCCAAACACAACAATATTTGACTGATTGAATGGATTATCTGCTGTGATCCTAGACACAGCGGATGGGACTTTGTTTTCTCGAATAACTTAACAACTTACTAATGATTCAAACCTCATAAGAGTAGTTCCGAAGGGTACTTATATTATACAGTGTGTTTGAGCAAGGTTGGGAAATCTCGAAACTGGAGATACTACAGACCAAAATATGTGAACTGATCTAAACATACATTAGCCCAAAAGCTGATATTTTGCGAGATACAGGCGCCAAAGTTACAATTTTATTTTCTATTTTTCCTTAATACTTGAGAAGTATTTACGCTTTTATAAAACTCGGTACAGGGAGGTTTTCTAGTATTAGAAACAAGAATCCGTTATTTTTTATGGCCAAACTTCTAGAGGGCGCCACTTACAGCACTATTTTGTTAAATCGCTTATCATCACTTTTTTGTGCCAACCATCTATACAGATTGGCAAGATGTAATGCTTTAAAAGCACGAAGATTTTACGCTGACAGATTCCCTAATAGACACCTGCCCAATTCAAAGACTTTCCTGCGAATCGATCAGCGGTTACGAGAAAATGGTAAGAACTGATTATAGCTTTATTTTACGTAGTAAAGACCATTTGGATTTTAGGTAGTTTTGCATATGGGCCGACATAGTGGAGCTCCCAGAACTGCACTTACAGCTGAAGTTGAAGAACATGTTTTAGATACTGTCTTTGAAAATCCTACAGTTGGGGTTAGGAATGTAGCTCGAGAATTTCAAGTTTCCAAATGTATAGTAAATAATATTTTTCAAGAGCAACTGCTCCATCCATACCACCTGCAAAAGGTACATGGTTTAAGCGCGGATGATCAGCCCGCAAGGATAGGATTTTGTACATGACAGTTTAACCACAAGAATGGTTTTACTTCCTTAATATTATTTTCGAACGAAGCAGGATTTGGAAAGGATGGGCCCATTACCTCGCAAAATCTTCACATTTATGCAAACGAAAATTCTCGTGCAATAAAACAAACCCGCCACCAAGTACAATTTCAAATTAATTTATGAGCAGGCATAATTGGACAATATTTAATAGAACCACCTAGACTAAATGGCTAAAGGTATTTACAATTTCTTGAAGGACACTCTGCTGGAAGGTCTTCTAATACAAACGCGCATGAATATGTGTTTTATGCACGACTGCGCTCCACCTGATTTTAGTACATTATTTAGAGAGCACCTAAATAGAGTTTATCCGGCTAGATCACCAGATTTAAATATTATAGATTTCCTCTTCTGCGGTGATTTTAAACACAGCGCTTACAATACGCCAGTGGAAACTGTAGATAATCTTCGAAAATTAATTTTCTACCATAGCCAGGAAATGAAAAATAACATCCAAATGCTTTGGAGAGTGCAGCAAGGATTAGTTCGTCGAGCTCGAGAGTGTGTTAGGTGAGGTGGTGCTCATGTTGTATGATTTTTGTAGTGAATATTTCCGTTTATTAATTTTGTTGTCATCCTCATTTGTTATTGTTAAAACTCATAACAACACTACTCAGACATTATTCAAATCTACTTGATTATTAAGTTATAAAAATGTTTTATCATCAGGGTACAAATAACGCATTGGAGCTTTTAAAAACAAATATTTCGAAAACTATTAGATTTAGACACTTCTAACAAGTAAACCTTTTTTGTTGTGAGAAAATAAGATTTTTTGGTCGGCTGCTGTACACAAGGTAGCAAAAAAAAGTTATTTACCCAAATAGTGCTGTAAGTGGCGCCCTCTAGAAGTTTGGCCATAAAAATAACGGATTCTTGTTTCTCGCTATACCGAGTTTTATGCTAAAATCTGAAATAGTTCTCAAGCAATAAGGAAAAATAGAAAATAATATTGTAACTTTGACACCCTGTCAAACTAGCAACTTTTGGACTGAGGTATGTTTAGGTCAATTCTCATATTTTAGTCAGTAGTATCTCCAGTTTCGAGATTTGCCAACCATTCGCATATCAGAACATATATTATAACATATGAGTCTAGTGGGCACTTGTACTGAATAGATAATGGTTTGGTTGCCGCGTTGTTATGGCTCAGTCTGTATATATTATCACATTTTTCTAGTTTGATCAACACCATGAACAATTTATTTTAACATGTTTCTGAATGCTTCGAAGTTATCGAAAAATGGACAGTATTAAAACTTAACCGTCATATTTTCACTTCATTTTCTTAACTTTAGAGAAAGGAGCACCGAGATAGAACTACCACAATGCACACACCACCTAAGAATGTCGAGTACTACATCGTAGCCAATGGCCAGCTTCTTTAGATCAAGGCTCTTCAACGATCCTTTGTAAGATTAAACCTGCTCTCTAGACCTTTGCGCTAACTTCAAGAGGGCTGATTCGGGATATCTTATTAGAACTGATAGCGCTATAACATATTGAAAAGCCAGCTACGTTAAAATGTGTTGCTGAAAATGAATGAGACCTCTCTAACTACAATGGCTAACGCCATGCCGGGCGATCCCTATCGCACTTCTGCTAAGTGGTAGCCGGCCGTCGAAATCTCGCCGGACTAATTTTACGCTGGTGCAGTCATAACTTGCAATCAGCTGCTGCACAGGGTGTGCAAGGGCGAGGGAAGAACAGGAGGAGGTGCGCCATATCCGGAAACAAAAGAATCGCGCTCGCGAGACAGAGATGGCGGATGCACTGGAAATCGAAAAGCGCTGATTGGAAAATTAATTCCGATTCGGAAGAATTTATATTCGGAGTATTGAGTATAGGGAGTTGAGAAGGAGTATCGTGCTGTTTTTATTTTGGTGTTATGCGCGCCAAGGAAGTACGCCAGAAAGTGAAGACGGGTTCCAAGGATCGCAATGAATAGTTGTGTCTGCTAAGGAAGTCAAACAGGTTATCCAAGCCGATGTGTTTACGAGTACATGACAGTGTTTATTGCCAAAAATACGTAGCTTTAGAGAAGATTTTCTACCAATCTCCTGATAGCAGCCGCGGTACCCGGTATTTGAGTTTCTGTCCGTGGTTTTATTTGTTGGGAAATAAAAAGGAGATACATCAGTCTCCAAACTTAATTCAATGGATTTTTAAAACCACTGAACATTTTGTTGAAAGTCATTTTGAAAGGTAATACTTTTTCGTAGCAGAAGAAGATTCCTGAAATAAGCTCGTAACATGTTTGCCTCAGATATATCCGTACTCCTACTCAATAAGCCGGAGGACCGGAATCGTAGCTAAATGCATTTTAGTGTGATTTGCTAGGTCAGAGGCGTGCAGTATCAATAAGCTTAATTTTCTTAGGTTGCCATAGTGTATGTCTAGTGCACCTCAGTATAGTAAAAGTTTCCGCTTAGCAGTAATACCGTAACTAAATTCTAGTCATATCTAAAACAAAAACCTTTGACATCAAAGAGTAAGAGCTCTTGAAATCGTGTTCTATTAGGTCAGGCATCAGGAACAATCGTCATTTGGCCTACAAGTTAAAAGATACACTTTTACCACGATATTTCAGCATCATGCTAATGCCTAATTAACTACCTCAACTGTTGATTATAATATTGTTTTGCGTAATTTGCATTATTTGCTTGGCTGACATTAAACGTAGTCGGAACTTTTCAAACTGTTCTATGCAAAAACAAGTCTCATAAAAGCATCAGCATCGCTGTGGAGTAAAAGTAAATCTGTTACACCTGTCTCACTTGACTGGAAATCTGTTTCTTAGCTACCAAGCTGTGGAAAAAATCCAATGTTAATTAAACAAAATCCTATTGAAGGCAGGTCCAGACGCTACGTTTTACCTACGCAGTCTTAAGACGGAATGCAAACGTTGCAATTCTTAGAGCGTCTACCTGGTCCAGATATATCTGTATGTTTCGCTCAGTTTTGTGTGATATCGTCATGAATGAGGTACAATTTAGGCATGGTGTCTTAGTAAAATAAGATTAGAACGTCTCAGAGGCACCCGTCGTTAAAATACAAAATAGATTTCGTCTTCTCCAGCCCCAGATCGAATCGATTTACGGTAAACACTTCTCAAGGAATAATTTTTTTTACAACTGTTTCTCTGTTTGTGGTGCTTCTTTGAAATTTTCCACTAAATTCTCATAAGCCTACCCATTTTTATTCCTGTTACTACACTCTTTGAATTTGACACGCCAAATGCATGGACAACTTTTGTATAATGCAATAAATTCCCGAGCACATTGCCGAATATCAGCCATTGTCGCCTGACGAATTGAAACCGAGAGACAACTGAATCGGAAAACGGTACTACCGTCTACATGCGCAGAGTTTCCACACAGTTCAAGGACATGTATGCTCTCTAGCTCAGTTATTGCTGCAACTGTACTGTCTTCGCGCCGGATTGAAAACTGCAAACTTTTACAATCTATCTGTTAACGTATTGAACTGCGCAGACAAAACGTAGCGTACGGACCGGCCTTAAAATCGAGTGAGATTCTCCCAGTACAGCAGTCAGGGTTTAGAAAATGATACAGAACTACAACTGCTCTTCATAATTTAGTGGACAACATAATCAGGGCCCTTGTGGGTCGCCTTAATATTACTGGATTTCTCCAAGGCCTTTGATAGAATTGACTGACCACGCACGAATGTGTGTTAAGCTGAAAGAACAAATGTAATCAAAGCTATGTATTGATAATCAGAATATTCCTTTATCTGAAAATGCCAGGTGCCTAAATGTGTAAATCTATAAAAATATGCGGTTTCGCGAACATTTAAATAACCTCTTACAAAGAACTTATAACCATCTAAGAACCCTGTATGCGAACTCAAATTTGCTGAATTTTACCCTTTACAAGCTGGTTGAAGATGACGGATTTAGTAAAATACAATTACCTAACCTTTATATGTAAGTTACTTGTCTCTGGGACTCCGATTCATTTACGTGAAAAACTATTTTTTAGACACAATCTTTATCAATGGACTATCCGTAATACATCTTTATTAACAATGCCCCTTCATAGTTCATCTCCTTTTTAAAGGGCCCTTATCATACAAAAACTTAGATTATAAAACAAAAAGCCTGCCTCCATTTATTTTCATTCAATTTATGTGCAGTATAGCTACTTTTGTACCATCTAATATTGTTACGCATTAAATGGTTAAGTGTCAGAATAGAAGTTATAGGTAAACTTTGCTTTTAAGCTGCTCACTTATTTCTTTATAGGTAACACATGTATTATCTATAATTTGTTTTAATAAAAGACGATTCATTATTATGCTTGTCACTGACTGTATGAATCTTGTTTGCCACGGGAACGTGATTTCAATTTGACTTTTGTTCTTCGTATCTTCGATATAGCACATATTAGCAATACCTGAACATGCAGCTAAAATTTCGACAAAAAACATTGGTCCTCTCTGACCCAATTACATGTTTGGAATAACGAGTAGCAGCCTCGTTAACGACCCACTTGCGCATTATGCAATTTTTCTTAGAGAACTTAACTTCACAAATGGTACGGTTAGTTAGTCGGCCAACTTGTTTCGTATGACGATCACGTTGTGACGTAACCGCCAAAAACCGTTAAAAATATATTTTTTGTTATGTGAGGATCGCTGTCGAAGTATTTCGGAAAAGCTTTATCCGGGCAGCCACTGCCTAAAAAAGGTCCAGAACTGTCGACATTCTCATCGCTCCAATTCCAAATTGCACCGGGAAGAAATGGTTTTGGGGAGGTAGACGATGAAAAAATAATTGAGTTTAACTGACTGGAGTGCCATTCGACATTCGGAGGATATCGAATCCCAAGGTCGAAAAGGTGAAAAGAAAATTGGTGCGGAACAAATGGGATAAGGGGGCGTTTAATGGTGATGGCTTCTGGAATAGAGATATGAAGTTGATGGTTCGACTCTATAGGGTTATACCTCCATCCCGCTTGCTTTTTCGATTGATTACGTCTACTTGCTGGATCAATTATTGTCCATGAGAATTTACGATGATAACGTGATGACATTTTTAATAGATTTATTCCTCGCCCCTAGTGATGTCATTTGTTAACATCTCCTATTCAAGATTTGCTTTTGCACTCAATGTGTGTCCAGGCACACACATCGAAAAATCATCCGTGGATGGAAGGGCTTGAAAACTGAAAACTAAGCATTAAAGTACATCGAAGGCTTGATGGATGATAGCAAAAAATAGTATCACTAATTTCCTCATTCTTGAGTTGTACCACTGATTAACGTATCAATGGTTCCACATTTCCATTTGCCAACAGTTTCTTTCTTATTCTAATGCTCAAATTCAGTCCCCATCTGAGACATCAGTTCGGCTATTACCAGTAATTAAGGAATATATTCAACCTCCGACAATGCACATATATAGAAGATAGATACTGCCGTTGATCATAGATTTGTTTGTTTTCCATCATTGCTTAAGGGCCAGGGAACAGAGACGACTTTCGGGGAAAACAAAATAGCTACTGCGGCGGAAAGAATGACATTTCAACCAGTAGCATATAATAGAAATACTACCGAACTCACATCAGCATATTTTGGAAATTGAATGTCTTTCTTGAGAACCCATATAGATTTTCAAATTCATTGGACGGCTTTCCCATGCGATGGAGCTCCTGACCTCAAATTTTGCAAACAGGGATTCGCGCACTATCGGCAACAAAAAGGATAATTTAAAAGCACAAAAACTCAGTTGCACGGTCAAGCATACATACAATAAAGACAAATTTTGAATGAAACTTTATCGTAAAACCTGTTGAAGGTCAAGCAGAGCTCAGTGAGTTACAAACTCAACGTTGCCAAGCTTCACGCAAAGTCTTGGTGGCAACTTCACGATATGCGCTCGAACACTGTTTTAGATTCATGGTTGCCACTGGAGCATCGTAATTTCTAGCGCGCATATAGGGTGTTTCAGTTTATTGTTGCATAACTTTAAGATTCGATAGAATTTTTGAAATTAATGCAAAAAGTCTATATAAACATGGGCCGAAAAATGCGTAAATTTACTTTTTAAAATAGCCTTTTTTAAATATTTCGAACAATATTTGATGTATAACAGTGAAAATTGGTATACAAGGGTATTAAATGAACCATGGGCATAGTTTTACTGTAGCCGCTAGAGGGCGCTCTCTACTGTACCTGTAGTGTGTTAAAATGACCGAAAAATTTTCCTTAGTGCAATTTGTTGCTTTTTGAATAAAAAAACTGATTCTTCGCATTTTTCTGCATAAAAAAGCTCTCCTGTGAGTTTTCGATATAGTTAGCCGTTTTTGAGATATTTCGATTTTTAAGGTTCGATGCATTTTTAATTATTTATGGGAAAATAATATTTTTTTTTACATTTTCGATTTGGGCATTACAAGTAATTAAGATGATCGTTTAGATTGTGTTTTTAAACACAGCACTAATTCCTAACTCCAAATAAACACAAAAAACAGAATACTAATTTGTTTAATTTTCCAATATTATTTTTAACAAATTAAATTAATTATTTACAACTAAAATGCTATTGGATAGTTAGGACAAACATACAAAATCTAAAGTAGTTGCTCGAAATGTAAACCCAATTGTTCAATACACAATTCACATTTACGAATGATCGAACGTGGTGTGACATTATTCAAATAAGGCCTTATTTCATCACATGCATTCCTGATTCTGTCTATTAGCATATCTCTTGTGGTTACGGGAGTCTGGTACACTTTTTATTTTAGAAATCTCCATACAAAGAAATCGAACGGATTTAGGTCAGGGGATCGTGGTGGCCAGGCGACTGGTCCTCCACGGCCGATCCGTCTTTCTGGATAATTTTCGTCCAGCCAGTTTCTAACTATTCTCGAATAATGAGCTGGACAACCATCAAGCTGGAACCAGGCCAATCATCTTAAATCAAACATAACATCATCCCACATATTTGCATGTTCAGCCTTTAAAAATTCCAAGAAGGTCGCAGCATTTAACCTTGCAGGCAAAAGGTAGGGTCCAACTAGTCGATCACGGTAGATACCAATCCACACGTTCACACTAAATTCATGCTGAAAATTTATTTCCCGAACTGCATGCGGATTTTTATGCGACCAAATATGTTGATTATGAAAATTTACCACTCCACGTCTAGTGCAGTATGACTCGTCGGCCCATAAAACGTTACTCAAAAACTCCCTATTATTATCAGTTCTATCAAGAATCCACTGGCAAAATGTGATTCTTCGTTCTCCGTCCCCTGGCTGTAGTCCTTGCATAGGTTGCAAATGGTAAGGACGTCTATGGTCATTCCTAAGAACACAGTAAACGTGTCTTGCTGAAATTCCCAAAGCACCAGAAACTCTCCTAACACGTGGTCGGTAAATCGGTAAATCTGCGCTGACGAACATTTATGTTGTGATCCCTTTGGAGATTTCCAAAACCATTTTCAATTATTTGGCGATGCACTCTTACAAATACTGAGCAAGTTGGATGTCGTCTGTTTGGAAATCTTCGTGCGTATTCTCTGGCTGCTTCTGCTGCGTTTCCATTTACAAAGCCACAAAATGAATATCCGCTAACTCTTGTTTGGAGAATAAAAATGGCATTTTTATAAAACTTGAAAAAAACAGGCAAAAGAAACTAAATTTCGTGCATTCACAATTGCAAAAAGCCGTTTCAGGTTTCAACATATCGAATCTTAAAGTATTGCAACAATAAACTGAAACACCCTGATATATATATATATATATATATATATATATATATATATATATATATATATATACTAAGTGACATATAAATCCGAACACCCAGTTTAAATGGTTTTATTTTAATAAAAGTTGGTGAATGTATTTATCTTACTGTAAATAACAAGTGAAAAAATTTTCAGCCTTATCAGTTGGACATTCCGTTTTTTATACTGCTTTTTTTAATTCACTAACGCTCTAAAATTGAATATTTCAGCCGCAGTAAAGAATCAACGTTGACGGATTTTGGTACTTGACATCCTTTACGATCGGTTACGATGCCTAGAGTACGGAGGCCTGTACGATTTCGTCAACTTAGTGAGTTTGATAGGGCCGTATAGTGGGACTTCGGGAAGCTGGACTTTCTTTTCGGGCAATTGCAGTTAGAGTGCAAACAAGTGTAGACACTGTGGTTAGGTGTTGTCAGGCATGGCTTCGAGAAGGCCGTACGCAAAGAGCAAGGGGCACTGGACGCCGCCGTAGAACAACAGACCGTGAAGATCGCCACCTAAGATTATTGGCCTTAAGGGACCGTTTCTCCACTACCGGGTCCATTGCAAATGAATGGTTTGCAGAACACGGAAGACCGACGAATGAGAAGTTTTGGCTTGTTTTCATACCGGCCACACTGGGTCCTCCCTTTAACTCGAGAACACCGACGTAATCGCCTAGAGTGGAGACAACGGTCACTCTGGGATCAGGAATGGAACAGTATTGTCTTTAGTGACGAGTCTCGATTTTGTTTAGGCATGCACGATGGTCGTGCCAGGGTTAGAAGGCGACGTGGTGAAAGGAGGAATCCACAGTTTTTTGTTGAAAGACATGTTCATCACACTGTTGGAGTTATGGTTTGGGGTGCTATAGCTTATGGTTCCAGGTCACCTTTAATCTTCATCAGAGGTAACATGAACGCGCAGCGTTATATCCACGAAGTTCTTGAACCCCATCTTTTACCCTATCTTGACACCCTGGCAGATCCAACTTTCCAACAAGATAATGCCCGACCACATGTTGCAAGAGTCACAATAGACTTCTTTCAACATAATGATGTCACATTGTTACCATGGCCACCAAGATCTCCCGACTTATCCCCAATTGAGCACGTGTGGGATATGATGGGTAGGAGATTGCTCAATTTGCAACGTCCTCCTCAGACTCTAGAAGCACTTCGAGAGGAGTTGGTGGTTTCCTGGAATGAGATACCACAGGAGGACATTGACCACCTGATCAACACATCAGGGTGCATCCACACATTATTGAAGGTCAAAGGGCTGTAAAGCAGTGCAATCATTTTGAAATTTTTATCATTTACTTATTATGCTTCATTAAGTACTTATACAAAATTTTATTAAAATAAAACCATTTAAACTGGGTGTTCGGATTTATATGTCACTTAGCATATATATATACTGGGTGAGGGTCTTTTTATATTTAAAATATCATAAATTAATATATCTTCTATCCACGACAACAGCGTTTGTTCGCCTGTCCACATGTAAATGTTGGTAACAGTATAAAATACCATAACAACAACGACCCAATGTCTGGAGCTGAAATTTTGTACGAATTTCTCTATTTATCTTCAGTGATATCAGACAAATACTATCCTATTATGTCTTAGGGCGTAGGGTTTTGTCACGTCTCGAGGGCCTCAATGAAATGTCATTTCTCGTTAATTTCATGATCCTGTTGCCGTATAAATTTTGATTCCACCACATATTTTTTTGTACTCGTTATTATTCTCACAGGAAAATAACTCGACATCTTTTACCAAATAATCTCATCTATCTGCCAGCATGAGATGCTATTGAGTATTAACAAACATAGTACGTAAGGCTGAAGGTAGATCTGAAGAGACCATTCGTTTTTTGCTGTGTTATTCATCCGGCTTTTGATGGATATCCGCAGTGCCGTTTAAGGATAAATTAAAGTAGAATTCTATGACATCTTTTCTACCAAATGTTAAGGATATCAAGTGTATGAGGGATGTTTACTGTTTAATATAGATAACTGCCCTTAAAATCTATCAAACATGGTATAATACTTTTAAGGTGTATCTCCGCACGACTATAGCAATAGCGTTACTTTACACGAACAGATTATACATTAGAAGAGCAATTATCTGAAACTATTGTGCTTAATTGTTATGGCTGAACGTAAACATTAGATCCTCGAAATGCTGAAGTTAGCATTATCGTCTAACCCATTACGAAGTTGAGATATCAAGAAAGAAAGAGCAGAGACAGGACCGAATCCAACTACATGGAAAAGCACTCGAGAAACCAACTACAAACTAGCTGTTAATATTGTCTTAACGTAAGATAATGCAAGGTCCATACTTATGGATGGAAGATCACGCGATATGTCTATTCTCATGCTTAATTTTTCGATCCAAACAAAGATTCCTGTTTCAATTTACTAGCGGCCTATAGATGAATAGGGCTATACCCGTACAAATCAGATCCATCCGTTTATTCCAACAGATTTGGATTTTAATGAAATTTTGTATCGGCAAGACATGAACAACAGCCTAAACACTTTTGAATACTGAGTTGCGTGCGAGAATAATATTGCCCTTGCCCACCGGTTTATGTATAGGAATTTTTTGACTACTGACACTGATAAATTGTAACAAAAATACCATTTTTGCTGTTCAAAGTCAAATTCATTATTGTTACACTAATATACAGGGTGTTTCACTTTATTGTTGCATAACTTTAAGATTCGATAGAACTTTTAAAATTAATGCATAAAGTCTATATAAACATGGGTCGAAAAATGCGTGGCTTCCGAAATACAGGGTGTTTAAATTTACTTTCTAAAATAGTTTTTTTTAAATATTTCGAACAATCTTTGATGTATAACGGTGAAAATTGGTATACAAGGGTTTTTTGGTACAACAAAACGAACCATGGGCATAGTTTTACTGTAGCCGCGAGAGGGCTCTCTCTACTGTAACTGTAGTGTATTAAAATGACCGAAAATTTTTTCTTAGTGCATTTTTTTGCTTTTTGAATAAAAAAACAGATTCTTCGCACTTTTCAACATAAAAAAGCACTTCTGTGACTTTTCGTTATAGTTAGCCGTTTTTGAGATATTTCGATTTTTAAGGTTCGATGCATTTTTAATTATTTATGGGAAAATAATATTTTTTTTACATTTTAGATTTGGGCATTACAAGTAATTGAAAAGATCGTTTAGATTGTGTTTTTAAACACAGCAATAATTCCTAACTCCAAATAAACACAAAAAACAGAATATTAATTTGTTTAATTTTCCAATATTATTTTTAACAAATTAAATTAATTATTTACAACTAAAATGCTATTAGATAGTTAGGACAAACATAAAAAATCTGAAGTAGTTGCTCGAAATGTAAACCCAATTGTTCAATACACAATTCACATCTACGAATGATCGAACGTGGTATAGCATTATTCAAATAAGGCCTTATTTCATCACATGCATTCCTGATTCTGTCTATTAGCATATCTCTTGTGGTTACGGGAGTCTGGTACACTTTTTCTTTTAGAAATCCCCACACAAAGAAACCTAATGGATTTAGGTCAGGGGATCGTGGATGCCAGGCGACTGGTCCTCCACGGCCGATCCATCTTTCTGGATAATTTTCGTCCAGCCAGTTTCTAACTATTCTAGAATAATGAGCTGGACAACCATCAATCTGGAACCAGGCCAATCTTCTTAAATCTAACATAACATCATCCCACATATTTGCATGTTCAGCCTTTAAAAATTCCAAGAAGGTAGCAGCATTTAACCTTGCAGGCAAAAGCTAGGGTCCAAATAGTCGATTACGGTAGATACCAATCCACACGTTCACACTAATTTCATGCTGAAAATTTCTTTACCGAACTGCATGCGGATTTTCATGCGACCAAATATGTTGATTATGACAATTTACCACTCCACGTCTAGTGAAGCATGACTCATCAGTCCATAAAACGTTACTTAAAAACTCCCTATTATTATCAGTTCTATCAAGAATCCACTGACAAAATGTGATTCTTCGTTCTTCGTTCCCTGGCTGTAGTCCTTGCACAGGTTGGAAATGGTAAGGACGCCTATGGTCATTTCTAAGAACACGGTGAACATGGCTTGCTAAAATTCCCAAGGCACCAGAAACTCTCCTAACACTTGTGGTCGGATCTCTATCAAACTCACGCAGAATCATACGGGTAAATCTGCGCTGACGAACATTTATGTTTTGATCCCTTCGGAGATTTCCAAAACCATTTTCAATTATTTGGCGATGCACTTTTACAAATACTGAGCGAGTTGGATGTCGTCTCTTTGGAAATCTTCGTGCGTATTCTCTGGCTGCTTCTGCTGCGTTTCCATTTACAAAGCCATACACAAAGTGAATATCCGCTAACTCTTGATTGGAGAATAAAAATGGCATTTTTATAAAACTTACAAAAAAAAAACAGGTAAAAGAAACTAAATTTCGTGTATTCAGAATTGCAAAAAAACGTTTCAGGTTTCAACAGACAACAAAACTAACTGTCAACTAATTGACGTTTAACCTTATTATGCTTTCAATTTCAAAAATATTTGCAGGCACAGCCTACTTCTAAAAATTATCGAGATACTGACTTTTTAAATATTAAATATAATAAAAAATGCATCGAACCTTAAAAATCGAAATATCTCAAAAACGGCTAACTATAACGAAAATTTACAAGAAAAGTGCGAAGAAGCGGTTTTTTTATTCAAAAAGCAAAAAAATGGACTAAGAAAATTTGTTCGGTCATTTTAATACACTTCAGGTACAGTAGAGAGCGCCCTCTAGCGGCTAGAGTAAAACTATGCCCATGGTTCGTTGTGTCGTACCAAAAAACCCTTATATACCAATTTTCACTGTTATTCATCAAATATTGTTCGAAATATTTAAAAGAAACTATTTTAGAAAGTAGATTTAAACACCCTGTATTTCGGAAGCCACGCATCTTTCGACCCATGTTTATATAGACTTTATGCATTAATTTTAAACGTTCTATCGAATCTTAAACTTATGCAACAATAAACTGAAACACCCTGTATAACAACACTTGCAAATAATTTACGACAAATCTATAACCATGTTGATTGAGATATCACGTTTCGCGTTGTGGATATTCTCGACTGTTTCTGATTTTTTCCGCCACCTGGTCGGGTATTTAACTTCAATCGATAAAGTCGAGAAGCCTTCCAGAGTGAGTGCGAACTTTGATCGAAGTAACTTAGGTGACAGTCGATCCATCTCGATGGCGGTAAATGCTCCCCGATGGGTGTCGAAGGTTCCTGATCCACCCTGGAACCCTCACGTAATCTGGCTGCATGATTGGTTGCCTAAGAGCGACGTTACGAAGGTGCCTAATTGTATCGGTTACGAGGGCTTTCGGATATATTCAATATTTTATTGCATGCAAACCCGATTACGCCGAAGCTTGCCCCCAATACCGAATACAAAATATCTGCTGATCATTGAATACGTTTTCATTGAAAACTTCACTCATCCTAAAGTTCGTTACTGTCTCGTACAACCACTACCTCTATAATTAAATTGAATTTACTTAATTAAGCTGTTATTCGCACTACATCCGGGGTTAAATGCATACACCATAAAAAACTGGTTACTGGAAAGCTAGCCGTACATGGTTTACGAATGGAAGTTAACTATGTTTGCCCTTTAAGTTTGTGCTTTGATTTGGTCTCGCCGAAAAGCGCGCGGTGCAGCGTGCAGTCTCTATCCAGTTTTGCGAAAGCTTCTGAAAGCCTTTTCATTACTCTCGTTCGGATCTCATTAAAGTTTCGGCCCGCATAGAGTATTTTTCATTGGAAATCGTGATTAAAAAGACATACGACGGAATAACGCATCGCAAATTTTTGACAAAGTACCGTATGTATGTCTGATTTGATTTATATCAATTTTTTGTTTTAGCCACTGTCAACTTTACTAGTAATATGGTAGGTTATTATATATAGGTTATTATACAGGGTGGGCCATAAAGGTGTTGGCAATTTCAATATTCAATTAAAAAATAAGTACGCAATATAAAAGTAAAGTAAATGTATTTTTAAAAAGTAGAAAGATAGGAATTTTTAAGACTTAGAAATATTGTTGTTCAAATGACTTCCCCCGGCTGCTTGGCACCCTTGAAACCGAAACTGCCGATTTTGGAAAACTCGTTGAAAAGTTGTTCTCGGTATTTTGTTACTTTCCTGAACAATATTGCTCTTCAGCTGCTCCAAATTAGGTAGGTAGCCCCATAGGAGATAATCGCATGAAGAAAGATCGAGGCTACATGGTGGCCATTCAATATCCCCCCTTTTCGAAATGAGTTTTCCGGGAAAGACATTTTTCAGCAGCTCTATAGATACCCTAGCTGAATGACATGTGGCCCCAGCTTATTGAAACCACATTCTAGAGGTATTGCCTTGGAGTTCTTGCAAAGCTGACAACAAAAAGTCTGTTATGATATTGCAATAATTGTTAGCTTAAACTGTCACCGCTTGCCCTCTTTCGTCCTCAAAAAAGTACGGTCCAATAATACCGGTTGACGTAATTCCAGCCCACACGACTAGTTTAGGACTGTGAAGTGGACGTTCATGCCGTCGGGGATTAGTTTCGGACCAGAACCGTCAATTTTGTGTGTTAGCATGGCCATTGAGGTGAAAATTGGCCACCATCACTAAACATCGCGTTGCTAAAACTGTTGAATCGGTCGAACATCAAATTGACAAAGTTAAGTTATTGGCATCATCTGGTTTTAATTCTTGGACTAGTTGAATCTTATACGTCTTCAAATGCAAATCACGCTTCAAAATTTGCCGCAAGCTCGTTCTTTTTATGTCCAAAGCCTGACTTCTCTTACGTGTTGACTGTTGCAGATTTCGCTGGACTGCAACACGAACACTCTCTACATTTTCGGCTGATCTTGCAGAAACTGGACGACCACGAGCTGTTACTGTGCCGATGACCTCAAAATCTTTAATAGCGTGTGCTGCTTAGAAGACAGTTTAAGGTTACAGGCTGATCTGAATGACATTGATCACTGGTGTAAGGTAAATAACATTCACTTGAATGTCAATAAATGTACTACTAGGACGTTTACACGCAGGGTGGAACCGACACGTTTTAATTTTGAAGCTTTCTGTTATTGATCACATTAACGCGTTAATAGCAAAAGCCTTTAAAAGTCTTGGTTTTGTTATAAGAAACAGTAGACATTTCAATAATACTAATACATTAATTTTACTTTTTAATGCTTTTGTCAGATCTATTTTAGAATACTGTTCGATTATCTGGTACCCGGCCTATGATATACATTGTAAAAACATCGAGAGAATCCAACGTCGTTTTGTGAAATACTTATGGTTTAAAGATGATAAAGCGTACCCTGAAAGGGGTATACTCAATGACATTCTCTTAAGTACATATAATTTACATAATTTAGTCAAACGTATGAATCTGTTAGCTGCTAAATTTTTACTTAATTTGTTGAATGGAACCATTGATTGCCCTTTTCTTCTAGAGAGGATCTCTCTACGCGTTCCCGATCTGCGTACTCTCATGGTGGTAACAACTCATTTTATTTACCTGTTCCGCGGACAAATTTATTGTTATTTTCGCCTCTTTATGTTATGTGTAATGTCTGTGACAGTGTAAATGAACTTAGTTAGTTCCACCAAAATCGACCTCAAGAGGTGTTTTTTAACAATTGGATAATTTATATTTATGTATTTTTTATCATGTACTGTTTAGAGTTTTGTTTTTGTATCATTTTTCATTTTTTCCGTGTCTGTTAATTGGATCACTCTGTTCAGGCAGTGTATGGATTATTATAAATAAATAAATTATAAAATACTGTCGAGCCGGATGTTTCGAACATTCTGCTCCATTTCCGTATCACATTGGCGCCTGGAACTTCTCCTAAATCGTGTTCATGTCGATACAAGCGTCGTGCAGTAATAACCGATTTATTGTTTTCGTAATACGCTCGGACACAAAACGCACACTGCGCTCCCGTGTACGGCTCCATGGCGACTAAATTTCATATCCAGGCAACGGTGCGGCGAATAGCTTACCCCCCCCCCCCCCCAACCCGCGCCCCGCGTTTTCGGGAAATTTAAGATTTAAGTCGCCTACACTCTTATGGCCCACCCTGTACAAAGGAATATCACAATCCAGCATCTAGCATCAGAAACTGGTAGCTTCTAGACGTGTACGAACTTTTCTCATCCCAAGTTCAGATTCAGCGTCCAAAAAATACATAGGAATATCGTGGTCTCTGTGTTATCTATGATGTGTCCGTCCAAATGCCCAAAGTAAAGTTACAACCTACAATACCTGAAACGGTGTTTTGAGCTTATCTTATTTTGAAGCACTGATGTTTAGTTACTGGTACATGCTATGGGCCACGCGTTTCTCTAGCACACGGAAGCCGTCCGGTACGAGGCACTAACGCAAACGCTCTTAGCGCCTTATTAACAGTCAAATAACAACCTTTTTGAATAAACTGGAATACTTCAGTGTCTTGCAGAGGAAGGTTTGAGCTTTAGTATGAATCTTAAAAGTCTGAAAAATAATAAATTTCCACCAAGTTTTTAATCATTAGAGATTGCCATTTTGCAGACTTAGCTTGAAACTCGCGTCAGCCCTAGAGAAAAGTTAGCGAGGACCTCTTATGTTAAGAGTGACTCAAAAATCTAAAAAGGTATTAATACATATTTTTGTAATCTAATAAAAAATATGGTTTTGCACTCCGTGACGGGCAGTCAATATGTTAATTTATGTTGTGGGGAATTCAACAAACATGATTAAGGTAAAAAAAGCGAGGCGAAAATTGATTTTTACCTTGTCCCTTTTGCACTAGCCCATGCTCCGGTAACTCATTTCCAGATACAAAGTTGTAAAGTGAAATTTATCTTCAACCGGCAGCACCAGAAAAACGTTTCTTTAGCAGCCGAATCGTTAGCAAGACAGTTTGACCAACATTTGTAGCTTTACTCATTGGGGCCAAGATTTCTAACTTAGCTACCGATTCGAAGCTTTGCGATTGGATTATAGTACAATAATTGCATACTATCAAATTGGTCTGATAATGGAGATCGTCATAGTATTTGACTGATTATTATTTTAGTAGTCGGTTAGTGGATCCAGGCAGCCAGCTAAATGTTTCATTACAGATGAGATAAATTTTAACACGTGTTTTATGATGAATTCCAGTTACATACAACCAATAATATTGTTCCTAAAGTTGAATAAAGTCTGATTGGTCTGGATGCAATAGTATCATACATAAATGGTAAAGATCTATCTTCCAGTTACTATTTTGTACCTTACGCTGACATTGAATTCTTGTATAGAATATAACATATTCTCAGCTCAATGAAAAGAGGCAATTAGTTACATCATTGCCAGAAACATCAAATCCTGCAAGTTTTGATGACTCACGTACCTTAAGTTTAATTGCAATCTTCTCTAAGGTCCCAGAAAAGAAGTAAAAAAATTGCTCTGTACTGTCAGACTATCAATTAGGTTTATTGGTCAGGCTACAGTATTATTTCAGCATAGCTACGGGTAAAACGTCATTGCCTCATATCGGCATAACATAAGACTGCTAAAAAGTATCGAACAACGATGTATACGGTTGGTTGGTGAAAGATAGATCCTATTCAGCCTGCGTTATGCAGCTGTTGCTTAGCATGTCCAAACGTTTCATGCTCCCTGAACGCCGAGATCCCTGTCGTGGATGATACTCGTCAGTTTCTTCGTAGAGGCATGTGGCAAACGCCGGGGTCGATAGTACCACGTTTGCCTCATAGGCAGTGCCACATTCTCGCACCGAGTTTTTAACTAGACCGCTTGTTTGCCTTCCGTTGTCCGTTTCCACTTATCTCGTTCTGATGCATGCACGAAGCAACACTGTATACGGTTGTGGTTACAGGGAGGGAAGGTTTTGAATTGGAATTTTATTTAATCTATTTTTATTTTATTTTATTCATTACAACACCCTACAGTAAATACCAATTACAGGGTGAGGAAATGCGGTTATTACGCGGATGCGTCGGCTGTCTGTTCTTCCATAACCGAAATTATCCACGTCGGAATGGAGAAATACATCCCTCACACAGTGATAGTGCCTAGACCAGAGTCCAACGGCTGGTTTAACAAATCATGTGACGCGGCTCGCCAGCAGAAGATCAAGGCACACAGAACCTGCTTACAAAACCCCACTGTAGAGAACACACAAGCCGACGTTGAGTCCAGAAACAAATATAAAGAAGCAGTGCGCAATGCCAAAAACCAGCACGATATAAAAGTTAGGCACAGGGTACTGTCGCAGCGTAATGGCAGTCGGTCTTTCTGGACGCTGGCCAAGCACACAGTAGCCTTCCACCACTTACGTGTCAGGGTGGAACTATTGTATTCAACTCAAAGACCAAGGCGGAAGTGCTAGCCCAGATCTTTACTGCCAACTCCCCCAACGCCCAAGTACCGTCAATTCAAAGGGTTCCCTACACTATGCGGGAGGTAACATTCAGGCATAAGACAGTAAGACGAGTGCTCTTGTCGCCCGACATCGACTTCTGGTCTGGACTTGATTCCTGCCATTGTACTGAA
Source organism: Acanthoscelides obtectus (assembly GCA_963669975.1). Classification (NCBI taxonomy): domain Eukaryota; kingdom Metazoa; phylum Arthropoda; class Insecta; order Coleoptera; family Chrysomelidae; genus Acanthoscelides; species Acanthoscelides obtectus. Next base: position 41,197,042 of record CAVLJG010000003.1, on the reverse strand, counting down.
GAGGTGTGCAGCGGAGCTTGATCCAGTTCTTTCGCGTCTCTTCGAGATATCTCATGAATCCGGCACCTTCCCAAAAAACTGGTAATTTGCTCATGTCCAACCCATCCGAAAAAAGGGATCTAAGACCGACCCTTACATCTACAGGCCTATAGATCTGCTTTCTGTTTTAAGTAAGGTAATGGAGAGGTGCATAAATCGCGAGCTTCTGGACTATCTCGAACGTCACAGCTTGATTAGCGACAGGCAGTATGGGTTCCGGTAGCAACGATCCACAGGGGACCTCCTAGCTTACGTCACTCAATTGTGGAGTAAACTCATCCAGTCTTATGGTGAGGGTCATGTCTTTGCTCTTGTCATCACGAAAGCGTTCGATCAGCTGTGGCACGCCTCTTAAGCAAACTTCCATCCTATGGCTTTCCAGAAAAGCTTTGCAGATGGGTGGCTGACATTATCTCTGGCCGCAAGATATCCGTCGTAATTGATGGGTTCTCCTCTTCATCCCACAACGTCAACGCTGGTGTTCCCCAGTGATCGGTCTTGGCTCCGACACTGTTTCTCTTACATATCAACGACCTCCTTTCCTGCACGATCAACCCAATCCACAGCTTCGCTGATGACAGCACTTTACATGCAGGAATTCAGAGAGACAAGTCGATCTCTACCGCTGAGTTGGAAAAAAGGAGACTAGCGGTGACTTCCTCTCTGACAAGAGACCTGGAGGAATATCACTGCTTGGGAACGCAACAATCTTGTACAGTTTAATCCTGCCAAAACACAGTACTGTACCTTGACGAACAAAAAGCGTCCCTGCGCTCACCCGGTTTCGATGGATGGCCGAGTTCTACCAAAGAGCCATTCATTGCGGCTGGTCGGAGACCAGATCACGGAGGTCCCGATCTGGCACGAACACATCTCGCAAATAGCTGCAGACGCTGGGAAAAAGCTAGGCTATTTGTTTAGGGCTAAGAAGTACTTTTCTCCGCATGACCTTCTCACTCTATCCAAGGCCCAGATAAGGTCTGGCCTCGAGTATTGCTCACACGTTTAGGGTGCTGCCGCCCCGACTACATTATCCATGCTCGATGCTGTCCAGAGGAGGGCGGTCCGACTGATCGATGACTCTTCTCTAACAAACAGTCTCGGGACTCTTTTGCACCAGCGCGGCCGGCGGGCTGTCGGCGATCTAGCTCTTTTCTACCGTTACACCAACGCGCCGCGCGATGTGCCTGCCAGACAGACCCGTCTGACTTTGGGGTCCCATCCTAACCGTGTCGAACTTTGTACATCCAGAACTAGCCGATACGACCGCTCCTTTGTCCTGAGGGTGTCGAGATTGTGGAACAATCTACAAGAGGAAGGTTTTCCCAGTTCTATTAACCTTAGGCAGTTCAAAAATCGTATTAACAGAATTTCTTTGGGATCATCATAGCAGCCGAGCTGTTCCGGCATTTAGGCTTCTGCCTGTGCGGCTGCTTCGATATAAAAAAAAAAAATTTCCAAAAAAGTACATTACTTCAATATGAGAGCATCGCTAAAAAATTGCTTGTTTGGTTTCACTTGAACAAGACCGCCTATATACTCGTAAGTAGCAAAATATTTAAGATAAGATTTAAGTCGGTCTGATATGTACATATATGTATATTTTAGTGTACTTCGAAAAATCTCGATTTTGTCGCGCCACTGTCGGAGTGCCAGAGCAAAATTTCGATTAGAGGTCTCAGTGGAAACAAACGACAAACGTCTGCATCTACCAAGCAGAATCTTCTTGCGACGGATGCTACAAACGACGGCAGCACTGCCGTAACCGTCGCAAATTGCAAACATTACTATGGAGCTTAACTTCTTTAAAAGAAACTTTGACTCAGGCCAATTATCTTTTTCGTAACATAATTCTTACGAAAATCTCACTGTTGAGCGTTTCAGGCATCTACGAAAGCAGAGGCAGAAAAGTTGGTGCCTTAAACTGAGACATTTTTATTCCAATATTTTCTAGCACAAATAATATTGTGACAGGTCGTGAAATCGCTAGGTTTAGCGTATTTGAAGTATCATTGTATTTTAACTTTGTATTTAATGAACAATATTTCTCTAGAGAGTACTAACTTGTGTGGAGTATTAGCCCAGACAGAATAGAGAAATAAATATTGCAAGTTTGCAAAAATTCCCACAAAGCTGAAAATTGGTACACACCACAAAATACTCAATAATGCTTGTATAAACAAACTCCCAATATATCATTATAGCGAAACCTTGAGGAGAATTATCAAAAATATCACGTTTTGTCATATTTTTCTCCTAATTCTAGAGGATTATCTATAAAAATCGTTGAAGTATTCCTATTCTGTGAGTCACCGCTTATGAGATTAAGGGATCCGTGGACTCTTCTGCTCTTATGCGGCATATATTATGTGTGCGCCATTCATTCAATAAAACATTTATGTTGAAGCATTGATGTATGATATGAAATAAATCAGTTCCTAAGTATGTAATTCTTAGATATTACAAGCTTACCACAGGATCAGATTCAAATTCAAAATATATGTGTTGATGTTATGAATGTTAACTATTCCATAAAATATAGTTCAATGAAATATCATAATATTATCCCTATAACATATTAAATTGGAACCCTTGAATATGACAATATTCTCTATCCGATGACATAATAAGAAGTATAAATAGCAAATACATATATTAAATAGCCCGTTTTGAGCCTTACCTGGAAAAATCGATAGACAATCAGAATAATTACCACCTTACAACATCATATAACGGGTGATTTTTTAAGAGGTATAGGATTTGATTTAAAAAAAAAACACAAAATTTGAAAAAACGATTAAATCTTCACTTGAGTCGATAGAACGGTCGATATAATTTAATGTTTAAAGATTATTTCATGTAAATGTTGGCCGCGGCTCCGCTTTAGATCGCTCATGCGCAAGGTCCAACTTTGGCACACTCTCTCCAACATATCGGCCGGTATCTCACGAATAAATGCTTCAATATCGGCTTCCAGTGCGTCAATCGTTGCTCGATTATCCCTGTAGACATTAGCCTTAACATGGCCCCACAAGAAATAGTCCAACGGCGTTAAATCACACGATCTAGGCGGCCAATTGACGGGCCCCAAACGTGAGATAAACTGTTCACCGAACTCGCCTCTCAATAGGGCCATTGTTTCGTGTGCGGTGTGGCATGTGGCACCGTCTTGTTGGAACCACATGTCAGCCAAGTCGAGCTCTTCCATTTTGGGCAAAAAAAAGTTTGTTATCATTGCACGGTATCGCTCGCCATTCACAGTTACGTTCCGGTCATTGTCGTCTTTGAAGAAGTACGGCCCGATGATGCCACCGGTCCATAATCTACACAAAACAGTGATTTTTCCGGGATGCATTAGTAGCTCTTGCAATGCTTCTGGCTGGTCTTCACTCCAGATGCGGCAATTTTGCTTGTTAACGTACCCATTCAACCAGAAATGAGCTTCGTCGCTGAACACAATTTTTCGATAAAGATGTTGATCTTCCTCCAACTTTGCCAGCGCCCATTCACCAAATGGGAAACGTTGTGGGAGGTCGTGTGGCTTCAATTCTTGCACCAGCTGTATCTTGTAAGGTTTTACACCCAAATCCTGTCGCAAAATTTTGCACGTAGTCGAGTAACAGAGGCCCAATTGCTGCGAACGGCGGCGAATCGACATTTCACGGTCATCACTAACACTGGCGGACACAGCCGCAATATTTTCTTCAGTCCTCACTCTGCGTCTGCGTGTTGGTGGTTTAATGTCCAATAATGTAAACTTGGTTCGAAATTTAGTCACAAGCTTTCGAATAGCTCCCTCAGTAGGCCGACCAAATTGCCCATAAATTGGAAGCAGTGCTCGATGCACTCTCTTAACCGAGCATAAATTTTGATAGTGAAATTCAATAATTTGCAAGCGTTGTTCGTTCGTAAGTCGATTCATGGTTAAATCGTAGACCAAACTGAACAAGTTTCACAATGACACAAGACACGATTCACGCGTCATCTGTCAAAAACAGTGTTGCCAAAAAGATACCAGCAAAAAAATCACCCATTACATATCTGATTCGAGTCGGCAATGTTATGAATAAGCACGTATCACTGACACGGAATTTCATAGGTCGGAATTTACTCAGATTGAATTTTGTTATCTTGGGTATTTGTATAACTTGCAAGTTTTATTAGGATGCTAATTCAAAAGCTCCTAATAACAGATATTCAGATGGCTATATCTCATTTTATGTGTTACACCACTGTATTATAGCTAAGCTCACATAACTTTAATCATTCAAGAAATACCACGTACTCATCTGCTGTAGCTGTACATTCCCGTAACTCTACTCATAGGTAAGTTTACATCTCGTGTCGGACTTATTCAACTATCACCTAGCATACAACACTCCGGCGCCTCGGATTATTCCAGTTCAACCAGAAACAGAACTTCGCGCCCACTCGCCCAATAAATATGCCCGCAGTTTCCTCAGCAATAAGTTAAATACGGTGGTAGCGCGGCAGAAGCGAACACAGACGTACACAGCTCACACGTAAAATTCAATTTCTGAAATTTCACCCCATGAAGCTAAATATAAGTTTATCGGACGTGAAATCAATTTCAGTAACGGTTGAAGCTGATTCTTATGAGCTTTGCGGAAAGCAGGGATTTATGAGCATTTATTACTTTTGCTTCTGGCACCGAACGGTAAAAGAATATCATTTAGGCCCCCATTAATTCACAAAGGTAACCACCTGTTTGTTTGTCTGATACAACCAAAAGATAAAAGATCGTCTGCAATCTTTCCATTGCTTATTAATGATTTATCTATACAGGAGGCAACAAAAGATAATTGCTAGCTCCGCAATTTTGGTACGCGATCGGATTTCCTGTAGACTACACGTTTTCCTAATTAGCACCACTGATACCACCCAAGGACATTGATATTTTAATGACAATTTAGGACTTTTGAACTCTTTGCTGAGCTGAAATCTAAACAACCCTAAAATGTGTAGAGAGTGATAATTATCAATAAGAATAACTAATTTCAGACCGGCTACCGCAATAACACCAAGGATAGACGGTACAGCCAGCGATCCTTCTTGAGCATCAGTATTTTTTTGTTTCCCTTCCGCTGACGCTGAGTGATATATAACTTGAGACGTGGTCATTGTCGTCTAGACCAGTTAGGTGAAAAATTAAAGCTTCCGCCTTTTGTTGGGTACTTCGACAAAATTTAAGCAAGTAGGACTCTTTATACCTTTTTTATTTCCTCTAGTTTTCAATGGTCTTTGCCATCATCATCAGGAGCTGCAATTACATTGATAACAGTAGCAACAGTAGTGTAAAATGAATTTAAATCAACTTACAGTAGTATGTGAGGATGTTGCTAATTGTTGTTTACGTTAAGGATGAGGGAAACACCCAGTAACATGGTGAAAGCTGGATAAATGATACAATGGTCAAAATTATACAAACTACACACAGCTGTATGACAAGAAGAAGTTAAAAACTGATTAAAAAATACTTAAAACGAAAGTTAAGCATTACATCGTGAAGCCACTTGATGATTGCACAAAATGATGAGCATGGAATAACGAGTAAGATGAACCTTTTGACAGATGGCCGAAGGTTAGCAGTGTCTGTGTAGGATGATGGAACGAAAATTTTTTTGTTGGCGTGTGCTACGTTGCCAAATCACTTCAAATGGCGTTTCAATATATGTTGGGTAAGAACTTGTCAAACCGACCAGAGGCAGTTATAAGTAGTCAAAGTTCCTTTTTGTTCTTGGGTTGGAAAACTATTTCTGCAAAAAAAAAATTACTTTTTAAGAAACGCAAAATGAAATTTCTAAATTTGTTGAGAAATACCCATATATACTTGGTGACACAGCCTCAACACTGCAGCGACTTTCGACGAAAACGTAAAAGCATTTTGAAGTCGAAGTTGGGTTAAAGTCGAGTAGCAGGTAAGATCAGTGCCGATGAGGCGAATTGTCATCAGAAAAGCTTAAGCGTAGTGTCTTAATTTACCTTTTCTCAATCACTTCCTGGACATGCAGTATAGGCTCAGTACTTCAGCTTGACTAATAAGAAGGATAAGCACCAAAAGGAGGATAGCTTAGCTTGGCCAGGAAGCTATTCGTTTTGACTTGTTAGAGTTTAGATCATTGAATGGCTTAACTAACCATAGAGTGTAGTAAGTTGTTTCTGCTGTTCTGACTACGTTGTCCATACTCGATGTGGTTAAGCCCAGAGTGCTCTTATTGGTGGTATTTTCTTGAAAGACAATCTCATGCCTCTCTCATATCGAGAGGCTGTTGGTGATATATGTATCTCTTTTGTACCGAAATAAAGAATTTGCTCAACTGATCTCTTTGTAGGCCTGCCAAATGATATTTGCTAGATATTTGCTTCCATTCTAATAAAATATGTCAAACCTGGATGGAAATTCTTGAAAAGAGGGAGCAAAATAACCGATAGATACTGCAGATATATTTCGGGGAACTCTGTTTCTAAACAGTGATAGAAGGGACGCTCACCGGGTCATTCCTGAGAAAAAAATATGGAATTTACATCTCTAAAATCGAACTTTGTGAATAAATCTTTAATGATATTGAGAATCTAGAAATATATTGTAACGGAAACACTGTTTTTACAATTCATAAACCAATTTATTAGCCTCATACTAACTTATTGCAACACTTGTGACTAATTTATTGAAAATGTATGGCTATGTCGACTGGGCTATGTTATTACGCGTTGTTGACTGTCGGTCGAATCTCTTGGCTTGCCTCTGCTCTGTGCATGTATCGATATTCGAATCGAGAATCCAGAAACACAACCGCGTTTCCTCGGCGGTCGTTGTATCACTTCGTTTCGAGGGGGTCTCATTTTAACTCAAAGTTCTAGTTATGAGAGCGTGGAAACATTATTTTGCCGAAAATGGATGTGTCCACAAACTTGTTTTAGGATCAGCAACAGCTGTCTATATCTGGACTTATTCGCTATACTAAATTTATATGTATTTGATTATCTCGTGAACTGTGGCCATTACGCGGTTGTGTAGAAATTCAAAAAAACAACCGAGCTTTCTTAACTAACCTGTGATCGGGAGTCATGTGAATCTGAACTGGACATGCAGCCCACTTGCTCATCTCATGTAAATGACCCATGGAATAATCATTCATTCAATTTATTCGAATCAGGTTTTTGACCATAAAATCTTTATAGAAATGCTCTAAAAGGACACTCCAATCATCACTATTCTTTTACAAGAAGTAAAAATGCGGATGCAATTCTGATTAAAATTCTTGCCAACTTTTCCCCTCATCGACGCTGCTAGACTTAGAAAAGTCGAAAGCTAAAGAAGAAAAACTCTTCTTCGCTCTTCGAACTTTTTAAATCTAAGTTGTCTTCTCGCGACACTGTTTATTTAAACTTGCACCGGATTATCTTGCGAGAAGCTTCGGCTATAAAAAGACGATGTCGTTTTTGTAATACAGTCCAGTGTAATTAGTCATTGATCGATACTGACCTGGATAGTCTTCACGAGCTGTGCAATTTCAGATCAGTTTCAACGATATAAGTTCAAAAAGAAAGTAGATTTACCACGAATGAACATGCAAACAAATGGGAAAGAATATTACCTTCTAGCGTATACAAACTTTACATCTCACACTGCCTACAAAGTAGGCTATAAACGTAGCTATGGTGGTCCTTAAGTAGTCATCAGAATCATCAGGTGTCTTTAGTTGAAGCCGTTGCCTAGCAACAAATAAATACAGTCCATATAGTCTAATCATATACATATATTAGCAAAGTTCAGCGAAATAATTCTAAAGCCGGGTTTTATTGATGCAAGTTGTTCAAGGGGGTACTTAAAACATGGACGAATAAAAAGGTTACACCAATTATTGTGGCAAAACTTTTTATTCGACAACAAGAAATGAGAAAACGCGTTATTTTGAATATAATCGAAAGTGTTGGCAGGACCAAAAAAGTCTTGAAATGAGTGTTTTAGGTACTTATGAGATCTACAGAATTTGACCGCACGTGAAAATATCCCACTAATAGTGAAAAAGTTATGGCCGAAAACTGAGGCAAAATGCAGGTCTGGGCACTTGTTGCTAATGCGACGATAATTTCACGTAGCTGCTTGATTTTTTTCGAATCCAAAGGCTTCTTACTTCTAAATAACCAGAACAAATTTGGAGTCGATTGTTGAAGTAATTTTTGAGAATTTCTAATTGTTTATCTCAAAACACCTCTCTTCCGACTTCTGTTACTAGTTTATTGAGCAATATACAGGGTTCGTTCATTTTATAGCAAAATACACGAGCCATTCCGAAAGATAATTGTTATCTTTATCCGAAAAACAAAGGGTTGCGTTTTTTTTTCGAAACAAATTCAAACATTTCGTATTTATAAGTAATTGAACATTTTAAAACAAAGCGGATATGTACAACCTTTTGTTGCGAGGAAAAAAATGTTTTTCAAGATTTCTTCATACTCTTGTGTATACCTATACGTATTTAGTGCTGAAATTTTTACACGGTCATAGTTGAGCCGTAAAGTCTATAAAATAAATATTTCATATCCATTAATTAGTAATGAATAAGAAGCTTTAGTTACTTTACCGCCATAGGGTATAGGTGCCCTCAACTTATTCATAAAGCGGTTGTAGGCAAAATGCATTGTGGACATCTTTAAAGAAGTGCTTGTGTTCAATTTGACTATGTTATATCATAGAGAAAGTACAATTCACGAGCCCTAAAAACAGCTTCTCGTTTAACTAGCAGAGAGCTTCCTGTATTTCCAGTTACCGGAAATTAAGGAAGCGCCATTTCGATTCCTGAAAGCTTCTTAAATTGCCAGTTGTTTATTGTTTGAAATAACCAGTGCTGAGAAACTAACGAGCCGTTCAGATTCTTTTTCTATCATGATAATAACGAATCCAGCTAACAAGAAAGTAAAATTAATTAATAACTACTTCGAGCATATTTTGCCAGCAGACCTCACATTTTTTAGAAAATACGAAATCATTCTAACTCACGACTGTTTAAAGTCTTTATCATGGTTAAACTGATTTTATTGTATTTCAAAATCAGTTAATATAGCAAAAATCTAGTCTTACTAAAAACATAACTTTGAACGTAAAAACAGTGTTATTAAAATTACGAACACCACGAAACTCAAGGTTTACCTCAGTTGGAGTTAGTTTTATTATGACCGAATCGTCTATACTCTTGATGTTGATAATTAAATCATGCTGAGACACAATTATCAAATTTTACTACTGAGCATTCCAACATACTTTGCATTCAGTTCTGCTTGCTGTAACTACTAAACTTGACAACATCCTACCGTGTCATAAATTTTTATAATCGATAAATGGTTTGAGAGGTTCTGAAGTCCGCACAAAACTTGTGGAACTGACATAACAGCACATATAAAATAAAATTGCTGAACACGTACCGAAAGACCAAGCAGTAGATCAAAAACTTACCAGTACCTATGCAAGTAAACTGTTTGAGTTTCAGCTATTATCCTGGTACATTTTCAGATTTTATAGGTTTCGAAACTGCCGTTAAACGCTTGCACTCTTACAAAGCAGCTTCAGATGGTTGTATGGGTTGGGGTTTCAGATTGCGTTTTACTTCCTACGCCAGGGCGAGGAAGTATTGTAATAGCGAAAACTTTGGAAAATGAGATGTATTATGGTTTTTGAATGTTATATGACATATATGTACATCATGGAAAAATATGTCACTCATTTCCGTCTGTCTATTTTTTTGTCGGTCTATCTGTCTGTCGGTCTGTCGGCTAATCCTACGCCCCACTATACCTTGGAAAGTCCTGCTCGCATTTGGATGAGATTTTCACACTATATCGAAAAAGCTTTGTAATTTTTGAAAATCTGTTCAGTGGCAACGTAGGAAAAGGCCAAAAAACTAAAAACATTAAAATCCCTCAAATGTCGTTGTTTGTTTCAGAGGACCCTAATTATTTTTAGAAAAATTTTAGTGGTAAAAAATAGGGTTTGGAGCATTTTAGGGAGGTGGAAGAGGGCATATCTCAATTTTTTTATGTAACTCCCAACCCGTGTAATTATACGCTCCTATTAGGCAAATATCACACATCATAGGTTTCCCCGTAAAATTGTCTTAAAAACTTAGAATGATAGGAAAATGTTTTCGATGCGCGTCTCCTTCTGCTATCTGGGCCCAGTGCCCGGCGTAACAGTCTGTATGATTGTTCTGCTCGAACTGCGGAGGTCTTTCGGTGGGCGCTGTTGCGTCTGACGATATGGGAAGGGAACGTTGCCAGATGGGCGGTAACTACTGATGATGGTGTAGGAAGTGCGGAGTTAATCTACTTGACCATTTTTTGTGAAATCAGTATTACCGAGCTGAAAGAGGTTTTGGAAGTATCGAAAAATACGAAAAGTAAAATAACGTTTGACCCACAACTGCATCTCCACTTTTCTTCATGATTTTTGTGAGTTTGTCATGCAAAATGAGTAAATCAATGCATATGAATTATCAAAAAACCTGCTCGCATGTTTTTGGAATCAAGCCTGAAAGTAGATGTAAGCAAAGCAAATTACAGGTAAGGCAAATAATCTGGGCTTACTCATTGGTCAGGAACTGAGGTTTTGGGATCACGTAACAAAATGCTTACAGCGAGCATACGCATTGCCAAAATTACTCTATCCGCATAGGTCATATTATCAACAGACACTAACGAAATGTAGTATGATATGATATTTGGTCCATATATTAATCGTATTCAAAGTGTATAAAGCCCGTGAATTCGATTCATATATGGGATTAAAAAGTATGAGCTCGTTTTATACAAACTGAAGGAATTGAATTGGCAAAGATTGCGCTTACTCCCGGCCAATTTCATAAAATACTGCAGTATAAGAACCCTCCCTATCTCTACCGTTTCACGCAGATGTCCACGAAACTTAAACATTTAATCAATACCAACCATCAGGCTATTTTTTACATGTATTCTACTACTGGCAAGGGTTGAGTGGAAGAACACCTCTAGGTGAACTCCTCCTTGAGGTTTCCCGATGTTATTATTTTTCTTTCTCATGTGTGTGCGTGAAATGTACGTATATGATGGGAAAATAAAGAACATTATTATTATTATCGTATTCTTGTCAGTGTAACACTGGTTCATGAGGCAGGGGGCGTATGCAAACCCTGCTTCACGGATTCCAATTTGGCAGATGTAGGAACGTACGGACAATGCGACATGTTTCGAGAGCTACCGATTTTTGGGTTTGTCTAATAATGTATTTTGCGTCGAGGCCTAGTTTGATTATATTTTTTTCCAAATTTTTGTTGATGTTCCTGTTGCTGTGATGATGACTGGTATTATTATAATTTATGGATGCATTTGTACTCTTCTGCTAGTGGTAGGTATTTGGATATCTTTTGTCTTTCAGATTTATCGATATCCTGATCTATGGGGTGAGCTATATCTATAAAATATTATTATTATACACTACATTTAAATCGTATATAGGAAACCGGCACACTCTTATATTATCCTACTGCCCTGCACTGATGAATACCGAGCGATAATTGAATAAAGCTAATGAGTAAGAATTATTGTTTGGCAGCGGCTAGGTTCACACGATTAAAAACGAAATCATGAGACGACGCGTCAGCCATACTGGGTGGTTCTCCGACACTCTGGTCGGATTTTTGTACCTTTGAGGGAATTTGGCGACCATAGTTTCCTGAGGGATTTATTTGGAGGTAAAGAAAATTTTGATTATTTCTTGGATATCTGGTTTCGTTTTTAATCGTGCATAACAAGCCACTGCCCCTGCCACTGAACTAAAGAAAAGAAAACTAGCAGACCTGGAGGTTAACTCTGCTTGAGAATGCAGCAGTCTCGTACAATTTAAATTTCTCGTAAAGTGCATAATACTGTACTTTAACTAACAAGAAGCCCGTTAGCGCTCATCCGGTTTCGATGAATGGCCGAAATCTACCAAAGAGTCGTTCATTTCAGCTGGTCGGATTCCAGATCAGCGAGGAATTGATCTGGCACGAACACATTTATTTTTCTCCATACAACCTCCTCACTGTGTACAAGGCCCAGATAAGTGATGCTCATATGTTTGGGGTGCTACTCTCAAGCAACTGACCGACTGATCGATGACTTTTTGCAAATATGGACTGTGGGCAATCTAGCTGTCTCCTATCGTCTTGCTAACGGGCTTTGCTCCTCAAAACTCTCCTCCATGATGCCGCCGCGTGACTGGTCTACCAGACAGACCCGCTTGCTTTCAGATTTCTCATTCTAACCGTATCGAACCTGGAACATTCAAAACTGGCTACTGCGATCGCTTCTTCGTCCCTTGGGTATCGAGACTTTGGAGCAATCTGGCTTGAGAGGCTTTTCCCAGATTTACTAACTTTAAGTTCGGATTAACAAAGCGTATCTAAACTCCTCATAGCAGCCGTGGTGCCCTATTTTTTAAGTTTCTATTATTTTTATTAGGCAATGTCATTCATAATTGAATTTGAATACCAGCTTCTAGGTCTGAGCTAGACCATCACATACAACATAGATATACACGCATTAGTCGGTACTTCAAATTTTTCAACGTAACGTTCGTAATTCCAATTCCATGAAGCCAGTATGTGAACGACGTTTTTGCAAAAAGAAAAATATGAAGCGGTATCTGACTCTTGGCAGCAGGCTAGTCTCCCATTCCTCGTATTTATTCGGAATAAATTCATGGAAACCTCAGCCTAAATGAATAAAATGTATGAAGGAGAGACTCGGGCGAAGTGATGTGATGTGAAAGTATGGGAAAGATGTGAAATGGCTCTTTACTTATTTGTCTTTCACATACAAATGATAGTTATTGATTATGGCTACGAAGAACAAACGTATCAAAAAACAAAACAAATTATTGATGACGCTTCATTCGAGTATTAATTGTTGTGGTATGGTACAACCACTTAACGTTGTGTCAACACCTACGCGATTGCGGTATCTTCTTACCCGCTTTGCTGATTCCACCCTTTGACCAACCTCAATTACTCCTTAAACACAGCACTGAGAATAGCAACTCCACAGTTTTCTTATGGAAAATGGGTTTCTGATAAAGTAGTTGCAATTTAGCATAGCTTTCGACATGGCGACCAAGAGTTCTAGAAACCCATCCCGGATCCCCTACAGAGACCAGAAATTCTCCAAGTAGATGTTATTGGGAGATATAGCAGAATAACGAAGTTTTGAAATGATATTATTATTTTCCCAGACTGGCCAATGATGATTATCGATAATGAAAAAAATAGTTAGTCCATAGCAATAATAGGGAATAGAGTAGAAGATTTTCGAGGTGGTAGAAAGGTATGTAAGCTTGGTAGGTGAGAAGGGTTTGAAGTAATAAAAGGGTTTCGAAAATAATATTGTTGAAATATGGGGTAAGGCGTAGGGTGTTGATGGTTTCTGTATTACTGTGAATGGAGTATATGGGACAGTGTTATTAATACGAGAGAAAGTCCTTGACTTTCGTTTATGCATACTGCATATAGGCATGTGGAGGGAATGATTTCAGGGCCCAGAAAGTCAGTACGACCAGTCAGAGCAATACCCATTACCACACAGTCAGTCAAAATAAGATACATCACTGCCAAATAGATAGATATTTGTATAGATAGGTAATTTATTGGTCCTTTGGATTATACAATAATCTAAAGTACACGTCAACTAGTTTTGGTCGAAACAAATTAAAACCATTAATAGAGACAAGAACAAGTAAGAAAGACATTTACCGTCAACAGAGATAAAGACAGTACAGAAGCATTAATTTGAAGGCGGTGTGATTTTAACAGCGCAAAATACTCGTCGATTCTGTATGGTTCAATATCCCAGATATACAGGGAGGTAGACTGGCTTCAGATGAATCAGATAAGATTAACATGACCTTAGTAAAAGTTTTCTAGTTTTCTAAATATTGACGCTTGTTGTATCAAAAAATCCCTACGTTTTGCTCCTTTTTTCCTGTTATGGCTATTAAGAACTTCTACCTAATGATTTTTTCATCAGCAACCATTAATAGTTTCATTGAAAAATAGCACGGTATGCTTAAAAAAATAATTATTAAATTTTATTCCAATGTGAAAACCTTTACGAAAGTTTTTTACTGTATGTAACCGACTGAATCAGCAAATGATCTTAAAAACTCCCCTATTTAATGCTCTTTTAAAAATATAACGTCTGTAGGTTCTTTCTACTAAAAATTGAATAATCCTAATAAGCCTTGTCATTGAAGTCGCAATACTTGTGAAGTACTACATATAAAAAATAAGTGCAGCCGTCTTTTGAATCAAAATCGTTAAGGAATGAAACGACTCAAACATGTTATTAACTATATTGCTCTCACATTCAATAAATTAATGGTAGTCCAGGAAAAAGATCATATCAAGTTCTTTATAGCCATAACAAACAAAAAGAGTAGCGATTTCTCGAAAAAACTTAAAAGTGGCAATATCTCGAAAACTAGAAAACTTTTACTAAGGTCATGTAAGGATTTTATCTGACTGATCTGAAACCAATCCATCTCCAGTGTCACTTTGACGTGTTATTTCCGGGATAATATTTTTCAAACAGAGATTCTATCGTTTGAGTATTCTTTGGTAATGTGTTGAATAGCAAAAGAACTGAGTAGTGTATACTTTTTTTGGTGATTCCAATGTGTGTGATGTATTTTTCTTCATGAGGGTATTATTATGTGTGTGACTATTATTATTATTATTAAAAGTAAGTTGTTCAAAATTTACTGGATATTTAAATAAAAATAGTAAGACAGAGGAAAGGTAAATTCCAGGCAATGCCAGCATCTTGTTTGCTTAAAAACTCCTTGGCATGATCCCCTCGGTTTCATTCCCAAACCATAGTTCGTAATATTCGTTTTTGAATATTATGAAAATTTTGTGTGCGGCTGTACTCTTACCCCAGATGATATTGCATGATTGCATTATGCAAGCCCATAGTAGGCTGTTGGTAAGGCTGAGGAATAGGATGTAACACTCAAAAAAATCACTTAACCACAAAGGTCACGGTCAAGGTCAAATCCATGTTCACCTAACAATAGTTGCGGGAGTTCAGGGAGGAGTTTCTGTGAGCTGGCCCCATTGGAATTTTTGTTTGCCATGTTGAAAACTACCGCTATGCAAAATTTGCAATGCAAACTAATTTAACCGAAAGCGATTTTCCGTCAGAGAACTGCAAGGTACTTTCTTGCTAGCAGGGATTCAAGGGATTTACTGGTTTTAAGCTAACAGCTATTGAGCTTTCATAGCCAGCCAGAAGAAAAAGCCGGATTGAGTTCTTTCAATTGAATATTTTCGTGTCGGAGACACATTGGGATGTCGAAAGAGCTTGCTGATAGGAATAAAAGCTTTACGCGAACATATTTTCCAGCTCTGGGGCGAACGAGTCCTTTATCCCTTTGGAAAATTTGGAATCGGCTAGACTAAACAATCCCTTATTGCAGACAGGATCGATGGGAGGATGAAATTGGACAAATCGCCAGAGAGCTGGAGGAACTGGAATTTGGAATGTAGCACGTTTCTACAGTTACGGTGAGTCTCCGATGGGCCTTTCAGAAAAGATAAAATTCCTAAAGCCTGACTTAGGCAGGAAAAATGAAAGCTTGATAGAATTGCTCGCTCGCTCTTTCCTGCCCGAAGCTCAAAGGAAAGTATGCTATATACAGGGTCCCACGTAGAGCTACAGCAATTAATTTCTCAGAAAGCTGACGAAATTGCGAAAACTTGGGACTACAGTGGTTAAAATGGTGACACTTTCAGTTATGTATTAGTGGATACCGACTTCCTTATTTTAAGTGAAGCATCCTAGTATTATTTAATTTTTGCATCTACGCAGTTCTCACCGTTTTTGAGATAGGTATATCACATTTCGTGTAAACAATCATAAATCACAAGGGCAGGTCCATAAATGTCTAATAATTTTTCGAATATTTCTGTCGTTGTCGAACGATGTGTAACTGCCTCCTTATATAACGAGGTCTACTTCGGTAAATCTCATTTTATATTTTGGTAATAAATACAATAAAGATTAAGTCGTAAGGAATCCCAAAATCATTTATTTTCCAATAGAGACCACCTGTTGTTATATATGTATATATATTATGTTAAGAATAACAAAGATAGTTTTGTAAGTTAGTAACTTCTAAAATCAGTAGTTTACTCGATACTTTCAAATACATAATTTTCTATCAATCCGTGCGTCTTTTTTATAGCCAGTTCAGCAGGGTTGGTCGCAGCGCGGTGGATTATTGAAAAGTTTTTCAGCATTGCAGAAGCCCATCTTAGGGTTTTTCAGGCGTTGAATTGCATATAATTCGAAAACGGCCAACTTCAGAGAAAAACCTACTACGGAACTTTTTTGTTTTTCCTTCAAATGATCAAAATGACCTGAAAAAACTATACAAAAAGTGTGCTGCAAGCGGATCTTTTGTTAGTTGCTTCAGGTTATCGCCCAGCATCTTCTTAGATTTATGTTAAGCATCTAACAAACACGCTAACCGGAGTGTACTTCGACTTATCCAAAGCCTCTGATTGAATAAATCGTGAGATACTTCTCTTAAAACTTAAACACTATGGAATTAGGCCTAATGCAATCATATTTAAACAATCGTTCTCAAGTAGTCAGTATTACAGCTGAAAACGATGATTTGTGTTATTCGAAAGAAGCGAAAACTAGTACGGGGGTTCCACAGGGGTCAATCCTTGGACCAATTTTATTTTTAGTGTACATAAATGATCTATCTAAAACCATTAACTTGATTTCGTTATTCATGTACGCTGATGATATATCGGGTATAAAGGCAGACAAAAACATAGAACAGTCGTCTCAAAAATCAACTAAGCTTGCAAATAATGTAGCTGAATGGTGCAGTGGCAACTTACTACATTTGAACATCGACAAAACGAATACTGTGTACTTCAATAACGACTCTACAACTTTATGTGAAATTAAATGGAAAAAGTGTAGTTCAAACGAATGTTGCACAGTTTCTAGGAGTGATAGACAGTTCATTGAAGTGGACAGAAAAAATAATAGCAGCAGTGTTATGGTAAATGAACTCTGCCTGCTATTTAATACACAGTATTAGAGATCAAGTTAGTACTGAAGTCTGGATGGTTTACTTAGCTTATGTACAATCTGTAATACAATACAGCATAGTATTCTGAGTATATGTATTGATACAAAACAAGACCTGGATAAATACGATAAATACAGAAAAAATAGTTATTATTACAATGATATGATCACTCGAAATTGTAAAAATCCAAAAGTGCCCCATCATAAAGCCAGGTTATATGAGCAAAGCCCATACTATACTGGTGTAAACGTTTTTAATGCTTTGCCGATACATATAAATGTGTACACCAATATATATGGCTTCAAAAAACAGTGAAAGCTCATTTAATAGAAAATGCCTTTTATTAACTGAATGAATATTTCAATTGTCCATAGTTTTTTTGATGTATCGTTTATGCTTTTAAATGTGCTATCAAAATGTTTATTTATTCTCATGTTGACGTTATATATGCTGACCACTCTAAACCTTTTAACAATAAGCTATTATTATTATTATTATTATGATTTTGGAAAACATTGATTTGACAATTTCTCCCGCTCTTGCGAGGTTTCTACGTTCTCACATCTGTTAAAAATTATCACCCTGATACCGTGGATGTCATTAATTGGTCAGTTTGGAATAAGTAATCATAGCAATTATGCGGTTGATGTAGTTTCTTCACTTTGATTCGGCAAGCTTACAATCAATTGTATGTATCTCCCAATTCGACTCTTCGTGATGTAATGTCCAATTTGAGCAATTTTTGAAACAATCATGGCTGTTTTTGCTGATCGACCGAACTCTTGGCATGGTAGTGTCTCGCACCCAGTTAGGAGTTTTTTCTTTCTGGTCAATGCTTTTGTGAGTTTTTCGGATTATTCTGAACCAAACAGACTAGCAACTCTTGTTGACAGTCCTCGAGTTATATGGGGTTCAATATCTGAAGAACTGTAAAAATGATCATCCTTAAGGCCTGAAAACTCGGATCGAGTATATTATTTTTAACGCTGAAAAGTATATTCAGCTCAAGCTTTCCCTGCAAAGCCTTCAAGAGCATTTTAGACTCAGTTTATGTTGAAACAATTTTTAACTTTGCTTCGCAGTGGGTTAATTGATCACGTTTATAAAATACACTTATCTTCAGCAATAAGGCTGCATCCAGCTTAAAGTTTCTTAGCTACGTTTAGACAAGTGTTAAATTAACAAGATGTTCTAAAAATTACCGCGAAACTTTATAAAAACTTCGTAATACGTCGCTGAACATCCACCGTTGCAGAGAGAGAGCTTCTCAACTATAAATCTATCAGAAGTCCTCTCAAATTGGCCGCGAGTCGTGCTCTGTATTCACTTTTGCAAAGTTGCAAATGCACCATTGGCATTAAAATAGGAATGTGGCTTGGCAAAATAAGGCGAACTTCCTGAGAACAGGCCCGGACTCCACTGGAAGTAGGTAGAAAGGTAGGCCGAAATTGTTATACGAGTATTTGCCCGAAATTTATCATAAACCTCCGGTTTGGTTGGTATAGGGAGCTTACTGAGAAACTTTTGCTCAAGACCCAACGGAGAGAAGTACGCCCGTTAAGAAGAATTCGTTTTTTCAGAGGTCGGAAAAGTTGCTACAGTTCAAGCTGGAATATCACCCTCTTGATGTCATACCCAGAAAACTAACAGATTCGCATTAATTTGAAAAAATGAACCCATAAAGTTTTAGTATATTCTAATAGGTTTTCGAGATACCATTCATCATAAGTTTTCAAGTGCCTCCTATCCAATATAAAGTGTGCTGATAAAGTACCTGGCTGATTACTTGGATAAATAACTCTTAGGCCGGCCGCAGACAGATCGAAGCATTTTGTCTCGCAAGACGTTTTAACATTTTGCAGGCGAAATCAATACATAAAATGCAATCATATACGAGTATTCATATCGGGCACTAGACACTGGTCGGAACATTACGTCGAAGCATTGCGAAATGCTTCGCAACGATTCAACGTCAACCCTCTCTGAACTACGTTTTGAAGCAGAATGTTTCAAGAAACTCGAGCGCGCGATTGCTTTGTTTTCTTGTCACAAGCTTGTCACCAGTGCTGTTCGCATAACTTGTTCGACTCTTTTAGAAAATATTAATTCCCCGATACTGAAATGGAATAACCTGGAGAAAACGTGGTCGGTGTTGAACTAAATGCAAAATACAGATTGGGTACAGAAAAGTGATTTCCAACTGGAAACGTTCTACTGTGTCCGGCACGGGTATCACGTATCTTGAAAAGTGACATTATGCCGATTTTTTTTGACATTATGCTGTTTTTTTTAACATCATGTAGGTTTTTCTACAAGATGTTAACTTAGCACTTAGTTGCACGTGTTGCCTAAACGTCATGAGGCGTGTTATCAATCTTTGGCTCTGATGTGATGTAAAATCTGCTTCTAAAATGGCATTACTGGAGGTCTAAGCTGTAAGTTGTATGTGTTGATGATAATTAGATTGGGTTCTTATCTCAAATTCACTTGATTGAGATTTAAAGCTAGAAATTAGTTGCCCATCCACTCTTTTTTGTCCTTTCTGGAAATTACATATACAAATTTGCTGAATTTCAAAAATGAGAGAGATTAGAAATAATTATATTCACTGTACACTGTCGAATTACAAGCCATATACAAGCTAACAGTAATACACACAACGCGGACGCGGTGATGATTTCCCGTAGTTCTCCTCAGTTTTTCGTAATTTATAACTTTGTACATAACCTCTCTTCAGAAAGCACAACACAAAAATAACCTGTCGGGCGCAGTCAGTAGATATACTAGATATACTTCATTGGAAGCATATTCAGTAATGATTTTCTCACACAGCAAATATCACTGATTTTACACACATGCAGACCAATACACATAATCATCCAAATGCGATCTTGCTATTCAACCAACTTTCTTCTCAGAGACAAAAACTACAGTCAAGGACCATTATCTGGCCTCACAGAACATATGCAACCAATAATGCATGTAGCTTAGTTGAGCGATTCCTCCTTAGATGGACGCTCACAACGATTCTAGTGAGCCAACGTGGAATGACTGTTTGTGCCCTAAAAACTATCTACTTTGCAAGATGACATTTTATAGGTTTTTTGACGTTTTATAGGTTTTTTACATGATACCCATGCGGAGGTCTGGGGTGCAAAAAGCCAAATCAGATCGAAACATTTTGTGTAGAAATAAAATGTTTGGTCTGTCTGCTACCGGTATAACTAGGGGCCAAAATGCGATTTTTGATGTAAAGTTAGCCCTCAGCACGCGTCTTTTAATGTCAGACCTGTTCTGAAACAATGCTTAACTTTAACCAAAATATCATCTACGGGTTGATTAAACAGTTGTAGTCAAACAGCAATGCTTAGCCTTTTTGCTTGAACGTGACATGAGTTGTCACGATTACATAAGGCACAAATGTCAAGTGTCATTAAATGAACAAAACGTTCGGACATAGCGTTGCCAAATCATTAATTAACTAATAGTTAACGTATAATCAATTAGTTACTAAACTTGAGTAAACCAGCGATTGAAATGCTGGGCCTAAGAGGGAAAGTTTAGGAATACAAAGGTCGCAGGGTTATCACGTAAAGACCCTAAATAATGTCCAAAGGCGGATAAAATATCAACTTGTTGATGGGGTAGATGCTAATGTGCAAAGTTCATTCCGCGCCTGCTACAAGTGAGCATAAAGTGAACGACAGCTAATTCCACATTGACATCTTGTCCGAAAACCTACATAATATTAAAAAAAAACGTAATACCCTGCGGCTCAACGAATTCGGACTAGGTATGACGAGAAAGCATGCGAATTGTGTTGAGCCAAGAAAACGTAGTCAGTAGTCAGAATGCAAGTGCATTCTACTACAAGTCAACCAGGCTTAAACTGCTTTTTTGATAGTTGCTGACACTTCAGATTAAATTAGTGTTTTCTACGAATACATATAAAGGCGGATAGGTTTCCATGCAGTTTTAGTGTACAAGTATTGCAGAGAATTATCGAAGCTTTTGTGGATTGCAAAAAGCCTATCGATAGATGTTAATTTAGGATAGTCATCGGCGTCGCGAAAGAGCAGATACATGAACAGTTGTGAGATAGACCTAGTTGTTTCGATCCCAGTTGTTCTTTCTTCTCAATCTCAATGTAATATTGATTAACGATGTTCCATACGTAACACCACCTTGAAAATGGAAAATCTTGGAAACAAACAAGAATACTTCATAGCTACTAAAAAGAGCCATCTGGAACCCCAATTTTGACACTTACTGCTTTCCTTCGCGTTCAATCATTTTAACGCCACAAGATTTTGTTAAGTAACCTCAGCATATTCAAAAAAAAAAATGTACACCAATATCGTGGCAATGATTTAACAATGAATTACCGCTATCATGTTCAACTAGGTACTTGGTTTTTGCCAAGGATCTGTTCAGATCACACACAACACAAACAGCTACTATTTCCAATATTAGACGTTCCGCCATTGCTGCTAATTGATGAAGACCATTTTCTGTATATCAATCATGCACAATTACGAATTAACCTGGAACTGTTAATAGCCTTGATAAATAGTTACTTGCCTTTCTTAGCCTCATTTAACTGATCGCTATTGTACTTGGTCCTTGGTTATTATTTGGGAAGAAAAGTATTATGCCGATGTCACTTTGTCATTTTGATAAGCATTGGCTCCATCTAACATAATCGAATCCATTGGGTACCAACTGGATCCTGTAATGAATTGTTTGAAAGGCCCTTTTGGATGTTTGTCAAAATCTTAATAACTGTGTAGTGCATTTGGTTAAAGTTCTTAAAATTTAGTAGGCTTAGATATTAGCACCGTTAAATCCGGATTAAATTGAATAAAAAAGAAGAATCGGTAAAACACAGACCCCATAAGGAAATTTTGCGGATTCAAATCCTGCAATCTAGATGCTAGTGACATAATGTAGATATAGCAAAGCATGTTATTTATTGTTTTCAGTAAAGTTTTGGCCAAGTTTTAACCAGCTAAGATTTTAACATGTACTTTATACGGTGTCAGCTTGGACACATTTACGAAGTCTTTAAAAGCAAATAGCTTTGAAATTGAAAACACGTTGAGAAAAAGGTCATCGAGAATTCCTAATTTTCTAATACAATTGAGTTTTGCAAAAATGAGATGATATTATGTGTAAGCTCAAGTTTCAGTTGAGCTTTTTTCAATGGATTTAATAGCTTTCTCTCCCTTTGTTTGAGAAGACTCATTTGCTTGATGTTGAGGAGAGGTGCACAACTACAACTAAAATTGCATTATTTTGACTTGTTCTTGAACCACCTATCACGATACTGACAAGAACTCAGTTCCGCCCGGTCCTGAATAAAACCGTACTAGAGTAAACTCAAGAGCAACGATCTGGATAGCGGTTGGCTGTACAGGCTTTGCGCTGCAGCAATGGTAATAGTTTGGACTTAAAGGAAACAAATTACAAAGTCTTGTTGCGCTAGGAAAACTTATTTTGTTGTTCTTTTCTGTTTATATTCGGGAAGATCTAGGGATTGGAAAAAATAATGAAGTTGTTTGACCTGAAACGATGTTTATACAGTATTATAGAGTCAGTATTATATAACGTCTAGCTTTGCAAGCCACAGTTGCAAATTTATTTCTTAGCAGTGGCGTCAGAACAAGGGTCAAAGGTTCAAGAGGGGATCCTTTGTCATTCAAAATTTTTATAGCGTTATCCTTTCGTAAAGCTGGACCGGTTTTCGTTTTTGAAACAGTTGGTCTTGGTTCATACAAATTTGGCCTCTACAGAACATAAGACATTTGAAGACTTGAGAGGCTAAGTGCCAAAGTTAAAAAAACTCAGAAAATTAAACATAGGCTTATTCAAGTACGTAATAAGTATTTTATATTTTCGAGAACTTTTTTGTAAAAAATAGCAGAAAAAAATTATAACAGTTACAAAATCATAGAATGTGCTAAGTGCAATTACAAAAATATAAATATTGTGGTAAATAATTTTTTATTGAGAAATTCTACTTTGGCAGGTCAGGTTCGGAAGAGTCATTTCTGCGATAGTCTCAATAGTAACATTTTTCTTCAAAATCTTTGTTGTTTTCCAAGGCTCTATTTCGTTCAGGGTTTGTCGGATGCTAACGAATCTTTGATTTTCTCGGCTAATATTGATCGACTGGGCTTTCGAAAGTTGAAGCTTGGATGTGTTGATTGAACTTTCAGAAGCAACTTTAAAACCGAAAAAGTTCTCACGGTTCATGATTGTAACAAGAAATGGTATTGTTTTCACTGCTGCTATCATCATTCTCACCAAATCCATAGGTACGTCGCATTACTCTTGGCTTTTTCGCTCTTCAATTTGGGCAAAATCCCGTCGCAGCCCATAAACGAATGACCCTACACTAGGTATTTTTGATTGGTCTCATCGAAGAACCCCTTGGAAACTAAATAAATCCGTAAAAGCAATAACATTTTGTTTTTATTTTGTCCGGTGCAGTTGTCGCTCCAGATCAACTGATCAACTTAACTGCCGTTTGCTTGGCAGGAACTTTTTTATTATTTTTCCTTTTAAAATATCCTTGTCCAGCACTTCTTCTTTTCTGTCGTCCCTTTTGTTTACTGCCTGTCTAGTAGTAGTACCAATATTAGTATTCATTCTTGTATTACTTTGAAACGATAAATGGGAACGAGACAAACAATAACAAGCACTAAGTCAGAAAACAGTATGGAAACTGCCGCCTGAAGCAATGAAAATAAGGTTATATTTATTGGCACTTAGCACATTTTTTACCGGAGGCGTTATGGCGATTGACAAGCACGCACTCTGTTGGGATTTTTTCAGTGCAATATAATAGCCATTTCACTTTGCGCTTTATCTAATTTGTTGGTTATGGCGTCTAGATCATTTTACAAGTATAAAATGAAAAACCGATTTTTTGGCACTTTATTTGCTTCAAGTCTTCATTAGTCATTTCGTGTCGCGTACTGTCTCTCTATCACTGAAACATTTTATTTCATGTACTTGTCCTTTTCCGTGATGTTATCAATAATTTCCGGAAAAGAGCAGAGAAAACCATTAAAATGCTAGTTGTGAGGTATGGTTGTATGCAAGTAAAAGTTACAAAATGTCACCAAAAGAAAACGCTTATATAAAAACCGTCCATTTCGAATATACAGGGCGAACAAATTTCTTGCGAGATAACGTTCAATCAGCAATAATTGCACTTAAAGCTCCTGAATCATCAAAACACTTCAAAATATGAGATACACGAGGGCTACTACCTATTATGTTACGAGGGATGTCTTTTAAGTTTTGCATATGGAAATAAAACAACAATAAAACAGCACAGTAGGTAGTTTTAAATGACTTTATTGTTTTTAGAAGTATTCTCCACGCCGATTAATACACATCTGCATGCGCTAGGACCCGCTTTTGACACAAATGTCGCGACCATCTTTTTCGAAACACATCGAGAACGGATGACTTTTGTTTCCTTTTCTTCACCTTGGAGCACCCAAACAGCCGACTGTCGTTTATTATCTGGTTCATAACAGTAAATCCATGATTCATCACCACTGACAATGCTGTACACATTTTGTGACTTTCCGGAATTGAAACGGTCAAGCGTTTTTTGACACCAATTAACCCTGGCTGCTTTCTGCTCTTCAGTCAACAGATGGGGTATCCAACGAGAAACTAATTTTCTTACTCCTAATACTTCAAGTAAATTTTTTTGAATTGAGGTATTTGAGATCTTCAAGGACGCCTCAATCTTGCGATATGTCACATGTCTATCTTCAATGATGAGTTTGCGCACAGCATCGACGTTTTCCTGGGTGACTGCCGTTTTTGGTGCATCCACCCTGGGATCGTCGCTAAGACTCACCCTTCCACGTTTGATTTCTCCATACCAACAGGAAATTGTTGACTGATGTGGCACTTCGTTGCCGAAAACAAACACTAACTCAGAAAGGCATTCTTGCTGCGATAATTGTCTCTGAAAGTTGTAATAAATTATGGCGCGAAAATGTTCTTGGATGAGTTCCATTTTTCTAATGACTTGGTGACACTTAAAAATTCACTGTAGTGAGAACACTGCACGTATTGTTGAGAAACTTTGAATTTCAGTTTACTAAAGAGTGAGGTTAAGATTCAGTACTGACGTTCGATCCGCGCGGCCTACTATGTTTCTATATGCAAAACTTAAAAGACATCCCTCGTACATTCAGGAATTTTAGTATAATCGCGTGTGAGAGGACCTTGGTAGCCGAGTGGTTAGGGTGTTGAGCTACTAATCGGTCTACCTCCAAGGCCTACGGGTTCGTGCCTCGGAAGTTAATTCGAACAATGGATGTTATGTGTTGACGTTCAAGAGCTATCTTTGCGGCAAAGTTTTATACTTAGGGCAATTCTTGCAGGGATCGATGATACTTGATAGAATAGTTATTTGAAAAATGACGAAAGGTGAAGTAAAGGAACTATGTCTACTTCCCATGGGTCGCTTCCTACTTTCAAGATTTGGCATCCTAGAAGGCAGCACTTGAACCCAAATAGAAAGTCGGCGTAATTCAAACCGAGGATCTCGCCGACAGCTATTTCATCCCAGAACACGACAACATATACAAATATACACACTTTACATAAGTATTTTTTTTTACTGTGGTTATTAATTTCGTAGTTTTTTGCTATTTTCTAAAAAAGTGAGTATAGATAGATAGGCTACCCACATTATTAATTTGCATTGGTTACTGTATTTAACAGTAAAAAATTCCTTGTTGAGAGGAATCAAATAATGTATCGATAAAAATTAACTCTGTACTGGGTGAAAAGCCTTCCAGAATTATAATATCGAGCAGTACAAGTTGAGGTACAAGTTTCACAATAAACCTGAGGCACAATATACAAACTGTCTAGCTAGCTTAGAAAGCAGTACATCGAAATAATAGTGGAAGAAAGAAACATCCAAGTGCAATAAGGAATAACTAGATAGAGTAATTAGAGCATAAGGTTTATGGACTTTTACTATTAGCTGTGTATTTAATGCCAAGTCGTTTTATTATAAATCTTGTACAGCAAATTATTGTTATCTTTAATCACATGTTACAACTACTATCGAAAAAATATAATAACGAAAAGCCTTGATTATTACCTGAAGGACAATCAGCAAATGCTGCTCTTCCATACCAACCAGGGCTGCATGTATACAATATCCAAAAATGGTACTTATTTAATCACAGTATTAGCAATAAAGAAACTGTGTCTATGTGACCCTGTATCATTTCTTAAACAAAAATCCTGTAGTAAGTCACACATCTTCCATCCAGAACTTAATTCCCAAACAACACAAGCCACAGAAAAAAATAAAACTTTGCAGGTCTCTATTAATGCCCTTTCTCGGATAGCCCGTAGAGTCCGATAAGTTTGGCAAACTCTCCGGCCAACAGGTATTAGCTCCAAGGTTCCCTTCTCAACTAGAATGTCTAATTGCATTACCCATCTCGATCCTGCCAGGCATCCCAAAGGCTTTAGAAGCAGTAGCGGCGAGGTAGGAAAGTGGAAATCCCTCTAGCGGTACACAAAACACGATGGAAATCAGGAATACAGAACAATGCAATGCAGGTTGTAGCTAGCATAACTCACGCTGTCAAATTTAATCTAACCGTGCCGAGAGCGCAACATAAGTTTTACGACAAAACAACATCGTTGCGCTGAACCAATGAGAAAGCGGTATCAACAAAAAGCAATTTGCATGTCATGTTTTGTTCCTTGTCCGCCAATGAGTCACGTCACCGTGACGTCACGCACCTCGGATGTGGGTGAAACATAACCTTATATTTAGTGTGTTTAGGTGTCTTTCATGTTAGATATTTAATAGTTATTTACCCGACAAGTGCGGAAAATACACTTTATAAGATTTTTTTCTAACAGCGTGTGGAAAGTAGTCACCTTTAACACGCATCTGCGTGCAGAAGGTAACACTTGTGCGGAAAAGTTATGCGGGGAAGAGCTACTTTCGGCACACAGATGCACGTTTTTTTTTTTGATGTTATTGACTTCTTTTGTGCTGGTATCCACCAAACTTTCATTTGAATCGACTCGATCTTTACTGTTGCACTTGACAACACCACAACATGCAAACATTTCAATAGTCCAAACTTTTAATTCTTACTATATTTTAGTGTGTCGATAATTCAACAAATGTCCAATTTTTACTTAATAACGCTAAAATGTGGACATCACTTCGTCGAAATTTTCTTTGTAACCCCACTTTGATACTTCCATAAGGCTTTATTTCTATTAATGTGGAAAATATTTTTTTGAATATGACCTTGAAGAAGGCACCAACGTAGAACGGGTAAGAATGTTTGATACCTCTCAGGCAAGTTTTGTAATCGTAGATATAATAATCAATTGGTGATTAGCATATACAGGGTGTTCATTTTAAAACTTCCCAGCACAGATTTGTCAAGGGGGACAACTTTTTAACCAGAAACTACTTCACCCTCTTTTTCCCTTGGCCACCAGGGTCATTCCCTCGAAACACTTGAATGTCAAGGGGTATCGAGTAATAGCTTGTTTGAAAGGTCTTTCGAAGTCCTTTATTTTGACGTTTGAATCTATAAAATCAGTGGATTCGTTTTCGAGAAAATTAGAAAAGCCTTTATTTATCTTAATTTGTTCAGACAGAAAACCAAAATACACGAAAATATCACTTTTTATTTCAATAAGTGTTCAAAATGTTGCCGGTTAGGGTTTGCCAAATCTATAATTCGTTTATAATTTAAATGGAAACTACCAACATAAACAGCAATTCGGAAGATTAAACGTGGCAACAACCAAATAACAACCCGAATTATGCTACGCATTCTTTTCATCAATACATATCCTGAGCGAACTGTATTTATTGTTATACCTATTTAGTTATTTGTTGCTAAGGAAAAGAAATAATTTAATTTGCTGCCTGATACGTTTGTGACAATCTCGGGATGGTGAAAATTAATATATTTGTTTAGATTTTATTTCCAAAATGGTTTACTAGCTGAAAGAGTGGAAATGATTCTAATTTATGGTGTTCAAAGTCAATGTGCTCGGCAAACTGCCGTCACGTTTATCGCCAGACATCCGGGGAAGATAACTTCGCATAGGTAGGTTTTGGACCTTGTTACTAAATTTTCGCAAACTGGATCTGTTGCAAATAAATCGTCGGAGCGTTTTGGATGAAACCGCTCAAGTTGAAGTTTAGGGTCATTTTGGAATATATCCTAATACGTCATTACGCAAAAATGTTGCTGCGACTGGTATTTCACAATACACAGTTACTAAACTCCATACATTTTATCCACAAAATGAAAATATTGCAACCGAAGATGATTTCGATAGGCGAGTTAAATTTTGTGAACAAATAACTGCAGCGATTAATGATAATAAGATTCATGTAAAGAATATCTGCTTCAGTGATGAATGCTTATTTTATCTAAATGGATTTGTTAATAAGGATAACTGCAGGTATTGGAACAATGAAAATCCTCATGCTTTTGTGGAAGGGCATACCCAGTACCGCCCGAAAATTAATGTATGGACAGGCATTTTAGGAAACAACATTGTTTATTATTGGAAGTTTTAAGGTAAGATTTATATGGATAATTTGGAAAATACCATCAAACCGCTTATCACTGAAACCATTGAAAACCAAATCGAAGAGGATGGAAATCCTATACTTGATGAGGCTGAAATATATTTCCAGCAAGACGGCGCTCCTCCTCACTATGCTCTTCCGGCTCGACGAGTTTCCAGATAAATGGATAGGGCGAAGAGGGCATATAGAATGGCCTGCTACATCTCCTGATTTGACGCTATTAGACTTTTTTCTATGGATCCGTTTGTAATCTATTGTGTTTACTCCCCAACCTGAAAGATTGGATGAACTTCGTCAACGCATCATCGAAAGCTAATATGATATCCCACAATATGTTTTGAAAATGTCCGCCAGGAATGTGAAAATCACCTATATCATTATTAGGGCAGAAACGGGCAACATTTAAAACATTTATTATAATAAAAAATGATATTTTCGTGTTTTTGTTTTCTGTCTGAACAAATTAAGGACTTTAAAAGACCTTTCAAGCAAGCTATTACTCGATACCCCTTGTTATTAAATTTTTTAAGGGATGATACTGGGGGCAGAGGACGAAAGAGAGTGAAGTAGTTTTTGGTTAAAAAGTTGTCCTCCTTGACAAAATCCTTCGACGTGTTCAGCGTTTTTTCTTTTAATCAGTCGTATCTATGGATATGAAGCCAGAGTATTTGCCCAGCATAGAATGAGATGAAAATTCCTGTAGCCTGTTCAGTATGTAAGTACTGTAGTATACCAGCATATTAGTATATTTCAAAAATACATAAATGGGGCTTGACGGTGATATTCAGTTTGGGAAAAATCGTACCAGAAGAGTTGCGCCACAATTTTATAACCAAAATGAACGTTATAATCACCAGGAACCATTATTTGGCACCAATACGCATTCTAAAGTATATAATTTTAAAAAAGCCGACTTTGTTGCATTATACAATGAGTTAACTATTATTGATTGGTCATTTTTGAAAGCATTTCGGGATGTTAATAAAGCAATTGACGAGTTCTACAAAAAGTTTTATGGAATCTTGGACAAGCATGTACCATTATTCAAAAACTTCAAGCGGAACTTTCCGAGATTGTATAATTCGTTAATAATTAAGAACACAAAAGATAAGACAAGAAACCATCGTAAATGAAAACAAACTAAAAACAATTTTTACAAAAACGAGTTCGTTAGACTAAGATCACTCGTCAAATCACAATTAAAGGTTGCGTACAAAAGCTATTTGCAAGAAGTTCAAGAGTCGGTGAGAAATAACCCCGCTTCTTTTTGGTCATTTATATATCAAAAGAGCAGAACATAATTCTTTTCAACCGGATCTACCTTTCCACCTATAGTCAAATATTTGAGTTCCAGCATGGGTTCATGTGTAGTAAGTCAACTATAGTTTCTTCGGAATTGTTATCACAACTACAGTTTTTAACGCCAAGATCCGTTTCAAGATGTAATATTACTTTTTTTGCAGTCGTGCTAACACAAATTTGATTTTGAAATCACCTGAGAGGGTTATGTGTTTGAATTATAATAGTATCTGTAAGTTTTGTGGCATATTCTTATGTTCTATTTCGGAGCTGAAATGTGTTTTGCGGGGGCGCCTTAGATAGTTTTATAAGTTAGGCTTTTGTAATATTTCTAATTTAAGATTTTGGCCTATAAATGGAATAGTATCTATTGAGCAATAAAAGGTATAAATAAATAACTACTTTGGAATGTGCAACTATATAGTTTATAGGTATCCTTCCTGTTCAAGCAAATATTATGCTGTTACAGACATTAGCAAAGAATTTCATCGCGTTCCAAAATAACTGGAATATGTAACACTATCCTACTATTCTTCATTTGTTTGTCTGGACGGTCCATAGGACCTTTGCCCATTAGCCACTGTCTAATGTACGTAGTCGAATCTGTCAGTCCTGGTTACCCAGAAATGTCAAGCAAAAAGACAAAGGGAAATAGAAGAAAAATGGAGAAGAGCAAACAAAAACAGAAGTATTTAGTTTAAGAGGAAACAACTAAACTTTTTGATTTGGTACCCGGATTAATGTTGAGATGAACTAAACAATTTTTGTTAGAGTGTAATTTTGAGTTTACTAAAAGTTCGGGCCAATTTTTGATCGCAGTGAACAGAGGGTTGATGTGCAATTCCGCTTGACTATAACGTCGAACACTATCCTGTTTAACAGTTGTGGTGACCATTCTGATATTTGCAAACCTATATTCCTTGTATTTAAATACATTAACTTTGTTCATTGTTTTGCTTAGTTGCCTTATGTTCCATTTTGATGTATTATACAGCTTCATACGCATTTTTAGTTTCCTTTCTCCCTGCTACATTGAATTAAGAAAATTAATTTTCTCCAGTAGAGGTTAATTTAAGTTGATGCACTGTGCGTAGGGACCCGGTACGCGAGGGTTCCCCAACGCGTATTCAAGGAGCCCAGAGAGGTAGAAATATGTGTTTTGGGAATCATGACACTTCTGCATTCTCGGATTTTTAATTATGATCAGCGGCATAGCAAGCCCATTTTTCGTCACGGAGTTTTTCAGCCGCAGGCTCGGCACTTCGAGGGCCATAGGTAAAGTTTTTGGTCCCGGAACCCTTAGATTTGCCACGGTTCTAGAGCAATCGTAAATAAAAGCGAACCATAACAAAAAAGTAGGGTCACAGGGTTATAAAATCGGCATTGCATTATTGGTGCACTGTCAATAGTAGTTCTACTTACGCAGCCGGTTTCGCCAACGCGTTTAAGACTTTTGGGAATGTCTTTTTAGTATAACTGTTAGTTACAGTCAGGGTACTGTTATATGAGAAGAAGAGACATATGGCTGTTGCAATGACAGTGTACGCTATTTTAATACTGGAGCAGTCGCAGAATCAACCTATCGACAATGACTACAGTGATTGATTTAGTAAAATATGATGTACAAGTTTCACGGTGAAACGTACGAGAAATCCTAACAAGTGTTTTATGTGTATGATGAAACGCGCCTCCGCCTCTGTTTTCACTAGTTATTCTTATCCCGTTTTTTTCGTACTTCTGCCATTCCTCCCACCAATTTCCAAGCAACTTCATGGAAACCTTCTGATTAGAGGCGCGGGATAAGTAAGGTAAGACTGTTTCGCGGTGATAAGAAGTTTTTCTCTTAAATTTTACGAACTCCTCCCAACTTTTAGCTTTGTGCCTTGCCGTCTCTGGAGCTGATTGCCTAGTTCATTCAGTTTAGAAGAAATGTGTCAAGGAGGGTGACTATCGGGATGTCTATGCATTGCACGGACGTGTAGCGGTGAAGGTTTGCGAATGTAGTAAAGCAGCTCAACTCAGTTCTTCCCATATCACAAAAATTAGTAAATTAACAATGGGTTCTCTCATTTTTTAAATTCAGCAAATATGCTTATGTAATTTACAGAATGAGTAAAAAAAAGTAGATGCGCAATTAATTCCTAGCTTTGAATCTCAGGTAAGTGCATTTGAGACAAGAAACCAATGGAATTATCATCAACACGTATTATTATTAGCACACAAATCCTCTCTATGCACCTAAGCACTGCCGTTTTCTTCTAGCTATAGTTTACAAGTCACAGCTTAGACCTCCGATAATGCCGTCCCTGGAGCAGATTTTACATCACATCAGAGCCAAACATTGACAACTGAGGCATCATGACGTTTAGTCAACACGTACAACTACAAAACTAGTTCACAACAAGTGTCCATCAGCTGGTGCTAGGTTAACATCTTACAGAAAAACCTGCATACTGTCACAAAAAACCAATACAATGTCAAAAAAGAATCGGCATAATGTCTCTTTTCAAGATATGTAATAGGTGCCGTACTCAATTTAACTTAATTTTGAAACAAGGCCATTCTCAAGTTGAAGACATTGTTAAGGACGGTTAGAATTATTGCATGTCAAGGATATTGAGAAATCGCATTCATTTCCTTTCTTGAATCGTTTTTACTTCAGGTACAAATTCACCGGAATCCATCAATTTTTATATCCTTGTTAATGCATAGAAATTGACAAGACAACCTCAATGACTGAATTTTTTGTGAATATCTAATCTCGCCCATGAGCACCGACTTTCAAAAATATGGCTATAACCTACTATTATACCCCAACACACCTAACCATAACTTGCATGGTACAATTATAACGGTTTTGATACCAAAAGAAAATTTAACAGCGATGAGCGATTTCTCTTCTATATTTTCAGCAAAGGCATATCCTAAACTAAAAGCGTCAGAAGTTATGAGTGACGAACATGGTAAAAGCAAACTGATAGTCGGCGACAAGTCATGAACTAGTTTGCGCAGTAAGCTGTCACTGACACGTCGCTGACTATACTATACTATTCGTCATTGTCTGTCAGAGCGGTCCGTTGGACCTTTGCTCTTGGTTGAAGTCTTGTAAGTCAGTAGGTCTGTCAGGTCTGGTTGCCCAGATACCAAACAGTCAGGGAGAAAGAAGGGAAGAAGAAAGGAAGTAAGGAAGGAGGGAGAGCAAAGAAAAAAGAAGGGCATCAATTTGAGGGGTGCCTTGGCATTGCTAGTTAGTATTCGGCAATTTTAAATTGATCTTAAAATTAATTTTGGGATTGGTTGTTGAAGCAAAATTATAATTTTGGTTGGACCTAAAGTCGCACGATTTAATTTTGTTCACAGTGCGAGTCGCGGCCTTGTGTGCTTGCGAACTTGCTCGACTGTGTAGTCTACTGACTCGCGCAACAAAGGGTTGTTATGCGATTCTGCTTGACTGTAACGTAGCTGCGCTTGTCGTTTGATGTAGTCCCTTAGGTAAGGGATGTCAAGGTCTCTGTGAAGGGTCTCGTAGGAAACATACCATGGGGCGTTAGTGATTGTACGACGTCGCTGACTGTATTAATTGCGTACATGAGAACATTACGAGTGGCTGAGGAAGCTCAGACCGATTACCGACAACTAGTCCGCTGTTCGTACAGAAACATCTGACTGTTTGATGACTGTCAAATCAGTCAGCAGATAATTTTCCAGTAAACTGTCAGAGCTCGAAATCAAGTACAATAACTATTCGAATGTAGAATTTTCCAGAATGAAGTAGACAATTTTGAAAAAGTTGGGGGTTCGTTTGCTGTAAACCAGGATGATCTAGGATTTTTCGTCCAACTGCCCAAATGTGCAAGAATTTTCCTTTAGAGAGGAAAACATGAACACTTTCTAGAAAAAGTAACAGCACCCAAAAATGTCAAGTAGATTTACACAGTAATTACCATTCAGTTCTCATATATGTATAAAGTATAAACATAAATTCTAAGAATAATAATTCCAAACATCGAATGACAAGTTGAAGAAGTAAATACAGAGTAAGAATTCTGAATAAACGTCTGCAGTGATTATGCATGAGAAATGTACAAAGTACTGTGAATGACTTTTAATAAAACTCGGATAGTATGGTTCTTGTTTCCTGTTCCTTTGTCGCTCAGCCTCGAAGCGTATGCAGAAACAGTATTTATATATTCTAGCTATGTAAGTCCAACCCAAAGCTGATGGAAAAATAAGTAAAATAACGAATTCTGGAGATTTTGTGGTACAGGGGATTGAAATTCGACCCTCACCATTGGGATCTCGGGAACTTCAAGGGATACCAAGTCGCTTAAATGGGGTAGTCACCAAAGTGACACTTAGAAGGTTTCGAAATTCAAAGTACTTCCGTAGAGTAAGGGGAAAACTGAATTTTTCCAAAATTGTTCTGATTTTTTCCTGACTTTATATTGGAATTTTTGAAAAAAAATTGCTCATTAACAGTGCCACGTTCCCTGCATATGCAGACTCTTACTAGAAGAAAGAAGTGAAAATACTACAACGATTTAATAACGTCTTTGAATAATAAAGGGTTTTATACACTAAAAAGGTAAAACGGCAGAACATACAATTATCAAGATCTGCTTACAAAGCTATAAGTTTCACAGAGTTCTCAACATAGACAAAAAGAACTGAGAAAATACATAGAAGTAAGACTTAAATCGCGTATCTACGCATTTTGCAACTGTAACAAAAATTTTCAAAAGATTAGTGATCACAAAAATCGTATTAATTATGGTTCTTGAAAGTTATGTCCTCGGATTTTTCATACTGTATTCATTATCTTCATTTTGCCATTACCGTGTCAATAAACAAAATATTGAGCACAAAGCACTTTGGCGCTGGTTGATATTTAAAATGGAATTTCATTGAAATTTCTTCTGCCACTTGCTCACCTGAAAATGTTACAGAAACTTGTATCTGTTGAATTGTGGCACTGTTTTCTCTACAAAATTAATGTTTTTGGGTTTCATTTTTTTTACACCGAAGCAGCCGCGTATTTCAGGAGCTTAAAGAAACTTTGTTATTCCCATTTGTGAACTGTCTAAAGTTAGTAGAACTGGGAAAATCTCATCATGTAGATTGTTACACGATCTCGACACCCTCGGGCCAAAGGAGCGGTCTTATCGGCCAGTTCTGGATCTACGAAGTTCGACACGCTTACGATGGGAGGCCGAAGTCAGGTAGGCACATCGCGGGTGACACCATGGAAGAGAGCTCTGAGGGGCAGAGCCCGTTGACGTAGCTAGATCGTACGGAGATGTCCTCAGACCGTCCATTAGAGAAAAGTTCATGAAATGCCTCTTGCGAAGCAATTTCAGTCCTCAAGATAGTTCCGACACACTCTGATACCTGTCACTGGTTGACTGGTGTCCTCTGATCTGTCAGAAGGTTCTGTACGAACAGCGGATTAGCTGTCGGCAAACAGGCAGAAACTGTACGAACAGGTAACATCTCTCTGATTCTGATTTTGACAGTCACCGACAAGTTATCGACTACTGTACGAACAAACCAATAGCCAAGTTTGCCTTTCAGTACAGATATCATTTACTAATCAGAAGTAAGAGCTAATTGCTAAAAAACATGTCTTATAGTACGACACGACCATAAAACAAAATCATTTCGGTTATGATACAATGACAACGAAGATTGACTTTAATTTTGCGTTGGCTCAGAAGATGCAAAGTACGAGAGCCGGAGAAAAAACAAGGCTATGTAATGAATAAGGATGCTGGGGCTCCTTTGTATCTCCCACTTTTTGTCGCATAAGCTAAACACAGCAGATTAGAATCTGTTTGCTTTTAATCTCTGGAATCGTGACCAACCGCATACAACGCTGTTTCATGCTTTTTGCCAAACATCAGTATGGTATTGGTTAGTCATCTGGAGATACAGGTTGTTGCAACACTAATATGGTGATATGCTAGATAAAAAACGACTGACCAATGTGACCTACGTTCAAGCACATCGTTTACAAAATCTATCGCTGCCTATCCTAGCCAAAGGTACTGCATCTCCAGCAGCCTCCTTGAAAACAATTCATAATCTGTAATGCTCAGACATTTTGGTAATCTAATAACTTACCGCGCTGTGCAAGAAAAACACCCCTACCAGTCCAAATTGGATGCTGATGGTAATCAAGCTGATAAATTGGCCTCGGCTTACTTGGCCGCCATTATTTACCGACACAACGCAAAATGGAGACCGCAGATAGTCTGGTAATTAGTGAACAAAGGTCCAGTTTACAACGTCATCCCAGTCCTCGTGCAAGAAATACTCGATTAGTGGGAAGGACTTGTGTTTGACTTGGAGCTAGGCAGGGGCACTGAGAAATGGACCATCCTGGAGTATAAATTTGATCATGTAAATTGTAGACTGTCTTGCATAATGAAATGTTGATGACACAATTCTGATTAGAAATGCGCCAAGAAAGTACACTTGCATTAGTCTTAACATATGAATCTACGCTGTGACCAAATTTCACATAATATTTCGTAAGAAAATATATATATTAAATATATATTGGCTGTGACTCCGACTTCTAAGCCCCTTTGTATGCGTTAGGTAACGTAACGCATGCGCAGTTGCAGTAAGAGATCGAGATTTTGAAATTCGTGAACAACGTGAAGTTCTTTGTTAATATTTTTTGGGATGCAGGAGCTACATGGAAAATAATTAGCTAAAAACTTTAATGACGAAAAGTAGATGAGCTAGGATTCTCTGTTTTATTAGTTGCATGTGATTTGCGATTTGTTTTTATTCCTATCATTTTTTTTTACTGCCTTACAAGGTTATTTCTTCACCCGTTTTCCTCTCAATTACTCGGTAATGGAACTATAAGCTCCAAATATATCATAATTTGGGATTATTTCCAGAACTTTCAATGCATTAATGGACGATACTCCTGTAGAAAAAATATTCATTCAAACTTCTGGTCTGTTGATGTTCTATGTGTTGTGGTTGCCCAATTTGCTAAAGTCAGTCACCATACCAAAGTCGCCCTCAAAGATTAACGGTGTATAACGTGCAATGTTCTCTGGAAATAAATGAAATCGAGATATTCTGCAATCAATCTTTTTTAGCACTAATCGACACAAAATTGGTGCTCTTTCTGCAAATATGATTATCTTATTTTCAATTTAATTCAAAATATTCACAATTGATTGTTTCATAGAAATCAGTGTCGTGTTACTCTTGTTATACGGAAATCTCAATGAGAATAATTTTCAAGGAAAACCATTTTATACGTCAAGATTTGAAACTATGTAGTAACAAAGAATGGGCTAGGATCACCGTGCTAAATACTTGCTTATTTAACGTCATTCTTGCAGTGGTAATATTGTCCAACATCTGCAGCAGCAATTCAATTTAAGTTAGTCAGCGTGGGATATCAAAAAATGGAGTGGAATGACCAGGAACGCTAACGGGCAAAATAATAATAATGATACTAATAAAAGTATTTTTATTTAGGCGAAGTTTAGCTTAAGCTATTCCTCCACTTAGCCCATACAAAAGGAAATACAAACATGAATAAAATAGATAAATGACAATACGACTCATAACAGAATTACTATACATATTTAACATAATTACTCTGATAACTGAATAAATACTATTTTTTTATACTCCAACCAGCACGAAGGCCTAAGGCCTAATCACCCATTGGGTACCGTGGGGCTATAGGGGGATACATGGGAAAGGGGGAACGCCACACGGACTCTGGCGACGGAACACGTGTGCATGCAACATGCTCACATTCTGGCTCCGCCTACGAGATCCGCCGGGTGGTACCTCCACGTTCGACAGTCAGAGACCGTCTACCACCTACGGACAACCACAACATCCATAGCCAAGAGAAAAATTTCTCCTGGGACAGGACTCGAACCCGCACAGCGCACGGCGAGAGATCAGGAGACCGAAGAGTCTACTACTGAGGCCACCGCTGCTGCCTTTATTAGCAGAAGTGAAAAATAGGTATTTTTAATTTTGACACTGTAAAAGCAGGTTCTTGATATTTTGTAAAACCTTCCTGGACTTCCTAAAAAGCCGGCTGCCTAGACTGTTGAATAATGCGCCAATGTCGATAAGACGAAAAATGTGGCCAGAACAGGATGCCATGTTGGCTCGACCTGTACGCGATCATCTGAATAAACATTATACAGGAAAGTGGATCGGACGCCGTGGCTCTATCCATTGTCATCAAGATCTCCGGAACTAAATCCATTGGATTTTTTATTATCCGGAGTGCTTTATCATAGGGTCTGTCAAACAGAGTTGATTTATGTTACGTGCAAAAATCAGAAGAGCTTCTTAGAAAACCTCGCAAAAGGAGGTACTCTCGCAAACTAGAAAGATCGTTTATGAAAATATGCAGGGCAAGCATAAGGGCCGATGGTGGCCACTTTGGTCAGCTAGTTTAGGGGATTGAATAAAAATTTACCATTTACCGTGTCCCTTGTTCGATATTCGATTCATAAAACCATTTTTAGATATTCAAGGAACAAGACGATCCTCCATTAAAGTTGCTATAAGAAGAAAATAACCGATTAAATTGTACCAAGTACAAGTATTTGGTATGGCCCGGCGATCCTTTTTTATTCTTTGTTACTAAAGGGTGTCAAACTGAGACATAAATTTCTTTGAAATGATGCCTTAGAAAAGTTTCAAGAAAATTGATATTTGTAGAAATGGCAACAATTTAACTTGACGAGTGTCGGTTTTTGCTAAAAATATCAATACCATATTCTAGTATTTTGTTACTCGAACTTGTTCTACTTCTATGACATAAAGTAAAGTGCTCTCTGAGATGGACATTAGGCATTAAAATGCTGTAAGTCATTTATAGGTAAAATTCTTAATGAAGCCTTTGTCTGAAATAGCGGCAGGAGGAACAATTTTGACGAAACAAGTTCAGCATCGTTTGAATATTTAGCGCACAATAGAAATATCAAGCTGACCTTTCACTACTGATTGCTGCAATTAGTGATAATCCATACCACAGTTACTACGAGTACACCGATCCAAGTATGCCTGTGCAATTGTGAATAGCGGCTAATCATGTAACAGAAATAGAGGGTGTTCAACGTATAGTTGTAACAATAATTAAATTTTCCTAACACACATGCAAAATCCTCAAGATAACAAAAATATTAGTAGTGTTTTTTTTAGGTGAAGCTAGTGCAGCGCTGGTGCGTATTTTGTTGATGATTGCACGAAACCCTAATTGACAGATCTTTATTGTTCTTTTGGGCGGAAACATAGGATGAACAAAGACAGAGTGTTCCAAACGCACATACTGTAAAAAAAGCTATAAGATCCGCAAAAATTTGCATGGGCCAGCCCCCAGCGTGAAAAGGTACGACAAGTGTCGGTATTCAAATCAGGCACCGTGCGGTGTGTATGGTAACCTCGCTGTTTATTTACCACCCGTATTTGTAAAACCAAAATACATTCTTAAGGCAATAAGGTAGTTATTGTTTTGATGTTAGCTTCCGTGAGCTTGCTAATATGCTATTGGCACTTCGCGAGTGAATTCAGATTGCTTTCCTGGATGTTTCCATCTTAAGCTGCGCAGGCTTGTTTGTATTCTGCAAACCCTCGAGGTAGGTAGATAGCCTAGACATGCACTACATGAAATTTCACACCAAATGGATAGCGGTTAGTTTTCTTCGATACATATTTTACCTTTGCGCTGATGTTTTCCCGCACATGTGCTATGTTATTTTAAGCAAAGTTGTTTCTGGAAAGGAAACACCCAACTTTTAGGACACCCTAAATATCTCGGATGCCAATCCCAAAAACAAACATCCTAATTTTATTATATTTTATACTTTCTTGAAGTTTTAGAAAGATTTTTCAGGATATGTTCACGAACAATAAGAATTAAAAAGTGATTAACTAATAACATATACTTCAAACTATGAGAAGCCATTCATAATACTAGTTAAAATTGCCAGGATTTCATAATAATGTATAAGTTCATAGTTCTAAAGAATTTATATTTGATGCCCTAATGCGCAAGTAAAATTACAAGACGGGGATACATATTCCCCTTGAAAGTATATTTTCTGTATATCAGTGTAATCCTTCAAACGCTAAAACGACTTACGCTGTGAAATCCGCTCTGAAGTCATCAGCCAGAGAAGTTTGGAACGAAGTCTCGATTGTGCTACGTCGGCCGATTTATCCAGCATTTTTGTGTTGCTGACGTTAATAAAGGACGCTTGATCGGCCCAAATGAGAGCACATAATAAGATTGCTTGGATCGCAGTCAAAGCTGCACTGGATAGGTCTGCTTTCCGAGCAGTAACGATGTGCAGCAGCAGACGAAACTGGAAGCAAACAAGTAGACATGGTCTCTTGGAAAACTCTAAAACTCCATCCTCTATAACGATATTGTGGTGAAAAGGTAAAAGATAACACACCACACAGACTTCTGCCAAAGTCTCAGACACCTGTGCTTATAGTACGCCAGAAGAATAGGACTACGGCCTGAGGCTTTAGGGCTCCATTTCTTACATGATTTTTTCAAACATGTAAAAATTTTGCTAATTCAACGCCAGAGATTTAGGATTCAGTAACTGGTAGAAGAGACAAAAAGTAGTACTGAAATGAATAGTCAGTTACCACAGACTAAAAAATGCTTAACATAAAATAAGAATTATAATATAACTGCGCCCCAGGCTTCAATGTAGAGAAGGTGGAAGTCGTTTACCCTTTCATAACAAAATATCCAAACTATGACTTATAATCCACAGCAAAGAGTCACGTATACCTTTTTTGGTGGATTTGTGCCTAAGAGCAAACCGCATTTTATTTATATGCAGATCTCATATAGTACGGCGGTTTTTGAGATAATTCAGAGCACACACTTTATAAATCGTGAAAAAGGAAATTGTGTTCAGGAGGGAGCGCAGGACAGTAATCAGCACGTTTCTACATTGAATCAAGAGTAAGTGAGATAACAGGATAATCGCGAGACGAAATAGTCTCGAGTAAAAGAATGACTGTGTACTTCCCACAAAACGCTGTTATCAGGTCATGAAACATTATGTTCGGTTTAAATTAGATCCTCTTGGTAAGAAATTAACTCAAACGTGCGTAAGGAAACTGAATGGATCAACTCTGTCAAATAGATACATATAGTTCCCTACCGACCGACAACGTTGCGATCACTGTTGCGATGAGCAAGCCTCGGAAGCGGCCTGCTCGCGATCGCTCAAACTCCTATTTTCGTTGCGCTCGACGCGGGTATTAAAGATATTTCAATCATTCTGAGTCTGAAGAGTAAATAAAAGGGGAAATTTCAGTATGGAATATGCCTATTATGTGCATAGAAATTGCAAAGTTGGATGCGGATAAGTATACTAACAGTAAGCATTGAGATGTACCTTATCCTAAGCCTCACTAAGAAATTTACTCTTCAAAACAAAAATCCAAAAACGAGCAGGAGTCTCTAAAACGTGAAAAACTTAAGTTGGAGGGATTACAATACTTCCTCAACAATTGGCGAGAAAGGTATAGATCGAAATATATAACGGTTTTTAAATCTTTATACGTTTCACATACGGATTGCAAAATATAAAGACAAACATTGACAAAAAAAGTAAAAATGCATACCAGCACAGGATGGATATCCAATGTGCTTGAGGACATAGTAAATTATATCATTGATGGGAAGCTGTGGGCTGACAAACCTTAGTGTTTTCAGATAAAATGCATAATAGATTCCCTAATAGTATCCAAAACATGTTCTTTAAACCAAGTATATAACATTTCAAAAATGGCACTCCAAATATTAGTGCATATCTTGAAAAAGCATCCTTCACTTCCGTACCAAGGGATCCATGTACAGTAGCCCTCCAAACATTTTGGTTTGGGAGCAAAGCTCGTTTCCAGCCACGTTAGAACCACCCTGTAGAAGTCGCGTAACGTCAATTATAGGGCCCTAAGAAAATCTGATGAGAAATCAGCAGGCCATTGGAAGCATGTGATTGAAAACTGCGAACCTTACAAAATATCAGGCAAGCATCCACTGAAAATTTGTTTTCCAAATTTATCAGACGAACCTGCATGCAATTTTTAATTAACTATAACTAACAATAATAAACACAAGCCTAAATAAAAAAAATCCAAAAATATCAAACTAGTGCTTTGGTTTTCATCCACTCATTTTCATTCATTGTTGATTCACGATGTTATTTCCAAGATACATAAATGAAACGTATCGGTCTGTTCGAAATAAATGAAAAATCCTCTTGACATGCTCCGAAAGCGATAGTTGTCAAGATATGTCTCAAAAATGCACCAGCAGCATCTTCGAATTTCCAACTGCCACTTTTACGTTAAAATATAGTATTTATCATCAATTTTAATAACCCAATTTCAGATGACTAACTTGACGCATTAACAAAAAAACAATAGGGAGGGGACCTTTTTGGTAAGACCCTATAGCATTTGTATGAAACTGTTTTTCTATACTGTCATACGAAGAAGCGTGCCTAGCGCATTTTTGACGTAAACAACAGGCATCTGTAAGGAGCACCACAAATCTCCTTATTTATAATCCATGGAGGATTTCCGAGGAGGGAAAGTTAACACAGCCCGTAACACATATTACAATTTCGTCGATATATCTGTCGTTCCTATCACTCCACTATGACTCTGATAATTAGGAATTCAGAGAATGGTATATTTGAAGGTCATATTGCAGAAAAATATATTATTATTATATATTACAAATTACTAAAGAACTGGAGAAATATCACAGAAAACTATCAAGTTTACCATGCTTCTCTAGCTGTGTATGACTAAAATATAGTCTTTGTAAGTGAAATTACTTGTCAGCAAATTATCAGGCAGCAGCGGTGGCCGCAGTAGTAGACTCTTCGGTCTCCTAATCAGTCGCCGTGCGCTGTGCGGGTTCGAGTCCCGTCCCAGGAGAAATTTTTCTCTTGGCTATGGATGTTGTGATTGTGCGTAGATGGTAGACGATCTCTGATTGTCGAACGCGGAGGTACCACCCTTCGTGGTAGTTGGAGTATAAAAAAAATACAAACAAATCTATTTTCAAGTTGCGCATAGATGAAAGTTCTGAACCTGATGACGCGAGGACGCTATAACGACGAACACCAGAGAAAAACAGTGATAACTAACCAATACAGATGTTGTGTCCTATAGACTAAGCAGATCTGTCTGCAAGTAGATATATGAGGCCAGAAAGTGGAGCATTCAAATGAAGTTTAGGGTACTCCTATAATGGAAAATTGACACCTCCGTAAATTATATCGACTCTCTGATATTAGAAAATAGGAAAAAAACCACAATTTGAAGCTTGGAGAAATGGGTTTGTTCAAATTACATTCCAAGAAGATGTTTCTGAAGCACAAATTTAAACTCCAAAGCTCTGATGGAACTTAGGGTGGAATCCTACCACAATCTTGATATCCACAATTATTGCTGAATATTTCATCGCAGTTCTCTTGCCTTATTCTAGATGCACCTCTGGCTTGTGCACTTCTGCATGGATTATGGAAATAGCGGCTTATACAAAATATAGTTTCCTTGATTTAAAATGCATCGCTTTGCTCTGCCAGAGGGAGCATTCTAGCCAGTTTTATAACAATACATGAATGACGAATGATGTTTGACGTACGCGATATCTCAGAGTTAAGCTTTCCTATAAA
This sequence comes from Acanthoscelides obtectus, assembly GCA_963669975.1. Lineage (NCBI taxonomy): Eukaryota > Metazoa > Arthropoda > Insecta > Coleoptera > Chrysomelidae > Acanthoscelides > Acanthoscelides obtectus. Next base: position 41,153,208 of record CAVLJG010000003.1, on the reverse strand, counting down.
CTAATAATGGTTATTTCATCTTTATGTGAAGCTTTATTTGATAAAAATGCTTACATGACCTGTTAGAAGTTACAGCTCTATTTTGTAGCTTAATCTGTTAGGTTTTCAGAGGCAGTCGGGTACCAGTATTCTCGGGGTAAGCGATCATAGCACTACCCAGCGGATCAGACAAACATACTTTCACAACTTATCTGACAAATTTCAACCACATATGCACTGTCACGAAAAAGTTATAAACCAGTGTTTCAATAATAAATTCAAAAATAGATATTTTTCGTTCATCGTCATGATACTAGAACACGCATTAATAAATAATTTATTGTAGCAAATGTTGTACCAAACAACTGACAAAAGCCAAATACCAGGAATTTTTTGTTTTTTCATACTGATAAGAACGCGTAAATAAGATTCAATCTGTATCGTGGGTGATCTGAATGAACAACGGTCGATTTTTGTGAAGTTAAACGAGAAAGTATTTTGCGAGTTTGTGTTTAGTTATTTATTAATAAAAATGCCATATGTGCACACTAATGAGTTATTAGGCATTGTTTTAGCGTACGGAGAAGCAGGGCAAACTTCGCGAGCGGCTTCTCGTTTGTATGCACACCGATTTCCGAATAGGCGCATACCACATCACGAAACATTCAGTGCAATTGTTTTACGTGCACGTGTTAGTGGAGATTTGCGCCCCAGACGTGGAGTGGATGGGGGTTGGGTTCGCCCACAACGCGTTTTAAATGCCGCGGACGAAATTTTGGATTTTGTGGAAGAAAATCTGGGAATAAGCATGTCCCAGAGGTGTCACAAGCAACAGCGTGGCGCATATTACATGAGGCCCAACTGTACCCTTATCACCTCCAGAGAGTCTAGGCGTTGCCACCTACAGACTACCCCCTAAGAGTAAGATTTTGTGAGTGGTTGTTGCAAAAAAAATACTTGAAATGCCCGTTTTACAGTTGATATTTTCGGCCACCCATGAAGCTAATTACTCGTAATGCGATAATCAATCTTCATAATACACACGCTTGGTCCTTTGAGAATCCTCACGCAGCGGTCCAGACACACTTCCAACATCGTTTTTCTTTAAAGGTGTGGGCAGGTATTGTCGATGAACGTCTAATTGCACCGTTCGTATTGCCAGATCGGACGGATGATCAGCAGTATTTGGAATTTCTTCGGTATGATTTGCCGGTGCTTCTTGAAGATGTGCCATTGGCGGTCGGAGCACGGACGTGGTTCCTGCACGACGGGGCACCTCCGCACTTTCGTTTAGAAGTTCATGATTTTTTTAACCAGGTATACCAGATACGCTGGATCGAAAGGGATGGCCTCCAAAAACGAGGTATACCGTACTCCAGAATATTGAAGAATTGCGTGACCGAATCACAGTGGTTGCCGATAATTTGAGCCTTCAGGCACAGCAGGAAGGAGGTGTACCTATTTGAATTGTGTGCCGAAATTGGATTAGTCGCGCCCAAGCCTGCATTGCAGTCAATGGAATCAATTTTGAACAGCTTTTATAAGTAAGTGAACTGTTAAACTGTAGTATTTTATTATCTCAATTTCTGTAGGACTTTTGTTACATTTTTTTTTTGAGAAATCAACTACCTCCGTAACAGTGCATATGTGGTGAAAATTTGTCGGATAAGTTGTATTTGTGCTTGAGGATATTAATAAAAGTATCAAAAATTTAGTTGTTTTGAGATTTGGAATAATGTGGAATTCGCTTCCAGTCTGATAAATGATGAGAGCGAAACACTTGCAGGCCTCAGTTCTCTCCATGATCGGAGGCTACGCGTATGTTACACTATTGATCCCTTTTAGTCCAACGCTTGCTCGGTGATCGACTCGGATCTCCCACTATGCACTTCCCTCCCGGCGAATAGCACTAGTATTTCTTGCTACAATATACGAGCTGTCAAAATGAGTTTCAAGAATAAGATTGTAGTAATTAGACAGGTGACAAGCTATCAGATCAATGAAAACTTGATCTGGGATGAAAACATCACGTCAATGATAGCAGCTGCTGGGAAAAAGCTTTTCATTTGTGTAGGTCTAAGAATTACGTTTCTCCACATACCCTTCCCGCTCTGTACCAGCCGCCGCGCCATGTGTCTGCTAGACTGACCCGCCTGACTTCGGCCTCCCATCCTAACCGTGTCACTCTTCGTGCACCCAGAGCTGGCCGAGACAACCGCTCCTTTGTCCCTAGAGTGTCGATATTATGGAGCAATCTACCTAAGGAGGTTTTCCCAATTCTACTAAACTTGGGCAGTTCAAAAGCTCATCATAGCAGTCGCGGTGCCCTGCTGTTTAGGATTCTCGGTACAAAAAGGACATCTTCCTATCTCGTACAACTAGATGTTTTCAATGGTCGACTGTGAGATTGTCCTTCCATGTAAACTTGAGTATCAAAATGTTATGGTGAAGATAATCCTCTATTTGGTTTTTGTAATTTGGGGTGGACATTTGACAAACTTTTTTATATTCTATAGTCTCCACCGATCCGAGCGCTCGTCATGGAAACACAATACAGTCAACCACAGTAAATCCTACTATGTGCCCAGACTAGCTAGTAGGTTGCACTCGTCTCATCAAAGAATACGGCACAAGAGACACAAAAAAGCGGATACAGAAGGAAATACTAAATAGATGCAACATTTTTACCAATCACGATCTATTTGACACGTTTTTTCCCTTACAGATTACCCTGGAATGCTATCTATGCTTCCGTGAGATTACCTGCAATAAATGGGAGAATTGTTTTTTGTTTTGAGCTCATCCCTCAAATATTAGGAAGAATTTTTGATATGGGAATATCGCTCACACACCAGTCAATTCTAGACTGTCAATTTTCGACAAGGGGTATATTTTGTTCTTTCTATTCAGTAAGGGTGAATTTATGACAGGATTATCAAAATTTATTTTCTCCGAAACGAGGGGCGGCCAGTCAGCAAAAGTAATAGAGGTCCATTACATGTTTTTACGGCTACTTCTCGACCCAACGTCTTTATGAGAAATAAGCAACAATTCTGAACAGAACATAAGCCTCGCATCCAACCCAACTTCACTCCCTATTTGTTTTTCTATATATTACCATATACCGAAAATCTGATTGTGTTTTCTTCAAAGAACATAGTTTCAGTGCCTGTATTCACCAAATTGAAGCAGTGGTTCTTCACTTCTTGCACCGTAAGGCATTTTTGGATACCTTCTTCTTCTTTTAAGCTCGTCTTTCATTTTTGGTCCCAGATCGTCACGTTCGTTAACTTAGGATAAACGCAAAAATTTCCCGTTTTCATTCTTGAAACCTAGGCTTCCTTCGAGTAAGTTGTAGGAGAATTTGGTAGGAGCCTCTGCAAGTGGTACTCCAATATATTTGAGTTTCGAGACCTTAAGTAGGAATAATGCTAAGTATATCAGGCTAAAACTTAAGACGATATATTGAGGTCGTAGGCACAGTTTCGTAAGCTACTCAGAAAGCCAAAAAGGTGGTATAGCTAAATTGTGCCAAGTAGAACAAGAAAGGTCGTTTGTTAGGTTTAAGAAAAGCCGTCAAATGCTGTCAACGGCTGTATATTCAATCTCTACAGAAGCAAGTTGCAAATTTAGTTTCCATCGGTGAAGAAAAACTGCTGTTCATCACAGTTCTCCTCTTTTTCTAGAAAGTAATTTGTACTTATTATACTAAGTGACATATAAATCCGAACACCCAGTTTAAATGGTTTTATTTTAATAAAAGTTGGTGAATGTATTTATCTTACTGTAAATAACAAGTGAAAAAATGTTCAGCCATATCAGTTGGACATTCCGGTTTTATACTACTTTTTTTTTAATTCACTAACGCTCTAAAAATGAATATTTCAGCCGCAGTAAAGAATCAACGTTGGCGGATTTTGGTTCTTGATATCCTTTACGATCGGTTACGATGCCCAGAGTACGGAGACCTGTACGATTTCGTCAACTTAGTGAGTTTGATAGGGGCCGTATAGTGGGACTTCGGGAAGCTGGACTTTCTTTTCGGGCAATTGCAGTTAGAGTGCAAAGAAGTGTAGACACTGTGGTTAGGTGTTGTCAGGCATGGCTTAGAGAAGGCCGTACGCAAAGAGCAAGGTGCACTGGACGCCGCCGTAGAACAACAGACCGTGAAGATCGCCGCCTAACATTATTGGCCTTCAGGGACCGTTTCTCCACTACCAGGTCCATTGCAAATGAATGGTTTGCAGAACACGGAAGACCTATTGGCATGCGAAGTGTTTACCGACGAATGAGAAGTTTTGGCTTGTTTTCATACCGGCCACACTGGGTCCTCCCTTTAACTCGAGGACACCGACGTAATCGCCTTGAGTGGTGCAGACAACGGTCACTCTGGGATCAGGAATGGAACAGTATTGTCTTTAGTGACGAGTCTCGATTTTGTTTAGGCATGCACGATGGTCGTGCCAGGGTTAGAAGGCGACGTGGTGAAAGGAGGAATCCACAGTTATTTGTTGAAAAACATGTTCATCACACTGTTGGAGTTATGGTTTGGGGTGCTATAGCTTATGGTTCCAAGTCACCTTTAATCTTCATCAGAGGTAACATGAACGCGCAGCGTTATATCCACGAAGTTCTAGAACCCCATCTTTTACCCTATCTTGACACCCTGGCAGATCCAACTTTCCAACAAAATAATGCCCGACCACATGTTGCAAGAGTCACAATAGACTTCTTTCAACATAATGGTGTCACATTGTTACCATGGCCACCAAGATCTCCCGACTTATCCCCAATTGAGCACGTGTGGGATATGATGGGTAGGAGATTGCTCAATTTGCAACGTCCTCCTCAGACTCTAGAAGCACTTCGAGAGGAGTTGGTGGTTGCCTGGAATGAGATACCACAGGAGGACATTGACCACCTGATCAGAAGCATGCCTAGGCGCGTTGGAGAATCCGTAGCACATCAGGATGCATCCACACATGATTAAAGGTCAAAGGGCTTTAAAGCAGTGCAATCATTTTAAAATTTTTATCATTTACTTATTATGCTTCATTAAGTACTTATACAAAATTTTATTAAAATAAAACCATTTAAACTGGGTGTTCGGGTTTATATGTCACTTAGTATAGATGGATAGTAATGTAATAGGCAAAAATGTTTTAATCATTATCCTATACGTATCTTGAATTCTCTTTTCAGTATTGTATTACTCAGAAATTTAACCGTCGCGTCGTGGATGGCCATCATAACAACCACTAGCCTTCAGCATTTTGATAATAAAAATGAAATGCTAAAACATACTAGAACTTTGAGATTAATGCCATTTACTTTAAAAACTTAAATACATCTTTTTAAATTTTTTTTTAGCAAATTGTTTTGAACTTTCTTAACTGTCGTAGTGTTTATATTTTACTTTATTACCGAGGAATTATCACATCAGTAAATAAAAAATGGAATTGGAATTTCGCCAAACATACAGGTCGATGATAATGTTTCTAGTGCAGACGTAAGGTTCAAAACTAACAAGAAAAGTTCATATAAATACGAACCCCAAGATGATCCATTATCGAGATTCAGAGCGTTGAAGGACGAATGGGTGCGTTCTGGATGCAAATATTTTATCAATATACATTTTTTATATGAAGTGAACCTAGTGTTGTAGTCAGGGTGACCACCTATGAAAGACGATCAAAAGATGAAATCTCAGGCCGATTCTGCGATAGCAATAGCGAAATAGCCTTTAGTATTGGTATTCATAGCTTTTAGCTGTCCAACGTTGGTTTCAGCTCTAGTAAAAGTGCACCATTTTATGAATAAAGTAGGTGTTATTTAAATGCCCTCCCATAATGGCAACAATTAAAAACAGCAGTACTTCTCAGTAAGTAATCGATTGGCAGAAACATTTGAATTGCAGAATATCTTGCTATTAAAAAAAAGATTGAAATAAACTTTGCAAAATGTAAGCAGTTCTACTGGCTATGAAGAACAATTGTTATGGAACTTGGCGGACATTTTTAAAAATGGGCCACACAACCACGATTTGGATTGCCTGACTTCGTTTTTTATATATATGTATTTTTGTAAATACTTAATAATGTCCCGCATTTAAACTGAGGGTACACATAAATTCACACATGACATTATTGGCGGTCTTTGGGAGATTCGAAATGTTATTTCAATTTCGTGGTAAGAACAGCGAAAACTGTTCTTACAAACACAATACTTTTGCTTTTCGAAATTGGTTTCTACTCTACCAATAATGCACCTTTTTCCCATTTGAAATAGTATTATTTGAATAACTGCAGAAACTAATAATAACTAATATCTGAATAACTGCTAGGAAGTTTTTTATATACGCCTTGATGTGACCATAGTGGCTGCTCCTACACTAGGCAGACAACACTGATGGAGCAATTCCATGAGCTTCTCTTGCCAGAGATGAGTAGCAAAAGATTTCTCCTTTTCAAAAAATGAAGCAAGATTGTGAGTTAGAATTCAAGAAACAACCCCTCATTCATACGTGAGAACAGGTACTTTTTCCCACAATGCAATTTTACCACTCCGGGAGTATAGCTAATTCAATTTACTGTGACATATCTTGACTTCGTCCTTCATCCCTGAGTTGCTTAAAATTCATCCGCAGTACTGTCTTAACACTATCTCAGTCGGCCATGCGGAGCGAGTTGCCTTTGGCAATATCAATTAGTTACACCCCTAGTGACGCGTTAAATTGATGCGATTGGTCGACCGGTTGATTGCCAGTCAGGAGGTCCATTTAACATCACACTGTACGTAAACACGGTTGAAATTTCTGGCTTTAAAGACAGAATGCTATTTCATAGCGGAGCTAATCAATGGAGTGAACTTCAATTCATATAAGGAAACACTCTACCTATTGATGGTGTTCTCCAGTATAATCTATCTGATATTGTGATAACAATAGCTTTTATGGAAAATGGCGATACAGTCAAGTGAAGTAATCTTATAAATTGCATCTAGATGCTATTACTTAATGAAGTTCTCCCACCGAGTGATACATCTTATGCGTCAACGTGCCCGACTTTTCACTTGCAAGTTGACTGTATCTTTACTGTTAGCTGAAAGTGAAGTCTCAATCAGCGTTATTCCATGCCAGGTTAGGTCATTTTCTCTACAACCTGACTTGCATGACTATGAACCCTAATAGCAGACATGGCTCCTGAAACGCCCGATTTAGGTCTAATATTTGGGCCGGTTGGTTCATCCCCAAATGGAACGTCCTTAGATCGTCCCATTGGCGTCGTCCTGGAACGTTCCAATCAATTGGTACTTGGCGACATATCGTTGTCAGACTTACTAACATACACGTTCTTTTCGGGAAATCGAATACAGTCGCAATATCCATCGATACGGTTAAAATTTCTATATTCTATACCGGATGTTTCAAATTTGACCCTTAGCATTGGGATCTCGAAAACGGTAAGAGATACGAAGTCGCTAAAATGAGGACAAAGCTGCGTATTCACGTAACTAATAAAGTACCCCTTAGAAATTTCCAAAATTCAAAGTAATTTCGAAGTGGGATAGAATGAATTGCAAATTGAGAATGCCAAATTTCTGTCCTCCACAAGATGGCATAATTAGAATTCAAAGATGACGTTTCGTCACTTGTCCTCTAGCATCAACTTCCTTTTTTTCTTATGGACGCCATATTGGATCTTTGATATACGGTTTTTAATTGTGATTAAAAAAATGTTTAGTATGTCATAAATTGCGAAACCGTAGTTATTTAAAAAAACATAATTTACTAGGTAGATATTGAAATTATTAGATCATTTTTAGTTTTTCCTGATTCTCTTATGATGTATCAAAATAAAATTCATGTTGTTTTTGCCATTTTTTGGCCTCTATAAGATGAAGATGATATAATAAAATTTTGAATTATCCTCTTTCGACTTTCGACTTCCTATGTCGCTTTTTCATATGGGCGCTATATTGGAAATACCAAATAACGGACGACGTTTTGAACATCTGCTATGATTTACCCCCGCTTACTTATGATTGTTGTTATTGCCAAAAATAACATAAACAGTAGAGAGCATGATACTTCATCAGGCTTTTGCTTGTAATTCTTTTTTCAATTTTAATTATATCGAGTGAATGCTAGTGCATGGAATCTGTGACTAGAACGTTTAACACCCTTGTTGAGAAAAGTTTTTTAAGAAACCCAACTAACATGTGCAATATGTTGCATGCCTTACAAGATTTCGACTTTGTAGCTGAGCTCGCTTTCCGGTTATTCAACTAAAAAAGCAAGATTTCCATGTTCGTAAAACTACCCTGAAGGCAAATGGAATTGCCATTCCAGCGGATTAAAGTGAAGTGTTTACTCAAGGAAGAGCCTTAACGTAACGATGCCATAACGCAGGTCCTTCATCAGATTAAATATTTGGTTTCGTTTGAAATACGAATATCACAGAAGATATGTCTCTCTCTCTCTCTGTGTGTTTGATGTTTATCCCAGAAGCTGCATAAACAAGGTTCTCTGCTATACAAATGCGTGTATAATGAAGTTAATTTATAAGTCTGAAAAATGAAATATCTGCTCCGGCTTTCATCAAAATAAAACAGGTACACTTCAAATAAGTTCACTTCTTAAGCTTTACGACGAACCATGTCTGAGATAAAGTAATATGTGAGTTTATTTTTTAGTAAGATGAGTTACGCGTCAATCCCAAAAATTTTTGGGTTACACATTATGTTGTTTTAACTTAGGAGGTCGTAAAGGTTTACAGTTCCTGAACAGTTGCTGCATGGTGCTAGGCTTACGATGAATTTCTTTTCGCTTTTACTTACCACGCCACGCTGTCGAGGAATTGACGCAAAATTCGTTGGCTTTAATACCAACAAACGAAAAATAATATCATGTTTCCTTGGAAAACAAAAGTCTTTTCATTTACTTTAATGTCAGGTGACATTTATTTATTTTGAAATCTTCGCTTTAAGTCGTCGTATAAATTAGAAACAAGAAAGAGTATCTACAAGTTGGTTGGGCGGGTACCCAAAGCTGGAATCGGTCTGAATCTCCCAAAAAGTGGAAGACCCAAAATCAGGTTGGAATGTCAACAAGGAGACTGGCTCGTCAATGCAGATCTTCTAGGAGTACGATATCGTTGGAATTGAAGAGGAATGGTCGTAAATATCAAAAGAGACTTAAGAGCTCTAAATACTCGCAAGCGCAACTCCTTCGTATACCAAGATGCTGTTGTCAACTGAAGCGGGTACACTTTGCCAATGGAAAAATCATTATTTTACTTGACGAAAAGTATTTCATTTTGAGTAATTCTGAAATGAAGAAAAACGATGGACTTTACACCGGCGACGTAGCGGAATGCCCTGAAAATGTTAGATACAAACATATAGCGAAATTTGCAGATACAATCCTTGCCTGGGGCGCAATTTCTAACAGGGGTGTATCCCAACCTTTTGCCGGCAGAGTGAGGGGTGAAGCTCTGAACAGTAGAAGCTATATTGATAACTACCTTTCCAAATTGCTTCAGTTTGTCCACGAACATCATGCTAATGACTATATCATGTTATGGCCAGACCTAGAATCACGCCACTACTCAATAGATACCGAAAATTGGCTTAGGCAAGACAACATATCTTTTGTTCCCAAAAACGATAATACTTCAAACTTGCCACAGGCTAATCCAATAGAGGATTTTGTGGCTTTACTGTCTAGGAAGGTTTATCAAGGAACCTGGAAGCTCAATATGAAGAACAATTCGAAGCACTGAGAGAAATCGATCTGAATTCAGTCCAGGACCTCATGAGAGACATTCGAAAAAAGTTGCGTCTGGTATAGCAGACTGGGCCAATCCAGATAATTCGATAGTATAGTTTAGTTAAGTACTGAGTTGTAATTTATGATAACTAGTTAGTGCTTAAATAAATCTCTTCATTAAAAAAAATCCGATATTTTGTGCCAAAACTTTTAGGACATACGAGTATAGAGAGTCGATCTGTCTCTCTGTCGATCTTTCCCCTAATTCTTGCCAGTTCAACACTTGAAAAGGACTGCTCGGCTTTAGATGAAATTTTTTCACAAGGATACTACTAGGCCGAGGACGACTTTTTGGTACTCGCTCTAGTGACCTGGTTACGATGGAGCGAAGCGCCAAAAACGAAAAAAGTAAAAATCGCTCAAGCTTCGTTTCAAAGGTTCCTGGTGCCTGAGTCTAAATGAGTTTCGACTGTTGAAATTAATTTGGATGGCGCCTTGTGACGACACTTAATTAGCTCTGATAGTTTTGACACTGTCATGATGATTTGAATATAATGGGTGATTCAAATTGAGTTTCCACATTACAAATACATTTTTTTTTGAAACGCCACTGAATTTGTCAACGACAATGTGCCATTTCTAACGTCAAAATATAAACAAAACAGTCATGAAGCAATATGCGACCGAACAACGTGTTAAAATTATCCAAGCCTATAATGAAAGCGGACGATCAAGGAAGAATACATTTCGTGATTTACGTGAATTTTTTGACGCACAAAATCGGCCTTGTGAGAGCGCAGTTTGGAATTTGGTGCAAAAATTCGAGCAAACTGGATCCGTTGCTAACACCAAAATGCCTAGGCGTACTCGTAGAGGTCGGTCGGAACACAATATTGCTATTGTTGTCGAAAGTGTAGCCGAAAATCCAAGAACCTCGATTCGTCATCGATCGCATCAACTGGACCTTACTTATTCGACTACACAGCGGATTTTAACAAAAGATTTGAAGTTACACACATACAGAATCCAAATAACACAGGAACTGAAGCCTAGGTCACACATCAGGGGAAACGATACAATTACTGCGCGGCAAGTTTCCAGGTCGCGTTATTTCACGTAACGGCGATATCAATTGGCCGCCACGACCCTGTGATTTAACTCCCTTAGATTATTTTATTTGGGGGTATTTCAAGAGCAAAGTCTACAAGAATAACCCGAACACAATTGCGGAGCTGAAACAGGAGATCAGACGCGAAATTACCAACATAAGACCTGATTTGTGCCACGAAGTAGTCAAAAATTTCTCGAAACGGATTACCTCATGCCACATGAGCCGCGGCGGTCGTTTACTTGATATCATCTTTCAAGCACAATTGTAATGGACAAATACATACTTTTTTATAATTCTCAATTTCTTCCTTTTTTTAAATACTTTTAATGTGGAAAGCCAATTTGAATCACCCTATAGAAGATCAGTATAATCAGTATAATACAGTAAATTATCATAGCGAATCAAGTATATTGAAACTCATTAAACATCAGGCCCATGATCACTTTTAGAAAAAAAAATATGTTGGGTTCAACATTGGAAGGTGTAGGAGGTAGGTGGCTGTAAGTGCTAGGTACCGGGGAATGACTTTCCAGTCTCGTCAATAACGAAATTTGCTCACAATATGAAATAATCAACGCCAGATCGTTGGCGCGGTGGCACCAGGTAAACAGCACCTGCTTTCACGCCGGGATCCAACCGACTACCGTAGTAGTACCGCGTAGTGCCACCGGCCGCGCTGCGCTGCGCCGACCGTGTTCGTAGATGCGCAGCGCTGCGCAAAGCTGCACAAGGCACGAATAAGTTCCATTTTGCACGCACGATGGACTAGTACTGTAGAAAGCCCTTCCAACTGAACGCGCTTCTGTTTCTGAAGATAATGCTCAATCTGAAAGAACGGTGCAGCGCAGTGTGGCGCGGGCGGTGGGGCTGAGCATTTAGGGTACTATTTGGATGTTGGGAACATATTATATCACTTCGGGTTCAGCGAAACAGTGGAATAGTCGATAGGGCTATGTGAGAATGCCTTATATACTAAGTGACATATAAATCCGAACACCCAGTTTAAATGGATTTATTTTAATAAAATTTTGTATAAGTACTTAATGAAGCATAATTAGTAAATGATAAAAATTTCAAAATGATTGCACTGCTTTAAAGCCCTTTGACCTTTAATAATGTGTGGATGCACCCTGATGTGCTACGCATCCTCCAACGCGCCTAGGCATGCTTCTGAACAGGTGGTCAATGTCCTCCTGTGGTATCTCATTCCAGGCAACGACCAACTCCTCTCGAAGTGCTTCTAGAGTCTGAGGAGGACGTTGCAAATTGAGCAATCTCCTACCCATCATATCCCACACGTGCTCAATTGGGGATAAGTTGGGAGATCTTGGTGGCCATGGTAACAATGTGACATCATTATGTTGAAAGAAGTCTATTGTGACTCTTGCAACATGTGGTCGGGCATTATCTTGTTGGAAAGTTGGATCTGCCAGGGTGTCAAGATAGGGTAAAAGATGGGGTTCTAGAACTTCGTGGATATAACGCTGCGCGTTCATGTTACCTCTGATGAAGATTAAAGGTGACCTGGAACCATAAGCTATAGCACCCCAAACCATACTCCAACAGTGTGATGAACATGTTTTTCAACAAATTACTGTGGATTCCTCCTTGCACCACGTCGCCTTCTAACCCTGGCACGACCATCGTGCATGCCTAAACACAATCGAGACTCGTCACTAAAGACAATACTGTTCCATTCCTCATCCCAGAGTGACCGTTGTCTGCACCACTCAAGGCGATTACGTCGGCGTTCTCGAGTTAAAGGGAGGACCCAGTGTGGCCGGTATGAAAACAAGCCAAAACTTCTCATTCGTCGGTAAACACTTCGCATGCCAATAGGTCTTCCGTGTTCTGCAAACCATTCATTTGCAATGGACCTGGTAGTGGAGAAACGGTCCCTTAAGGCCAATAATCTTAGGCGGCGATCTTCACGGTCTGTTGTTTTACGGCGGCGTCCAGTGCCCCTTGCTCTTTGCGTACGGCCTTCTCGAAGCCATGCCTGACAACACCTAACCACAGTGTCTACACTTCTTTGCACTCTAACTGCAATTGCCCGAAAAGAAAGTCCCGAAGTCCCACTATACGGCCCCTATCAAACTCACTAAGTTGACGAAATCGTACAGGTCTCCGTACTCTAGGCATCGTAACCGATCGTAAAGGATGTCAAGAACCAAAATCCGCCAACGTTGATTCTTTACTGCGGCTGAAATATTCATTTTTAGAGCGTTAGTGAATTAAAAAAAACTGTATAAAAACCGGAATATCCAACTGATAAGGCTGAAAATTTTTTCACTTGTTATTTACAGTAAGATAAATACATTCACCAACTTTTATTAAAATAAAACCATTTAAACTGGGTGTTCGGATTTATATGTCACTTAGTATAGTTATTGATAGTTTAACAAGTGATGTACATACCACGTCTTGTTCTGGTCTTTATGATTCATGAGTATTCAGATTTCGCCAAACCTTCAATTTGTGTTCTTAAGTGTATGCGAGTTTTTCCATATATGAGTAGGTACACAGAGAAATCTTTTCGTAGATAAAAACCTGACTCTCTCGATCGTAATAAAGAGAAGCAAATGTCATCAGACAGGTTGACTCAGTATCTCGCACGCATTCATATACATACACTCAATTTCTACAGTATCAATGATCCAATTGCTATTATTTTGCAAAAATGCGTAATTAACGTACTGATTTAATAACTCTATCATGTTGACTGGTCAATTGTCTGACTTTTCTGAATGTCATTTTTCCACATTTTGTTTTGTTCAGGGTGGGTGAAAGGTTGAACGTCATTTCAGAAAAGGTAGCTTCTGTTTGGCTACACTCACTTTCATGACCTCAGTTTCATTCGAAAGAGCTGGCGCCTGCACTCCAACTAAAGGTTTAATCTTGCCAAATTAGTTCGCGTTGTGGGCATTAGATAGCGTTTTAGGGACGTGTCACTGTTTATTTTCTACTTTTTCCGAAAGTCTCGTATACTTTAACGGTATATTTCTTACCGTCTTACGTTATAGAGATATAATGAAAAATACGCTTATATTACAATTTTCATGTACAGTTGTATTCATAAAAAAGCGTACACGAATTAGAATGAGAGGAAACCTTAACCTTATTTGCGTAAAACCGGCTTATCGCATGTTAAAGGTTATCAAAAATGCAAAGCATGGGCGTCGGGCATTAGTTCAATACAGTAACAAAAATGTATTTCTTTATTTTACATCTTAACAGTTTTATAAAAATTACAATAGAAACAAAAAACGATTAACAAGAATAAATAAAATCTAATATTTGGTCATATATCCCTGTTCTTCTATTACTTGAGCCAGTCTATTCGGAATTGACTGAATTATATTTGATACAATATTTGGATCAAGCTCTTCCCAGCACGCATGTATTATTTCCCATAAATCTTCCGAATCTTGTGGCCTAAAATTTCGATTATATATATTTTTTTACGATTATGCGCCAAATATCTTCGATTGGATTGATATCGGGACTATAAGCGACCCAAGGCAGCACTTCCAAATTATGGGTTTGAAACCAGTGGGTTACAGCATTGGCCGTATGAACTGGACAATTATCTTGTAGAAATATGAACGTATTATTGGGATATATTTGCTCAGCACTTGGTAACAATATATTTTCTAAAATGTTAATGTAATTTCCGGCATTAAATCTTCCCTCTATTCGCCAGCAAACACCAGGTCCATGAACACTTATCCAGCCCCATACATTCACAGAGAAACGCCCAGGTCTAGAATTGAGGGGGTTAGTATATCGTTCTTCAAACCTGGTATTGTTTGGATGGTAAACACGAATTTGGCCGTTATAAGTCAACTGGAACGTCTTTTCATCAGTAAAAATGACCCTGTTCCAAAATTGAGGATTGCGGTATATATAATGTAAAGCAAAAATAATCCTTGATTGTCGCCGTTCTTCGTTAAGAAACATTTTTTTCTCAGCAGGGTGACATTTTAGTTCAGATTTCATTACTCTCCTGCTGGCGGTAGGTTGGGAGGCAGGAAATGCTGTATCAATAACAGCATCCCTTACAGTTGCAAATGGATGATTTCTTAAATATCCCAAAAAAGCAGCATCCTGTTCAGGGTTGGTAAGTTTGGGACGACCTGAACCAATTTTCCACTTTAGGGAATCTTCCTGTTCCCAGCGTTGCTTAATTTTCAATATGGTTTTTTTATTTCTATTATACAACTGCGCTACAGCACGGATTGACCATCCTTCTTCGATTCTTGATACAATTTGAGCCTTTTCAACTTCAGACAACTGACGAGGCATTTTTATTTTCTTCTGTCAAAGTTTATCAAACGTTACCACCACGCATTTTCGAAATGAATTACACCGACGTCAATGCTTTGCATTTTTGACAATCTACGACGTGTGATAACCTCCAATAAACAATCATTTAGACAAGCCGGTTTTACGCAAATAAGGTTAAGGTTTCCTCTCATTCTAATTCGTGTACGCTTTTTTTATGAATAGAACTGTACCTACTACCGGACAAAAAGAAATACTCAAGCTATGAATAGTTATGTAAAATATATCAATATGATGGACATTTATTTTTACGCTTTTTATGACTGATAGGGGTCGTCTTGACTGATATATGAGAAAAGACATAGTTTACTTTTTTCCACAACGATGAATTAAATTCACTGAGCGACAAAAAAACGTAAACACCTACTTATGTTTATTAGAATTCAATAATTTTTTACATATCTATTTATCTTGCCATGAACAACAAGTGATAAAATGGTCAGGTTTTTCTGTTACGTTTTTGTGATAGCTGCGTGTATTGTTCGGTCATAAAGAAGCATTCAGTTCTCGTACATTTACGCCTAGAGTGCGTAGAATTCGTCGGGTGTCCCAGATAAGCAACTTTGAGAGAGGTATTCCATACCTAAACACCATCCAGAACTAGATTTTTCACCAGACAATGCCACAGCATCGCCGATCAACATCGCATCAACCGTCTACCTTGGCCACCTCGATCACCTGGCCTATCTTCAACTGAAGATGTCTGGGGCATGATAGGTCGCAGGCTCTTGCATTTGCAACACCCTCCACAGGCTTTAGCAGCTCTTACTTGCAGTAGCCTGGTATGAGATACCCCCACAGGATATCTTTACCACCTCATCAGCCCGATGCTCAGGCGTTTCAATGAGTGTATAATGCCGGGTCCACATCAAAGCAACAAAACAAAAACAAGGAACAACACAGAAACGCAACAAATGAGCACCTTTTTGGAAACAAAACAGAACGAAAACTTGTGTCCACATTGCCAAGAGACAAAAAAGTTTTCAGCTGTTTTTTTTTCGTGAAGTTCACACCAAAAATTTTCAGAGTGAAAATATGTTGCGTTTGTATGCTGAAAGGCACAAGCGCAAAATAATGTCTGCTGGTTATGTGCTTCTCCAGAGGTGTGACCGGGAAAATAAGAAAACGCTTTTGGGTGAAACTATCCTGCGAGATGATCGTGGTATTGAAAAATTATTGTCCAATTTGCGTAAAGATGATATTGGATGCGTTCTAGTTTCGGAAACTTTTAAAAAAGAAACAGTAAAAACCTTGAAGAATTAATACAGCTGATCAGTCCTAAAATTAAGTTGTTGATACTAGTTTCTGTCTTATATTTGTTTCGCAACAAAGTACGCATCGCACCGACAATGTTGCCTGAGATGAAAACAAAACAGAAATCTTTTGATCTTTACCGACTCGCGACGGGAACGCCAAAAGAGACAGAAACAAAACACGAATTGTTGACGAAATGTTGCCGACTTGATGCTTAATTGTTGAAAACCATTGAGTTGCTGTTTTGTTTCTATTTTGGCGGTTTGGTGTAGACCCGTGATAAGAAATCGTGGATCCTCAACACATTATCGAACCAGCTTCTGCAGTCAGTTGATGGATCAAGCTGAAAATTTAATCATTTTACCAGTAAGGGACACTGAACATATATGCGAAAAATTATTCCAAACCGATAAATATACTTTTTTTTATATCGAAACAGCCGCGCAGGCATACGTAGGTGTTTACCTTTTTTCTCACTCAGAATAGTAGACTTAAGATATAGCGCTGTATGGATGGTTTCTAGCACCCGCTACATACCATAATGGAAAATAGGATTTGATTGTACTTCGAATTTTCGCGTCGATACCATAAAACAGCTTCAGCAATGGAAAGATAACGAATTGGAACATTAAAGCTTTGAACCCGTGTATCTCATTAAGGAGTGACTTTCTACAAAAGTATATTTAGTGCCACATCGCTTTCACGAGTTTTATACATGAGTGCTTTTAGGTGCATTCATTACGGACCGCCTTGTATGTGTAATAAAATGAACTTGCAAGCACAAAGATGGAAAAATAATGAACATTTTCCAAACTTCTGCAAATTCCAACCACTAGATGGCCCATCACGTAGATTATATTTTGTTATATAGATAAAGTTCCCTAGAAATATACTGAAAAGAAAAACGGTAGTTTCGTAGAATGCTTAACTACATAAAGGAACGTTGAAGGAGATATTTATAAGTCTATAACTACAACCGTTCTATTGCTCATCTACGCTCTGTTATGACCAACAACACTGCCATTAGGGCGAATTCGAAGGCCACTTAAATGTCTTCTAGGAAGTGAACAGCCATAACCAAGCGCAGAGACAGTTTTCTTAGAGTTGTGTGTAAAAATACAGCATGGATGTGATCAAATAAGTCATTCCGCGCCTCTTGAGGTCAGTTCTTAAGACTATTGACTGAACTAGAAAACTGGAAAAAAATAAGCATGAAAAAGCGCACGTGATAATAGTAATAAGCAGTACCTTAGAAAACTTTTCAAGTTTGAGTTTGAGTATTTGTTTTGCCGATTAAAGTAAAAACATCTAGTAATTTTCAAAAAGAGACTTCGGAGATACTATTTTGGTTTGATGTGACGACCTTTTTGTAAATTTATTTATAATATTTATTATTGTTTGAAGTAGCTTAAAGCTAAATAAATTCTTGCTATTCTATCATATTTAAATAGGTAAGTAGATACCCTAAAAGCTAAATTCTATATTATGGGCGGTTCGAGCTCAGCTCGAAATTCTGTAACTAAATTGATGAAACGGTTGGCTGGCAGCTTTGCCGGAATCCTATAAACAAACGAACGACTAATCGCTTAATCTGCTCTCGCAAAACAAAAAAATTAAATTAGCTTCGGTTCGCGCCAAAGGCAACGCTTTAACGATAAACGGTTTATTTGATTGGCGGGGATCGCAGCTTTTATGGGTGATAATTTAATGCGAAAAAGCTGTAATGAACTTATAACATTTTGATATGCGCCACATATTGTGTATTGAGCTTAGAGCATCAGTGATGGTAATTTTTGTGAGAGATTCGGCCCTCCTCAGAGCCCTCTCGTTGTGAGGCATCTAAACGAGACTCGTTTTTGTAGTAATATTTGGTTATAACTATCACAACTATACTCTAGCCATCATGATCATATTGCAATATATGGCCCAACTTTATATTTCAACTATATCATCTACATCTCGACCATACATTGGCAATAGTTCTTGCAATGTGTACTAAAACTTGCAAAGACGTGGTATCTCTCTCCGTGAAGACCCATATTTATACCATGAATGACACATGTTACGAATGATGTAATATTAAGAACTACATGCTACGACCGGGAACTACTCAACATCGCTAAGGAAATAAAAGTTTCGTTGGCCGTATTCTTGGGGAAAATAAATACTGCAGTATCTCTTATATTGCAAGAAAAAACAGAGGGCAGTCGAGACCCAGGAAGAAATGGGCGCAAAAAGGCACGCTACATTATTTAACGGAAAGTGCAGTTATAGGCAACCGCTAACGTGAGGCTAAACACAAGGCACAAGGAGAAAAAGATACTAGAAATATTTCTGTATGCTGCGGGATACTCTACTGCAGCTAGGTAGTGCAATAAAGGTATTGTCCATTTAGAAGCGCCATTATATACGTCAACACTAGAATTATTGGAAACGTTGATCGATAGATGTCAAAACAAGACCAACAATGTTTAATTTATTTTCCTGTTCAGATAAACGGTGTTTTCACTTACCACCTGCTGGCTTCACAATAAATGTCTCATGCCTGGCCTTACCTGAAACAAGAAATCTCTGATTAGAACCATAGTGATTACTGGATGTACATAATGAAAAAGTAAACTTCAAACCCTGCTTCTCGTCGAATAGTTTCAGATTGTACATCAAAATCGAAAATATGGTGTACTACCTCTGTGGTATTTTTCAACTCAACCTAAAAAATAAAAAAAAGCGTAACATAGGGCCGCTACATGCATAGAGCCCACATTTGAGGCACTTCCGCATCTGGTTCTCTTTTGCCTTACACATCTCGTTGAAGAGACTTTTCGTTACTCTGTGCTCCTTTAGCCAGTTATCATGTACCGCTGGACCAGCAGCGCTCGCCTAAGACCTTCACAAAATATCTTTGTTACAGAGCAAGGTCCCTTAGCACTTCTAGAGGCTCTGGTCTCAAATACTTACAAATCTGCGACGTTTTGTTGTTGCAGAGCCTGGTTTACTGCTTAATGGACCTGTCAGTCATCTATACCTTTGGAAGGATCCCCTATTATGACCTCAGAAGTCTTTTCTGGTGCATTAGCCACATGTCCTGCGCCTAAAATGCCTTCAACCTGTATCAAAGGTTTCTAGCAGCACCTTTCTTTTTCTCTGCTACGTTTAACTTTTTATCCTTCTTCGTTTGCCTTGCCAATCGATTTTCTGCCTCAACCAACTAACCGTATTGGCATAGGAGTTTTCACCCTGATCTGTTTGTATAAGGGTGAACTTGCTCTGGCGAATCGTTTGGTTTTCCCACGGTTCAATCACAATATAACCGTATTTAGTCATATGCACCCCCCTGTATATCATGATATGCTTCCCGGGTAATCTCCATATCTTTGTAGCAATTTGAGGTTCTTGAACCCCAGAAGTTACATCTTAACTTCTGGTTTAAATTTATTTACTGACAAAGACTTGTAGCTATCTGGCTGAGAGTTATACAACTTGATGGCATTGGACGTAAAACTGTTTCGAAAGAAAGCAATCCTGTGGTGTGGAATTGTTAAGGTGTTATTGAATCTTATATTTCGGGAATGTATATTACTGCACGCAATCAGCTTAAAAGTTTATTAGTATATATGAGCATATTGAAAGCATATAATTGTCTCATATTTAGCCATCCTGAGAAAGCTGCAATATGTGTGCACTTGCACTTCGTTGACCCTCGTCCTTATCATTTACCAATATCAGCCTCAGGAAACGTTCACTTCCTACGTCGTCACTATTTTAGTTAGTTGGCAGCATGGTTAAGGCCATTCTATTTCCTTGTCTAACTCCATGAATTTATCATGGATCTTCACTGCGTCATTATTTAGTTCTGCGTTTACTTACTATGTCCGCCAGGCGTTGTCGATACCCTTGAAACTTGTTTGAGTTCCAGTCGCTTGGGTTTGCGATATTCCAGCGCAGCGCCGTATTGTTGAAATTGTGTGGAAAATTGGTATATACAGACCCCCTAAAACAGTCACGCTCTGATATTTAAAGCTCAGTTCTACGTAAATGGAAATCCAAGAAAGTCTGTACAACTTTTGTTATATTTACACGACAGTGCAAACACCTTGTCAAATGTTTAACTGATAAATGGAAATGTATGTATAATCCGCAGATGAAAACATTCAGTGAAATTTGCCGATTCCATAAACATTTTTATGCGCTTTTTATGTGCTGTTTCGAAAATCATTGGGCACCTCAAATGTTTCCAATAAGCTTTGAACATTTATATTTCCCAGTTCCAGTAAAAAGTGTATGTTCAAATATTTATTGGCTGCGCTCATAAAACAGAACGTTCCTAAACAGTGCGTTTTAAATTAAATAATAATTTATTTTTAGTTTTGGTTTTGATAAAACATATACAAAATATAGTACCGCAGTAACATGTGTAACAGCATATAGTAATTAGTAGTATTATCTCTAACAAGGGAGAATGGGCGCCCAAAAATTAGTTTTTACAACTAAGTAAATAGCTAAAATACCATTTTAGGGACATCGCTATCATGTACTGTACGAGATGGCCCGCTATAAGTTGGCCGCCTTCGCTTTGGACGCTTGCAAGGGCCTCTTTATAAAAGCTACTGTCGATGAAAGCTTTACTCTAATCTGTATATTTTTAATGAAAATGATTCCGATTCCAAATATATACGGCTTGTTATACTTATATTCCTTACATTCATTAGTCAAAAACTCAAATTTTGTATTTCATTTATTCATCTGTATGCGAGATCAAAAAACTTTGCATCTAGCCGCCTATGCAACCGGGTATGATTAAATGACACACCGAATTCACTAATTCAGGTGCTTGAGGTAATGTAAATAAATATGACAAGTTTAGTATAGTTCGACAGGATGTTTCCTGATTGAATCTCAATATTCAAGGAGGTAATTTTTGGGTCCATTGTAAGAAGAAAGCTTCATTTGAATGTCTTTAACTTTTGAGATACATGACGGTAAGGCCTTCAAAAATAAATCATTTACTTCAAATATCTATGGTACCACTTTAGATATTTTAATGAAATTTAGCATACTATATATTCAGAGGCATTTTTTATTATACATTTTTTAATTTTGCACCAGTGATGTTTATACAGACTTTTTGGTGCGCCACTAATATGTGTCAAAACTTAAATAAAATTTGAAATCCCCGATCATTTCTAAGCAATTATGGTCGCTTGATTTTTTGAGTCTAACGCCCGTTTTTTGCATAAAAAAGGGTTTTGTCTTTATGATCATAACTATAGGATTAATATGGTAATACCTCCATGCAAAGAAATAGTTTTTATTTTTTTAGTGAAAACCGTACGTCAAGAGATTCATTCGTACCTTCTATTCTTTAAGTCTTTAAGTTTTTCAGTAAAACATGATAACAGTTACCTAAGTTGGACATAATTTATCATTAAAAACATACTATCGTCTTGATGATTGGTTAGTTGTCTAGCAATTCAGTAAAAAACTTTGCCGGCCTGCCAGTCCGCCATTTTATACTCGTCCGTCATAATGCGCTATATTGAAATTTTCAAAATCTTCAACACTTGAAAAAAATATACATCATGTCTAAAGACTACGACTATTGATGTTATTTCATATGTGTTGTTATATTTAGACAAAACCATACAATACTGCAAAGTATTGATTTGCCTATCAGTGTGATACAAGAGGAGCCATACATATTATGAGATATACGGAAATTTCTTATTCGATATCAAAATAGACGTTCTACGTTTAAAGGGTATTGGGAGGTGATGCACTTATGGAGACAAAACCCAATTCTCCTTGAAAGCTCAACGTCAATCTTAATAAAAACATCGAACCAAAAACCCTAATACAATTCGATATATCTGCGCTTTGAGTTTGCTCCATTTTCAATCTCAGGTTCGTGGATTTCCTTCACTAACAGCAGCGTTATTCATCACATACCAAATGGCAGTTTTAATTAAAATGGCGATCAATCGCTTGGTGCAGTGACGCAGTTGCAGCGTATCGCTAACCTGCTGATACAGAAAAAAGCTCGAAATGTAAGATTCGATATTATCATGATGGCGAATAGCGACGCAGTTGATGCAATACTAAAAATAGGACAGAAAAATTGTTTTTACGAAGATATTTGCAGTTGTAAGCACCACTCAAGTTGATGTAATGTGCAGCGAAAGCCAAGGTCTCCTCAAACTAGTGCTAAGCTAGAGTCTACAAACTAAATTGGAACTCATTAAAATATTATAATTCAATATAAACCTCAAATGAGTTTAATACAGACTGTCGCATAGGTATGTTTATACGTCACTTTCAACTAACAGCGACGCAGTAATAATACCCAACTAGCAAAGTAGTACTATAAGCATTTGGTAAAAGAACCGTTCAGCCATAAAAGCTCTCTATTGTTGTTGCCTGAATAACAAAATGCTGGCTTAATGTTGTGTGGAATGCAAATTTGCTTTCTGCAAACATATTTGCTCTAAAATGATGTGTTTAAAATATTCTTATAGCATAGTTATACAACGCCTTATTGGACAAATTTTTAAATATTACATAAACGTTTATACAACTATTTTATACGGCATATTTGCACGTTAGTCAAAATGGTTGTGTTGTGGCATCCATGCTAACGTTTATAAAACAGACCCGAGCTTTGTTGTTTTGCTATGCATATTACTAGTTTAGCCAACAAGTTGCTCTCAACGGAAGCACTTATACAACTGTTGTTTAGTAACAGTTAAAGCTTGTACATATGCTAAATATGTTGGTATACAACTTCACTATAACCTAACTTTCTGCTGTCATATTTTTGTTAAAATGCCATAACCAATGGTTTAAGACAAACAACGCATGCATATTGGTTCAAAAGGCTTTAACAACTGTTCAAACAGAAGATAGAGATCTGGTACAAATTCTGGGTAAATCATTCGATTCTGTCGATATTTCATTTCAGATATTTGTCAAATTGTTGTATAATACCTGCAGGCAACATCAAGATATTCTAATAAACTAAAGACAACATGGACGATGCCATGATCGTACACAACCACCCGCCATATGGGGCAAACATTTATTCCTCTACTTAATATTAAATAATTATCTTTCAGTTCGAAATTACAGATATAAACTGGTAAACATTAGTGTAATTGTGTCTAAATATAGGATTAGTGGAAGATTTGAAGCAGTTTAGTTCAGTTTTCCATCTTAAAAGTCTAGACATACTTTTGATCATTATCAAAATATGCATCAAATACGAAGCCCGTAGAAATTGCGTAACTACTTTGCACGATAATCACAATAAAATTTGCTGCGCAAGTAATTCAATAGCCCTATATCACAGTGTAGAAGTTTATCATATACCTGTGTATGAAATTCACAATGGCCTTGATGTAAGTAAAGAAAATGACTGTAATGTGTTAATTATATATTCTTCACTTCGTCTATGCAATACATAAATAGTTTGGTTGCAATAAAGTAGAATACGTAACAGAATAGTTGTATAGTTGACAAAAACTGAATCTTGCACTGACGCAAATGTCCTATAGCGGCTGCAAGAGGCTTACACTTTTGTTGTATAACTGTTACCTGCAGGCCTTAACCTCTTAAATGACAGAAGTGTCCTATTAGGTGTGCCCATTCCGCTTGTATAGCTGTTCTAAGAGGGTTTTGCCAATTTTCTTACAGTATACAATGCTGTGTAAGAAATACTGTATAATCATTCTTGCAACTCTAATAGGAGGGATAATTGTTAATTGGGTAATAATGTAAATAGTATGTTAAATGTCATCTAGCTATGACTAAAGTAAATGAAAATAACGATGCACATTTAAGCAAATCTGCTGATATCTAGCTTAAGATAACCTGTTTCACATACGACACTTTTGGCAATCAATCTGCAGGTTTTCAAAATTTTCAAAGCGGTCCAGTCAGATGACATCTAGCAGACTTGGTTTAGCCATTCTTCACGTAGCGCTAATTTAGTAGCTGAGTAGAGCTGAACGACATCAATGCTAGCTTTAATTCCGATTGCAAAAACCGTTGTGTTGAGGAAGATTATTTGTTAGGCTAATAAATATGATGAAATGCTGTTCAAAAGGTTCTTCCACTTCCCACGCCAATTGGCAAGGAAGTGTTGTAAGACAGAACAATTTTAGAATGAGATATTGCACCTTATGGATGTTACATGAAGATCTCAATACTACAATGGCAGTTTTGACAAACTGTCCTTTTGATGCCAACATATATAGATGGATTTGCACAGGGCATGACGAGTTGTTCGAGTGATCTTTCGATCCATCTAGCTTTAACGTAAAATGTTTTTGCTGAATGGCTTGTCCAAACATAGGTCGAGCAGGTCTTTGAACTTTGAGAACATCCATTCGTTCATCTTCTCTTATAAAATCCAAAGTGTCTTCATAATTGAAAGTTTAAGCTTTATCCAAAAACAGTAATTAAAGTTGAACAATCAGAAGATCTCCTTCTGAAGTTCATCCTGAAGGTGATTAATTTAATTAATTAGTACAGAGCAGGAGTTGAGATTTTCGCATCACCTCCCCACTCCCGAAGGAAATAGGAAAACCCTCTTCAAGCTAGAGCAACGCGGGCAATCTTTCGATTGACTCTTGTCGAGCAGAAATAATAAAAGCGTTCCACCTCAGGCACTCCATCCGACGAAACTACTCTAAAATGTAATACCAGACTTTCCTTTCTACCTTGCACAACCAAGCTCAATGTACTTCCTTTTTTTATTTGTCGTCCATGCCGGTCCACATTGCAACGCGCCGCCGCAGAGTTTCAAGTGGCGTATTTGCTTTCAGACCTAATTATTTATTGAAACGCTGGTGGACGTTTTTCAGGCTCTATACAGAGGGTAACTGAATTTGGTTGATACCGTTTAGAATAAAACCTATCCTGTGTGATGTAACATGTACTTATGTGGAATTTACTGTTTACCTACACTTCGGTCACCACGGTGGCCTATTTACTTCAGGACTACTGGCGGAAGAATTGTAATCTCGAAACATTTCGTAAATGAGATATTATGTTTCTTGGATGTTATATTATATTATTATATTATATTATGAAAAAACATGTCACTCATTTCCGTCGGTCTGTGGGTCTGTCTGTCTGCTAATCCTTGGGCCGTCTAGGTATATCTTGGTAGGTACCGTTTCAAGGAAAAAAAAATGTAATTTTTGGAAAGTCAGTCTAGTTTCGTGGGCGTGGAGAGTAAAAAACATAAAATAAAGATTACTCATACTTCGTTTTTTGACATTTGAGAGGCTCCTGATGATTTTCAGAAAAATTTTTTTAGGGATTAGAATTCGGGGGTTTAGGGTTGAAGGGGTTTATGTCATTTTTAGGCGGCAGTATATTTATACTCTTCCAGCCCCGGTAATTTTACGCATCTATTAATACATATTTCGCACAGCATAGGTTTCCCCGTACATTTGCCACTGAATATTACCCTCATGTGTAAAAAATGCCATAAGGGATGTCGAATTATTGCAAAATTACAGCGAAAATTTCCCGTCAAAATTGCACACTTGGTATCGAAAATTTCCTTATAGGTCCGCATCTATGGTTACGATTGATGAAATATGCATTTTTTGTCTTCTTGACATGCATAAATGTCGAATTTTAAAAGTCGTTGTAATGTTACGTTTCGGAAATGATTCTTTGAGCTTAATTCAAGAACAAGTGATCAAAAATAAACCTACAAATTCAATACTGAACCATCAGTATATATGGAGACAGTTTATGGGTTTTATCAAAGAAAAGAATTATAGTTTCGACGACTACAATACTGGCAAATATTTTCACTGACTGGGCCTACAACATGACATTATTTTACTCTTTCAACTCGGGAAATATTCTACCGAATTACAATCGTGCTTCAAAATAAACCTGATGATCTTCCATTCAATTTTGATGCACTTGTGTAATTACTACCGAAACTTATTAAGGCATCCACAGACGCGACTCGCGATCGGTCAGGACGATAACAACCTTCATGCGCCAGACTGTGTTGTAACTGACTGCATCGTCGGCGTCAATGGTCGATACTTACGGCAAGGAAGAAACAAGCGTCATATTTGACAAGTCGATGAGGCTATGGAGTATGAGCTCATTGTATGGGTCTATTTGAATGACTTGATCCAACTAATTTGTATGCTGTACATGTTCGTAACTAGCTCATGGGAACTAATTTGTGCCAAGCGTAATCCTTTATGAACTGATGCGGACATGCCAACGATTGTCATTTGGTTTTCATCTAAGTTTCCACAAGACTACTTGTTTTTCTTTATATTTACTCGTGAGATTGAAGTACCATGGCAGGTCCATAGCTGGTTTCCGATGCGACGTTGGTTCCTCGTAAGAACGAGGTCTTCTGGCCGAAGCCACAAATCTGCCTGCTGGCTGTTGTTGGTGGCTTCTAGTTGTATTTCCATTTTCATCCTTGTTTCCTTTCGGGTTATACTCATATCCAGATGTGAAGAGCATATATTTTCAGTTCGGTGTTTTCGATGCACATCCATTTGTGCCTGATGAAGCCAATAAACAGAAACGTACCTCGCTCGGGTTATCGATACTTTCATTTCTACTCCTGCTACTACTCGTCGTTGCTTCTCAATGCGGTCCGGAGGACCCTAGCCTTTAGGTCATAGTCACTGTAATGTCAGTGCCTGTCGTCAGTCTGTCAGGTCTGGTGGCCTAGAAATCAGACAAGTTGTAGCATTTCTACTCCAGTTCCTCTACGAGTATTGCGGACATGCCCAAGATTGTTCTTTGCTTTTCATCAAAGTTGCTACTTGTCTTTTTTTGTATGACTGATAATCCATACTGCCGTAGCATTAGACAACTTTATAGAGGCTACAACGCAGTAAAGTCATAGGACTGTCATCAAAAACATAATACCAATACCGATTCGTATTGAGAGTGTAACTGAACAGTGAATGTTGGTTAGATCAGGTTAAATGGCCAAACATAGGCACTGTTGTAGGAAAAAACTCAATATTCGGATCTTTCAACGAAATTATATTTTTGATGTCAAATTATGGCCTTCATATAGCAATACGAAAAACTTTGTAGGATACCTTTTGCATTCAACCAGAAATTAAAAAAAAAACAGTAATGTAGATCGTCTACAGAATAGCAGCATGAGCTTAAAATACGTTCAAAAAGATAATAAATTTCAATTGTTTTGAAGACATCAAAATATGACGAAACAAATTTCCACAAACTCCTTCTGCCTGCCTTAGCTGTTCTTACATGCCTACACAGTTAACTAATTTTATTGCCTTAATTAATTTGAATTGTTCCATTTTAAACCTTTTCGTCACTTTAAAGAGTATTTGATTCCCAGCATATTAACAAAACTGGTATTAGCTTTACGATCATGCGAAATACTACTAAAATTTTCACTTCAAGATATTTACTACAAAACACTCCTGAGCACGAGGCGAGCTGTAAAGTTGTTTTGCGATACTGAGCAATTATGTGCTCAACTAAGCAGTTACACATTTCAGAAACTCCATTAACGCCGAGACGATAAATATAATTGTGATATAATGCACAGAAACTCTCTAACAACTCTCATGAATATTCCATTTTAAATGAAAAACCTGAAATTTCTATTGAATACCTATATAATGTATACGTCTTTCGCCTGCTGTAAAGTTGCGGACAAAGGCTTGCAAGTTAGTAAACTATCAAATATTCACTAATTATATCGTATTTCCACAGACCGGTATGAACTTGTTGCCCTAATAACCCCGCCGAAGGACTCACTCAGAGGTTCCAGTGCTTAGTCCCACTTAATAATGTCAAGCAATTTTAAATGTTTGATCTGTAATTTCGCTAGATCTGTGCATGAGTTATGAATAGTGCATGAGTTATGAATAGTGCATATAACTGGTGCTAAACGAATATTGAGTCCGATGTACGAAAATTAGCATATACTACAGAAATAGGAAGCTGTTGTACAATATGAAAAAATATTGCAAAAGAACAACAGCTTCGGGTTAAATATACAATAGTTTCAAAGTATTTACAGAGATATCTGCTTGAAGTTTCAAGCAAAAGCATGTGCTCCATCCGCCGCACTTCTACTAAGTAGTAGTCAAAACATATTCTCAAAAAATAGACAATGCTGAAAATTTCTCAGCAGCTGTTTTTGCAGTTCATCAGAAACAAAGTGATTGCTCAATCACTCCATCGAGAACAGAATTCTTTAGATCCATCTCTCGTTTACATTTTAACTCTATACATGGGTTGAGCAAGGTGACTCAGATATTCTTTGGTATTTCTTTAAATTCCAAGAAAAACACTCAACTGATTTCTCCGTAAAGTGCCACCAACATAGGAACCAATTTTCAATGTTTCCGTTGAAGTCAGATATTTGATCTTTTCAAGCTCGCGAACAGTTTAAAAAGACTGTTATTTGTGTTTTCTGTTCACCGTGATTACCTAGCCGTAGTTCAACAAAAAATTGGTTTGCAACGCTATTATACACAAAAAAAAAAAATTTATTTACGAGACTACCGAATTAATGATAAAGAAAAGAAAAATCTGAACGGCCCAAATTTAATTTAAATTTTATCGGAGTCCTTTGAACTGAAAATTGTAACCAAAATAATTCTCCTTAAGAGGAAAAACCACCGCTATAATCAGTTGAACAGATCGGTAGTAGACGCTATGGGTCAATTTATCAGCCACCGTGAGCAGGTTCGAATCCCGTCCCAAGAGAGTTTTTCTCATGGCTATCGATGTTGTGATTGTCTGTAGGTGGTAGACAGTATCCGACTATCGAGCATGCTGCATACATACGTGTGGCATTCCCCCCCTTTCTCCTATATCTATCCCCTTATAGCCATTCGGTACCCACTGATATTTAGGCCTTAGGCGTGCGTGGTAGCTCAAGTATAGGAAAAAAGAAGAAGAAGAAAGAACTAGAGAATCGTTCCATAGAACACTTCTAAGAAGTGGTGTAAGAAAGTGGATACAGCCAAATACTGAAATGAAGTAGAGCCGATCGTATATCGTACACCCATTTAGGAAGCAAACATACATTACATGGCGCATACATTCCTCAATTTGACTAAACCTAATTCTTCATATTTAAATACGGTCTACCAGCTGTTAAAAACCACAAAGAACAGAGTGAAGGGCAGACAAAAATAAATATTGTATATAAAATAAATAATAATAATAATGCATTTATTTTTGAACAGTTCACAAAAAAGTATCAAAGCAAAAAACGTGAGTATTAACAAAAAAAAAAAAAATGAGAGAAATGCTCTTCAACTCATCCCTTAAAATTATTAGAAACATTATGCCAGTAAATACATTCATCAAGTATATACAAGCATCAACATGAATAACATGTAAGTTGAAAAAAGGAGAGAAACGTGGTAGTAAATTTAAAACTCTAGAACAATATGTGTATATTTACATATACGTACATTATGCATCATATGAAAAAAAAAATATAAACAAAATAATAGAATGCAAACAAAATAAAATTTAAATTCCGAAGCAGCAGTAAGAATAATTCTACTTTATACATTCAAGGTAAGAATCACGCAAAACTGCTTTGAACTTATGAATTTCATATGATTTGCGGTACTGGGGGAAGAGGATTGTAGCTTATATATTTTAAACGTAAACGATCTTTCAAAAAATGTAGTTCTGTGGAATGGAGCGATATAATTTTTTGTAATATTTACAGAACGGATATCTTTTCTCAATGCCATTTTCTCGTAGAGATGACGAGGCTGCCTGAGAGCTAAAATTTTATGATAAAAGCATATTGTGAATATCTCAAAACCATCCTTCATATTTAGCCACCGGAGTTCTTTCAGCTTACGACTAATCCTTTAAAATTTTCTTAAACGTATGTACGAGTTCTGTGCTCTCTGTATTCACAATAATGTTACATAACAATCTAAACATGCAGAATAAATTGGAACGCAATAAGGATGGTGTCATTAGCATAGACATGTGACTTGCAGAATTCCAAACATTTAAGTATCTGACTAGTACACCTATATATAGTGAAGATCAATCATGATTAATTGTGTCAAATGCCTTGCTTAAATCTAATAGTATTAACGCGGTAGACTCACTCAAATCATTCGACTGAATGATATCATCAGTTATTTTAGCAAGTGCCACTGTACCCTGGACGAAAACCTGAATGTGTTTCAGGTAGGATACTTTCACTGTCAATACGTGTTCTTAATTGTATTTCAATAATTTTTCCAACCAATTTCGAGAGACCAGGTAGAATACTCATTGGGTGAAGATCTGATAGCTGTTCAACTTCCTTACCTTTTGGTATTGGCACTGTTAAGGCCACTCTCCAACATTTTGGATATTTCCTCTCAAGAAAAATTGTATTAATAGGATGTACCAAACATGGTAAAAATACGGGACACATAATTTGATGTCTGGTGTTTTTATCCTACTTATCCTACTATATCAGAAAGTACCTAACAAGTCGTCATCAGAAGTTGAACCAGTCATTTCAACAACGTCATAGAGTCAGACACATCATGAAACATATGAATTTGTGAAGAATAATAAATAAATAATAAAAATTGTATCATTCAAAAATGAACATTATTTGAAGAGAAGGAGTGTAACAACCTACCTGGTTTCTACCCCACATACGCATCTACATTTGAAGAAATCGTTTCTGGTAATCAAGGCGCACTGGAGGAAAATACGATTTAACAGGTTTTGGAAACATCCGATTCAATTATAGGTGGTATTATTAGTTCTTTGGTGTATTCGTATAGGTCAAACCCGTAGATTTTTTTATACTTCCAAGAAATTTTCTGAGGAAGTTAGAAAGTAAGTTCTGCGATAAGACTCAACAGTGTAACTAATGATCAATTACATGTCGCCAGTTACCACTTTCAGATGTGATAAAAAAGTGAACTTTGCAGTAAAGAGAGAACCTAAGGTGTAAAATGAATATAAGAATATATTAGAGGAGACAATGTGTGCATGCAGTAACAATGTCAGGAAAATATTCATAAATTGTTGAATAAAAATCTTGCTAATAACGAACCCATTGATTACTTACCTTGATGGCTAACTTACAGTAAGGTTCAACAAAGTCCACTGCACTTACGGTATCAATAATCAGCATGAAAAATCTGAACACGTGTGTAAACACAACAGAAGAACGGTACTGTAGACAAAAAAATCAAAAATCTTTGAGCAAAAGTACTGCCTGAAATTCGTTACCTTCCTTGGGCGGGTTGAACCCGTGTACTTCACAATAGGTAGTAGGACCTAAGATGTCAGCATCCGTGACAGTTGCTGCTGACATCGTGCCAACTCCTGGAGGTGGAGCGTCAATCGTGAAGAATGTTGAGCAGGAAGCTGGGGTGCGTTGCTGTCGCTGCTGTTGAGATTGTCTTTCCAACCTATGGTGTGCGATTAGCAGAGAGAAAACCGATAGTTAAGAAAATAAAAGAAAATTAATTGATAATTGAGAACCCATTTCTCAGCAGAATTGGTTAAATAATCTCTGATCAATTACTCTTTGCTCAAGGCGTGTAAAAACACTGACGTAGCTTAGGTAGTAGTTAGTCTAACACCAAGTCTAAGGGCCGTATCGTCAGTCGTCCCTACAATTGTAGGGCGTCTTTATGGCCTCCTTGATTGTCATAGTTTTCTATTTTTCCATGTCAGTGCTCTATTTTGGGGTTATGTCACAAACATCTATTTGCATCAAATTGTGCTTGCTTTTGAGTTATATCATGTTTTATCAGCGTGAAATTTCCTACAATTTAAAAGCGAAACATATCTTCACAATAGGAGAGCGCTGACGCTGACACGGGACAAGTGTAATCTAGAAATTTTTGAAGGAGAGAGAGAAGTATGACAATCAAGGAGGCCATAAACGCGCCCTACAATTGTAGGGACGATTGACGATACGGGCCTTATACTTACAAGGAATGCAAAATATCAATTCATGATGTTTGATACATGATGGAATTCGATATCTCAAGAAAAATTATGTTGAGAAAAGACATTCCAATACGACGGGTTTGGTGCTGAAAAACAATACTGCTGTGCTAAGTGAGGTGCTGGCGTGTATGCACGTCATATGAAATCAAGAAAAAGTTGTCCAAAGTTTAAACCCCTGATTAAATTGTACAGATTTACCAAAACGTAAAATTCTAAGAAGACTGTTGCATTGGCCAAAAAAAACTTTGTCTTGAGTACTGATTCACTAAATACCAATAACCAAATATGCCCAAAAATAACAGATGTATGCGCTTGGTCGGCAACAGAGTAGATATAAGTATGGGTGTTTAACTACTTTAGTTCCACAAACGTTGTTTTGAAAAATACTAACGGAACCTGTGATCCAAAACGCTCAGAGAGAGTATCTGTGGTACACCAAAAAATGGTGACCTAAGAACATTTTTTCATCTACACCTTAAGTTGTCAAAATTCTTCCCTCAATACGCCGCGAGTATATGGATTCTCATTACATTCATCAAAACCATTTTAACTGATGTTGATGCTAGGTGGTTAGATACACATGCATTAATCAGATAGGTCACATTACACCCGCATAGACTATTTGTACATTTTTTTTATCATGGTATATAACACTAGTACACCGCTACATCGTGGTCAGTATGGTAATATTAATTTTGATATGCGTCATTAAACATCCATACACCATCATCATCAATCATCATTTGGACAGGAAATCGCGGGGAAATTACTCAAAGAACCTCCAACATCATTTAATTAACCATTGTCTTCCTGGCAGTAGTGAGTGTTTGAAAGATAATGAAATATCCAGTCAAATATATATCTTAACACTTCATCAAGGGGGATGAAAATCGAGGCTCGATCCGGGTTTTATCGAATTTATATTACCAAGAATAGAATGCAAAAACAGTTGACATGGACTTTATGGCACCGCACCGATACCGCACCGACAAATCAGGAAACGGCCAAAGTATGTTTCAACATTATCGTACTAGAAAAACTTACACAGGAATGCAAATGTTATCTCCTACAAAATCTACCTATCAAAATCTCCTCACAATTCACACTACACATATACAGTCAGACAACAAACACATCGTGAAAGCTATACCAACGAACGCGCAATATTTGTTTTTCCAAATGAAATCATCAAAACTCCGCGAAGCGTCCAAACCACATATCCGAAATCTACCAGTTTACATACAAAATAATATGCAAGACGCGGATATGATCGCTAAGGATAGAAAAAGTCGATCACCGTTGGATCACAAGTCTACTGTCTTTCTCTATTTCTCGGCATCGCATGTTTTTTTTCTGGGAGACTGAGTAGGTGTAAATATCGATGTACACCAACACACAAAAACAAAATAAATTTGTTGTCTAGATGTTAGTTAGTCATAAATTTTTTGCGGGGTCGAGCTTCTCTGAGAATTGGAAAAACACCAGTAGTGAGTTCTGGTACTTACAAGGAGATATTACCAAAAAACTCTGGATTATAGGACGGACATTCTCTTAAAATTACGACCCGGATTTGGAATCTGGGGTGCTTGGATTGAAGTAATTTCATTGTGTCATGAAAACTACAACTTTTTCAATAAGGAAACTGATTTTTTATTTTGGTGCTTGAATACCCTAGAAACAAACGGGATGCTTGATGGTTTTACTTTTTTTTTTCGCACACACAAGTCGTCCAGTCAAGACTTTCTAAGACGTAAGAAGTGACCATGACTGAAAAGGAAATTGTCCATTCAAACTTTGACATTGGTTTAATGTTTCGAGCATTTGGATGAAGAAATTTGTTTTCATGAAATAATAAGTGAATCCGATTTTTTTTAGATCAAAGAGCGGAATTGGGTACATACTGACATTTGGCGCTGTAGCGCTGTCCATCTCTGAATGCGTCCATTATTTTCGTCATATAAGGGACCGTTCGCACTAAAAGTAACTATCAGCCTGTGGGCACAAGTATTGAAATAATAGGTGATTTTTTTGTTAGTATCTTTTTGGCAACACCGTTTTTGACAGACGACGCGTGAATCGTGTCTTATGTCATTGTCAAACTTATTCAGTTTGGTCTATAATTTAACCATGAATCGACTTACGAACGAACAACGCTTGCAAATTATTGAATTTTACTATCAAAATTCATGCTCGGTTAAGAGTGCATCGAGCACTGCTTCCAACTTATGGGCAATTTGGTCGGCCTACTGAGGGAGCTATTCGGAAGCTTGTGACTAAATTTCGAACCCAGTTTACATTATTGGACATTAAACCACCAACACGCGGACGTAGAGTGAGGACTGAAGAAAATACTGCGGCTGGATCCGCCAGTATTAGTGATGACCGTGAAATGCCGATTCGCCGCCGTTCGCAGCAAATGGTGTTACTCCACTACGTGGAAAATTTTGCGATAGGATTTGGGTGTAAAACCTTATAAGATATAGCTGGTGCAACAATTGCAGCCACCCGACCTGCCACAACGTTTCCAATTGGGTGAATGGGCGCTGGCAAAGTTGGAAGAAGATCCACAGTTTTTTCGAAAAATTGTGTTCAGCGACGAAGCTCATTTCTGGTTGAATGGGTACGTTAACAAGCAAATTTGCCGCATCTGGAGTGAAGACCAGCCAGAAGCATTGCAAGAGCTACCAATGCATCCCGAAAAAATCACTGTTTGATGTGGATTATGGGCCGGTGGCATCATCGGGCCGTACTTCTTCAAAGACGACAATGGCCGGAACGTAACTGTGAATGGTGAGCGCTACCGTGCGATGATCACAAACTTTTTTTTGCCCAAAATGGAAGAGATGGACTTGGCTGACATGTGGTTTCAACAAGATGGTGCCATATGCCACATCGCACACGAAACAATGGCCCTATTGATAGGCGAGTTCGGTGAACAGTTTATCTCACGTTTGGGGCCTGTCAATTGGCCGCCTAGATCGTGTGATTTAACGCCGTTGGACTATTTCTTGTGGGGCCATGTTAAGGCTAATGTCTACAGGGATAAATCAGCAACGATTGACGCACTGGAAGCCAATATTGAAGCATTTATTCGTGAGATACCGGCCGATATGTTGGAGAGAGTGCCAAAATTGGATCTAGCGCATGGGCCATCTAAAGCGGAGCCGCGGCCAACGTTTACATAAAATAATCTTTAAACATTAAATTATATCGACCGTTCTATCGACTCAAATAAAGATTTAATCGTTTTTCCAAATTTTTTATGTTTTTTTTAAAATCAAATCCTATATCTCTTAAAAAATCATCCGTTATAAGAGTTCCCACTGAAGTTATAGCAAACCTATTAGTTGCGCATTAGGTGCTGGCTGGGATGTCGCTAGTCGGCTTGAAGTTGCCCACCAGTTGATGAAAGATCTTATCAGTCTATGTCATTGTGACATCCCAGTTAACGATTCGATCGTAGCCTCACAAAATCGTTGATTAATCCGAAGTTAGTACTTCTTCATCGCGTTTGTATGTCCTTTTAAGTGACTAGCAGTATTGAACTCATTCTAGAAAAGGTTGATACCAGAATGATACAAATGAGTAAATAGTTCAGGGAGTACATAAATATGTTTGGATACAAGGTCCTATTTCCCACAAATCATTCATTTTACAGAATACTTGTATGTGTTTGGAGTTCTTGTCGATCCGTAAGGAAGGAAGTAGACTGTGAGCTCGCGTACCATACGAGTAGCGGTTATGTTTGAAAGCTGCACTTCTTTTATAGATAGTTCATAGCATGTTAGTTACGTAAACGGCGTCCAGGCAAGACGAAGCCGCTACTTTCGTTTTTTTATAAGTTTGATATTTAAAAAAGAATGAAAAATAAACTTGTATTTGGAATATCAAAATTTTAGTATGACTTGCCAGGCGACTACTGTAAGTACCTGCCAGGCAGATCAAAAGGTGTGCGGTATATTACTCAAATTTACCATTTTGGTGGAACGTTGATATCGTCTGGCATTAGTATCATATTCCTCACTTATACCTCTGTAAGGATTTGAATTTTATTTTAAGCCATATACCTACTGGGCACCTTTCGATACTCTTGGTAGGTTCTTATCATACGTCCATAAATTCAGAATGGGGCAGTTCGTTGGCTAGGAGTTGCTTTCGGTGAGAACGCAAAAGCAACGAAACGCAAAATTGAATGTACATTGACATTAAGCACTGTAGCGCGCAGATATCTGAATGCGCCCAATATTTCCGCAATTTCAAAAAAGAGCATCAGTTTCGTGATTCTCAGAAAATGAAGATTCCCATTTTTATGGGCATATTCTAACAGCACGCCACGCTTGAGATTCTTTAACTTCACGTATTCGCTCTTGAACAAAGAGTACTTCTTAATCAGAACAAATGAGATCATATAAAAGCATTGCCTACCACTCCTGCCTGTCCCTGCGGCACTTGGCGCACCGCTTCATCTCGCTGCGCACCCTGAGCAGCCACACCATGCCGAATAGAGCCATGCCGTGCACCGGCTGCGTAGTCGTTCTGATCCTGATTCTGCTTCTGAGCCGGGTCGCCTTGGTCGTCGCAGTTGACGTGGAAATGACCTGCGCCACCGTCATCGTAGCAAGCCGAGGCTGACGGGCGTGAGGCGGTGCCGCTGGTGATGCTTCGCGTTGATGGTGGGCGGCGCTTGAAGGGAGCGGCACATAGCAAGAAGGTCGTACAGGCGGTAAGGACGACCTGATAAAATAGATTTGACATAGGTGCATATTAGCGTGAGGTATACCAAAAAATCAAGATTGATGGAAGTGACTTATCTCTAATAGTCTTTTTTCCAAGAAAGTATTTAGCTTATAATACGTGAGACGCAGAAGCCGCAACCAATAGCTTGACTGCTAGGCGAAACCGAAAATTGTAGGTTTGCGTTCTGAGAACGTTCCGGGAAAGATAATATTCTAGGACAAGCCAAATGCTGCCCAATTTCATTTAGGCCCTACAATCCAGGAAATCCGGTAATCGTTATAGAACATTTTCCCGAGAAACTAAAGGGGGAAAATATTTCCTGAGAACCTGTCAAAAGAGACAGTCTAGAAGAATATGGGTCATTCTAGAAAACAAAGGCTTTGCCTCTACTTTTTTCTTAAATAAAAATACGCATAAACATACTTGACTCCTTTCTTCGACGCTGAAATATCTACAAAATAAAGTTTGAAATCTTCGAGTTATTGGACAAATTTAATAATCCTTCAACATGAAGAAATTTTGTATTCTTTCTTCTGATTTCCATTCGCCCAATACTGACCTTTGACCTAGTGAAACATATGTATTTTGATTCGTTAGAGATGCGCAATAAATATCAAGTGAAAGTATCCGAAAAAAAAATTGCCATGAATTTTTTGGAGCAAACAACATTATTTCATAAAATCCGTTCTAAAGTTCAGAATGACCATACAGTTATCAGATAGTAATTACTTATTAAAAAGGCGCTGTAGTCTTACTGAAGTGAACGACTAATGTACTATTTTAATTCAGATAAATTTAGAATCATTTTAAATGATACCGCATAGCCTTTACCTCATATATTTAACATCGCGAGTTTAGTTTCCGTACTATAAGCTCTTCCTCTTCCAACCGCGGCGGCTTCATTGCCACAAAGAATTAAGGCCTTTCATACCACAGAAGTTTCACTCTTTTACTAGACATGAGATTTGCCAAAATTTAGTTCAAGTATGCAAACTTACATGCTGAGCCCTATAAAGTGAAATATTTCACAACTATTATTTTTTCCTTGGAGATTGCAAGATATCCCTAAACAGTACAGGGTGTCTCAAATTCGACCCTCACTACTGGGATCTTGGAAACTGTAACAGATACGAAGTTGCTTAGATATTAGCAAAGTTGCGTATTTGGGTAATCAACAACATGACGCTTAGAAAGTTTCGAAA
Organism: Acanthoscelides obtectus; assembly: GCA_963669975.1. Lineage (NCBI taxonomy): Eukaryota > Metazoa > Arthropoda > Insecta > Coleoptera > Chrysomelidae > Acanthoscelides > Acanthoscelides obtectus. The sequence goes on along the minus strand of CAVLJG010000003.1, from coordinate 41,114,825 downwards.
TTCAAAGTACTTCCGGGGAGAGACGGAAAAAAACAGCATCTTCTCAAAATATAGTCAACGCTAAACAAAGTGGCGTGCACGTCATCACGATAAAAATTCCCCGACCTAATGCCTAGGTTTCTATCACAAACAATTGCTCTATTGCAGTTTCATATTAATGTGATATATAAATTGTAAAATGGTCATTACTCTCTTATTATGGTTAATAGTCATATAAACATTGTTATTAAAATATCACATAAGTTGCTTTCTGATAAATTTAGACGCATTATGCGAAATAAAATGTTTTGCAAACGCTCCAATCACTTATCGACATGTAAACGCACTAAACCGATTTCGCAGCGTTGACACATTGTCACCTTGAAACTTATTTAAACTGGGAACTGACATTTGTATTAATTTTGACACTGAATCAATTTGTGGCATTTCAAATCTTTATAAATCCTTTGGCCCCGCATACTGTAAATCAACAACTGTTTGTTTCAAAACAAAATTATTCATTTTACGAGTAGATAAAGGCAATTTTGGTATATAAAGATGCCCAAACAGTTAAATAGTCGGTGTAAGGAACTCGTGGCCTCGTTAATGCACTACTTTGAGCAAGAAAGGGACAACAACGGGCCTTTGTTGCCTTTAAATGCTGTTCAAGAGGCAGGTTACTAATAATTATATGTAATGTATATTAATACTCGTAATAGTGAAATTTTATTTCATTTTTTGTAGCGTGTTGCTGCTGCTTTAAAAATTAGTTTAAGGACAGTTAGTCGTATTTCCGAGGGTGTGAAAAGTGATGCAAATTTAGAATCGCCCAAGAAAAAGCGGAGTTATATTAAACGTGTAACCAACACAGCGACATTGCATACAAGTGCCATTCGAGAAGTGATCTATAATATGTATCACAAAAGTAAGATCTTATTATAATAACTTATCAGAAATTTGCATTAATTTGTTAACTAAATTATAATGTCATATTACACATGGCTTCAGAAGAACAAGTTACGATACAAACTTTATGGTCTCGATTAAGAGATAGGGCATTATTTGATGGTAGTGCCACGTCTTTAAGGCGGTTGCTTAGAGATCTTGGATTTAAGTGGCTTAAGGACAATCCGCGACGAGGGCTCATGGAACTACCAAGTATAGCTTTGAAAAGGGTGGAATTTCTAAGGCAATACAATCAAGCCAAGGTTGAGGCCTTATACCAGTTTGTCTTCCTCGATGAAACTTGGATATTTCAAAATGGGATCATAGGTCGCTCTTGGCAAAATGGAAACCAAAAAAGCGTGAAAGCTATTAAAACAGATGGTAAAAGGTATGTACTTTTACACAATTTGCACTATAAAATTTAAAACTAATATATTTTAGATACATTATATTACATGCTGGAAATGAAAATGGGTTTATTGAGGGTAGTGAAGCGATATTTTCTTCGAAAACAAAATTGAGCGATTACCATGGAGAGATGAACCAGGACAATTTTTTGAAATGGTTTCAACATCAGTTATTAGAAAAATTGGAGAGTCCATCTATGATTATACTGGATAACGCCCCTTATCACAGCATGATATTGAACAAAGTGCCCAACAATGCATGGACAAAAAAAAATATCCAAGACTGGTTGACAAATCAAAACATACCATTTTTAAACACAATGTTTAAAACAGAGCTATTGAGTATTGTTGCTCGGTACATAATGCTTCTTAATTATATTGGTCGACAGTTTATATTTCTTTTGTTTATTCCTATTCTTAAAATAGCTGCTTTTTTAGAAACAAACCACCTAAAATATACGTGATTGATGAATTGGCGGAACAACATGGGCATAAAGTTCTTCGTCTGCCTCCTTACCATTGTATATTTAACCCTATTGAGTTAATTTGGGGCATAGCAAAAGGTTACTATAACAGACATATTGGTAGAGATGGTAACAGTGAAAAAGACTGTTTGGATATGTGGAACGAGGCTCTACAAACGGTTACCCCAGACATGTGGAAAAATAGTGTTCGACATACTGAGCAAGAAATTTTTAAATGGTATGAAAGAGAACGAATTTTTGATCGACCAGACATCGAACCTTTAATAATCAACTTTGAGAGTGATGAAGATTCAGATTCAGACAGCGCTGAAGAAAGAAACTCCGACTAACTTTATTGTACAGAAAAAGCTTACACCAGTAGCTTACCTAATTTTAGAATGCATTTTTCTGTATGAATTCTGTAAAATAAATACCATGCATAAAATTTGGAGGACCCCATTTGGATTTTTATTCAGTACCTTTAAGCTATAAATTAAATATGGTAGTTTCATAGTGTCATCTGATCAATAATTGTCATACTTAATGATTATGCAAGTACAGATCTATAATTTTATTATACTATTATTTTTGTTCTCATTTGAGGTTAATATTGCTTATAAACCTAGATATGTAAATAATAAATTTTATTATTTTACAAAAAGTTTGGCAACAATGTAAATTTTTCAACACACCCACCTTGACGTGCACGCCACTTTGTTTGGCGTTGACTATAGTTTTAATTTTTTGTTGGCTTTATTTGTAGGGCGATTTCAAAATATCTCGCAAATTAACATGGCCGCCTTTTCTTCTCTACAAGATGGCATAATCAATATGCCGTTTCGTCTCTTGTAGTCCAGCATCAACTTTATTTTTCCTTATGGATTTTTGCACAGATGAATAGAGTTTTTAATTCTGACTCCAAAAATGTACGTCTTGCATTAACATTGCCTAATTTTGGTTAGTTCAAAAAAAAGGAGAATTTCCTAGGTAGATTCATTCCAAAATCACTTTTATTTTTTCCTGACTTTAGTTGAGGTGAGGTTTAAAAATGAATTCCATCTTGTTATTGTTACTTATTCTCCTCTATAAGATGGTGTAGATAAATTTTCTATGACATTTTTTTTTCGACTTCCATCACCAACTTTCTTTTTTCATATGGAGGCTATATTGGAATTTTAAACATTTAAATGGAATTTTCAGTCCTAAGTTCAGTGATGTATTTCCTTGGTTAAACATGAATTTGTTGTTGGATGAAAAGTATGAAAAGGAATAAGAAAGTATGGGAAACCTAACCACAACATGAAAATTTCATTGATGATAGTAACAAAATGTCCGTTATTGTGTAGGCAAAACCTGACTCTTCTCTGTACCTTGTTCACTGCTCGACTTATTTCTCTTCCTTCTCAATCTTCCAAACTCGGTTGCTATGTTTAGCGTGGTGTACGAAACAAATGAAATCTGATAATTTCAAGGCATATCTAGGAAATTATGTTAATCTGAAATAACTAAGGTTTGCAATTGCAATGTATTACATATGAAACATTTTTGAAATCAGAACTAAAAACTCTATTCATCTGCGCCAAAATTCAATATGGCGTCCATAAGAAAAAATAAAGCTGATGCTGGAGGACAAGTAATGAAACGTCATATTGAAATTCTAATTGAGCCACCTTGTGAAATCTCACTACAATTAAAGTCAGGAAAAAGTTAAAATGATTCTGAGAAAATTCGTCTCTTTCCGGTAGTACTTTGAATTTCGAAACTTTATAAGCTGCATTTTGTTGCTGACCTAGGCAAGTTTGTCCCCATTTAGCGACAATTGTGAGGGTCGAATTTTTACCCTGCATATCAGAATTATAAAATACTTGGAAACTGACAACGATTCACTCGCGTGGACAATCTTGTCACACAAAATTTTGATATTGATATTAGTGACAGGAAAAATATAAACCTAAACAATAGAAACATCTTTGACAAAAGTATTTGAAAATACTCATCTGTCGCCATATGATTGAAAACTTCTATCAAAATGCCACTAGATTCTTTTTGACAGAATTATATTCAGTTACAGTTTTACAGTTCAACTAGTCAATTCGTTTGTTGCCCAAGCTCCAAAACAGTGAAGGTCTGTATTTTTTTTATACTCCAACTACCACGAAGGCCTAAGGCCTAAGCACCCATTGGGTACCGTGGGGCTATAGGGGGATACATGGGAAAGGGGGGGACGCCACACGGACTCTGGCGAGGGAACACGTGTACATGCAACTAGCACACATTCTGGCTCCGCCTACGAGAACCGCCGGGTGGTACCTCCGCGTTCGACAGTCAGAGACCATGTACCACCTACGGACAATCACAACATCCATAGCCAAGAGAAAAATTTCTCCTGGGACGGGACTCGAACCCGCACAGCGCACGGCGACTGATCAGGAGACCGAAGAGTCTACTACTGCGGCCACCGCTGCTGCCTGTATACAATACATCCAAAGTTCTCGTATGGCTAAAGCTTGGTTAGACATGGACGCTTTCGAATGTCATATATCCACTTCATGCTGCATGTGATCCGCAAAGTGTTTGCTATTTCAGCTCGATTTAAGGGTATAAAATTTTTCGCGCGGACAGGATCGAGCAAAAAGCGGGATATTTTTCACTTTTTTTTCTGATAGATTTATCATCCAGGCGCTTCATACACCAGATGCATGGAATGATATTCCATAAATTGCCCTTAGCGTTTTATCTCCCTTATTTATGATCCGTTATTTTTTGTCCAATTCTGGAAATGGGATTAGAAAAAAACTAGAGCAGATAGCAGTGAACGTAGATAAGTGTATACATGTGATTTGCAGAAGCGGGTGAATTTGAAAAAATAAATTTAATGGATGATATCTGTGTGTTTCTTTAAGGTATTTCTAACAATGTTTCAATCGAGCGACTGTATTATATCAGTGGCAAAGCTAAGATGACTTACATTAGCAGATAGCGATGAGCAGAGATGAGCGTAAACCTGCAGAAAGTGTTAAATTTTGAGAAACCAATTTGCTTTGGACTAATCATATCAGACGAAAATACCCCTAGTTTGCGAAATAATTGTGTCTGGTTTTATTGCTGCATGTTATTCAAGGGGGTATTCAAACCATGGACACATAAAATGGATACACCAATTTTTGCAAGAAAATTTTTAATTCGACAACAAAGAATGAGAAAACGTGTTTTTTGGGATTCAATCGAAAGTGTTGGCAGGAATGAAAAAACTCTTCATATACGATTTTCAGATATATGTATATGAGACCTTCAAAATGAGACCACACTTAAAAAGATCCGATTAATGGCAAAAATGTTATGGACGAAAAACAAGGCACTTATTGGTAATGCGACGAAGGTTTCTCGCAGATATTTGAAATTCTTTAAATTCGCAGAATTCGTACTTCTTAAGAAAATTGGAGTATATTGGTCAAAGAAGTTTTTGAGAATTTCTAATTGTTTATCCCAAAACACCTGTTTTCCGGCCATAACTACCAGTTTATTGAACAATATTCACGGTTAGTTCAAACGGAATTTATAGCAAAATATATAAATGTTATTTTTATGCAAAAAGGATGTTTGAATTTGTTTAGAAGAAAAAACGTATCCTTTGTTTTTCGTACAAAAATAAAATTTATCTTTCGGAATGGTTTGTGATACACATCGGCAAGATAAGATCGTGTATTTTGCTATTAAATGATCTTTGAACGAACCATGTATATCGCTGCTCGGTAAACTAGTAGTGATGGCTGCAAAATTGGTGTTTTAGGATAACCGATTAGGAATTCTCAAAAAACTATTTGAACATTATAATCCAATTTGGTGTTGTTATTTAGAAGTACGAGTCCTACGGATTTGAAGAATTTCAAGTAGTTGCATCAAACTATTGTGGCATTACCAACAAGTGCCAAAACCTGCATTTTGCCTCGTTTTTCGGCCATAATAATTTGCTATTAGTCGGATCTTTTTACGTATTATCACCATGTGTAGGTCTCATAAAAACCTGTAAATCTTACGTCAAGAGCTTTTTCTTACCTGCCAACACTTTGGACTGAATCCCAAACAACACGTTTTATCATTCTTTGTTGTCAAATAAAAAGCTTTTCCACAAAAACTTGTGTACCCATTGTATGCGTCCATAATTTGAATATCCCCTTGGACAGCTTGCACCAATAAAACCAGTTTTTACATATATATTTCGTGGAAATTTGCTAACATCATTAGACTAATATGCGAATACAAGGTTACAGAGTATTTAAGAGAAAAGATGGAATCAGGGATAATAAATGTTTTAATTACGATGACGTATAAATAGAACGAATAGACAGGTACGGATTATACTTCTTAGATTTAGAGTGCGGAGAATATTGTGATTGATTCTATCACTTCTGAAATATCAACACACATGGTATTGCCGCATTTTACTTAAAATGATGGGCAAGATAAAACGCCTAGCACTCTGGATCGAATTTAAACGAATTAAGTTGATGGTGGTTTATAGGAAGGAAGCGAAATATGTGTCTAAAAATGTTTTAGCGTTTCTTTGTTAAATTCATAAATTGACAACTCAGAATATGAAATATAAAATATTTTAAGCACTGTTCTGATTCAAGCAACATGGTAGCATAACCATTGACGGAGATCTTTAAACCTATTTCGAAAACATTGTATGAAACGACTAGGTTCAGTCCATGCTATCAATTCCTCGGTAGCTCCCGTTCTGACATGATATTTACTCAACGATACAACAGCAAGTTTCTAGCATTTATCTCAGGTATGGGTAGGATTTTGTCATACCAGTAATATTCTCCGCCATGAAGAACATAAAATTACCACATGCCGAGCAGTTTGTGTATTAAACATCCTACCTCATTTCCATAAAAGCAGAATAATTGCACACTAAAGCAGTCTAAATCAGATCTGAAGCTTAATTTCCAAATGAGCTCCGTTCAGCCTAGCTCTAATAATGTAATGCAGTTACTTCAGCGATTAGAACCCACACGGGAAGGCTTACAGTCTTCAATACAGAAAGCTTAATATCAGTAATTACTGCATCGGTTTTATCTGTAAGACGGTATTGAACGTTGAGTCAGCATGTGCATAGAAGTGGGTACAATATTATAGATTGCGATAATGACTGCAATAACTGATATTTTCAAAATAGCTGATATTAACTCATGGAAAAATTAAACACATTAGGGGTAACGAACAATAACAACTGACAACATAAACACAACATTACAACCAAGGAAATGATTACAAAAACTGTTTATAAAGCAAACCAGCATTAATTTTTCATGTAGATTCACGCACTTGAATATTCGCATATCATTAAGGAACATCCTGTATATCCCATTTCGCTTTTCTAAATGCAGTAACAGCTTATTAAAGTAGAACTAGCCAGATCTGTAGCTTTATCACTAAATTAGTTATATTTGGCTGAAGCTCAAACAACGGGATGGAGTTATTGCAGAGATATGGTTGTTAATTTTGGTGGAGTATACAGAAAAGTGCTTCGGGCTCTGACGTCCCAGACAAGCATGCCTTCCGTCGACTTTTATTATTTGCTTTTATTATTTGCTCTGTCGTAGTCGGGAGTATTATTTCGGAGAAATATTAGCGACAAACGGAATGCGGGACTCCATTTGCGTCTTATTATCCTAAGGATACATTCAAGAACTTCTAGACGATACAGAAGAAATGAGAGTACAAGTTAATGAGGCAGCTAGATTGGCTCTGTAATTTTTAAGATACCCATATATTATTTTGCAGTTTTGAATTCTCGATCGTTAATATCAAATCAAGTTATAAACTCTTGTACAGCTTAAAGCATTTATTAAAAATACCACGTTTTGGCGACTTTAAACCGGATCTTCAGGTACATGTGAGTTTCTAGAACGAGATAAAAACGTAAAAAATTACAACACAAAACACGTTGAATAAGAGAATGAAACAATAACAAATAAATTTAAATTAATATAAACTTACTAGTTGGTAAAAACAATATTTCTGCCAAATAGATGTTGCAGTTTTAGGTAGGTCAACGACTGGTGATACATATTTGCTAATGAAATAAAAATCAAACAATGGTAAAAAATATGTGCAAGAATATTATCTTTTTAATTTGAGTGGGTGGTATTGGTGAGAGAGTGCAACAGCTACGCTCTTTTCATTAAATTTGTGTAGACACTTGACTGATTATTTGTATCGGTTCTATAATTTATACCTGTAGAGCCTATCGATATATATATATATATATTATTTCAGAGATGTTTATTTTGAAATAGTAATCATATTAAAAAGGATCATATCCCTAAAACTGCATTCTCACAAAGCTTGGCACACTAGCGTGTTTGTCTCTGATGTCAGAGGAGCAAGTCCACAACCGCTCACGCGTTGCATCAAACACGTTTGATTATCAAGGGTGGACACGCCAGTCGAGAGCGAGGTAGATCGGATATCTGCCTCTGAGTGTGTGGTGGAATCCGTTCTGAGATAAAATAAAACGAAGCTTAAGACGTTTGTGGTATTTTTTAAGATATGCAGGGTGTTCATTGCTTAGTTCACTGTCTGAAAAGTTGTTTCAGGCAAGCATGCACTTCTTGACTCAATAATGCTTTTTCTTTTATTTTTTTATCTGTCCATGTGACTTAAGCCGCTTCTCTAACATAAACTTGAACTCAAAAGCGTACACTTATCAATAAGAAGCTCCCTCACGGTCAGCTTCATGGAATAAGCTGAATCGTGATCTTGTGGGTCACTTTTCACTCCGCATTCAAGACAAAAGTTATGAAAAGGAGATCAAAGCGCGCCGAGCTCTTTTTGCCCCGTGAAAACGTAGCTTAACGATGTCGTATGATCTCTAAGATATGGCCATAAACCTCAAAAAACCTAGATTATAGCTGTTGGTGTTTAATATATGAGTTATGCATACTTCAGACTATCTCTTCATTTTTTGATATGTTCAGAAAAATATACCATGATAACGCTGATTATTCATACTAACATTGATCTTGAATAATCTGCACATGTTTTTGTGTCATAATTAATTCGTTGGGTGCAAGTCTTGGGATTAGCAGAGGCGATGAAGCTGCAATAAAAAACTTCAATCGCTGAATTCAGAGATCAGACTGCGATTCATTTGGATTGTTTCCCATTAGAGATAAGTTACTTCACTATAACATTGTACTCAATAACAAATGTGATAAATGACTAAACCCTAATCTCAAATCGCAAGTTTTATGTTATATTTCATGTTGCATGTTCCACCAAAAACAGAGCATTTAGACAAAGACGTTAATATTTAACTGAAACAATATGCTTTGGCTTACTGCTTAGTAGAACTGCTGATGACTGTTCCCAATGTATGGAGAGAAGGAACAAAATGGATAGATTCTATAGTGAACTCTAGTTAAATTACGAGGTAAAGTGGATACCAAATAAAACCCGATGCACGTCATCGATCTGGAGCTGTGCGCTGTTGCCAGAATTTGCACATTTTCTTTTAAGCAAATAAATTTAATAAAATAAATTGTTTATATATACCTACCATTTACTATAATACCATTATATTAAAAATAAATAAACTTGTTGTAAAATTAAATTCCTTTCTGAATAAAAACAGCTGATTTCGGTAGATATTCAATGATATGAGCTCTTTATACCGATTGTGAAGTTGTTTTGGCATTTTGGATACTTTACACCACTTCACAGTAACTGTTGTTCTGAAAAGAACAATTTTTAATTGGCAAGGCAACGATTCAAAGCTCAAATAGCGCAAAACTCGCAAACTAAACAATAAAGAACTAATAGTAGACAGTCTACGACAAAAGGACAATGGCAACTGATGTCAACAAATGAGAAGTGGCAACCTCACATTTCTCTACACGGCACTACCAACCGAATCGAGACGGGGAAATTTAAACTTCAAGTAGAAATGTCACATTGAATGTAGTCAACTGTTGGTAACCATGATTTTTATGAATGACATCACCTATGACGTGCATCGGATTTTATTTGGTATCCACTATAGATGAGTATCAGATAATCTTTATTTCTTGAAGGACCTTCAGTAAGAACTTCAACCAAAATACTGTTGGATGTTCAGCCCAGTACTCATTAAGAATATAAGTTTTTCAATTGGCACTATTTCTCTCCATGTACAGTTTTCTAAACAGATGTAGATTACGTTTAGCAACACTCGAATTGAGGATAACTAGTACTACACTTGTCTGTTAATGGAAGTAATAAATTTATAATCGATACCTTTCTGAAAAATATCTTTTATATCTGCGATAAGTTTTCCTCAGTTGCACAGACAAGCCTCGCTTTTGTTACAAAAACTTTCTGCTACAAACTCGGTGATGGGATTATTGTGTCTTCAATTTATTATGAATGGAATCTAGACATAGGGTGTCCCAGGTAAAAATGCAGTGATCAATTGCACAAAAAGTTGACGTTAGGCAATTCGATATATGCATCTAATAACATTGTAACTGACATTATGACGATCTTTGAGTGATTTGGATACATTGAATACAATACTATCTGTCCATTTTTCAAAATTAACTACTTGTTAGCAGAAACATGAGAAAATGCAGTTAAAATATTATTGCACCTGCATACATCCGAAAATTAACTAATACCATAACAGAGATCATTACTGTTTTACTGAATTATAATGCAGGCATTGTAAAGCATACGAGTCTACTATTTATCATCGATTCCACTGAAACATGGTAACTGTCTACAATATTCTTGCACGAAAATATATTACTCGTCTTGTTACAATGATGTTGCTTGTAATATACTGCGCGAACGCAGTTACAATGTTCTTAGGCGGAGAAAAAAGTTATGACTAGTATTAATTCATTACGAATATTTGATCATTGTCACTATAGTACGATTATACTTAAATGCTGGAAAGCCCTGGTCAGTACTTTTGTAAAATGTAGCCATAACAGTAATTGTAAATCTTAAATAACCTTTCAACCTTTGCATCAATTTCGTTAGTTGTTTCGTCAAGTTGTACGAAATTTCATTGTCATTATTATAGAATGTCGATCTAGCAAAAAATTGAATATGTTTGTTGTTATACAGGGTGTAACAAAAAGGTGCATTTTGCCCCAAGTTTCTGAACACCATGTGGAAACATTGGATTACTGATTAATGTGTCTTCGTATGAGAATATTGAGCATCAACTTTTCTCAACAGTTCTTTTTTTATTCATGTCAGTATCTCAGTTATTGAAGAATATAATATGCTGTTTTGAAGAAAATCATGCGTATCATATACATAAACAAGAAATTGTTTCAAGCAGGTTTGCCAGGTAAGAAATTGTTTCAAATAGGCTGTGTCTGTTAGCATTTTTATGACATGTCAAAAATATTCTTTCCAAGCAATACTCACACAGGAACACCGGAACAAGTAGCGCAAGCTTTACAAGATGCTGGTCGTCCTATTCGGTATATCGCAGAAAGGCTTGTCATTCCACGCAGTACGTTATTCGACGCGATACTAAGATTTAGTGAAACTGGTTCTTACTCAAGAAGACCTGAGTAGGGTAGACGAAAAGCAACAAATGCAGTTGAAGACTCATTTCTGCATATATTCTTCAATAATTGAGATATTGACATAAATCAAAAAAAGAACTCTTTCGAAGATTCATTATTCAGTGATCCAATATTTCCACAGGGTCTTCAGAAATTTAGGGCAAAATGCACCTTTTGGTTACACCCTGTATAGCGACAAACATTTTCAGTTTTTTTACAATGTCGGCAGTCGATAGTGATTACAACGAAATTACCTACAACACCTTTACGGGAAAATCGACGCAATTGATACAAAGGTTAAAAAGTTATTTCAAATTTAATTTGAACAAAATTTTGTTTGTCCGTTTAATTTTGCTGGCAGTCTATATTACATGTTGAAAAGTTTCAATGAAGCTGCTAAGCAATTGATGCATCTCTCCTGACAAGCTTCCCTTTGTCACTTACAATGTCACTGGACGCATGTGTCGAATTATAGAAAGTTGAGGGTATTTTCAAAATGCTGGCATTTCCGGTTGTACCGAAAATACCACCTTGCTCATTTTGTCATATCAACTTTCCAAGTAATCGATCTCCGCGGTTCTACATATAGTTACTTGTGCATGTCTTACCTGTCGCTGCCACACATGCCCACTTTACTGTCCGGTCAGATCACATTTGGCTGACTGCACCTGACAGAAGGGCTTTCAGCAATAATAGGGACCCCGCTCCGATCCTGAGAGGTGTTAACATGGACCTCTTGGCTTCCTGAGTGGACTGCGTAGGGCTTTGGAAACTCTGTCAAGAAAATCCATACAATTGTTAGATACGACAAGCTGTAAACCTAAACGTACCATGTATTTTGAACGACCTGAAGATTATTTTGATAGAAAAATACTTCATACTTACATTTTTAGCTAACCGTAAATAGTTCTCTGGGTAAAGATTAAAACAATTAGCAAAATCTGAGAATATTGGAAAAAATATACATACTTTTCTTGTTTGCCCCAAAGTACAGAATAATCTGGAGGAACTAGAAACATAAAAATCAGCCAGCAGCAATATCGGAATGCTTTAGAGCTGTCCAATATTTATGTTTATTTATTATATTCCTAAATACAATAACTAAGCCTATACTTCCTTTCAAAGTTATAAGTGAACTCGGAAATTCCAGCATGGCCTTTCCCGTAAGTAAGTACTTTCAAAGGAGAGTCGCTTATATATTTTGTTCTCAGCAAAAATAGGGCAGACGATTCTCACTGTTTTTCAATATAATAAGATAGACTTTGCCTGAGGCAAATACTATATTAGCGAAACATAACAATAAAGGGGAAGACCCTAAAATCAGAGCTCACCGAAGATATGAGGTAGCAGGGTATATGGTGAAATGGGAGGAAGACTCAATATTAGACAAAAAAGGTGAACAATTATAATAGGAAGGTACATAAATCAGATTTGCAGGAAATAGTCTAGGCCACACATCGAATACCGAATATCTGCGAACTTTCCGGCTCAATCGGCGAATATTAAGTAAAAGAATCCGGCCGACGCGTGGCGCCTATGCTTGTATCGACGTCTTTATTTCGCACTATTTCGTTATAGTGCCATTTACCTACTATTAGACACGGCAATATAGAACTAAAACAGCCTCAGATGTATGAAAAGGGCTAGCAACGTCGCATGTACGATCTAGCAATCTTCCTCAGTGCAATTCATCGTACTCTCTACCTTCCGACTTGTTTGAAATTGTCCCTAGATTTTTCTGCACTATAAACTTAATCTTCTAGATTTTAGTTACGGTACTTCAAATAGCTGGATAATGCCGCTTATCTCAAAGTATTTTTTGTTAAGGATTGTAATACAGAAGAAGATTTTGCTCTACTTACTTGAATATGAGTGACATGTGTTATATTACAAAATAAATCAATATTTTCGTACATCTTATCTCAGTACAAGAAAATATATTACTCAAGTGTTTGGTCTTATAAAGGGTGGTCCAACTATAATGTACGATAGTCCATATTTTCAATGACGTAGAGGCATAATTGAGGTTCAATGTCCTCAATGTGTCGAATTATCTCATCCTTTAGCTCTTGAATTGTTCTTGGCTTATTGACGTACACTTTTTTCTTTTGAATATCCCAAAGAAAAAAGTCCAACGGTGTCAAATCACATGTGGCGCAAAAGAGCCATTGTTTTGTTGGATGTGTGGCAAGTGGCACAGTCCCGTTGGAACCACATACCGGTCAGCTCCATATCTCCAACTACTGCCAGACCATAAACCGCACCAAACAATCACTCGTTGTGGATATATCGACTTCTCAACAATCACTCGAGGATTCTCATCTGCCCAAATGCGACAATTCTGCTTTTTAACGAATCCACTGAGGTGAAAGTGTACCTCATCGCTGAAGATGATTTTCTTCGTAAAGTCATTATTTTCGTCTAGACCTTGTAAGCGTGTAAATTAAAGTCTTTATTCAAAATGCGCATCAGTGATGTCCGTAATATGTTCAATTGTTGAGCACGATGGCGATCGCGAACAGTAGCAGTGTTTTCAGCTGAACGAACTGGACGAGCATGCACATTCGTTTTCACATCTCCTACGGACCCTGTTTGCTGAAATTTGTACACAATTCTCCAGATTGTGGACAAATGTGGTCGAAGTGCACGAAATGCATTTTGATTTGAACGACCATTTTCATAAAACGCTTCAACAATCTTAACGCGCTGCTCAATTGTGTACCTCACCATGGTTGAATTTGCCAAACACTGAATCAAAGAAATGCCAAATAAAGTTGGGCAAACAACTTCACGTCAAGGTGTGACTCCTTTATAATACAAGTAGCCAAGTACCGGAGTCTAATTGTCACCCAGTTTGGTTGAGTATCCTTGAAGAAAAGATATAACTGATATTCTCTAAACCGATTGGTGGAGCAGACCAACTTTTTTCTTACAGGTTTTCTTACAGTTTGTTTTGGAACCCTAATGCACAGACGTTTTGCTTCGCCACCTCGAGGCCAAACTGCTGTGTCTTGTACTTACTTACTTGTACTTACAAAATAGATGATGAGATGTCGAAGTACTACTTCTCGCCTTTCAACTCTATGGACAATGCAGATGTAACATTAGTACTCGCAAAACAGTCAACCGGTATGGTGCGACAACATTTCTGGGTGTGTCTTCGTGTTTCTTGGAAGACGTTTGGCGTCTTCGGGATGATGGGTGATGGTGACGCATTTAAGACATCCGAAACAACAAAAAACCTCATGATCGCTTGTAGCTTTGCTGAAATTGGACGCCTATTGGAAGCGGACTGTTTAACCCAGACTATACACTGTATAGTAGGGAAGAAACAATGAACTGTCACCTGGAAGTCAGATGAATATAAAATACTTTGTTATTGTGGTTCTTGGTGTGCACTTTGATGGCAGAAACTTCAGTAAGCTGTGAATCCTTGTGTGTTTTCATTTAGCGGCTTGGAGATTTATCAGCATAAAAGCCACCGCAAAAGTTTCAAATGTCATAGTAACAAAAGAACAATATTGGTTTTTACGTTTTCTGGACATTCTAAGTCCTTAGCATGGTGTTAACTCAAACCACCCTCATTTCGGAGGCTGGAGGACCTTTGAGTCTAACACTAAGGCCAAAACATAATATTATGCTCTTGAGTTAGCAATAACACAATAGAGGCCGGTTCAGGCTTGTCGGTGCAGGCAGTTGGCATTACCGGTTTTACCGGAACGATCATTTAGTTCCTTTTCGCAGGTTGTCAGATCAGTTTGATGTGGATAATGGATATAGACAAGTTAATCGCATCAGTATATAAACAATGCCCCATATGGGATAAAAAAATAAACAACACCGTAACAGAAATATGGTTGACAAATGTTGGAAATAAATACTGAAAAAAGCGGTGGGGCTCATCTTTCAACCCCTTGAACAAATGATGATATTTACCATAATGTACCCTCTCACAATTTTGAGGGGTGAATACCAACTTTCTTTCTAGTGATTATTTTGACCAATCCAATAAATTCATCTTCAGATGCGCTAGACCCCATGTTGACGCGATGACTACGCTGGAACTGACAAGAGGCCAGCTTCCACTACGTTTTCGCCCTAACATCGGTGGCTGCCTGAATCAACGTCTCACACATGCCGCAAAATTTATCATTGACGCCTGAGGTGCCGTTCCCCCTTATAAAGTTCAATTCCGAAACTCGCCACACCCTGTTCAATTTCACCGTTATGACGCTGCGGATATTGTATAGCTTCAGGCTTAGCCTAACTAAGCACCCCTCAATATTGCATGTTTGAGGAAAACCACACATTACAGGGTTATACGTTAATAACAAATGAACATTATTTTATGTGAGAGGAAAAACGCTAGTATACCCCGAATGCCAGCAGCCTGACATGAGATGAATCCGCTTTTGTCAAGATAGTATTGGAAAGTGTGCAGACAGACTTATCATAAGGAAATGGCAGGCACACAAAATATAGGGTAAACAATCGGTACCATTCTCACCAAAAGAATCTGGCAACCAAAACTCGACAGCTACCCAACTAGTTGCTCAACAGTTGCTGGTGCTCCCATCTCTAGTCAGGTTACACTGTGGGTGTCCTTGTACCTCTTCAACTAGCCTTTCGCTCATATCTCCAGAAAATGATTGTGCATCAGTTTTGAAAACAGAGCGCCAATGGAAAGTAGGTGGGGTTTTTACTTTTCGGGGAAGTGCATTCTCGAACACTCCCCAGGTCATTTTCGGAAGAAAGTCAAGTGATCATTTAATGATATGTAGAACCTAGAAGCATATTATTTTGCCGAAAATGGATGCATCCACAATCTTGTTTGATAAACGTCAACAACAATTTATTGGGATTAGGCATTATTCCACAGGGAGTTCAATTCTGCTGCGCTGGAGGAACTAACCCTTGAAACGCTGATATGAGTCACCGTCAATCTCAAAAATGCGTATTTTCTTGACACCATATTGGAAACTTTTTGGAAAATATAAAAGTGCTACATTATTTGCATTGATCTGGCTAAATTTCGTTTGTGAATACTCGTATGTATGATTCAGTCTGGTTTTTAGAGAACGAGCGTAATCGATGTATATCCGCGTCCTTATTAGTAAACATGTAGTCCGTGGCCTTATCTACAACCCTAAAACGATAAACCGTTGCTTATCAGTTGCTTCAATTGGATTGCAAAAGTAACTCAATCGAAACTGCATTTGGGTTGAAATTGAACTGCCAACTGTTCATTCGCGGAAGAAAATCACAATACAACAGTGACAACCACAGAATAAGTTTCAAAAGTTACGTTGGGAACATTATAAGTACAGAATGTACACTCATAGTGCCCAAAGTACCCGAGATACTTATACATCAAGACCTTCGCAATAACTTTGTATATTAAGGCTCACCAAAGTTTCCATTATACCCCGTATGCATTAAAATGGATCTCCCTGTCACGTTTCTCAGCACCAGAGCCATTCCAAAAAGTAATCAGAGCAAGGATGTTACACCATACATGGCTCCAGGATAAAAGCATAGCATTTGCATTAAACAGTGCTAACTAGGACCTTTCGCAAGGAGATCCACCTCCGTTGGCATTTGAACTCACGGCAGGAAGGGCTTTATCTGGGTAATAAGGAACGGTTTCTGTGGAATACCAAAACGGAAACGCCACCTCGTCACTGCCGCAGGACTACGTGACCAAAATGACTGCGTTCGCGCGAGCTAGATGCTTGGCAAGCGCCTGATCTACGAGTACATTTCATGTTCAAGTGAAACTCTGGATTAGTTCTTCAGTCAT
This sequence comes from Acanthoscelides obtectus, assembly GCA_963669975.1. Classification (NCBI taxonomy): domain Eukaryota; kingdom Metazoa; phylum Arthropoda; class Insecta; order Coleoptera; family Chrysomelidae; genus Acanthoscelides; species Acanthoscelides obtectus. The sequence continues at coordinate 41,097,658 of CAVLJG010000003.1, read as the reverse complement.
TAAAGGAAATAGTTCCTTGCTTGTGCATTTATAGATGGTAATGCAGCATGTTGACTAAAAGACTTCCAGTATGTTTTACGATTCAACCTTGTCTTTGCGAAGCTTTGACGCTAGATGGTGTTTTTCCATCTTGGATGGAGCAATGCATCATTTAACGCGATCAACAGTCATCCCGTAACTTATTTAAGAAAAATAGTGTCAAGTAGATTAGCTGAAAAAGCTGAAAATGTTGACTATCTCACTTCTCAGTTCCTGACGTTTTTTTATTTGCAAAAACTAGTCCACACCCGTTTTTCGTAACTTAAAAAGTTACATTACAAACATATCGATTTTTTTCTATGACACTATGTACGTTTTTTTGACATAAAATTTCACCTTTCAACTAGCCGAAATTCACTTCATGCTCACTTGTAGTAGGCGCGGGTTGAACTAGCAGCACACTAGCGGTTACCTAGTGCTCAAGTTGACATTTCAGCGTTCATTTGACGTTATGTAGATTTTTTTACGTAATAAGTCTGCCATCCTGCTTTTCGAAAAAGCACGACAAGTTTGTCACTGATATGGTGGTGACTTTGCGTCAAAATTTCGTCAAAATATGAATAATGCTTACCTATTCATAGAGCTTGACCAATTATTATCAAAAACTGCTCTTTCGTCACTATACACGGTGTCTGCAAAAGGCTGGTAAATCTCGAAACTAGAGATGCTACTGACCAAAATATGTGAATTGACCCTAAGCATACCTTAGTCCAAAAGTTGATAGTTTGCGAGATACAGGGTGTCAAAGTTACAATTTTATTTTCTACTTTTCCTTATTGCTTGAGGTGTATTTCCGATTTTGGCACAAAACTCAGTATAGAGAGGTTTTCTAGTATAAAAATCAAGAATCCGTTATTTTGTATGGCCAAATTTCTAGAGGGCGCCACCTACAGTACTATTTCGGTAAATAACTTATCATAACATTTTTTGCTACCCTGTATACAACAACTGACCGAAAAATCTTATTTTCCCGTATTTCCATAACAAAAAAGGTTTACTTGTTAGAGGTGTCTAAAGCTACTAGTTTTAGAGATATTTGTTTTTAAAAGTTGCAATGCACTATTTGTACCATGATAATAAAACATTTTTATAACATAATAATCAAGTTGCTTTGGATAATATCTGAGTAGCGTTGCTATGGGTTTTAACAATAACAAATGATGATGGCAACAAAACTAATAAACGTAAATAATAATTACAAAAATTGTTCAAAATGAGCACCACCTTGCCTAAGACACTCTTGAGCTCGACGAACTATGCCTTGCTGCACTCTCCAGAGCATTTGGATGTTTTTTTCATTTCCTGGCTATGGTGGAACATTCTTTGTCGGAGACCATCTACAGTTTCTACTGGCGTATTTTAAACGCGTCATTTTAAATCATCCTGTATAAAAAACGTTATGGAACAAAAAGGCAGAGCATTCGAATTGCGTGATATAGGTTTTTGTGGTGAATACGTTAGAACACTTTTCCAGACATATACTAGTAGTAAAGTACTCGTATTTCTCTGTCGTTGATCGCAGTCAAGCTTTCAACTGTTAGAGTTAGGAAAAGACTTTTGCACCCAATACAGACTTGCTTCATGTTTTCTCATCACAATTCCGTGCTCCCATTTATCAACTTGCTATATCTAAGATTTGGACATACCACTAAAGTTATAATTCACTCCTACTAAGGTCCGATCTAAATAAGCTTTAGGTTCTTGGATACAGTGGTGTTCCGGGTAATGAGAGAGCTGTTTATTTAGCTAGGCTGGTGACCAAGGGCTCTTGATCGGTCCTGAGTCAGGGCTGGGTATAACCAGGTACCAGATACCGCACTGAATAAATGAAAGCGTTGGAAGCAGGGAAAGTGTAGCCAGAGAGATGACTGCAATATTATATTTAAGTATTTTTGCATAAAGAGATGGTCGCAGCACTTTCTAGTTGAAATCTATTATAGAACACACTAACATTTGTTTTTAATGTGATCGCAACGAAGCAGCACTTTTATTTTTATCTATGTCTTGTATTCGAGTCTGCTTTTCACTATAGATTTGACTTAAACAGTGAATTAACTTCCCCCTCTGGAGTTCATGCTTTTCTGACTAACTTTTTTATTCTGTTTTATCTAATACACCTGTAGCTACTAACGATGTGTCAAAAACCTTTCACTCTCAGTGTTTCGAAAACGAAGCATTACTAGAGGAATTTGTCCTGGAGATTTGGGAGGAGATCCGAGCTATTTGCACATGATTTTTTCAATAATGATAGTTTATTCACAAATCCGTTAAGAAAAGGATGTTCTATACAAAGGTTATAGAGTCTATTATGAAGTTCTTCAAGTAAAATCTTGTTCAGGTAAGAAAAGTGCTATCGATTAAGGCTGTATTTTCGCAAATGGAACATCCTGTAGAGTTTTGTTATTATTATATTATTTTGGTGAAAACTTCTCATTTTGTGCGTATCAAACCAGTATTCAATCTAGCAATCTAGTATTCATGTGATTAAATGACATAAAATGTAAGTCGTTGGCTAAATTATGGCATAACAAACCTTATATATTTAAAATCAGAAGAAAAGCGCTCTACAACTTTTGCTCATAACTTTTTTCCTTTGCTAAAAAAGAGGGGGTGAATTTATAGTGAGACTATGGTTAATAAAATGCGTTACAACCAGGAATATCAATATGAATAACATAAAATTCATACGTTGTTGAATATTGTGGTTAGGTAGACATAAATAGTGAAAATGCTATAGGTGTATCTAGAAGCCATTGTTTAAGATGTGTTTCATAAGATAACAGAGAATTTATGGGCTTCTCTGTGACAGGAAGTAAGTCGCATTTGCACAAGTACGAAAAACTTTTTGAGACCACTGATTTTTGAACAAAGGGAAAGTTCTTTGTTATGCATATGACACTTGAAATCAGCATTATTTTGTTGTTTGTCAGGATAATGGACAGTGTCAGCATAATTGTATAACATCCATTTATTTGATTCGTTAGATAGTGCGGCAAAAGCCTGTAGACTCTTTATTATAAATAGTGCTTAAAATGCATTTCTGTTGTATCCAAACTTTTCAGGTAAATTTGGATTTAGTGTGCTTGCACAAGGGAGTAATATAAAATTTAAATATCATCTAGACATTTTCAAAGAAACCAAGATTTTGGTAATAATTGTCGAAACTTTAAAGCGAAGGTGCTTATCTAGTAGGATGCCTGGATGTTTAACATAGTCAGCCTCACAAATTTTGCCATTTTTAATTCGGACAGGTTCAAAGTTCAGTAATGTACCTATACGAAGTGAAAATTAAGTAGTAGGTCTTGTTGGATCAAATTCTCTAGAAGGTATACCAATATTTTACATTTTTTATATCATATGTGAAATTGTTTGAACTCTACCCACTTTGTTGCTTTTTGACCTGCAAATATTGCTACTTTGGATCAGACTGTAAAGCTTATAAGGAATTTTATAGGCATTCGTATAAGAGACCTTTACATTATGAGGGTACAGACAGTGTCTCGTATGGCGCATTTGGTAAATACATTTACTTGCTCATTTATGCAGAAACGTTCCACCGCCAAACGATCATGAGTACATCGAAATTGCTCCAAAAATTGATTCCGGCGCCACATCGCTAGGGAGAAGCGTCGCTTAGAGGTCCCCAACAGGGATTTAATCATTATGAAGGGGATCGCTGCTGCAACATTTTACGAGCATTTGACTTCGTAAATTAAATTTATGCTAAACAGAATTGATTTATGTTACGCATCGCAATGTTCTAGACGGTTCCCGCTTTTGTTTTAACGAAATAGTAGTAGCCGAAAGCACACTTACACAATCTAATGAAAAAGGGATAAGGTGGTTTTAGTTCGTTTTTATAAGAACGATCTTCCATTAAGTCATCAAACATTACCTTATCTAAGTTGCTCAGGAGCCATCATGGTCTAGCAGAAACCCGTACAAACAATGACTGTACAAGGATATCTCGCTTTGTATAAGTGTAATTTTTGAACCGAAAACCAATTGAGCATTATGCCCGCTCATCCTGTCAGATGACGTTCTTTTAACCTCACACACTCTTGGCCAGTCCCTCACTCTGCCGCCTTTGCGTTTCGCAACTCTGACGGTGTTGGCTGTGTGGTTATACTGGTTTGTTTGTCGCCATGTCAATCAGTAAACTCGCCGTTTGTGAATTGCGCTCAGTAATACGGTTTTTAAGAGCAAAAAGGTTCCTCCTGCTTAAATTCATTAGAAGCTAGCATCCTCCTCCACCTTCCAATTTTTTAGCCCTACATAATGTTTCAAAAATGATCAGGATAGGCTCAACATGATGGTTCTATCCCGAAGCCAGAATCGGCAGCCACCTCGCGATCACGTGACTTATTTCAATGATCAGTATCTTACGAAACGCTGAAAAACAAAGTTTGAGCAATTTCAATTTTTTTGTTTTCGACATTGTTCTCCACCGCCACTAGACCTATTTTCAAGAATCATGAGGACTAGCTAACACTGATTTGAATTTAGCAATAAGGGTAAGTGATCATGGAATAAAACACACCGTAGGAGCATTCCATAATCTTGAATATTATTTCTTTAAAAGTCTTTTCTAGTTTCTCTTGATATATTTGAAGTAATTTCATAATTCAGCATCAACCTACAACTGTGGAACAATGATTGTATGCCCCACTCACTTAAGTTAACTTAAGTAGCAAGTCTCTCACCATCCATAGTTTTATAGCGATGAGTAGATTTCCATAATGGTGATCGACTTTCCCGTAACTAAAGTGGCCTGTTTCTTTAATATTGCTTCACTCAAAAATCATTTTGTTTAAGAGCATCAACGTAGCAGCGATCGTTAAGTTTTAGATGCTATTTTTGACGGCTAAAGGCATTATCTACAGTCTGGGTGATGTCATTACTGAACAAAATATCAACATACGAGCATATCGGGTGAACCAGCAATAGCTTTGGAACACTACTGAAATCGCGATAATTTGAAAACCAAATTATAGACATGAAGAAGTTTTAAAAGAATGATTTTTAATTATCTAGTTGATAAATGTTTTTACTCTATTAACGATTTTTTAAATTGTGGATGTTGCTAACGTTAAAAATAGTTCTTTTAGAATATTGTGTTTACATGACTTTTAATTTTGTCAACTATCTCAATGTGTTACATATGTACATAAGATTTTTTCTCATTTTTGCATATTCTAAGAATGTTTTTTCGGATAACACATTTTTTCATCTTTATTTTTTTGCGACTTGCCGTTTGTACCATGTGTTTGTACTATGTATAATAATACTACCACTAATATATTTTCATTTCGCCAGATACCGGCACATGCATTAACATAATCAAATCAATAAATTAAAATTGCAATGCAGTTTTAATATATAGTCGAACGTTCCCTGTCCTTGTTATACGCTGGATGACCTAGTAAATGCCTCTCCCCTTTGTCTGAAATTACGTTCCACGCGTTAAGGATGTGTCAACTTATAATATTACCTCTTTATCGTCCCAAATGTTGGCAGCAAAAAAATCGCTTAATCCACATTTCACGACACAGTGCATCCTTACTGCAGCATTAGATCGATTCGGCTGCTTTAGATCCCAGCAGCTAAGGAGGTCAAGCTTTATAGCTTCGGGATGTGCTGACTGTGCAATAAAAATATACGTAACTAAATGTATATATAAAAGGATCTTCTACGGTACATAAACCTAGTTTAATGGGACATCAATGTGCCAGATGCATTGAAAGAGATTGTGGTTAATGCAATCTATTCGTTATTTTTAAAAGGACATTGACGGAGGATGACTTAACCAACATAATGCAATATCTACTAATCCGAGAATTTCTTATACTGCCACTTTTACATGAAAGTATCTTTGCAGTAATAACTCCAAACTGACAGTTGTTATTCCTAGAAGGGTTGCATTGGCAAAGCGTTCTTAGAACATCTATACAAGCGGAATGGGCAAACCTTATAGGTCACTTCAGTCACTTGAGATGTTGTATAAGGGCTGCAGGATATATATATTTTATCAAATTTCTGAAATGAAATATGAACAGAGTCGAATGCTTTACTTAGAGTTTGTAATAGATATAAGCTTTTTATTTGAAAAATTGATAAAAACTTGAACCGAATATTCATGTGTTGCTTGTCTTGAAGAAGTAAAATATTAGTTACGGTTTTTAACTTAAATAGATGATAGCAGGAACTTAGTTTATATGTAATGGGTGATTTTTTTTTGCTAGTATCTTTTCGGCAACACTGTTTTTGACAGATGACGCGTGAATCGTGTCTTGTGTGATTGTCAAACTTGTTCAGTTTGGTCTATAATTTAAACATGAATCGACTTACGAACAAACAACGCTTGCAAATTCTTGAATTTTACTATCAAAATGCATGCTCGGTTAAGAGAGTGCATCGAGCACTGCTTCCAATTTATGGGCAATTTGGTCGGCCTACTGAGGGAGCTATTCGGAAGCTTGTGACTAAATTTCGAACCCAATTTACATTATTGGACATTAAGCCACCAACACGCAGACGTAGAGTGAGGACTGAAGAAAATATTGCGGCTGTATCCGCCAGTGTTAGTGATGACCGTGAAATGTCGATTCGCCGCCGCTCGCAGCAATTGGGCCTCTGTTACTCCACTACGTGGAAAATTTTGCGACAGGATTTGGGTGTAAAACCTTATAAGATACAGCTGGTGCAAGAATTGAAGCCACATGACCTCCCACAACGTTTCCCATTTGGTGAATGGGCGCTGGCAAAGTTGGAGGAAGATCCACATTTTTAACGAAAAATTGTGTTCAGCGACGAAGCTCATTTCTGGTTGAATGGGTACGTTAAACAAGCAAAATTGCCGCATCTGGAGTGAACACCAGCCAGAAGCATTGCAAGTGCTACCAATGCATGCCGAAAAGATCACTGTTTGGTGTGGATTATGGGCCGGGGGTATCATCGGGCCGTACTTCTTCAAAGACGACAATGGCCGCAACGTAACTGTGAATGGCGAGCGCTACCGTTCGCTGATAACAAACTTTTTTTTGCCCAAAATGGAAGAGCTGGACTTGGCTGATATGTGATTTCAACAAGACGGTGCCACATGCCACACCGCACACGAAACAATGGCCCTATTGATTGAGAGGCGAGTTCGGTGAACAGTTTATCTCACGTTTGGGGCCCGTCAATTGGCCGCCTAGATCGTGTGATTTCACGCCGTTGGACTATTTCTTGTGGGGCCATGTTAAGGCTAATGTCTACAGGGATAAACCAGCAACGATTGACGCACTGGAAGCCAATATTGAAGCACTTATTCGTGAGATACCGGCCGATATGTTGGAGAGAGCGTGCCAAAATTGGACTTTGCGCATGGGCCATCTAAAGCGGAGCCGCGGCCACCATTTACATGAAATAATCTTTAAACATTAAATTATATCGACCGTTCTATCGACTCTAATAAAGATTTAATCGTTTTTTCAAATTTTTTGTGTTTTTTTTTTGAAAATCAAATCCTATACCTCTTAAAAAATCACCCGTTATATATTAAGCAACAAATGTACGCCGAGCACAGTAATTTTGTACTATGAAACTTGTGATATTGTTGTATAGCATTTAACAGTTACTGAATGATAGCTTTATAAATGCTTGGGAGCAACTTGTTGACTAAAGTAGTAATTTTGCACACCAGTACAACAAGGTTTGTTGTATAACTGTTACTATGGCTGCCACAACTATTTTGACTACCGAGCTAGTATTCCGGATAAAATAGTTGTGTAAGCGTTTATGCAACCTTTCAAAATTCATCCTATAAGGCGTTGTATAAGAATGCTACAAGAATGCCTTAGACACCTCATTTCAGAGCAAATAAACTGCACACCATTAAGCCAGACAACAACAAAAGAGAGCTTTCACGGCTTAACAGTTCTTTACCAAAAACTTATAACACTACTTTGCTAGTTGGGGCGCTAAGCCTATTGTGTTAAAAGGAAGAAGTGGAGTCAGAATACTGCACTGATAATAATGACAGCTCATAGAGATTTGAGGTTAACTAGGGATAGAAATTCGCTGCATTGTAGTGGATTCGATACTTGAGATCGCTCACATCTAATGTCGGCAGCACCCGTTTTTAGTGACATGACATGTTTCGAAAAAGACGTTTATTCAAAACTTTTTTTTGAGCAACAGATCAAGTATTATTTTTGTTCCCCATAGCGTTTACATTCGCTTCCCATCTGTTAAACGTAGTCATAACTCAAATTTATGATGACTGCAAGTACTCTATTTGCATGGAGTGCTTGTAATGCGATGACTTTATTTCCACATCCTCATTACATTTGCTGACTGACTTTGGAAAGGAAACGCTCCAACTCCTAGTTGAATTGATTTTCCATAGAGAACAAATATCGCATAATATTCTATCTCTCTCTGTCACGAATTCGCCAAGATGTAGATATCCATCCGAGCAAATGTAACAGATTGATGTCTATCCGACACTGGAATATCTCTAAAACTGTTCAAGTATACATGTATATAATTGATACATGAGTAATATAATACTGTTGTTTTGTTAATAATATTTTAATTCCGAAAATGAGATATATTTTTTGAATGGTGTATGACACGTACATCACAAAAATGTTACTCATTACCGTCTGTCTGTAGATCTGTCACTCTCTCGGCGTGTCGGTCTCTCTCTCTCTCTCTCTCTCTCTCTCTCTCTCTCTCTCTCTGTCGGCTAATCCTATAACCGCCTATAACTTTAAAAGTACCGCTCGGATTTTGATGAAATGTTTACACATGTTTGTTGCTACTAGGCCATGGACAAAAAAACTTTGTAGTTTTTGAAAGTCGGTCCGGTGACGGCGGAAAAAGGTCAAAATCGAAAAAAAAAGGAATAGAAATCGGTCTAACTTCATTTTTTAAGGTTTCAGAGAATCCTGATGATTTATTAAAGGTTTTAGAGGTAAAAAATTTGGAGGTGGGGGTTGTAGGGGTATGGAGACTTTATATCTCAATTCTAGTATGTTTGTATGTTCCTAACCTTGGTAGTTCTACGCATATTTCACACGTCATTAGCCCTTAAATCTTAGAAAAATAATCTCGGAAGACGAATCGCGTACCCACCAGCCGCGTCTGTATTTGTTCCCGGTGGCGTGTCGCTGGGCTTCGTAAGTGTTCTGGCCTAACACTTATCACTGCCACGCCTCATCATAGTGTTTTCTACGCTGAGGCCACGCTGTCACGTCTGACTTCGTTAGGTATCGGTGAGAGGTGACATTTCCAGATGAACCACCGGTGACACAGGAAAAGAATGTCTATGGACTGATTGTATGTACCTGTTTGACAGACTTTTTCCTTAGGGGGTCTGGCTTGTGCTGAACATGATCCTTTAAGAACTGAAGTCGGCGCTCTGTGGGCAGTGCAGAGTCAACCTTCTTGAAGCCATTTTCTTGTGATATAGGCCGTAGCGGTGAATGGTCAAATTCAGAGTGAATGTAGTCCGCATCTTGTGGAAACAGATGTGTTGGTGCCATTCTTGACAGAGGAATACTGCAGGTCGAATTAGCTCCCAGCTTTGTCATGTACCTTCACCCCATAATTAATGCAATAGGCAGAAATACATTCGGAACTTTTTACCCTAGATTGCAAACCCGCCGTGTGTGCTCAATCCGCTTCATTTGTTAATTTGATGAAATCGTTTCCATTTTACGTCTCATAATAATTGCAAAAAGTTTAGAAATTGTTTATAAAGGTATAACTAAGGTAAGACGGAAAAGCAACTCTTTCTGATATCATTTACATGTGGTATAAAATTTAGACATTCATCTAAAGTTACGCCCAAGATTTTCGCTGACCACTCACTTCTATAGTCTCACCATTCAAGTTTACTTCAAAATTTCTTTTGGCATCGCTTCTAAAGAGTTTTAATGAAATAAATAATGACTTTCGAAGGATTTAACTGAAGGTTATGACTCTTTGCATGCATACTAATAGATCTTCATAATTACAATATTCAGCACTTTGAATGTTGTGATTATATAAATGACTGTACATCTGGGGATCGTCGACAAAGAATTGGATATTACAATAACAACTCCATGTAGACCAGAAATATACCCAGTGGATAGGAGTGGCCCAAGTACACAAACTTGGGCACTCGGGAAGAAATGATACACTTTGGAGTTAAAACCATGTCACAGTGTATTCTTTACAAAAAAGCTCTAAATCATATTTAAGAAAAAAATAAAAAAACAAACATTTACACTTGGCTACTAGAAGATGATGATTTATGGTTTCGAATGCCTTAGAGAAGTGGAGAAGAACTAATGATATTATCATGCGTTGGCCCCAGGCTCTAACAATGTTATCGGTTAAATCTATTAGGGCACCTGCAGTGTTAAAATCTTCGATAACCGCATTGTTTGTGAGGCAAAATTGTATCTTTAGAGAGATAATCGTCAATTTGAGCGTACATTGCAAAATTTGTATAAAACAGGTAAAATACTAATTGGGCTTAAATCAGAAAATAATGTTGGTTTACCTATTTTTGCTGAAGGTAAGACTAATGCTTCTTTCTATGATTCTGGAAATAGAGCAAGTATTTGTGATGTGTGAAATGTCACCTGAAATCACAAATAGCATGGTCTTAGTATTCTGACTGCGGCTCCACGCCAAACCAACAAAACAGAAACAAATCAGCAACTCAATGTTTTTCAACAATTAAGCAACAAATTGGCAACATTTCTATTTTGTTTTCATTTCAGGCAACATTGTCGTTATTTTGTTGCGAAACAAATATAAAATAGAAACTAGTATCACGGGACATTCCTGAAAAGTTCTCGAAACTAGAACGCATTTCTCCTCGCAATCCAATATCATCTTTACGCAAATCGGACAATAGTTTTTCAATACCACGATAATCTCTTTCACTTTCACGTAAGGATAGTTTCACCCAAAAGCGTTTTTATTTTTCCGGTCACAACTCTGGAGAAACACATAACCAGCAGATATTATGATAAAATCTTTGCGCTTCTGCCTTTCAGCATAAAAACGCCACATATTTTCACTCAGAAAATTTTTGGTGTGAACTATACGAAACAAAACAACTGAAAACTTTTTTGTCTCTTGGCAACGTGGACATCAGTTTTCATTTTGTTTTGTTTCGTTGCGTTTCTGTTTTGTTCCTTGTTTTTGTTTAGTTGCTTTGATGTGGACCCGGTATTGTATAGGATTTGGTGAGTTGCTCGCGAATATTGAAGTTAGGCAGAAAATTGAAACTTGACATGGAATTTCCTCATGGGCCACACTTGTTAGCACAATAAGTTCGCTACGCAGCCGACTGCCACGGCTAACGTGCCAATTTGCGCGGCGTTAAGGGTCAGACTGACGTTAAGGGTATTGATAATGAACGTCATATATACAAGTTGGGATGATAACGACGTCGCATATTTCAAACAATTTTCCGTCGCAAACTCTCATTATAATTTTTTTTCTAAACCTATCAGTGCAAAAAATAAGAAAGACATGTGTTGACAGTCTATTTAATTTGCATATTATAATTTAGGGAACACTCAAATGAAAAAAGGTAAACGAGATTGTGTACAGCTTAGTTGTACGTACCTATTATGAAATACAAATGCGCAGGAAACCATAAAATAATATAAAAATGCTAAAATAGGACCTTAGAACCCAACTGACTGGCTTCAGGTAAAGCAGTTCCAGAAAGATTATGAAAATCAAACAACTGGTACTGAGGTACTACAACTCTTTAGAATAACTGAATGTTACACTACACTAGCCGTATTCCCATATCTACGCTACTGACTGCACCTACGTCACATTTTTGTTCTTTGAGTCAATTAAATGCAGTAGCTGGTATAAAGAGCACAAAATGACAACGATCAAGCGGAAGTTCTGTTCGCAAAGCAGAGAGAAGCAAAAGTAAACAAATATTCCACTTTGGTGTTATTGCAGTAGTCGATATACGGTGTTCACTGATGCAAAAACAAAAGCAAAACTGGAAAAAATTTAATTAACCATAGGGGAGTGCTAGATAGCGATTGTACAGCATTTCTCGCACAAAATGAGTTTATTTTATTTTTGCCTTTTTGCGAGTCTGTATATCAGTGAGCTTTTCCCAAAGAGAAAGATCTGGAGGTATATAGGGAAATATTACGATCCACTGCCTGATGCGTAAGACACGGTACTAAATTATTCACATATTTTTGCGGTGTCGAGGTCAAAAAGTTGTCTAAAAATTGGAAGTATCTTTTCGTTTCGCTATGTTAGATGTGTTTTGTGCAGGATTACTCTATCGTATAGAGACAGATGTTTTGTACAAGCGGTCCGCCACTAGTCGGGTTCCGAGCCGCAAGCCTGTGACCAATGCGTTAGATTAGTGACTAGTGATATAGAACTGATATAAGAAATTTAAAAAGTATATATTGTGTTTGGCCTTTTCTACCCATTTCTAAACTAGAAGTTGGGTATTTCACACTAACAATAAAACATTTTCTGTATCAGTGCTCAAGAATAAGTTACTCGGCTGCTGTCACTGTCGCAGAGCGGAACGGCACGTTTAGACATTCTATTCGAGTTACCTGATTTTTAATTCCTATGCCTACTGGTGGGAAAGTGTTGTAGTCGCAAAAATGTTCGAAGCTGATATAGTATGTTTTCTAGATGTTATGCGACATGTACATGTCAATCATTTCCGTCGGTCTGTCTGCTGGTCTGTCCGCTAATCACATAACCTGAAATTTTTTACAGTGTTGCCACTATGCCAAGGACGCAAAAGCTTTACGTCTCTAACCGCAGTAGTTCTATGCACATATTAGGCCTTTTTCACACAGCATACATGTTCCTGTATATTCCCTCTTAAAACTTAAAGATTCTCCTACAGTCGGGTATTGATACGTGCGACGTGGTCTCTCGATGGACAACCGTTGTCGGTGGTCGTGCGTCATAGTCAGCAATTGCTTCAGCACTGCTGTCTGCTGTCGCTGAGTGCACCCTGCGTGGTGAAGGCTAATGCCGTTATTCACGCGGATCATGTGGACCTGAAGGAATTACTATGAAGGGAGGAGGAAGGTCATTTAACTGTTTCTTATACATGCTCGTAGCAAACTTTTTTCTTAGAAAGGCCAACTTGCTTCCTCACTTAAGGATAAGATCTTATTCGATTATTGACAGTTCTTACTATGAGTACGGTTTTGGTACGTAGTTCAGTGTTACGTCAGGCTTTTAGAAGCAGTGTAAAGTAAGCAATGCTCAACATTACAGAGTAAATGTGACACGTTTTACCTACATCTAGCTGCCCATCCTACGTCCCTTTTCTAATTCAATAGCAAAATTGGACTACAATTGTGGGCGCATTTCTATAATCGTTGAATCTTCTTAATTTTGAAATCTGACTTAGCCTAAAATTAGAAGCCAACTTTATTTTTTTCACTGATAGTATTAACCTGCTAAATGCATGATTAAATAGCAACGATCACCAATTTTGCTATCCGCAACCTTTTCACCAGCAACTTCTTTTTAGGCAACGTGTTGACCGATCAAGTTAATTTCGAGTAGTACTTAACATTCAGTTTCTTTTCCAGAGACCACAAACCACCATGGATTGACCAACAAATTATTCTCCGCACCTCTGCTAAAAATGTTTTGAACTACCTTCAAATAGCAAATTTCTCCTCTTAGTCCATGTTTTCTAACTAAGAAAGTTTTGCTGGCAATTAAAACGGAAATAAAAGAAACGAAACAAAAACTACACATCTTCTTACAACAATCTTACACAATTCGCTATCCACAACTTCTCAAGAGTTAATTAAATTTGTAATGAGTTTTGCTTTTGTTTTCTCGTCAGTAAACAGTTGAACACGTACAGAGACCCGAGCAATAACTGCAACAAGGTGTATTAGATAACTGTACTTTGTGAACAGAGCTTACGCTTTATCGTTGCAGTTATGCTGCATTTATGTACTATCGCTGAAGCGTAGCCTTAATGTGGCAAAGCAAAACTTAGGATGTCCTATTTGCAGTGGTGAATTATTTAGGTGATTAACAGTGTATGAAAACATTGATTCTAGCTTTTTTTTTATACTCCAACTGCCACGAAGGCCTAAGGCCTAAACACCCATTGGGTACCGTGGGGCTATAGGGGGATACAGGGAAAAGGAGGAACGCCACACGGACTCTGGCGAGGGAACACGTGTGCATGCAACATGCACACATTCTGGCTCCGCCTACGAGATCCGCCGGGTGGTACCTCCACGTTCGACAGTCAGAGACCGTCTACCACCTACGGACAATCACAACATCCATAGCCAAGAGAAAAATTTCTCCTGGGATGGGACTCGAACCCGCACAGCGCACGGCGACTGATCAGGAGACCGAAGAGTCTGCTACTGCGGCCACCGCTGCTGCCTATAGCTATACCTAAGGACCAAATGCTGAATATATGCTTGTATATGATTTTTTAGACAGGATAGACTAGTTTTTGGGATAATAATTGTGCATTTTTTCTATTAGCTTAACTTCCTTCATAGACACAGCACTGAACTTTCTGTGACTGTTAGAGTCAACTAGTTGTACAGAGTGTTCAAAAACACATGATTATCTGTTTATTAAGGGCCGTATCGTCAGTTGTTCCTCAACTGTAGGACGCCTTTATGGCCTCCTTGATATTCATAGTTTTCTACTCTTCCGTGTCAGCGCTCTATTTTGAGGTTATGTTACAAGTAACTATTTGCATCAAATTGATTTATATTATCTGTTATATATAGACTGACATTTCCTACAATTCAAGAAGAAAACAGACCGACGATAGGGGAGCGCTGACGCTGACCCGGAACTGTAGAAATCTAGAAATATCCAGCCTTTCTGAAGGACAGGCAGGACTATGAAAATCAAAGAGACCATAAAGGCATCCTACAATTGTAGGAACGACTGACGATATATTCTAAGTTGAAAATGTAATTTTTGTTTAGTTTTTGAAATGCGAGTTTACATATTTTCGTGATTTTTAGATAAAATATCCCAGAAAAAAAATCTACAAAACTCAGAAGTATTTATGTCTATCCAAATATGTATACAAAGCAACTCGATATCTGGCTCAATAATGGAACACCTTGTGCAATTTTAAACATTTTTGAAATCTATTTCGGCACGGTCAGTGCAGGATAACCTGTTTTAGCATTAATTGTGCAATTTTGTGTCTCGGAGCAATTCTCCATCTATGCAAGCTTGGCCATCTTGTACGTCTGAAAGACTTGTTATTGCGGTATGGTAGTAGGTAGTAGTATAATTTATTAGCACAATTCAGTACAGTATATAGTATTAAAATAAAGCTAGAAATAAGCGAACAAGTGAGAGTCCCACAGGAAGCAACATTCCTTGTACCTTGTACGTGGGTGGACATCATAAAATATAAAAATTAGAGTCAATAGTGTAATATCGCGTCCATTATATAAATTATCCACGGTGTCTTTTAATTTTCTAATGAACTGTTGCATTATTTACGACACTGTTCCTCTAGTAGAGTTCGCATGATGCTCCTCCTTAGCTGTATATTACGTTTATTCTGTTTAATCTTTGTTTTATATTGCAAGGCAGTTACTCTGCTTATCGCAGTTTTTTTGGTGACATACATTGCTTGCACAACCAACTAACAGTTACTAATATGGTGTGTTCGTATCCTACTGCACTCTAAAACCCTACGATACTCATTGGTAAGAAAAACCTCAAGCCTACTGCCTCAAGCACAAAAAATTTGGTTTTCATTGAATACGTCAGCATTGCTTTGTATCTAAAACCGAACTTAAAATCATAACCTAACTTCTAAATAGGAGCGTTCGTGACTTGAACCACTCCCATCATATCTATTTAATAAATGCAGAGAAGTTCTCGTTCAAGAAGAGTTCCGGAAACTGTAAAAGCCCGGCTGCTAAGTGTTCTCGGATCCGTAGGAAGCTGTTAAATATGACAAATTTAGTTTTCTCCCTATTAAAGTTGAATGGTTGCATTCTGCGGCAGCTAAAACTGCAATAGGAAGGAAGTAGTTCGAATGTCGACGGCTAAACTCCCGGTGGAAAATTTTGTTGTGGAGTTAGTTGGAAGAGTTCAGTTGCAGGAATAGGGATTCTAAAATCGATTCGAATGGTGCAGCAGAGCGTAGAATGCTCTTATTTGGTGTAATTCTTCCAAGGATCAAAGTGCTCATGAAATGAGGTATAATTCATTTCACGGTTTTTGAAGTATTTTGGGAAAGCCAATGAAAACAGCTCAATTCATGTGTTCAAGAGTAGTTGCGTTTAAAACTGCATAAAAACCGTCCCTAAGCCTTATAAATAATAATAATAAATTCGCCATTCTCCATGTGCACGCCGTTTATGAAACGTTGTACTTGATCACAATAAAACTGGTAAACGTACTTACAAATAAAAGCTGTATACAGTGTAATTCACAAGTCGTGACCCAAAATAAAACATCATACACAGGACTGCATTTTAAGGGGGTTCTTCTATGTAACATTCTTTCGTCAAAGGTTTCATTAAAGTTTAAAATAAAAAAAAAATAATATCTCCAAAGTTGTCAACTGGAATGCACTAAAATCCAAAAGTCTTTACTTAAAATTAACGTGCACCAGTGGCGGAGATACTGGGGATTAGTGCCATTATTTTCCAAATAAAAATAGTACGATACTGTTTAGTACGCAAATTTTCGAATTTTACCTTCTATTTGCTACAAATAATAAATTACTGTTGTGTTGTGCATTGTTTTCATAAAAATAAAAGAAAAAAAATCAATTAAACAAAGCTTTATTCCAAGAAATTTTTGAAAAATACCACATACCAAATTTTAGATCATTCCAGTTGACGGTTTTGATTAAGATAAAAAAAGGGTTTTTTAATTTTAAAATTTAGCACCCCGTATCTTTTTAATGAATCCCTCGAGATAAATGTTACATAGAACATCCCCTTAAAATGCGGTTGTGATGATGTTTCATTTTTGGTCACGACTTGTGAATCACCCTGTATAGCTATTTATCGTTATATGATTTAATATTCTATTCCATTTCCTGGTTTTCAGAATATACAACACGGTTTTCTAAACAAAAACTGAAAGTCATCACGCACCAACTTTGAAAATTAAAGCTTAACGTCAATAATTTAGAATATTTCATAATTCTTTAGCAGTTACCTACCACTTCGTCGGGAAGATACGAGGCAGAAAAATTTTATGAAAAATTATCTGTAAGGCTTCTCAAACTTTCAAAACTGTTTGAAATTCCAGGAATATTGCAAGTATCCAATTTTTTTCTTGGACAGGTACATCAGACGCACTAAGGTGCTGTAATAATGATTGAGTTTTCTGTTGTGGATTTCAGGAATTACGAAGTGCTATACGTTCACATCTTTGACTTTTTTACGCCTTTCTCTAGGGGTTTTCATTTGTTGTATATATATTGTATGTATGTATTTATGTGTATATATGTATACCTGTATATATGTATACTCATATATGTGTGTATGTGTATATGGATATTTGTGTATATACCAGTGTATTCTGGTTTCCTAATATCTAGTGATCATATTTATAGTTTCTTTTTTCTCTACTTAAAGCGCCTTTCTCTTTTCTGTGTGTTTTTTTTTTATTTTTGTTTCACTTTATGACACACAGACTGTGTAAATTAAACCATTGTATTATGTATTGCTCTCTAAATGGTATCTGTACTGTTGGGCAATAAATGCTTTATTATTATTATTATTATTATTAACACCCAGATCGAGTAAGGTAATATCCTATTCGACCTATCCAACGATCTTGGTATTTTTACGTTACCTGCTGGATGTAACAATGACAAACGACCCTACCAGTGGATTTGAAAAAGTAAAGGAGTTTGGAGTATTTTGCTTTCCAGACGAAGATTTGGAATGTTTCCACCTTGTATGTCCGGAATCACTCAGTTTTGTGAAAATCGTGAAAGGATATAGACTAAGGATGATTCAAAGATGAATATCTTTAACTGTTCTGCACATTTGAGAAATACTATATTAGATTCGATGTAGATAATAAATCGTATGTTAACTATCCAGAACAGTTGACCAACATACTGTGTCAGCTTGATTGCTGGTAGCATATTTTTTTCTTAAAGCTCTAGTACGTAGCGTTTCTTAGTAGAAGAAGCAGACATGATACGAAGACCTCCAGAATCCTGATAGCAATCTTGCGGGTCTGTTTAGTATCTTTCAGTGTAAGCAGTATTCCTTTATAGGATCAGCAACTAAATAGGTAAGCATTTTCACAACAAATACCATTATTACTTACAGTACTAACGTCTGTATACTGATTGAATCATTGCATTAAGAACGGTATACAGGGTCTCGCATCGGGAACTCCATCGATAGAGTTCTCGAAAAGTAGGCATATGACATTTTTGAAAATTTGGGAGTCGATGGGGCAACGGCAGCTAAAATATTTTCATGATGGTGACACTTCCGGTTATACCGGAAGTTGATGCCAACTTGCTTATTTTAAATTGGACACACGGTATCTATATTACCCAATATTCGGATTCTACATAAAATTCTAATCACATTTCAATGAATAATCTCGTATACCCAAGGCTAAGACTTTTGACATACTTCAAATTTTATGTCAAGAATGACGTTTGCAGGCAATAAACTAATTGTTCATTTCCCCTATGTAGAACTTATTGTTTAATGTGGATTGATTTTCTGGTATACAGGGATACAGTTTAATAGGCTGTGTATGATATTTCGATAATTATTTATACAGGGTGGTCAAAAAATTAGTATAGACATTTAATATCAAAAATTGTCAAGAGTCAATTTTCTCAAATGAGAACCCCCTATATTTATAAGTTTATCGCATCAAGCATTAAAAATTAGCGTAACTTATACAAGGTTATCTATTCCAGAAATGTTTACTTTTCGAGTAATTTGGAATTTTCTATTGTAAAAGTCCTATAAGTACAGATTTAGTATTTTAATTAGTTGGCTACGACGGCGAGATGCGGAGAACAAACAGTTGCGCTCTACAAAAGCGTCACTTTATAATAATGTCCTGCATTTGACAGTTTATTTATAAACTATTAATAATAATCATGCCCGCGCGATTAAATCTCACTCACGAAGATTATTTCAATTTATTTATTTATGGTGAATGCAACAGAGTGACATCAAGAACATGTGATGTGTTTGCTCATAGATATCCAGAAAAAAGAAGACCGGACGCACATACGGCTAAACGAGCAATAGAAAATTTCAACAATGTCGGTTGTCAGAAGCCTAAAATTCAAAGGAATAAACCTTTATTTAACGATGAAGCCATTGAAATATCAGTTACGACAAGGTGCACGAGAGTCAGGTTTTACGAAAGATACAATTAGCAGAATTCCGCACAAACACAATTTTTATCCATACAAGCTATCGTTAGTCCAACAATTAAAAGAAACCGATTTTTTTAAAAGCATTTAATTTTGCGAATTGATTAGTACAAGGCATCAAGAAAATGATTTTATCCTGAAAAATATTATATGGTTAGATGAAGCAAAATGTAGCAAATATGGCCTTTTCAATCGACACAATTCTCATTATTGGGCTAATGAGAACCTGCATGTAATAAGACAAAGAAACTTTCAAGGCAATTGTACTGCAGTCAGAGATAATCAAGTTGCCTCTCTACAGTTTTATGAAGAAAGTTTAAGTGGTAAGTTAGCAATTAATGGTTTTTATAAAAGAATCTGGTAATAATGTGCAATACGCAAATACCAGTATCATACGTGTTTTTAACACATTAGGTCAGCATTGCCAACATTAGTACTAATTTCTCTCATTCAAAAATATTTGGATATTAAAGAAAACCTTATGCAGTTATAAAAATTATCATTATTAATATCCAATAATATTTGTAGGTGAAGATTATTTGAATGTTCTTCGGAATTTAGAAAACAATTTATCACTTGCTGATCATCAAAATGTATTCTATCAACATGAGGGTGGTCCACCCCACAACGGATACTTAATAAACAATTTCTTAGAAGCTACGTTTCACGCAATGGTTTGCTGATAATGGATCATTCAATTTCGCCAGATCTAACAGTCTTGGACTACTTATATGGAGGACAATAAAACATATTGTTTACCAGAACCCACTGACCACTCTAGATGACTGTAAGCATTTGCGAGATTGAGTCCGGAAATCATAAGAACTGCCACTCATCAGGAGTTAATTCGTAGATGTTTTAAATGTTTGGAAGTTAGGGGTTGTCATTTTGAACATTTACCAAAATAAGTTGTTTATGGTTATGTTTTAATTTTGTTTTATAATGGTATGAAAATATAAATCGAAATAGCTTATTGTTTCCTGTTATTCATTTCACTGTATGTACGCTTGTTTGGAAATCTACTAGCAAACTTATCATGATTAATCTCCATATTATTATGATTACGAATACATGAAAATTATTAATTATACTATTACTAAAAGCTTGAAATTAGATGTTTCTGTAGTGCTCAATTGTTTATTCTCCGCATCGTGCCATAATTGCCACCTAAATGAAGAACTAAATCAGTAAATATAGGAGTTTTACAATAGAAAAGTAATGAATTGCAAATTACTCGAAGAGAAAAAATTTTATATAGATATATAAGGTTACGCTAATTTTTACTGTTTGATGCGATAAACTTATAAAATAAGGTGTTTTCATTTGGAAAAATCGACTTTTGTCAATTTTTTACATTTCATTTTTATACTGATTTTTTGACCACCCTGCAAAATAATCATCGAAATATCATACAAAGTCTATTAAGCTATGACTCTATACATAGGGGAAATGGAAAATTGTTTTAGGGCCTGCAAACGTCATTTTGAACATAAAATTTGAAATATGTCAAAAACGCTTAGACTTGAGTATAGGAGATTATACATGAAATGTGATTAGAATTTTATGTAGAATCCGAATGTTGAGTAATTTCAATTTAAAATAAGCAAGTTGGCATCAACTTCCGGTATAACCGGAGGTGTCACCATCTAGAAAATATTGTTGCCCCACCGACATCAGTATACTCCCAAATTTTTCAAAATATCATATGGCTACTTTTTGAGAAATGTATCGATGGAGTTCCCGATGCGACACCCTGTATAGTAAACGATCCTTCATTAGCATCAACAGAAGGATTCCTTTACATATTGCAATAATGTAGCAGGCAACTTGGAACGTCAGAAACTATATTGGAGGCATACCTGACGTATAAGCACCAAAATTTGCGATATAATTAGGTAGCTGATATCCCTGCATCCGCTACCTCTAAGACCTCTCTGACATTCGCGCCAAGGAGACATTAGTAGTATCTGCGGTCGTTATCTGGCAAGCCGATGTATAATTCAGCGTTTATCGTTGAGGAACATTTGGGTAGTAGTCGTTGGGCTGCGAGGCTTCCCGAGATTCCGTGTCCCGACCGCAATAACACCATCTCCATATTGCTCGGCTCGGATACACACCGTTTTGCATACATTAAGGAGTCACTTCGGCAACATATCGACCGCTACACATAACTTCAGATTTACTCTAATTGTGCTGGGAGGTACTGAGCCTGCAGTTGCAAGAGAGTTACGCAACGCTGCTGACTTGATATAGGTAAGTCCGTGTGTTTAAATATATTCTCCTAGGGCCTGCAGTGTTCCCTTGACGTGTTAGTGTTTCCGTTGCAACATGTCTGCATCATCTTATTTTCCATGCGTATTTGTATGAGGAAGCTTAAACTTTGTCCCATTAGGCGTCACCTTTGCGTATTGGTATATTACTCTATACAAGAATAATATGGTCAGAAAGTGAAATTTTTAAAACTGCTTAAAATTTTTAATTTTTGTAAGATAGCCTGTTACCCTATTTTTGATGCCGGCAATAGAGAGAATGAGTCATCAAAATAGCTTAGCAAAATCAAGTATTTGGTAAACTTTAAAGAGAGAGTGAACGGTGATCTTGTTTTTGACCTTCATCATCACCTTCAAAGTCATTTAGCAGCACACAGCTAGTAAAACCACTATGAATCCTACGGGATTGGTGATGAACATAAATATGAACGTCAGTTCTTTAGTAAATTTTAGCGAGTGATCTTGGACTTGACCTTGAACCCCACTTTCAGGGTATTTTTTTCAAATAGAAACCCGCAGTAACGTATCGGTTAAGAATCATTTGTAACGAGCACTCTAGTTCCCTCGTTAAAACTTACCCAAAATTAACTTGATTTTTTCAATGGGATCTCTTGTTTTACATTTGAATATGTATTAAAATTTAAGATCCAGATGACCGCTGGACGTCGGATAGGTTAAATAAAGGTCAAATATGTGCTGCTATTAAATCCTCTAGAAATCTCGCAGCGATCGTGACAAGCATAACTGGTGAGGTCCTTAATAAATCTTCGCAAGCAGTGGTGATCTTAGATTTGTCCTTGAGCCTAACCTTCAAGGCCATTTCAAAATCATCTCTTTTTCGAAATAAAAACGCCTATTTGATGCCGACAATCCAGAGAGCCGGAAATTTTATATTCAAATGTGTATTAGATTTCAAGGTCGTCGCTACAGGTCACATAAAAGTCAAATGTGTGCTGCTAGGAAAACTTCTACAAATGTCACACGAATTGTGGCGAAAATAATTGGCAAAGTCTAATAGTTATTTTCAAGACAAACCATGTGATATTTATAGAGGTTTTCCTAGCGGCACACATTTGATCTTCATTTGACCTTTAGTGGTCATCCTGACATTTACCTTTCATTGTTTGAAAGTAAAATTTTATGTTTTTTTGGCTGCCGGCACCAAAAATAGGGGTTTCTGTTTGAAAAAATAAAGTTGATGGTAAACTAACCTTATAGATGAACGCCAAGGCCAAATTCAAGGTTACCGTCGAATTCATTGCTGAAAGTTTCTATTGACCTTAATGTTTTCTAATAATACCTTACCCGACTAAGCCGTTCCGGGACTTTTGTGTGACACTGTATATTAGAATAATATACCAAAGGATGCTAATTTGTGGTCCTTCTTACAACAATAGAAAGCTGAATCTGCCGAAAAGAAAACAATAACATCCGATATATATATATATATATATATATATATATATATATATATATATATATATATAAGCCCTCTCTCCGTTTTTGTGGACGATATAATAGTATATAGGCTTCTCGTAAATCCAGATGCAGTTATACTGTGTCTTTATATTCCATAAAATCCAGAATGTTCCTTGAACGATGCAAGGACGAACGTAAAATAAAATATACGATCCCAGACGGGCAGCTCTTGCATTATGACCATCCAAATCTGTTTTGATTGCAGACTTTAAGAAATAATTCTGCAACGTTATAAGAATCACCTTAAGGAATATGCAAACAATTTGTTCTACCTTGTTACAGTGAAGTAGGTTGACTCTGCCCCTGCAATGCAATGATGTCATCAGTTAGTTCATAAAGGATTGTTTGGTTCAAATTGTTCCCGCTTGAAAAAGGTTTACTACGAACGTGTATAAAAAAAGAGTGCCTCAATTCAGTCAGTTTAGCCCTATACACCCTAGTTCCCACATATACCAGATGTTATTGACAACGTTGCAATTACAGTTGCGTGTGTGAACGTCATTACGAGCGGACTAAAACCAAACATTCATGTAGTTTAAAGGAAAGGGCATATTGATAGAGAACGATGAATTAAAGAGTAAAGTAGCATGTAATGATATTTCCGCTCATAATATGTAAACTAAGGCGACGTCCTGCGTGAGCGATCTAGACGCGCGGCGCGGCGCGAAAACAACAAACATTCGAAACCTATTGAAGTGGCCTACGTGACCAAACGCACGTGGGGTGCAGTGCGGAGCGGCGCGAAATGAAGCGAACGCGATCAGTTGGCTTGATATTTTCGCGCGAAGTGGACGCGTCGGCCATATTTTTTTCAAGCAAAAATTGTAATGTCGGAAGTCGAACTTCTTATTAATGCTATCCAAGAACGTCCTACATTATGGGACAAAAGGAATAAAAGTTATCACAACCGGTTATTATCGCACCGCGAATGGGAGGCTGTGGCTAAAATAATTGGGACTACAAGTAAGTACAACATATTTCTTTATTATTATTACATTCTTGGCAAAGGATGTTGCTCAAAATACAGTTTAAAGTTTTCTCTTGCCTGTGCGGCTGCTCGTGATGTAGCATTGTATCTTCTTTGAGAATTATGTCTTTGTGTTAGTGACATATTTTGATATGTTTTTCGGAAAGACATTAACTCATTCTCATTTATTGATTCAAGATCCCTTATAATATTGTGTAGTAAACATATGGCTTTGACGATATGAACTGCATTTGTAACATTCGTTTCGATAGATTTATGTAGAATTCTGAATTTAGAAGTTGTTGAACCAAAAGAACATTCCACCACCATTCTGGCTCGAGATAAGCGATAATTATAATTATCTTTGGCGTCCCCTTTAACCGTTGACTTTTCTGGAAAAGGACGCAATAGGCATTTCTTTAGAGGAAACGCCGCATCTCCAAGGAGCACATACGGAGCTATGATATTAGAGCCCGATACTTGTTCTTTAGGTATTTTTAGTCTTCCTTGTTCTATTGCTCTTCGAAAGGGGCATTCTTCAAAAACACCGGCATCGTTGTCTTTTGCATAGGAACCCACATTTATCATTACAAACTTATAATTTGCGTCAGTGACTGCTAACAACCCAATCGAAAAGAAGGATTTGTAATTATAATACATGGAACCACTCTGTTTTGGTTTTTTTATGCGAATGTGCTTTCCGTCAATACATCCAATGCAATTAGGAAACTGCCATCTGTCCCAAAAACATTGCGCTATGTTTTTAAAGCTATCTTCTGAAGGTTCGGGCATGTGTTTCCTAACTAATTGAGTCCATATAGCTTTGCAAACTTGTGGTACGATTGTAGAAATAGCAGATTTTGAAATTCTGAACGAGAAAGCGAGTTGCCGAAATTGTATACCTGTGGCCAAATACCTGAAATAATGCAAAATATTAAGTTATAATTCCTTTTCTTTTTTCAGGTGAAATGACTAAGAAAAAATGGAAAAATTTGAGAGACACGTTTAGTAAAGAATTAAAAAAAATTCCTAAGCCACGTTCTTGGACTGATGCCGATAATGAGCCGAAGTATACAGGCACATGGCCACATTTTGAGGCCATGTCTTTTTTAAAAGTAGTTCTGAAACCCCGACAAACAGAAGGAAATATTATATCAAAAGACTCCGAAAGCAATTCTGTAGATCTGTCAGTGTATTCAGACGCGGCTAGTCCAGAAGAAATTTTAAACATGAACGCATCTGACAATGACAACACCCAGCTCCCTGAATCTGCGTCTATTTTAGAAGAAATACCACAGAACATGTCCATAGATAACAACCTTCGACAAGATCGTCCACCTTCGCCCTAGTTGCCAGGTCCTTCGCCTTCATCCTCGTTGCTGGTGCCTTCCCCTTCGTCCTCGTTGCCAGCTATCACAAGGCAAACACGCAAAAGAAAAGATTTAAGTCTCGAAGCATTTCTCGATATTGAGAGAGAAAAAATGAAAATTCTTCGCGAAGATCAACCAGATAATACTGACGACGACCTTCTTTGGTTCAAATCAATATTACCTTACATGAAACAGATGCCATCACTCAACAAATTACATTTTATAACGCAGATGCAGGAGGTTCTTCTAATGGAGCTGTCAAAGTTAAACCCACCACAATCCAGTGCTCAACAACCTGGCTATTACACATCTTTGTGAAAGTATTGCAATTATGTACATACTTACTAATTAAACTTAATTAATATTATATGTAATCTCTAACATTTATTTCATAGTTTTCTTACCTCAAAGTCACCATAAGTCGTTCTTCTACAGAAATAGGTTCCTGAAAATTTGTTGTAGTAAATTGCAGAACAGGTTTAATGGCTTGTACAATATAGTCAAACGTAGTAGGTAACATTCGACAATATTCCTTGAACAACAGGGGTTGAGTACGTAAATCCTGGTACAAATTATGAAATTCCCCATGACTATGCCTTTCTAAGTACATAGTATTAGTTCCACTTCTCTGCTTTATACACTTCTTCAATATCTCATATTTAAGATATGAATTTTCCAACAACATAAGCTTCCGTCCGTCCATGACAAATGTTTACCCTAACCTAACCTAAATGCTAAACTGAACTGAACGGCGGCGGAGGGCGCGGAGGGGACGGTTCGCGCGCAGACAGGACAGAGTAGCCGCGTCGCTCCGCATCGCATTAAATTCGCATCGGATCGTTTCGCAATCGCGTTCGCGTTGAGTCGTCCACGTAGGACACAGGGTAAGAATGTAAGAGCGCAAAACAGGACTATTTTTGTAGGGAATAAAATACAAACAAGGTGTTCTACGTTATTTCGATACCTTGATGGCTCTTGGAGTATAAGATGAGGAAAAGTTTACAAAAAGTATTAAAACGTTGGTTCGACTTACTTCACACGCTACGTAAAGTCCTGGTTATCCACATACAATATTACTTCACGTACTCATAATCATTATCTTTGATCAAGAATACGATTGTAAACTGGATCATTTGTTTACTAAAACGTACAAGTATGCAAAATGATAATTTGTGGTTTTCATTATGAAAATCAAGTCAATCACTCACATCAGTCTGTCTATTGGCGATTTCGTCACTACGTAGTTTCAGTAATTGTTGTAGCGATTTTAATGGAAAATGAGACGTAGTAGGTATACTGGTTTATAACATCAGCAACCATTCCACTAAAATCGTTGCAGCGGATGCTGAGGCTACGCAGTGATTTGCATTTTTATGAGTAAAGCATCACAAATTATCCTTTGATACCACCTTCCCGAAACTTGTGCGTGGCAGTAAAAATGGATTCACTTTAAAATGGCCATCATAGATAATGACATACGTAGCGTGCTGAGTATGCCGAGCGACTGTTTTGATACACATTTTTAACCTTTTTTGTATAATTTTCTGTTTGTTTAGCAAAATACTTGTATTAGATTTTTGGTTTATATATGATAAGCAGACAGATAATTACATGTACCTTTACTATTCAATTTCTCGTAATCTGTTGACCTTACGACAAACTTTTATAAAAGCAAAATGAAAAAGAATTTAATTTCCTACAAAATTTTGTCTATTGCCTTGTTACATAGAATTAATGGTTTCTTCCGATAAATGTGTTTATTAAAATGGCGGCAAATGCTTCAGCTCTAGCAATTTGAACTCGTCATTAGGAAGCTTAACCTAACGATACCACCAAAAATTTTGATGTGGAATAAATTTCAAAAAAAAAAATACCTGACCTATGTAGAAAAGCAGTAGGTCATTCCTAAAAAAACTAAATTGAGCTGAAGAAAGCAGAAACAACTCTGGCAGGTGTTTCATTAGTTTGAGACAAACAGCTCTTCCCAGCAATTTTGACAGTGCCGGTAAGATACTTATCCCTGTGACGTGATTAATTTATGTAGGATTGAACTTCTTTGATACTACTTTTATAAATATACCTCGCCACGCGGCTGGCAAAACAGTTTCGATTAAGCAGCAATTTATTATATACGTGTCATGAGAAATAACATTGGCACAGAAAAATTCATCAAAAATATACTATTGTCATCATTTCTCTGAGTATTAATTTATGAAGGAATCTGGGGGAACTCAGTCTAGGACATGGAATTAACAAAACTGTCATTAAGCAAGTTCACATCCATTAGGTTGAAAGGGTAATGAATCTACACAGTTATATTTTAACATATTGTTTCGTTCTTAAATTTGCGGTGATCTGCTATGTTGGAACTTTCGAACCTATTCTTCTCTTGCAGTATCTTGATAATACTGCAAGTGCACATCAGTACCTATTCGTTTATTTATTTTGAATGTCCATGGTGTCTTACCTTTTATAACGGGGTACAGCAGTCGCATTGAGTCGGTATAAAGGCTGCAGGACTAAAAAAGGTATAATCACCTCTAAAGGAATTTGCTAAAAATAAGAGTTTCTCATGATTTTTTATTCATGCAGATTTTCCCACTGAATACGGAAATATTACGAGCAAACACAGAAGATCGCGATTGTTAGGACGCCGAACCACTAATTCCCATTAACGTTTCCTCAATTCCGGAAAATCATGTCCGGAAAATTCGTCTGTAGGTGGAATTTGCATTTGGATGGCATGTCGTTACTGTTCAGCTTGCTGAGCTCGTCACAAAATGAGTGTGTGCTGAATATTCCTATGGCCTCGACTTCCAATTGAAGTGTATGGTGAAGTAAACTTCAAATAGTTTTACTGGATATGTCAAATATTTGTACGGCAGTATTTAAATATAGGCAAATGACTATTTGCGTTGCGTCATCCTTCCTAAGGTACGATTCCATGTTGAAATATAGCTGTATGAGACAACATCGCGCCAGCCTAGCGTTTCATATCAACAAACCACTGTCAAGAGTAGTGGTCGCCAACTCGTCGATCGCGAGCTACCGGTAGGTCGCAAAGGCAACTCTGGTGGCTCACAACATATTTTAAAAAGGTGTAAGAATCATGAAGCTTACGTAAATTTTGTAAATTCTCATGATAAACACAAGCAGCGGCAACACTGCGGTGTGCGATCTGTTCAAGAACGATCTCGATTACTTTGAACGGAATAAATACGCAAGGCGCGGCGATAGCGACAGTGCGCTTAGTTTAAAACTGAACGACACAGAGTCCAGTGGTTGGGTTAGAGTTGACCTGCAATTAAAAACCCTATATTTCCATTCGGAATGGGAAAAACAATATTTATTTACACAAGTGAAAGGTAAAAATGTATGTTTGTTATGTAATACATCTGCTTCCGTTGCTAAAAAAATATCGAGAGGCACTATAAAACTGAACATTCGAGTTTCGAAAAATCATTCCCATTACCTTTTGCAACCAGAACGGAAAAACTGAAACAATTAAAAAATCAGTTAATTGGACAACAGACAATCTGTTTAAAAACAATTGACAAAAGTAAGACTGCAACTGAAGAATCATACCGCGTATCTCAGATAATTACACAAAAGAAGAAACCTTATGAAATGTTAAAACAGGCGTTTTTGGAAACTGCATATTCATTATTTACCAACTTTAGAAATAAAGACGAGATAGTGTCTGCTATAAAATCTATGCAACTTTCTGCTAATACAGTGATGAGACGAGTAGAAGTAATGAGCAATGATATAGGTTTTACAGTTAAGGAATTACTTCGATAACTGTGCTTATTTTTCACTGCAGCTGTCACAGCTCTCATTTACATCTCTCAGATGACCGTGTTCGTCAGGATGGTTTTTAGTGATTTTACGATTTAAGAAGGTCCTTTGACGTTTATTCCACTAAACGGACAAACAACTGGGCAGGCTTGTTTTCTTCTTTTAAAAATATTATTTCTTCTGAGAAAGTTTTCCGCAATTTCTCTGTTACTACAGCATTGTCCATCTGGAAGCAAATTGTGAGCAAGATTAGAGCTCAGGCGTTACAAAGAAGATTATTCAAAACCTTGGCCGATGAAATTGCCTGTCAATACGGGGAACTACTTCTTTACTTTGAAGTCCAATGGTTAAGTAGGGGGCGAGTGCTGAAACGTTTTAATGATATCATATCTGCCATAGTTCAATTTTTCAAACAACGTGATGAACCGATTCCGGATCTGGAAAATTCGATCTGGCTTAGCGATTTCGGTTTTCTTGTGGATATTACAGAAAAATTGAATGAACTTAGTTTGCAGTTTTAGGGGAGAGACAAAGAACTAGCAGAAATGATTTCTGATATAAAAGCGTTTATTAAAAAGCCTGAGTTTTGAAAACAAAACTTAATCGATAGCGATACCTGGCATTTTCCCGTTCTTTCAGAAAAGATATCTCAAAGTTCATCAGAACCATATAGCCATATAACTTCAAAAACCGTTCCAAGAATTTCAACGAAATTGCTATAGTGGTGCAATTTATTGTTTCGCCCTCCATGGAAATGGAGATCCATCAGCTTGCAACGTCTGTTACCCAGAATTTTAGCGAAGACCTCGCTGTGACAGAAATGGAAGTAATAGCGTTTCAAAATGATTTAGCTTTAAAATCATTAGTCTCAAGTACAAAACGTATGTGGCCTTCAGTAAGTAACGATAAATAATTCAGTTTTATGTCGTGTTGCCTTGAAAGTGAAAGCGTTATTTAGTTCAGCCTATTTGTGAAATCTACTTTTTCGAATATGAAGTTTATTAAAAACAAATACCGTAATCGACTTATAGATGAACATTTGGATAATAGTATTCTAATGGCGGTATCAAATTATTCTCCAAACATTAAAAAAAATTGACTGTGAGACTAGTTGTCAGGCTTCTCATTGAAGACACATTTTTTATATGGACATGTTTTTGTTTAAAATGGTGCGTTGCTTTTTTATTTTTAGTTACCTTTATTAAATCGTGACCTGCCAGTGTAGCTGGCGAAAAATTTTGTTTATTTTTCAAACACCTACGATTGATAGGAATGGTTTCGTTATGTAGTTATTAGTTTATTTAAGTTTATTAGTATGCATTAGTACTAGTAAAATAAATATATGTATGTCGCATACAACTGTGTATAATTTCATTTAAGTTGGTTTACTGTCTATTCCAAAATTACCAAAGTAGCTCAACACGCTGAAAGGGTTGGAGACCACTGGTCAAGAGTATTCAAGTTGGTAGTCGACAAAGTTATTCAACAAGTACGTGGGAACAAAACAACGCAATTCTAACATTACTTAAAGAAAAACAGGAATAAAAATTATATAAAGCACTTTCTGAGACCAGAATTTACATATCTCATAGTGACAGTGTTCCGCGTAACCGAAATTTGACTTATGTTTCCATGTGCGCTAAATAATAGGTCTCCTGTCACATTTGACGCAGGGAACGGCATCTGGAACGCATCAAGTATCTTGAACTCCTGCTACCAAAATCTCTTTGATAAATCAGTAGTGATGGGTATAGCTACAATATCTCAATACGGAGAAATCGTCTGCGTTACCCGGCCAATATGTGCCGG
Source organism: Acanthoscelides obtectus (assembly GCA_963669975.1). NCBI lineage: Eukaryota > Metazoa > Arthropoda > Insecta > Coleoptera > Chrysomelidae > Acanthoscelides > Acanthoscelides obtectus. Next base: position 41,066,521 of record CAVLJG010000003.1, on the reverse strand, counting down.
ATGATTTAACAGCAGTTGTGTAAGATATAGTATCGTAAAATTTTTATCCATAAATCTAGAACACAAAGACGACATGTGCAGCCGTAAAATTGTCGCCAATCCGCACTACAATCCACGTAAACGCCAGAAGCGAACCATGGGTGTGCATCAAAGGTTCTGGAAGTGATATTGGATAAGGTATTATTCCAGAGTCCAAAGAAACTTAAACTACGTGACACTTATGAGGACAAAAAATGCGGTTGAGTTCTGTTACAATCTAGTGTAACATGAGATGGAAACAGTTTCACAAACATTAAAAAGCTAAACAGTGTCCCAGCAACTTAGCAAATCAGAAAATATTGAAGAAACCATTAGACAGTTCCTGATATCGACTGTGTAGTAGCTATACCTTTTGCCTAGTTCTAACTAAAGAAAGTGTGTTTTGGCAAAGATAGTTAAAACGGTTAAGGTTAAAATTCGTCTTGCCTCTGATTAGTTGGCCTGTTTTTATTAAACTGGTTTTGATGTTTCTTCAACTATTTTAATTACTTGAAATAAATGTTTCATTAGTGACTTATCCTTAGTTTTGACTAATAAATATTTGTTAACTACGAATTAACATTTTAATAAGCAGTACCCAACAAGCTTCTCTAATACTAGTTTTAGCTGCGGTTTGAAGTTAGAACTAATTTTACCTACAATTTAAATACATAGTACAAGTAGTAAATTCTAGTTATAATATAAGCACATAGAAGAACTAGTTTTACCTAAAGAAGATACGTTGTTACTGGAACTGAAAACTAAAATCACAATACAATCTCTGAAACTTATCCTGTGGTTTTCATGTTGATAATCCCTCATATGTGTTTGATCGAATCAAACCTTATATAAGGATTGATCTGGCCAGACTAACTTAGGTGCTTTGTTAGTTAGCATGAACCTTATTTTCAGAAGTAAGCAGAAAAATACAGCTAGAGGCTGTTAAGACCTGTGATCCTAGAGGCTATGTAACACCAGATTAACGGTATCACTCTTATTTCTGTGGCGATTTAAAAGAAATATACCAGCAAGCCAAGCAACATAGAGGATGTGAACAGCAACATTCGGAGAACTGATCAAAATGTTCCTCTCTGAAGTGTTGGAAAACATTACCAACATTACCAAGACGTGTCGTCGCCGTTCTTCTCTATGCCACTTCGCCTATCCAAACGTCATCTTCTAGGCCTGTTCTCTGTAGATCTCATCTGACTTGCTTTTCCTGTTCCTCTGGAGGCCTACGTCTTTTCCTTCTGAAAGGAGGTTTTGAAATTAATATCCTTTTTCGCCACCGACTTTCATTCATACTGTTGACGTGGCCGTAACGCTTTAAACTGCATCTCTTACGTTCTGCTAACTCTGTCTTCTTCGCTTTATTTTATCGTTTCTGATTTTTTGTAGCCGCGAAGCTCCGCAGCTTCTTTGGAAGAAATCCATTTCTGTCGCCTCCACTCTTTGTCCCGTTTTGTCATTCACCCTGGTTGTCGTGTGGCTGTAGACAATGACAGCCATTTCATCTTTCAGAATTTTCCTCATAAAATACCTACAGATATGACACAGTTTCAATTTTTGAAGTCTTTTCATATTGATCAATGTTTTAGGATATGACTTGTGCGTTACTAATGGCTTTTCTTCATGTTTCTGGATAGCCCGTCTCGAAGGAAGACCTCAAGTTTTTTCATTGATATTGTACTTGACTGAAATTGTAGTGCGTCCTGATGGAGAAAATAAACGACGTCGAAAGCTCGTCGTGACCAAAAAACAAATTTTCTTACTGGCCTGAATTTATTTACATTGGAACTGTGACTTCAAGATCCCTATACGTGTACCTCAGCTAAGTACCTTACTGTTTTAAAATACTGTCTATACTTTTTTAAGCTTGTATACAATTCTATAAAGGTCTCGAAATAAATAGCTCAAAGTTGCTGATATATTGCAAAGTACAATGACAAAAAGTTGAGCTCCATCTACTGTTCAACGGGAAACAAGGTTTTGTAGGAAAATTAATCTGAACGAAGTTTTGAAGGCGTTTCAATAACTTTTATTCCTGATTAACTTATTTCATTTGAGATTCATAAATGAAATTGGGCTATACCAAGACTAATTTAATAGAACGAATTGGATTGGACTCTTCGATATCCTCTTAGCTCGTGAACTTTCTGGGAATGTACTTTATCACCACAGCAGATTGCAAAACTTTGAAGTGCACGCTGGGGTACTTATTTTTCTTCTTCATAATTAAATATCTCAGTAGGTATATCTAAGAGAATTATGGTTAATTGGGTAGATGTAGACATATTACTTACTGAAGATGTATGAATGAGCTATTAAGTATTTATAAGACAAGGGTCACTAGAATATATTTATACTTAACAATGATCAATTTATAAGTAAGAATTGAATATGGAGCGTAATTTCAAAGACAATATCAACATCATTGACGCTATTCCTATAAAGGCATTTGAGGATATGAGTGAGCATCACCGATATAAAACAGTTACAGCTATGTGATGACCGGTCACAAGAATGGCGTCACTTTAGGGTACTGTCATAATTACTAAAGACAAAAACGCATCAAGAACATGAAGAAAACGTAACCTTACTTCATCTTCTGTACTTTGCTATTATTCTGTATAAAGGTCCGGTTAAGCATCGACAGCGACTGGAGAAGGCAACACGGGATGGCAAACAACTTTATACAATAACAAATATTATTAATGAAAGTTATGATAAATTTACAAATGCAATCATAACAGCAAACCAGTATCTTTCTAAAAATATCAACAGTAGCAGATGCTTTAACAATAAGGGGCAGGTTGTTCTACATTTTGAGACCTTTAACCAGCATTGACTCTTCTGAACCTAAACATTTGTATATAAAAACTCTCTTTTGATCTAACGTTTTAATGTGCAATTCATATACTTATTTGAAAAATCAGATGGAAACTGATTATTGATAATTTTGTATAAAAGCATAAGTTCGCCTCTTGAATGATTTGGGGTATGCTTGAAAATTTAATATATTTTTCATTTCTCCCTCTATAGGAGCATAGTTGAAAACATTCACGTACACATTAATAGAATTTGTATGTTTTGCTTATTATCACTTGTGCATGTAAGCAGTCAGTAGTATGAGGTAAAACTATTGTATTGTAGATTTCCCTTCTGCACCAAGGGTTTAGATTGTCACAGGTTCTACAAAGACAAAGATTCTAGAGTTATAAAGTACCCGCATAGAGTTCCAAAATTATGATTTTCTATCCTAGACTTAGAATGTTCAAAAATAGCGCCTAAGCCGCCATCCTCAAATTCTCAATTGTCTCCTTTACGCCAAAATGGATCATGAATCAATTTCATTACCCAGAATTTCAGCCTACTGACATGACCTGTTCGAAAAATGGGTAGAGGTGGGGGCTTTAAGTGAAGCACTATAGATCTCTCCACGCGATACGAGGTAACTACTAACGCTTTAAAAACAGGTTTACAATATTTGGGGTTAAAATTTACTAACTTCGAAACCCATACAGAAATTTTGTGACATATGAATATTTAGTCGCAAAGCAAGAAAAAAAGATAAAGACGGAACAGTGATTCTAGGTCTGTAGCTGGAATTATTGTTTTGGACCTACAACCCTACTATTCTGGACTCTCCCGTTGCGAGGCCTCTGGGCCGTCACGACCAACAAATTCAAATAAGTTAGAAGGAGCATTGCACTGTTTATCGCTGAATTTGCGCAGCTTTAGTGCATATTCTTGACTAAATGCCAGCATTGTATTAACATAATAATAACACTTACCTGTGGAATCATACATCTTCATTAGACTTGTGCACAAGAATTATCTGCAGACACTTGCCTTTTTTAAAAATAAGTAATAAGTATTCGAATTTAATCATAGAGCTGCCAAAAAATTGGCTTATGACAAGTGCACTCTGATACAACAGATTATGAGAATAATGAGAGAAACAAATTCTTGACTGGCCCTATCTATTAGAATTTGTTGGTCACTACGAATTGATATTTCGCCTGAAAATCGGCAACTTTGTCCAGAAAGCGATCAGTACCTTGTATCGTTCGTATATACGCCACCAACCATTCAAATCTTCATTCTGATGTAATATTAAATGCAATGATAGTAGGTGCGATTTCCATGAAACCATTTCCTACCCGTCTAATGCAGATATCGAGGGAACGATAGATGGATGAGGGTGAATCAATACTTCAATGTGGCCTCTTTGGCTTTCTATGGGAAATCTGGTCAGCCACCCGCCAGTCAACGCAAATCACGGCAAACAATAACTCGGAATCATGACACGTCTCCATTCATTTCATTAATCCTCTGTAGACAGGAGATGCGAGGACGCTGGCTGCCTGAGCCAAAAAGGAAATTACTGTACGATGCAGCTTTGATTTTTTGTTGACATGGCTTACAGAGACTCTGATCGATAGATCCCATACTACCGCATTGCAAGTAGGTAGACTCAGTACCTTTCGCCTTTATTTGGGCGCGTTTCCTATTTGTCAATGCAATATAATGAACAATAAGGAATACAGCATATTGCTTGTCGCACCGATAGCGGCAAATAAGGAATTTATTCTATTTATCGGTGTTTCGTACTGTTTGTTACATCTCAACAACAAATAGGGCAGTTGGATTATACTGAAACTAAAAATATTTTCCGTTTATGAAATGTCAACGTCCCATATATTGAAATGTCTTAGAATTTTTGGAGGCCCCTCGTAAAGTGTTGTAAGCTCTGTCAAACAAGTTTTTACATCCATTTTATGCAAAATGATATGTTTCTAGGTTTTAAATGCCATTAAGCGTTTCATCGCAAAATCTACTTCGTCTCTAGATATGTAAATCAGGAAGCAACTCTTTTAAGGTGACTATCACACGATCAGTAATTACTATGGTCCGTACCATCACCGTTGATGATGATTGATGATTCCGTCAGTATCTGTGGATTTCTACGTAACTGTAGATCAGTAATTACTGCTATCCAGGCTACACGGTTTATAAATATCATAACCAATGATAAATACTGGCAGATCATAGTAAATTTTGATCGTTTAACATTCGCATGTCAGTATTTGGGGATACAGCTCCACAAGGGACAAGAAAACCACGCCCACCCTCTGACCCTCTCTTTCAGTTATTCTAATTTCTTGTTTCCAGAATTAACCCCTCGCCATGATCTTAACGTCCTTCAAAAGTGTTAACGAAATGGTAGGCAAAGCAAAAAATATCCTGGCCCCCAACTATCTCATACGTCTACAAGTTATCGCTCACGGACTTTCCATATACAAATTTACGACTACCAAAATTGTTAGTAAAAATGTGGGAATAAGGACAGTGTCCCAGAAATTGGATCGCCTCGTGTATTGATGGATAACCAGTGATAAGAGAGTCCTGATCAAAACTATACCACACCGCGTAGTGGGCTGACAAAGCCAGATGTGTGAAGGCGTCGATCGGCTAGCACATCAGCTCGAAGGCTCGCGGGTTCAAATCACGGCCTCGGCAGTCCTATTTCGGACTATCGACGTTGTGTCTGTATACATATGTACGCACCAGGTCGGTACAGGGCTAGATTATCTATCATCGCAACGCTAGAGCTGGTTTATTCAATAATCAGTTATCGATAAATGAGCATGTGGAGTTGTATAGTGTTGGCACAACAAAGTCGGCAAGAAGGACCACAGCTGTTCCAATTGTCAAGGTTCAGTTCTCCTCGTCTACTATTACAACAACTACTACTACTACTACTACTCAAGAATGTAACGATATGAAGAAAATCCTAATAAGAATGCTTACCAATTCAAATAATTTGCTTGCAAGGCATTAGTAAAAAAAATCTTACAGACCACAATACTTAATGCTCATTTAGCCGAAAAAGAAACCCAGAAACAAGCACTCTTTTCCGATGAAACCTCAACTGAAAGATCGTTTCCTTGTATTTCTGCTATTTACTCACTTTACTTAGTGCAGACGGACGGAAGTTTTTAAACAAGATTTATCGTCGAACCGGCTCTCCCCAAGATTTTAAGCGAAAATCGACCAACGCGTGCCGAAAGTATTAATCAAAGGGACAGGACTTGTTTCACCAAGTGTAAAGGGTTTTGGTCGATCCAGGAGCGGACTGCAGTACTAAACATGAACAAAGAGAAGCAGCAACCAATGCAGCAATTTTTTGCTCTTTCTCATGTACCTATACTTTCTAAGAACTTTACACCGTTACTATAATAAGGTACTCATCCGAGTATAATGTGTTGATACCTTCTAGCAGGAGAATAATTCTTTCCAAATGTACTAATAGACTGCTTTCAATTATCTCAAGGACGTTTGGAGAGGTGCATAGCGCACTCTTTAAAATAATTCCATTCCGGTTTTGTCTCGCTAAGAAAAAAAGGTTTGGGTTCTGTCAGTTCTGGACAGTAGCTCAAACATGTTGAACAGAATAGCAGCAACGAAGGCATCAACTTTTTGCGTTTACTCATGTACCTGTACTTTCCCAGACCTACACACCACCATTGAAAAGGCATTTATCTGAGCATATTGTGGAGAATGACTAATCTTGCATCAAGTTATCTCAAAGCATTTGGCATGGTGTATGACTCGCTTTACAAAAAAATCCATTTTGGTTACTAAAACGTATTCGAAAAGTGGACATTTACAATCGAAACGGTGTTTAGTTGACCACGGAGGCCTTACAGATTAGTTGTTAGACCAAATTATTTTGGGTACATCGTCTCAGGGAACACTTTGTCATCTTGGCCGATACCGTGAGTACATGTCCTAGATGCCTCACTTTTATACTGGCAGGCCTTCGGCGATCTAGCTCCCTTCGATCTCTCATCCTAAACGCGACGAACTTCGTATAAAAAAAAATACATCCACAAATGGCCGATCCGACCGCTCGTTTGTCACTAAGGTGAAAAAATCTACAAGACGAGACTATTCCTAGTTCTATTAACCTTAGGCAATTCAAAAATCGGATTAACAAACTTTCTTTGGAATCCTCATAGAAGCCGCGGTGTCCTGGTGTTTAGGCGTCTGTCTACGCGGCTGCTTCGGAGTAAAACAGTGTTTGACGTCCAGAGTAATATTGACCTGACGACTACTGACATCCAGCCTCACCAGGAGATCAACTCTCTCATCTCCTCGCACCCCTCTATAGCCGAAGATTTAAAACATGATTTGAACTGATATTAATAATAATAATAATTAATTGGTACTATTACACAAAAATGTGTTTGCACAGGTCAGTTAGAGTAGAACATAAAAGAGTAAGTAAAAACAACAAATAATACGAAAATAAGACAAACGTAAAACACCAAGTGGCAATGAAAGGTAGAAAAAACTTGATAAAACCAGGTTTAAAATTTAGATGAGCAATAAAATAAGATGGTTAAAAAACTGATAATAATGATAATTTTTTCATGTTTGTACTCAAAAGTCCTTACACACGTCTGGAAAACAATAAAATATAATACAAAAATGACACATACACAAAAAACACAAACAAAAACAAAGTAGTAAAACGAATAGTCAACAATTATTATGGAACAAGGTCGGTAAAATTATTATTTAAAAACTCATCTATGCTGTAAAAAGCTTTCATCACTAAACTCTGGGCGCTGAAGAAAGACATTAAACGTAAACAGTGATCAGCACGTGAACAGATCCCTCGAAAGCATCCACGGATATACTCCAGTCACTTTAGGTCTAAACATCCTCGGCAGTGTATTTCTAGTGAATCCACAGACCCTTTTTCGTGTCATCTTGAGACTAGAAAAAGGATGACTGTTAAAATAAGTTACCTTGCTCTTTCATGAGCTTCCAGTACAAAACATCATCGATATATTTTTGATGTAGGAACAACAAATTGGTTTAGAAAACATCCACTTTGAACCTAAATTGACTGGAGTAACATCGATCTACAGACAAATTCAAGGTCACTAGCAGTCGTCGGCGCTCTACGAATCTGCATAGGTTTGGACTTGTAAACGTGATTGTAGATGACACGACAGGCATCTAACAGTTAATTCACGCACAGGATTGCATTGCATACGCATTACGCATTCAGTAGCGTATACTCGTTTTTCGCGAGTGGAACGTTTTGCTTATATATTGCCTAAGATACGATGTCTGACACAGATACAGCCGACGAAGTGGTTGACATCAGCGCAACCCCACCCAAAAAAAGGGCTAAGAAGCTACATTTAAGTGCAAATGAAAAACAAATAATATTAAATATATACAAAAACCAAATTCAAGAAAAACCCGATTTGGTCGTGGACGAAGTTATATGTAAGGTAGCACATATTTCTGGAGTATGGCGGTCCAGTGTTTATAGGATCATTAAGGAATATAGGAGCACTCACTCACTTTCTGAGCCAAAACCGTATCCTGCAAGAAAAAGGATAACGGACGGAGTAGATAACTTTGACAGAACTGCCATCAGGAGGAAAGTGCATAATTTTTTCTTCCGAAATGAGATACCTACAGTAGATAAGATATTAAGATTAGTTAATGCTGATGAGGATCTTCCATCATTTAAAAGAACCACATTCCGAAAACTTTTGAAGGAACTTAATTTTCGATTCTTGAAACGGGGAAGAAACAGTATGTTAATAGAGAAAAATTTACTATTTGGACGAAACGTGGGTGAATGCTGGACATACTCAAGCGAAAGTTTGGGTCGAGAAATCAGTAACATCATCAAGGCAGGCTTTTCTAGACGGTCTTTCGGCTGGATTGAAAAATCCTGCAGGTAAGCTCCTTCATCTATCCGGCAATTTAATTTTGATAAATTCGGGCAAATAATATGCTGTGATAGCAGATAATGTGTGATATTCTCCAAAAATGGTGCATTCGCAGTGTAGTCATTAGGAAAAAAACTTCGACCCTCTTTTAAGCGTTATTTTGAAATTTATTATCATTTTTGGGTGCAGTCAATTTGCTTTGAATGGGTTTTGAGAAGTTGCAAACTTCAATTTTCTACGTTTTTCAGTTTTTGATCAGCATTCCGTGACTCTTAAATTCAGCTAAATGAACTCAATTGCCTCATTCCTTCAAATTTAATCAATCCATAGTGAAAGGAATAATTTATTTCCAGGAAAAGGCAAACGGCTGATCATTTGTCACGTAGGTAGTGAAGACGGCTTTGTTCCCGAAGCACTGTGGACCTTTGAATCAAAAAGACAGGGGACTATCATGAGGAGATGGACGGCAATTCCTTTGAAAATTGGTTCTCCAAAATGTTACTAAAGCTGGAGAATAACGCTGTTATTGTACTGGATAATGCCCCGTACCATTCTAGAAAAATAGAAAAAATTCCCACAATGGCAACTAAAAAAGCAAACACCACAACAATGGCTGGCCTCAAAACAGATCGATTTTGATGAAACAATGGTCAAGGGTGAATTGATAAGTATAGTCAATAGACATAAATACAAATACGATTTTAAAATTATCGACGAAATGGCCAAAAAACAAAATAAAACTGTCTTGAGACTGCCACCCTACCATTGTGAGTTGAACCCTATTGAGCTGATTTGGGCCAACATAAAGCAATACGTGGCGTCGAATAATAATACTTATAAATTTTCTGATGTTAAAAATCTCTTTCACATCGCAGTCAATAGAGTTACGGCAGAGGAATGGAAAAACTGTATCCGCCACGTTCGGGAGAAGGTTGAGGTCAAAATTTGGGATTTGGACAATGTCATCGATACCCAAATTGAACCTCTAATAATTCACTTAAACGATTCAGAAGATTCAAGTTCCTCTTCTGAATGAGTGCGCGCAGCTTACTTACTAATAACTAAAAAGTGTAGTTAACTCATTTGTGAATCTCTAACTGAAATTTACTGTAAAAGATAATAATTATCTTGTATGAAATTTTTGATGACTACCCATAATATCTTGATGCGGTCCTGTAATGTCTCCTGCGCCTAAACACTCACTCATGAGCAATATGCGTGTATTTGTTTGGGTTTAGTTTCTTTCTTCAGCGCCTAGAGTATAGATATCTTTTCACAGTTGCTTTAAAAATGGTTGAGTTGAGTGTTTGACGAAACTTGGGCAGCGCATTTAAAAATTTCACGCCGAAATAATTACTTCCGTGTCTAGTTTTTGATAGTCTCGTATACTCTGGTATTAATTCATTGTTGAACCTTGTGTTATAATTGTGAATCTCTTTCGGAGTTCTGTAATCATCGTAATCATTTTTAACGTGGATCAGACATTCCAGTATACATATGCATGGCACAGTTAAAATTTTTAGGTCGATAAATGTCATCTTGCACAACAAATTAAAACCAGGTTTAAAATTTAGATGAGCAATAAAATAAGATGGTTAAAAAACTGATAATGATGATATTTTTTTCATGTTTGTACTCAAAAGTCCTTACACACGTCTGGAAAACAATAAAATGTAATACAAAAATGACACATACACAAAAAACACAAACAAAAACAAAGTAGTAAAACGAATAGTCAACAATTATTATGGAACAAGGTCGGTAAAATTATTATTTAAAAACTCATCTATGCTGTAAAAAGCTTTCATGACTAGATATCTTTTCACAGTTGCTTTAAAAATGGTTGAGAGTGTTTGACGAAACTTGGGCAGCGCATTTAAAAGTTTCACGCCGAAATAATTACTTGCGTGTCTAGTTTTTGATAGTCTCGTATACTCTGGTATTAATTCATTGTTGAACCTTGTGTTATAATTGTGAATCTCTTTCGGAGTTCTGTAATCATCGTAATCATTTTTAACGTGGATCAGACATTCCAGTATACATATGCATGGCACAGTTAAAATTTTTAGGTCGATAAATGTCATCTTGCAACACTGTCTGAAATGTAAGTTTGCTGTTATTCTCAAGCATCGTCTCTGAACAGCAAACACCTTCGATACATGACATGAATGACCCCAAATCATTATGCAGTATTGCAAGTTAGATTGGAAGTAAGCATAATAGGCTGTCATTAAAGTCGATTTTGATATGTAGGTATTTAAACTACGTATCATATATACTAAGTGAGATATAAATCCGAACACCCAGTTTAAATGGTTTTATTTTAATAAAATGTTATATAAGTACTTAATGAAGCATAATAAGTAAATGATAAAAATTTCAAAATGATTGCACTGCTTTAAAGCCCTTTGACCTTTAATAATGTGTGGATGCACCCTGATGTGCTACGCATTCTCCAACGCGCCTAGGCATGCTTCTGATCAGGTGGTCAATGTCCTCCTGTGGTATCTCATTCCAGGCAACCACCAACTCCTCTCGAAGTGCTTCTAGAGTCTGAGAAGGACGTTGAAAATTGAGCAATCTCCTACCCATCATATCCCACACGTGTTCAATTGGGAATAAGTCGGGAGATCTTGGTGGCCATGGTAACAATGTGACATCATTATGTTGAAAGAAGTCTATTGTGACTCTTGCAACATGTGTTCGGGCATTATCTTGTTGGAAAGTTGGATCTGCCAGGGTGTCAAGATAGGGTAAAAGATGGGGTTCTAGAACTTCGTGGATATAACGCTGCGCGTTCATGTTACCTCTGATGGAGATTAAAGGTGACCCGGAAACAAAAGCTATAGCACCCCAAACCATAACTCCAACAGTGTGATGAACATGTCTTTCAACAAAAAACTGTGGATTCCTCCTTTCACCACGTCGCCTTCTAACCCTGGCACGACCATCGTGCATGCCTAAACAAAATCGAGACTCGTCACTAAAGACAATACTGTTCCATTCCTGATCCCAGAGTGACCGTTGCCTGCACCACTCAAGGCGATTACGTCGGTGTTCTCGAGTTAAAGGGAGGACCCAGTGTGGCCGGTATGAAAACAAGCCAAAACTTCTCAATAGGTCTTCCGTTTTCTGCAAACCGTTCATTTGCAATGGACCTGGTAGCGGAGAAACGGTCCCTTAAGGCCAATAATCTTAGGCGGCGATCTTCACGGTCTGTTGTTCAACGGCGGCGTCCAGTGCCCCTTGCTCTTTGCGTACGGCCTTCTCGAAGCCATGCCTGACATCACCTAACCACAGTGTCTACACTTTTTTGCACTCTAACTGCAATTGCCCGAAAAGAAAGTCCAGCTTGCCGAAATCCCACTATACGGCCCCTATCAAACTCACTAAGTTGACGAAATCGTACAGGTCTCCGTACTCTAGGCATCGTAACCGATCGTAAAGGATGTCAAGAACCAAAATCCGCCAACGTTGATTCTTTACTGCGGCTGAAATATTCATTTTTAGAGCGTTAGTGAATTAAAAAAAAAAACAGTATAAAAACCGGAATATCCAACTGGTAAGGCTGAAAATTTTTTCACTTGTTATTTACAGTAAGATACATTCACCAACTTTTATTAAAATAAAACCATTTAAACTGGGTGTTCGGATTTATATGTCACTTAGTATATGTTATTTTAGATAACTTCTTCCTAAGGGCAATAGTGCGTTTCCCGAATAAACGTTTGGTCCACGAACGGCTGCAGGATGCAGTTAGATTCCGGTAGATTCTAAAACGCTATTTATTGACGTTGCCGTGAGCCTTTTGAGGTCTCAAAACTGTGTTGGGCAAAAGTTCGACTTTACAAAATAGATACACCACTATAACCGGTAAGATTCTAGGTATGGCAAAAACTGGAACTTTACTGTCTTCGCCTATGTCCGCACGGCCCTGTACAGTCTTCGTAACGCGTATCAGCCTACAAAGTTTGAGATCGTAAAGTGCGGCTGGGCCGGTTTTTGGCTACTAAATAGAGTGGTGACTTCGCCTTATGGCCAAAGTTTCAGACTATAATATGTCGGTCTGAAAGGATGGCGAAAGTTGTAGGGTATTGGACTGAGGTTTTTCAAGCAACTCCGGCACGGTTAATTAAGCAGCTAATCTAGCGAAAGTCAGGTCCGTTACCGACTAAACTAGAATGAATGCATTAGTTCTTTATACTTGAGTAACCACAAATGTAAGCCAAGATTCATGACAGTAGTGCGGGTGTAGAAGATCGGTAGGATTAGGGAAGCCTATTTTGATTTACGTTGCTCAGCTACCTTCAATAGGCGAAAAAGGGGAGGTGTGAAGGTCCAAACATCGGAACTAAGCAACATGGCAGCGCTGACACTCAAAGACGATGGTTGACAGGTATACAGGGTTATCCAAATTAAGTGTCCACCATTAGTAACTTTGTTATTAGTGAAAATACAGAGTTGTTTGAATTAGCAAACTAGTAGCATTTTTAACGCTGGTAAAAATGAGAAATAAAAAAAAACAATTGAGAGTCGTTATTTTGATTTTTTTCAGTAAAATAACATTTTTTTAAATGGAAACCCCTGTATATTATATTTTTTTCTGTTAAAGCATCAAATTTTAAACAAAAAAGCTTACAATAACTTTTCTCCTAGGTTACAAATTGTTGAAGTTATGGCCTCCAATCTGAAACAATTAAATTGTATCGACAAACTTTATTTTCAACATCAACTTATAATCTTACAAAATACAATAACAATTTTTTTTAAAGAGGATGCTCGAAAACACCACCTTGTTCTTCAATACATTTTTGGGCACGTTTTTCAACTGCTCGAACTGTCTTAAGTATGGTCCTACCATCTATCTGGGTTATCTTTTCCCTAACTGCAGTCTTTAACGCGTCAAGGTTATCGTACCTTCGCTTGTAAATTTGGTTCTTTAAGTAACCCCACAAGAAGTAATCAAGTGGGTTTAGATCTGGTGATCTGGGAGGCCACTGTATTGGGCCATTTGTTCCTATCCACTGATCATTAAAAGTAGTACTTAGAAAATGATAAGTACCTCTGGAGTTGTGGGCAGGTGCGCCATCTTGCTGAAAATGCAGATGATGTCTACTTATAAGATCCAATTCGTCTAAGAAATTAGTCAGAATTTCTGACATAAATTCCACATATCTTTCACCAGTTAGGGTTCCCTCATAGAAGAACGGGCCAACAATTTTTGAACCAATTATACCGCACCAAACGTTGAAACTGAAACGGACTTGTGGGCCTCTTGGATGTACTAACAAAAGATTTTCTCTTGACCAATAATGGTGGTTTTTTCTATTAAACATTCCAGAATTTGAAAATTTTGATTCATCTGTCCATAAAAGGTAACGAAAGTTATTTACATTTTGGCGACAGAAGCTAAGATACCAATGGCAAAAAACAAGTCTTCTCTCTGGATCCCCTGCCAAAAGCGTTTGAACTGGTCGGTACTTATACGGAATAAATTTGTATTTTTTTAAAACCCTTTGAACAGTACCATAACTGAAATTAGAGTCCTTGAGAATATCTGCTATTGAATTCTCACGATAAGCTTCAAAATATCCAATAACTGCAATTTCCGTGGCCTCGCTTATTATGAATTCTTTTTTTGCCCTTGTTTTAGCAAAAACATTTTTGTTGCCCCTAAATTTTCGATAAAGTCTCAGAAAATATCGTTCATACGGTTGAATGCGAGCGGGATATAATTCACTGTAGTATTCTCTTGCTCTCAAGGAGGATTTTCTGCACACTAAATAGCATTCTAACATATCACACTTTTCTTCATGGGAGAACATTTTTCTTTAAATTAATGACACAATAAAGCTTATAAACAAGTATTTACACTAATGTTTGACATTATTTGATTTTATCATTGTTTTCCAAAGCCTTCTAGTTGCGAGTATGTCCAGTTTAACAATTTGTCGCTTATCTTAATGCTGTCAAATCGCGAACGCCATGTTGTTTTCATAGCCGTCTTAATATTATAGTACTGCAAATAATTAAAAATATTTATCGTTATTTTGACTTTAGCGGAAAAGTCATTATGAACTTTTTTGTTTAAAATTTGATGCTTTAACAGAAAAAAATATAATATACAGGGGTTTCCATTTAAAAAAATGTTATTTTACTGAAAAAAATCAAAATAACGACTCTCAATTGTTTTTTTTTATTTCTCATTTTTACCAGCGTTAAAAATGCTACTAGTTTGCTAATTCAAACAACTCTGTATTTTCACTAATAACAAAGTTACTAATGGTGGACACTTAATTTGGATAACCCTGTATACTGATAAGTGGCTGACGTCGCCACCGTACGTAGCAACGGCTTTTACTTGGATTGGGTATCTTCTGGTGAGAGATTTATTTTTATACTCGCACGACCACGAAGGCCTGAGGCCTAAAAACCCGTTGGTACCGTGGAGCTCTAAGGAGAGGGCGAATCATCACATGGACTCCAGTGAGGAAACACGTGTGCCTATGACCTACACACATTCTCCCTCCAGAGATCCGCCGGGTGGTACCTCCACCTTCGACAGCATACCGTCTACCACATAGAAACAATCACAACATCCACAGCTAAGAGAAAATAGTGTATGAATGTATATGAGATATTTCGGAGCGACACCAACTTAAACGCCTCGTTTGAAGAGGGCATAAAATGCTTTTCGTTATTATGAGATTTTCAAGTCACCTTTAAAGATATTGCAAGAAGATAAAAACCTGATTCTACATAAATAGATGCTTTATAGAATCGTATTCTTATTTTAGGTAAAATAGAATTACAACAATATACAATTTTGAATTAAACATTTGAAAAAGTAGAATAGCAATTCTCTTCACAAAGCGCTTAACTTCGATATGCCCAAATTAATTTCTTGTTGTGTATCTCGAGTTATGCGAGTACTGCGGATGCATGATTTACATTTGGCAGTACTGGAACCTTATAGCTAGCTTAGTGGATCTTCCTGTAAAGTGCATTACCGATGGACATTTATTTCGACTCTGCACAACGTGTGGGCAATAGATGGCAAAAAAAACTTTAGATCTAGTAAACAGATAACCCAGCGGCTGCTGTGGGGCAACAGAAGAGAAGTTGGTAATGTAGTAATTTGATCTGACTAGTTTGACCCTGTTCTGTTGAATAGAATCTGCAAGTATCGGACCAGAAAATATCCCAGTTGAAGGCGTTTATATACGATTTGCTGAATTCTACCTCAACGCCTGGACCAACGCGATGCAGATACTAGCTAGCAAAGTGTTAGTAATGTTCTCAGTCATGTGGACTCAGTGTTATGCACCTTCCGGGGTATCATCAGGGTGTAAAATCAAACAGACACAGTAACCAACGCTGTCCTGAAAGCATTCACCGAGAGTCAACAGCGGCAGTCAGTGTGGCGTGGATGACATTGCATACCTGCTCGTCCTCTGTAAGTGAAGGATTCCGTTGCCTCCCAATCAAGATCCAATTCTGCGCATCCAAATAAATTACGTTCCGGCTTTCCGGCCAGCTCCGGTCTCGACTCGGGTAATGGAGGCACAGTTTGTCGTGATAGAATTTAACCAGACGTCACATCACGTCTGCATGCCTGACCCAGGTCGATGGATTAATAATGGAATCGTCGTTTGGATCGTTGCGCTTGCACTAGACACTCATCTAACACCAGAAAGCATGTGGTTGGTTGATTTTGCATCCGTCCATGACGGGACATTTTTTATATAGAATGGGGAGTCATCTGATACCTCATCTTAAGTCCCTTAACAGTACATTATAACCTTGGAATGCTATCAACAAAAATGGGAGACTGCCGGACTGTCAAGGTTGAGTGCCTTTGTACATTGAATTAACTACAACTCAACAACTAATAGTTGAAATTTTCTTGGCATCCACTAGTTTTTTAAACGCAAAAGTGATATACTATCGCATTTTAATAACCATTTGTTGAATTATAAGGCACTTACAACCTACAAAAATGCTCAGCTTAGACAGCTCGCCAGTTCTTCATTTTGGAAGATTAAATTTCTGCTCCAGAGTTACAAAGTACCGATAATGAACTTCAGATCAAGTGGCTATGACCCCTCATTCCATTGAAGAAATGTTCCAGATTGGTGCTTGGCCACTACCTATATATTGCCTTCCAACATAAAAACCTTCAACTTAACCAAGTCATGATTTACTCTGAAGAGAGAGAGAGAGGCACATATAGTATGGCTATCTGCACGCCAGTATGAGCTAATAAGCTTTTACAAGTAGGGGGTTTAGTGTGATGTTACCGACACTCATCTAGTTCGTCTATTCTCAGGTTTGTATAGCGTGGTTATCACAATGTAAATTACCGTATATGGATAACAACCCAATATCAATAAATTGAAGCCACAAGTGGAAAAAGCTGTCGTGTAACATTTTTTTAAATAATTGCTTCTTTTGAATTAAACTAACCTTAAGGAGTGATTATTTTATTCTTTGATAACATTGTTGCAAAAACAAGATAATAAACTAATTAAACTAAATATTTAAAATGCCAATAAAGTAAAAAGTCCCAATAACGAATGTTTAAAGTCAATTTTCTGGATACAATGATTTCGTTACATGACACCTTTATCCACTTGTGACTTCAATTGTACGTAAACTGGTTTAATGAACCCGAGACAAGTATTATACTTTGCTATTCTAGCTAGCTCCATCAGGAAACGATTAAAACTTAATTTAATTGTTAATTAATATAGTTTAATGTAATCTACCTCTGAAGATGCTAAAATTTGAGTAAGTAGCATGTCGTGTGTTAAATAACCTAATTTCGTGAATGGTAAAACTGTTGTAGTAATATCCAAGCTCAATTCCTGTGTCAACTCACAAGGCGACATTCACCGTCTTACAACAATTGAGCATGTTCCCTTTCAAAGCATCCGAGGTCATGCAAACAAATGACATCCAGAGGATTCCGCCCCTTAATGCCATTATGATCTGTGTTCCCATTGGTTAGAAATGTTTGCGTTAAACTAGACGGCTTGTTGACGGAACGAAACGTACACAGTATGTGAACAGCATGTTAATTAAAAGACAGCGACTACAAGATAGCACCAAGAGCCATCTATCACCAGAATCGACCACTGCGAAAGTAAAAAACAGTAGAATCTGTGTTGGAACTGTATGCCTGTTCATCACTGTGACCACTGGATGCCTCCGACTCTAATGCTTCAGTAGATACGGTCTACTCGCCATTGAACAAGCTAGGTAATATAGCTTTCGCTTGTCCAACCACAGATGGCCAATCAAGGACAGCTGTTTCGTGCTCTTTGGGAACTCTTCAGCATGATGCAGGTTTGGTCTTAGTGGATAACGAACGAAAGCTTAAGAACTCATCTCTATACAGAGTATAAGGTATATCGCAATAAGACAAAGTGCCATCTATCACCAGAATCGACTACTGCAAAAGTGAAAAGCAGCACGCTGTCTGCTGGAACTTTCTGTATGTATTTCAAAGACTAAATAAACAAAGCTTAAACGTCAAATTTTGTACTTACTTGAAAATTAAATGAAACAAAAAATAGCCATTCCTTTTTGGAAAGGAATCAAGAACCTGAATCCCTTACCTTCTTTGCGGTATGGTACAACTTGCATTACGCGACTGACAGTCAATTGTACGGAGATTGGTCATGTTATGCAAAACATCCGAAATGCGATTGATAACACTAAACAAATTGCGGGTGTTTGGAAAAATGAATACCAACAAATATTTCGTTTGGCACTTAGTTTAAAATATCTTCGCTCTGCCAGGTTTCTATGTTGCCAGCATTTTTTTATAAGTAAATTGAACTGCTGCGCATCAGACGTCAGCAATACCTAAAAATTTATCAAATCTCGCTTGGTAAGTTATCCATAATGCGGACCAACTGATGATATAGCAGTGCGTGGGACATGCAGAGTCAACCCTCCTGATGCCATTTTTTTAATGTATTCTCTACGATAGGAACTTTCATAAGTTGCCCATTCGCTGGTTTTTGTATAATTTATCTGTTAAGAAAACAAAAAGGAATAGTAAAAAATATCTCCTTCGAGCCGGATTTGAACCAGCGACCTATGGATGTCTACATTGTATGATTCCACTACAGTCCACCGCTCTACCAACTGAGCTATCGAAGGTTGGTGTTTTTTTTGGAACGCTACACATATTGTGTAAGTTTGGCAAAATCAATACCAACAAATATCACGTTTGGCACTAGCTTAAAATATTTTTGCTCTGTCAGGTTTCTATGTTGCCTGCAAGTAAATTGAACCGCTGCGCACCATATGGTAGCAAAGCCTGAAAATTTATCAAATAACGCTTGGTCAAGCTATGACTTGACGCCAATTTTTTAATGTATTATTACACAAGCAGCCCATTTGTTAGCTGTTGCATGATTTATCTGTTAAAAAAAACAAACAAAAAAATAGCAAAAAGAAGTCTCCTTCGAGCCGGATTTGAACCAGCGACCTATGGATGTCTACGTTGTATGATTCCACTACAGTCCACCGCTCTACCAACTGAGCTATCGAAGGTTGGTGGTGTTTTTTTTTTGTAACGCTACACATATTGTGTAAGTTTGGCAAAATCAATACCAACAAATATTACGTTTGGCACTAGCTTAAAATATTTTTGCTCTGGCAGGTTTCTATGTTGCCTGCAAGTAAATTGAACCGCTGCGCACCAAAAAATGGTAACAAAGCCTGAAAATTTATCAAATAATGCTTGGTCAAGCTATGACCTGACGCCAATTTTTTAATGTATTATTACACAAGCAGCCCATGATTTATCTGATAAAAAAAAACAAACAAAAAAAATAACAAAAATAAGTCTCCTTCGAGCCGGATTTGAACCAGCGACCTATGGATGTCTACAATGTATGATTCCACTACAGTCCACCGCTCTACCAACTGAGCTATCGAAGGTTGGTAAGCGTTGTTCTTATCTCCTATCGCGTTACTGCTGCGCTGATTCGCCGCTCGAGATATAATTATAACAAACACGTTTAGTGAAAGTATTCATTCGAGTGTGCCAGATACGTGGGTAACGAGAGATGTTCGAAGAATGCTGTGACCTGGATGTTTTTTAATCATATAATTTTAATTAAGCGGTAGTTATCCTACAGGAGAATCATCAGATTGCGCTGAAACTGCAAAACCAGGTATGCTGAATTTAAACTCACATGATTCTTCCTAATAGTACATAGTAACTGTGTCATAAATCATACCAAAGAGTCAACAATTTTCGTAGGTAGGACAGAGTGATGATAGTGACAAAATTAGGCAGAGAATAATATGTTTGACCTTCCAACGGTTCTTCATATTATGCATTCGACTACTTGTTTCTAGGGATCTCTGCTACTTCCACTTTTTTTCTTTGAAAGTGATTCAGAGGCATTTCCTTATATAGTTATTGTTCTATGTCAAGCCAACCTCCAACCATCTGTTGAGGTCATGGTGCAGAGCTACTGGGCAAACCCCACTCCTGGAATGCAATGAAGATTATCTTATCACCATATCCGCCCTCTTTCAATAATGCTATCAGCAAATCAACATCCGCACAGCCACACACCTGTCTCGTCTGCTAGAAAATCTCTTTGTGCAGTACTATTTATTGCTCATCATAAATTTCATTCATTGTTTCTCCTGCGGCCCTTCCCCAATTCATTCAACATTTTCGCCAATTTGCATCACACCTGTGCTATGCAATACCAAACCGACACTGATATCAGACTACATCTTCGAAATGTAAGCTCTAGCAATGCCAGAAACACATGCGACTAAGGCGTCGCGAATCAAAATACAGAATTGAGAGGTGAACGAAGTCTCGGATGGCTCTGCAGACTTTCAGGCCTGTAGTACCTCCACTTGATACCTTGCAGAGCCTAACAAATACTGACTAGAAAGAAGGAGCAAGCACGCGGTAGTTTGGCAGTGGTTGACACTTAGATTTCTAGTGTTTCAGTCATGTGCCAAAAAATAGTAGAGGCTTTTGGGGACTGCAACAAGGCAGTTTAGGCTGAATAAAAGCAGATAGTCTTTCTCGGTAAATATTGATAAGTAGTCATCTGCGTTGCGAAAGGACATGTACCTCAACGGTGGGATACCAGGACAATTATAAGATAATCTTAATTTTGTTCATTCCACTTAATTTTCCGAGTGCTAAATCTCAATCCAAGATTTGACTGCAAATGTTGATAGCTAACACAACGTTGAATACTGAATACTGAGGGGCCAACTGGAACTTCCACATACGAGTGAAAGATTCTTAGGAAACGACCTCACTTTTGCGTCTACTAATTTCAACGGAACAAGCTGCGGTTAACTAAATCACTAATTCTGTAGCGTTAACTTTACTTCTCGAAATTTATCCCTGTCTCAAAAATAACTATACTATAAGTGACATATAAATCCGAACACCCAGTTTAAATGGTTTTATTTTAATAAAAGTTGGTGAATGTATTTATCTTACTGTAAATAACAAGTGAAAAAATGTTCAGCCTTATCAGTTAGACATTCCGGTTTTTATACTGCTTTTTTTAATTCAATAACGCTCTAAAAATGAATATTTCAGCCGCAGTAAAGAATCAACGTTGGCGGATTTTGGTTCTTGACATCCTTTACGATCGGTTACGATGCCTAGAGTACGGAGACCAGGTCCATTGCAAATGAATGGTTTGCAGAACACGGAAGACCTATTGGCATGCGAAGTGTTTACCGACGAATGAGAAGTTTTGGCTTGTTTTCATACCGGCCACACTGGGTCCTCCCTTTAACTCGAGAACACCGACGTAATCGCCTTGAGTGGTGCAGACAACGGTCACTCGGGGATCAGGAATGGAACAGTATTGTCTTTAGTGACGAGTCTCGATTTTGTTTAGGCATGCACGATGGTCGTGCCAGGGTTAGAAGGCGACGTGGTGAAAGGAGGAATCCACAGTTTTTTGTTGAAAGACATGTTCATCACACTGTTGGAGTTATGGTTTGGGGTGCTATAGCTTATGGTTCCAGGTCACCTTTAATCTTCATCAGAGGTAACATGAACGCGCAACGTTATATTCTCGAAGTTCTAGAACCTCATCTTTTACCCTATCTTGACACCCTGACAGATCCAACTTTGCAACAAGATAATGCCCGACCACATGTTGCAAGAGTCACAATAGACTTCTTTCAACATAATGATGTCACATTATTACCATGGCCACCAAGATCTCCCGACTTATCCCCAATTGAGCACGTGTGGGATATGATGGGTAGGAGATTGCTCAATTTGCAACGTCCTCCTCAGACTCTAGAAGCACTTCAAGAGGAGTTGGTGGTTGCCTGGAATGAGATACCACAGGAGGACATTGACCACCTGATCAGAAGCATGCCTAGGCGCGTTGGAGAGTGCGTAGCACATCAGGGTGCATCCACACATTATTAAAGGTCAAAGGGCTTTAAAGCAGTGCAATCGTTTTGAAATTTTTATCATTTCCTTATTATGCTTCATTAAGTACTTATACAAAATTTTATTAAAATAAAACCATTTAAACTGGGTGTTCGGATTTATATGTCACTTAGTATACATCATTCACATCGCAACGCAGAGAGTATTTATGTCCTGCGATGCACATCGGAACATTGTTTCTAAAGAAAAGAATGTACGCTAATGTACTGGTTTGATAATTTCGTAGCATACTCAAAATCGTGCACTGAATTTACGTAATTTTTTGGTACAGTTGGTACAGATTTTCTGTTGGTTTCAGTCTCCATAAAGCTACTGTCTGTTGTGACAAACAATTTGCACTCAGAGATCTCAAAAATCTGGATTGGTTCCTCCTCCACATTTGTTTCTGGTTGATATCTTCACCATATACAAACTTTGTGTGTTTAATACTCTACGTCGATACATGCGATTCTTATCTCTATATTTACAATATCTAATAACCTGTCTTGAACAAAAATTGGAATCGCCAATGTTTTCTTGCATATATCCACCGTATTGATTTCACTACTGTCAATAGCTGTTCTCAGGTGACGTTGTCGTTCCTTTTCGTACGTCGAAAATTCTCGTATTTCTTCTCGCTCGGTGGGTCGTTTACATTAAAAAGGAGAGAATTTATTCCATTCCTTCGCCATCTTAAATTATATTCGTTTTAAGGTAGGTAAAGAAAAGCCATAGTCGATAATGCACTGGCGTAGTCACAATAGATAAATCGCTTTCACATTTCATCCAGGGACCCAATTCTTGTAAGAGAGAAAATAGAATAACAAATAAAAAGTGTTCTACTAACCACTATAACAGCTTTTGATGTGTGTTTTGACGTTTAACAAATATGTTTATAGATTTATCTATTTTCATATGCTATTAAACCTTTTATCATAAAGTAAACAGCGTCTTTAGAGATGAGACCGATGTACGAAGCAAGGCTGGACCTTCTCTCCCAAAAATTACTTCAAGGGTGACTATTTTATGAATGGTCAGGAAGGCAAGAGAACCATGCCTGCTTTCTCTCAGTGATTCTAGTCACTTGTTTTCAACAGAACGGGTCCTGCAAGAAATCGGTTATATTCAGTAAAAAATTATATGTACAGTGAAGATGTTTGGGTATAGCACTTGTAGCTTAGTGCAGGGGGATGTAACCTTTTGCCAATTTCCAGGGAGCCCAAAAACAAGAGATTCATACCAACTATATCGGAAGCACATAGCAGAATTCTGCCGTAGTTAGGTAAAAGCCAGTAAATATTACATAGCTTTATAGAGAGTAATTTCAATGCGATTTTGGGTCAAAATTGATGTCAAGGCTTAAAATAAATGACTTTACGTCTCTAACTGTCCGAAATAGGAAAGCAGTAACATGTGACTTACTGCATTATATTCTGTGAAACAAATTTACCTTTATTTAATTTCACACAAAAGTAAATCTTACCAATACTTATTAATTTAATCTAACAACTATATATAATTACATTAAATTATTGTAAAAAAAAATTATAAAAGTAAATTAAAAAGAGCCTGTTTATAATATTCAAATGCTCGATTGATTTTATGAACTTAAATAATGAATTGATACAGAAAAGAGGTACCATCAAATTTTTAAGACTGACCATTGACCATAGATCAAAAAAACATTGTTTACGCTTTTTTTCGATGATAAAAGAAGGCTTCCTGATTACACTGCTATTGAGATGAAACAAAATACAGAACGTACTCGCGAAATCATTAAAATAGAATCTACCAACAAAATCAAATATCTGGGCGTACTTTTGGATACGCACATGAAACGAATTTATCAAATTGATCTTACTACCTTGAACTTGAGACATCTGTTATTCTAAATAAAATATCTAAGTAATTATCTGGATCAAAAAAAAACATGAAAACTATTTACCAGGCTCTCGTGGAGTCTAGATTGCGATATGGTTTATTAGCTTGGGGTGGAGCTCTTCTAACCGTTCACTTAAGGTATTAGAAAAACATTTTTTTTAAATAATTCATAATTAAAGCTGACTTTATCAGTCAGATCAGCTGAATAGAGATGCAGAAACTTCGGTAGTTATTTTCGTTCAGTATGTTGGTATATCAATTTAAAAACACATATACGTTGGTGCCGATACAATGTCTTATTCGACTAGGAACAAAATTGATAAAATACGCAGAACTCCTTTATCTACTAAACAAATAGGACAAAGATGCTATACGCATCTCGCAAGTCGGTTACATAGCTTTCTGGCTGATGAAATAAAAAAATAGCTTCGTTATCAAAATTAAAAAAAGGAATAAAGAAAAGGAACAAGAACAAGTCCACA
This sequence comes from Acanthoscelides obtectus, assembly GCA_963669975.1. Taxonomy (NCBI): domain Eukaryota; kingdom Metazoa; phylum Arthropoda; class Insecta; order Coleoptera; family Chrysomelidae; genus Acanthoscelides; species Acanthoscelides obtectus. The sequence goes on along the minus strand of CAVLJG010000003.1, from coordinate 41,041,916 downwards.
GAATCATAGAAAATAGGTAAAATTTTTCATTTACATTTAGTGTGTCAGGTGGAAATTTAAAAGATCTGTTATCAATTTTATACTATAAATAATATAAATGTTTGATTCGTTTATTATGTTTTTTTTATCGATAAATTTCATTAATCTTTCCTTTGTCTTTAGTACCATCTAAAAAATGTAGATGTTTTAACAATCATTAAATAGGTAATATTTCTATTTTTTAGATGTAGGTTTTTAAAATAAAAAAAAAATGGTTGACGCCTTGTATATTTCATTAGCTTTTTCTATAAATATTCAATGTCATATAGGTGAAAATGTGCTAGCAGGGCAGTGATAAGTTGAAAGTCTTCGACCTCAATGTCTATATTTCCCCACAAGCATTTGCTTTTTGTGGTGTTGTGTATGTTTATTGCGGGATATGCTTTTTTCTTTTGCACCTAAATTGTATTTTTTCTGCAATAAACATTATTATTATTATCATTACTGTTTGCAGTGTAAAGAGTATTATTATTAACTGTAAAGAGTTAGAAGTGTCGAGATAATACCAGAAAAACTGTTTTTTCCAGTAACAGAAAAGCCATGATTTTGTAGCTGTTGTTTATGAAAACAGGACTAGGCATGTGTTGTGTGAGAAATAAAGAGGATATAGTGTTTATTTCGTGCACGAAGGAATTGTACGACAAGGAGAGGTTTATAGTGTCTCAACATCCAGGTACTTTTTCATTGTGCGTTGCTGTATGTCTGTGCGATAGGAAGGGTTTGCTATGTAAGCAATATCTCAACAGTATAAGAAATGGAAAAACTTACCGTCAAGAACGCTCGCCGCTAAAAGCTATGGCGATAAAGTCTGATACTGAAAGAAAACGTTAGATGTTCACAGTTGAAGTAGTAATGTTTAAGTGGTAATACTGAAGAACTATAATTATTACAAGCGCACATAACATGGAATCGAATGCAAATGTGTATAGCGAATATTAATAGGAATCAAGGATTTTTAACGTGTCATCTCATCTTTTTGAATTCTGAGCACTAGCCTTTTGGCGCTTTTCAAATTCTCAAAAGCAAGTGCTGATAAAGCATTTGCCTCATGCCAGAAGGCAGAAATAAAGGTATAACGAGGTGGTGTATACATCATAATGATAATGGATCGCGTGAGTCTAGTTGAGTAGTTTCGCTTCCTTTGAAAAAAACAATCGCTGTGGTGTCCTTCCACTGGGATACTCAGAATCCACAAAAGTCCAGCTGTGAACTCTGAGTGTTTCTGCGGAGGGCTTGGAGACAGCCAAAATTTAGCGTAACTTAGAAGTTACACCGAACATTTTATGCACAATTGTTAATCTTGAAATTTTTTATCTAAAAAAAGATTTCGGCTCATTTATTCCGGAACTCGCAGAATACAGTCGTACCCCTTTACGAACGATTAGATAAGCATGTCATGTAACACGTCTGTGTGTTTGATTCAAATTATCAACATCACTTTTCGGACTTTCTCCTGGCCTCATGTCCGTCTTGTAGTCTAATTAGTCATATTAGACGAAGACACCCCTGGTTTGCGAAATAATTGTAAAGTCTGGTTTTATTGCTGCAAGTTGCTCAAGAGGGTATCCAAAACATGGTCGCATAAAATGGGTACACCAATTCTTGTGGGACAACTTTTTATTCGACAACGAAGAATGAAAAAACGTGTTTTTTGAGATTCAATTGAAGGTGTCGGCATATAAGATGGGAAATCGATAAAAACGATCAAAGGTCGAGTCGTGTTTACTGGCAATGTGGAGAATTTTATGAATATTGCTTAGAGTTTTTAGGAATGGAAATTAGGGGTTTCTAGCCTAAAATATTTACAGATTTTTAGAAAAAAAATAATGTTTACTGCAAATAACCAGTTTTGCAAATAAATATCTAAATAAATTAGTTCAATAACAAACGTAAGGAATTTTATTCATGAAAATGAAACTGCAACATTTTAATAATATGAATAAAATGTGTAAGCGTCAAAAAAAAAGACTCATGCTCAAACGAAAAAACAGTCATTCTCGGCATTTTGGCAATTTTCCAAACTATCAACGGTTTCTTCTGGTGAGGCAGAAGCTGTCTTCAAGTGTTCTTTGTAAAAATTCAGTTCAGGAAGGCTTCTCCAATTTGCTCCGTAGTAGTTGGAAAGGAGAACATTGGTAGTTGATTTATCCCCCTTTATTCCTTTTCCCAGTGGTAATTTCTCAGGAGCCATTGAAGGAAGGGAACATTTTTTTTTACAAATGCTTCTAGCTTGTCCAACGTCACTGCAGTAATTGGGCTCACCTTTAACTAGAACATTTTTGTCTTTTCTGTAAAAAATAAACCGCTTTGCCTTATTGAATTCAAAGTGCCATGAACTAGGCAGCTTAATCACTCGTTTTGCTTGTGTTCTCCAATCAAACACATCCCAATCGATACCGATTTTCCGTATAGTAGAATGATTTCTAATTAAATGATCGTAGCCACTAATTTCCACGATAACAGGCATTTTTTTAATGTCTTTTTCTATAAGGCCGAAAATGCGATCAGGCGGAATAAAGGAATGACCGACGATCGGAAAAATCAATTCAATTTGTTTAATATGTTTCGGCGATTCTTCTAGGAGCCAGTAAGCCAACATTGCCATCATATTCGTATTTTTGTTTTGTCCGCCGCAACCATCAGCGAACAAACGTACTGTTTCTTTGCTGGGATCAAAATCAAAATTCTTTAGAGCATGTTGCAAAGCTGATGCTATTGTATTAGAATCTTTGCGGGCGTCAATTTCTGTCCACAAGTAAGAAAACACATTTTTTGGTCTTAATTTATCTGTACAAGTTCCAGCGACAACTGTAAAATTATTATAGTTGATTTGCTGGCTGAAATATGCTGCTTGATCAGGCAGTCTAGGCAGTGCCAAGTTTTTCTGGCAGTCGAATGAAAAGTAAGTTGTGTTTGGTTTTTGATTTTTAAGGAGTTTGAAAAAAGCCTTTTGCGATATGAACACGATGCTCAGTGACTAACTTTTGACGAACATCTAAAGAAGTTGCTACTTTCAACTGCTCCTTTGTTCTCAAGCAAGTGGAGCAACAGTCAGTCAGCGGAGTTCCAAAAGCGATGTTGTAGTTAGCATTCACAAACTTTCGAAAATAACTAAGCTTCACATGCATAGGCTGAGGCACTCTCCGAAGATAATGGTCGAAAAGTTTCTTGAAATTCAAGTCACATGGCAGGTAGACCCTCACGCTTGTCTTGCTTCTACAGTAATGAGACTCGGTACATGTAATGGATTCTATAAATCTTTTGATGCAGTTTCTTGTTTCGTCACTTTTTGGACCCACTCTATTGCCACCTCTACGTTCCCTGGGTAGCTCCCCTGTGACAACAAAATTTCTTACAATTCTTTGTATGCGGTATTTGTGATTCCGAGAAATGATTTGGCACATACTCTAATCAACTCGCCCTCAATCAAACGTACATGGTGTTTTATCGACGCTGCAGCATGATTAGATTTTCCTCTTTTCGGACGTTGTCACTTACAACAAGCCAATATTAGAAGGTCTTGTTTAATTTTATCTTTTGACTGATAAAGGTAGGCATGGAAATCTTTAATCTGCTTCATTGTGAGTGTGGTACAATAATAGGGCAATCCAGGTCGTCCATTATGACCACAAGTTGGAATGGTCGGCAGCGCTTTTGGTATATATCTGTAACAATACAACACAGGACTAGTAAACTTTGTCTGTAGGCCTCATCAACGTAAAGACATCGCGAAAAACAAGTGAAACTGCATAAAAAAACTTGAATTGTCGCATAAGTCTAAAATCATAAGTTTAAGATGAAGCACTTACTTAGCAAGTTTATCAACATTCCTTTTATGTATTTTTCTGGTTGAAGAAGTTTTTTGCGACCTTTTCCCTGTGGACTAGGTTTAACAGGAAAAACATTTTCACCTACTAACTCCATAAAAATAAACAATTGTTCCTAATTCGTGAAATGTTTAGTCGCTTGAATACAAACTACTGAAAATCCGTTACTTGTGAACAGCTGTTGTAATAGCGTGTTCGTCACGTGAATCAACGGGCAAATTTTATTGGTGGCAGAGCAAGCAGCGAGTTTTGCAAGTAAAACGTCAAAGCAAAGAGCAAGTTCTGCATATAACTGTATTTTTCTCGACAGCATTTACATGCTAAAGAGAGCGTTTTGAGAAATTCTGATTTCATCATTCGATTCCTCTTTAAAATTGGAATGCACTTAGCAAAAAAAAAATTTCTAAGATTTTGTCGATTAGCAAGTTTTGCGAATAATGGCCTCATTTATGAGACCTATAAAATAAGACCACACGTAAAAAGATTCGACTAACAGCAAAAAAGTTATGGCCGAAAACCGAGACTAAACTGCAGGTTTTGGCACTTGTTGGTAATGCGGCCATGGTTTCTCGCAGATATTTGAAATTTTTCAAATTCGTAGGACTTCTTAATAACCACAACAGAATTGGAGTAGATTGGTCAAATAGTTTTCGTGAATTTCTAATTGTTTATCCCAAAACACCTGTTTTTCGGCCATCAATACTACTTTATTGAGGAATATACAGGATTAGTTCAAGGGGCATTTTACAGCAAAATACACTGGTTTACCTTGCAAACCATTCCGGGAGAGAAAGGTTATTTTTATGCAAAAAAGGAAGGGTTACGTTTTTTCTTCTAAACGACCTCAAGCATTGAACAAAATGAAAGACACATTCGCTTTGTTTTAAAAAGTGTATAGTAACGTATGTTTTTCGAATATCGTAGCGCATTTGTCCAATTACTCACAAATACGAAATGTCTGAATTTGTCTAAAAGAAAAAAACGTCAGCTTTGTTTTTCGGAATGGTTTGTGATTCATATCAGCAAGGTAGACGTGTATTTTGCTATTAAATACTCTTTGAACGAACTCAATAAACAGGTATTCTGGGATAAGCAATTAGAAATTCTCAGAAAACTACTTGACCATATTTCCAGTTTTGTTGTTCTTATTTAGGAGTACGAACCCTACGGATTTAAAGAATTCCATGTAGTTTCGTCAAATTATCGCCGCATTATCAACGAGCGCCAAAACCTGTATTTTGCCTCGTTTTTCGTACGTAACAGTTTTGCTATTAGTCGGATCTTTTTAAGTGTGGTCTCATTTTGTAGGTCTCATAAATACCTAAAAATCTTGTATGAAATGTTTTTTCGTTCCTGTCGACACTTTCAATCGAATCCTAAAAAGCACGTATTCTCTTTCGTTGTTGTCAAATAAACAGTTTTCCGACAAAAATTGGTGTACCCATTTTATTCGTCCATGTTTTAAATACCCACTTGAACGACAGGTATTTTAGGGAAATTTGCTAATATGATTAGGCTATTGTGTTGTACCTACTTGATAACTTTTTCACAGATTGTCTCTAGATTTTTTTTTAAATGTTAAGTCGTTAACAATAATCGTGTAAGAAGGCATGTTTTTCGAATGGGTACTACATCGAGTAAGCTGGTTCCGTGTCTGTGTGGAAGAGCGTCTTGGATAGTGAGAGGAGTACCGTTTACGTTGGCAAGATGATTTGGAAAGTTGAGCATCGTGTGCTCACTGTACGTCGGTACTTTCAAAATGGCGAGTCTGTCGTTCGAACGCAACGTGAGTTTAGCGTTTACTTTTGTGTTCCACGTCGTGGGACAATAAGAGACCGTATCACCTATGTGATGAAGAAAAAACCGCAGTTAGAATCCCCCAAAACGAAGACAGAGTGAGAGTTGACTCGCTGCAAAGCCCGAATCGTTCCGTCCGTTTGCGTGCCAGTTCCCTAGCGATCCGCGCGTCCTCTGTATGTCGCATCTTGAAGAAGGATTTAGTGTTCCACCCTTACAAAATTCAAGTTTGTCAACTGTTATGAGTGATGAAGCACATTTTCTTTTGCATGGATACGTCAATAAACAAAATTATCGATATTGGACTCCAGTGAACTCTCAACAGTTGCATGAGCACCCCCTGCATACCCCGAAGGTTACAGTTTGGTGTGCAGTAGGCCCAACCATGATTATTGGCCCTTAATTTTTTAAGGATGATGGAGAAACAACTACTGTGAATTCATGCTGAACAACTTTTTTTTACGGAACTTCGACGTCGAAGAAGAGAAGTAACCCAAATTCCTGCACGGATGCTGGCCCACGCAATGGGCTCATCTCGGGAGAGGCTTGATAATGCATTTCGGCTCAAGGGCGCCATACTTCCGACATAGTTTTTAGAACATAAATTTCTAAGTATTTGGATATAATAAAATATTTTTCCCATACTTATTTTAACTGTACTACTCATTTAAAAAAACATGCGTTCTTTCTGATGGACCTTGTATTACCGTACGTTATTTTAAAACCGGTACTCGTAGCCTACGAGTATATCTAAACTCACCTGCATTTTTTTCTTTGAAAAAAATTAATTTCACTTCGGTCTCTGTCAGAGATAAAGGAATGTAGCCTAAGTTTTTTCTTCATTCCTTTCCACCTGACAACTGGCTTGTGACTAATATGTTTGGCGCCACTGCTTAACAAGGTTTTGCAATGCTGCCGGCACCACTGTGGCACGTTTCGGACGTAAAATATTTCATGTTCCGAGAAAGACTACTCTCTGGCGGCAGAAATATATATTTCTAATTTAATATTTTCGGAAAACGGTGCCCGTAAAAGTAACGCGGGATTTATGACTCAGAATCTCTTCCGAATGTGGTGGGAAGTACGTTTTCGAGTCAACATGAAAACCTTATTTTGCTCGCTTTACTGCTGTCAATAGCTCGTACTTAGAAATCTCTACGTTAGGCTTCTCCGTACGTGCATCCATCGCTATATAAAACCAACACCCGTAGTTCTACCCATACGTTATTTGCTTGTATTTGGGACGGCTGAGTGCTATCCAGGGGTCAGATTGCCGGTCCCGATTCATTTTTGGCATTTTAGGATTATTAAATTGTAAAATCCACAAAAAGGTTTGCATCAGTACCTGTATGCTGATGCTAGTATTATTCATTAGATAGGCTTGCTCAAATAAAATATCATGGAAGCCGATGTACCAAAACAGAATTTCCATTGTTTTTTCTGCGATGATATTCAAACCTCTCCAGGCTGCGCTATGTTGATGACATTGCTAAGTTGTACTAGTTGAGATAGATTTTATGCAGATCAAAGAATGGTTTGCAGATCGAGATCTCTATGGTAATTTTGGCGTTTTATATACAGGGTGACTTTGAAGTTCAGTCATTAATTTTCAGATGATTGTAGAAGAAAGATAAACCAAAATATGTGTGTAAAAATAAAAAAAAATAACAAAAAAATAAAAAAAAATGTTACCTTGTTTTATAAAGTATCCTCCCGACAAGTATTTCAGTGCGGCCCTGTATTTGATCGTGCGGTCTTGGAGCACCGGCATGCCCTCCCCTGTGAGGTCTTAAGTTACCTGATTCACGAGCACTTTGTACTACATGAACAAAGGCACTAGCGGTTGGTTGCACTCGATTGGGAAACCGATCCGCATAAATCCGTGATGCCGCGGCAGCATTTTGTAAGGACTCCCCCAAATTCTATGCACTCTAGGAATTTTGAGCAATCTCAAAAATGCTTCTCAATTAGCTACACGAAATTTAACATTCAACTGACACCGTAAATGTACGAAAACTGAATGCTTCTTTATCACCAAATAATACACGCAGCCACCACCAAAACTTAACCAAAAAACCTGGCTACATTATCACTTGTTCATGGCAAGATAAATCGACATGTAAAAAATTGAATTCTAATAAACATACGTAGGTGTTTACCTTTTTTTGTTTTTTGCTTGGTTTGGGGCAAATGCTTAACATTAACGACAGCTGGAGGTAATCCGGAAAGTAATATTGAAGAATATATATATATATATATATATATACAGGGTGACTTTGAAGTTGAGTCATTAATTTTCAGATAATGATTGTAGAAGGAAGATAAACCAAAATATGTGTGTAAAAATAAAAAAAAAATAAAAAAAAATGTTACCTTGTTTAATAAAGTATCCTCCCGACAAGTATTTCAGTGCGGACCTGTATTTGATCGTGCGGTCTTGGAGCAGCATGCCCTCACCTGTGAGGTCTTAAGTCACCTGATTCACGAGCCCTTTGCACTACATTAACAAAGGCACGAGGGGTTGGTTGCACTCGATTGGGAAACCGATTCGCATAAATCCGTGATGCATCCGGGAGCATTTTGTAAAGACTGCCCCCCCGTAAATAAGAATCATGTCCACAAGTTCAGCATTTTCGTAAACATGTGCCATTTTTGATTTCGTTTGAGCCACGCAACACACTACTATTCACTTACGCGTTATCGACTGACGAAAAACATCGTGATAAACGTTTCAAATTCTTTCGCTTTTTTGTTTCCGATGCGATGAACCGGTCAGGCGGATTATATCCGTTGTCGCCAAACACGAGCATATAATAGGCAGGGCGGTACTCAAACTTCCAAAGGGCTATAACTTTGTTACTTTAATTTTACCAGAAAAATGGTAAAGGAAAAAAACATTTCTTTTGATCAGATCTACTCACTGTTAAAATAAATGACTCAACTTCGAAGTCACCCTGTATAATACAGTTAAAATTAAAGTAACAAAGTTATAGCCCTTTGGAAGTTTGAGTACCGCCCTGCCTATTATATGCTCGTGTTTGGCGACAGCGGATATAATCCGCCTGACCGGTTCATCGCATCGGAAACAAAAAAGCGAAAGAATTTGAAACGTTTATCACGATGTTTTTCGTCAGTCGATAACGCGTAAGTGAATAGTAGTGTGTTGCGTGGTTCAAACGAAATAAAAAATGGCACATGTTTACGAAAATGCTGAACTTGTGGACATGATTCTTATTTACGGGGGGGCAGTCTTTACAAAATGCTCCCGGATGCATCACGGATTTATGCGAATCGGTTTCCCAATCGAGTGCAACCAACCCCTCGTGCCTTTGTTAATGTAGTACAAAGGGCTCGTGAATCAGGTGACTTAAGACCTCACAGGTGAGGGCATGCTGCTCCAAGACCGCACGATCAAATACAGGTCCGCACTGAAATACTTGTCGGGAGGATACTTTATTAAACAAAGTAACATTTTTTTTTAATTTTTTTTTATTTTTACACACATATTTTGGTTTATCTTCCTTCTACAATCATTATCTGAAAATTAATGACTCAACTTCAAAGTCACCCTGTATATATATATATATATATATAACTTGAGACGTGGTCATTGTCGTCTAGACCAGTTAGGTGAAAAATTAAAGCTTCCGCCTTTTGTTGGGTACTTCGACAAGATTTAAGCAAAGAGGACTCTTTATACTTTTTTTAATTCTCTCTAGCTTTCAATGGACTTTGCCATCATCATCAGGAGAGTAGTATGTGAGGATGTTGCTAATTGTTGTTTACGTATAGGATGAGGGAAACGTCCAGTAACATGGTGAGAGCTGAATAGATTGCACAATAGTCAAAATTTATACAAAACATGACAAGAACAAGTTAAAAACAGATTAAAAATTATTTTAAAAAATTAGAGCATTACATCGTGAAACCACCTGATGATTGCACAAATTAGACTAATAAGACTAATTTGTGCAATCATCAGGTGGTTTCACGATGTAATGCTCTAAATTTTTTAAAATAATTTTTAATCTGTTTTTAACTTGTTCTTGTCATGTTTTGTATAAATTTTGACTATTGTGCAATCTATTCAGCTCTCACCATGTTACTGGACGTTTCCCTCATCCTATACGTAAACAACAATTAGCAACATCCTCACATACTACTCTCCTGATGATGATGGCAAAGTCCATTGAAAGCTAGAGAGAATTAAAAAAAGTATAAAGAGTCCTCTTTGCTTAAATCTTGTCGAAATATATATATATATATATATAAAAATGCATCCTTATAGTATATTTTAGCTTTTAAATGAATCAAACATCCTTGATGTTAGACAACCTAACACTAACATTGTTAGACATAAATAGAATATCAGAAATAAAATTAATATTGTGTATATGTCTTCAAACCAGAAAATGATGCTCAACATTGGTCATATATTTTCTTAGGCCCCAGGTGATTCAGTATGATACCACAACAGATAAAACAAATATAGGATAAAAGCTCTTTTATTCACAGCTAGAAAGTAGATCTTGCCTACCCAGACATGACATTTTACAAGTAACTGACATCAAAAAGTATCAATAGTGCCCTAAACCGAAATCTTCAGAGACAAAATATGGACTTAAACATACCCAGTCATGGCAATTAAAGCAAAATTGGCATTAAAAGACCGATATACGTTTTCATTCTCTAATTCAGTTAAATTTCATCCTTTATTAAAATTTTTTAACTCTATATACATAAATCCTTTCAAAACTACAGTCGAAGTTTGTATTTTATGTTTTTATTGCGGTAAACTATGAATGTTTCACTCGTGCACACGGGTTTCCGTTTTGTGGACTTATTTTATTTATTTCCAGATATTTTAGCCTAACTTCTTAAAATGTAATTTTTGGCATGTATATATTTTGGAAAATAAACCATCTACCTATCTATTTATCCCGTCCTTGAACCAATCAAGAACCGCAAAAATGATATTTTCGAATAAGTTCGGAAATCTCATAAAGGAGCCAGAAGAGCTTAAGCAGGTGACAACTGTAATGTACAAATAGTTAAACAGACCTTGATACGTCTTCGATATCTACGCCGAAAATGCAGAAGGTCCCTACGCCTCTGGCCAACACTAAACGACGGTACCACTTTATAAGCGGATAGATGCTACTAACATCCACTAAAGAGACAACCCGTTAATCAGCCGGACTACTAAGCATTCTTAAGGTCATCAGCAGTGATGTACTATGTAAAAATTGCATACGAGATACACTTTCCATGACTAGACTGACGATAGTATAACTTTTTTTTTATTTATACTCCAGCTACCACGAAGGCCTAAGGCCTAAACACCCATGGGGTACGTGGGGCTATAGGGGAATACATATAGCAGAAAAGGGGGAGACGCCACACGGACTCTAGCAATGGAACACATGTGCTTGAGATTTTACCTATTTTTTGAAGTTATATAGGTTTTTTTACGTAATAACCCTGCTGGTAAAAGTTTATGTTCGACGCTGCTTCAACAGCAATTAGAATAATTGTCATGCAGTGTGACTCGGATGCCGATTGGTCAAGATCCCTGATTTCACGTCATGTACGCCATATTTAATTTGGATACTTTATAGCAGTTCCAAGATTACTGTTTACTGCACTTCAGTCACGCTATAAATTTTAGACGATATCCGTATTTATGAAGTCTTAAAACCGTATCTACAAACGGGCTCGTGTAATAAACCATTTACGTCAAACCCAATTGAGATCGCCTGTGCAGGGAGAGCTATATATTTAGTCGTTCAATTTATGTGCTTCCCGGTAATAAAAAATAATCTGGCTTCTATTAAAATTAAACGACACGAGGGGCTTAAATTAATTTTAACCCTTGTTCTCTGGAGGATTAGCCAATGAGATTACTACCCGTGGTGCTTGCTGTGTAATTTCACAAGGCCCTTTTTATTTGAATTTACGGAAACCAGTGTGGACCACTGCCTCCATAAATAGTAATTGTACACGATCCGAAGGGGAATTTCTAAATCAGGACAAAGTGTTGATTGTAAAGTTAAGAGACTTTATCCTTTTCTAACCACTTTAAAATTCAGTTGTCTCCTACGAACGAAGGACATTAAGTTGGTTGACACTATCTCTTCATGTTTTTGAGTGATTAAGTGAAACTTCATACGAAGGGATCAGTTGTTACTAACGTTTCAATGTCCGTTTTCAAAGTACAATATTATTACTATCACTATTTTGGTCTGTACTTTGAAAAAGGCCACCGAAAAAAGTGGCCGAAACGTTCGTAAAACTCAAGCCTTCATCTGTGGTTTCACTTAACGACTAGAAGAAATTGAGAGTTATCAGCATGAAAGCCGACACCACCACTATGTGCTGACACTGTACTATTTACGCAAAGCTATAAGTTTATAAATATAGTAATTTTAAAACATTTGTAGTGAAAACTTCTCTATGTCTCCCATTCTACAATTTCAATAATGTGTAGTGTGATTAATAATAAAAATATCGCTCGAAGCATCAGCAACATCAAGCTGGATCAATTTTGAAATACAGACTCAACTCACTCGATATAATATTTTGATTCACAGTATCATTATTATTCGTGGTTCATTATTCTTATTTACTTAGGATACCTATTTCATCAGCGCTCTTCAGAGAAACATTATCAACGTCACAAAAGGCAGAAAGGACCTGTTTGCTTCCCGTCTCTGCGAAATCAGTAAACCGTATAGAACGTTGTTTTACAATTTTTAGCAACCATCAGTACGGTAGAGGTCTGTTTTTTTTGAGAGACAGATAACAGAAGGCAACAAGCGAGTATGAGTCTATTGAAATGTGACGTGCAAAAACAGAGGTGATGCTGTCACCTGTGAGTAGTTTCGCCAATTGTCGTTCTACCCTCCCCTAGGTACCGCAGCAGAAAACCACAGTGGCCCGTCACCCTTAGACGACAGCTGTGTATCGTTAAATTCCAAATCTTCGAGTACTGAAAATAAATGTCAGAGGCAAATAAAGGAAACATGTTGAGTCCTACTCATACCAAATTATTATCAAGATTCGATTAGTACTATCTGAGTTATAAATGAGTCAATGATCCCGCTTACATCACGTTGATGATTCTTGATAATGATGAAACGGTTGCCATATACAGATAGACAAAAATAGCCCTTATAACTTGAATTTGGGCTTAAATGAACTGTCACTAGCATCAGAGGCTCCCAAAATGAACTACGATGATACATTTCCAGCTAGAGTTTGCAGCCACGCTCTTTTAATGGCAGATATTGAGAGCACTTGGTACTTGTCGTCCTACAAGGACCGCGCTGATGATACCCAATAAGGATGAAACAGCACTCTACACGGGAGGTTAGGAGACGAAAGTGATCCATTCTTTTAGCGAGCAGACGACCTAAAGTTAAATAGATTGTCAGTCTGCATGAACACGGTGACTAGCAATGTTATTCTATGTCCAAAAAAAGGCGTCAAGCAGGTTGACTCTACACTTCCCTTGCCACGCCATTATCAGTTCATAATGTTCAGCACAACCTAGACCCTATGAGAAAAAGGTCAGTCAAACAAATCCAATAGAATCACTCTGTAGACATTCTTTCCCTGGCTTACCGGTAGTGCATCTGGAAACGCTTCTTCCCGTCATTCGTGGCAGCGCGGTCAGAGCTTAGGAAAAACTACGCTGTGGAGTGGCAAAAACACGTGTAACACCATACCAGAAGAGCAGGATACATCAAGGTCGGCGCGATCCGTCTGTTGAGAATATTTTTCTATGATGTGTGAAATATGTCGAAAAGGTGCGTAGAATTTCCAAGGCTGGAAGCGCATAAATAAGTATACTATCATCAAAAAATTGATATAAACCCCCCCCCCACCCCTTACAACCTCCACCCTCAAGTTTTTTGCTCTAATTTTTTTCAAAAATGATCAGTATCCTCTGAAACATTGAAAAGCGAAGTTTGAACGGTTTTTATTCTATCTCGTTTTTGGTCTTTGGCCACTGGATCAATTTTCAAAGGCTATAAAGCTTTTGGGGCCTTGATATAGTAGTAACATTGAAAGTTTCGTCCAAATCCGAGCGATACTTCTCAAATTACAGACGGTCATAAAATTAGCAGACAGACAGACATATAGTACATTCCTACAGAAATGAGTGTCATCGCCGATTTTCGTGGAAATTTGAAAAGTATAAGGACTTGATTTTCAGGAAGAACGTCAGAACCTTAAACCGATAAGAAGCTGATTTGCAATAACATTCCAGCTCATGACAAGTTGTCCTCCATCCATCTTCCCTGCTTCAAATGTTACATGAAACTACCTGGTGCCCTCTGAGAGCCTTGGTGACGTCGCTAGAGCCCGTAGCCAAGCAAACCTGTTGAAATATATGGCAGCTTCTTGGGTGGCGGCCAGTATCATGACCACGGATGCTGCAAATGACTCCATGGTGTCTCGCATAAGGAAGGCTCTTTAAGGAATTTCAAATCCTCCTATATAAATTAGAAAGACAATCCAGCTTCTGAAGTGTTAGCGCATCTATTACAAAATACAGCGCTCTGCTGATGAATGCTTTTTTGGAGACAAAGGTCAAAGTTAATTTAAAATGTTGGAAGCCGGGTCGTCATTGAGATTCAAATTACGTCAGTAAATTTGCCCGACGACTTGTGCCTGTGTATTCCTGAAAAACAATGGAGAAAACATGAAAATGCAAATTACCAGCATGGAGCGTTTTTTGCTGTGAAAATGCCGAAAACGGTATGCCCGTTGAAGAATGGGACAGTTTCTGATACGGCCGACATGACACTATCATTTTACTGCATTCAAGCATTTACGCTGGAGATTAAAGGGGTCTACACACTACATACTTTCCAGTTGCATGGAACTAAATGGGTCATAATGCATTCTTTTGAAAGAGGTATTCCTGCAAAACATATGTGACAGCTTTTGCTATATTCAATGATGTCGTCAGACACTTCGAAGTAGGTATATCCAATCGTTTGAATAAGCTGTCATTGCCTTTGACATCATACTCATACGTAAACTTTCTGTTACGGCCTCTTTAGAGCTTTACCAGTAGATAGCCAACTCTGATCTTAGAACATCAATTGTCGTCGATCCCAATAGTATGAAATTGTGCATTTGCAGGAGTTATTCTGCTGCAGGTATTCCTACAAACGACACCGCAGATATCCTTATAAAACAATTGTCTCAGTTTCTAACGACGCTTTGCTGAATTGTAGTCTTCGATGCGTAGATACAGAAAGTCTATAGGACCTGGGTCTGGAAAACTACTATTCTGCATATGCAGCCTCCTCAAGTTATCGAACTCGCGTGCTTGATGGATGACGATCTAATTAGTGAAAATATTTAATTTTAGAAAAAAACGAGAGTCTGTTAGTCGATTCACATCTGACAACCCTTGCTTCCTACTGAATGTATTTCTTCGAATGGTGTGCACAGAGTCATATTTTGTAGCGCGAATAATGTTATAAAAAGAAATATGGTATTCTCCGTGTTCTCAATATATTTCAACAACTTTCTGATGACAAAGATTTCTGCAGCGATTCAAATAAATGTTCAGCGTGCACCAACGCGTGAGAATTCTTGCGCCGCTCAAAGAATTGCTTGCTGTCATTGCACCTCAGTTTTCTGAAGTTTTCCAAGAGACTTGCTGCAGCTATATTGCCATCGGATACAGCATTCATTAAAACGTGAGATTTCTCGTATTGCACAAGCATCACCGCTGCTTGTTGTCGCTGTCTCCGTTTTCTGAAGAACTTTCAGTGATTTTCTGAATATCAAAAGGCGATTAATCTGTTGTAACCACGAATTCATATTCAACACACAAAAATGCATCAACGAAATGTGGCCTGGTCATTTTGTAATGAAATATGTCATTTCAGTAGTAGTTTGTCAGATCTAGGTCCAACTGACTTTCGTCATCTACACAATCAAGACTATCACTCAGCAAAAAAAGCAATTTCAAAAAATCGGTAAAATGCTGCTGAAGTGACTTTTTATAAGAAAACAAATTTTTATTACAACGCAAAACGAAATGATATTATTTCTTATAATAATCTACAAACTTACACTAAGAAAATCAAAATAACAAATAGTTTTGGAAAAGGCATAAGTGCCATAATAGTTTTAGGTTAAAGGTACATGTTCCAATCCGTAACTCTAAGTTTCATCACTAGTTGAAGCGGCTCCATGTGGTATTGATAGGTTTCACACATAACGTGGATCGCTGGAAAGACCTGCTACGCTTTCATATCTTTCAACGGGTTCTGTTTGTTGAATTTGTTGATTTTGAAATCCTGTGAATATCGGTGGATGACTAGATAATTGCCGAAGTACTATTCCATTTGAAGGTATTGGAGAAAGAGGAGGAAATGAATTAGGTGTTGAGGTGCTGGAACTTGAAAGTGAAGAGGTATTTGATGTTGATATCGACACAGTATTTAGTGTAAGCTGATTCAATTGCCCAAACAAAAAAATGTCGTCTATAGCGTTTCTGGCATACAATTGTTGTGTATCCGATAGTTTTCGAAACAAATAGGCCCAATACTCAGAAAAAGTCGCTTATTGTAGAAATCTCTCTTTACTTTCCGAATTATTAGCCTTACCTGTTTTAGGCTGTGGTGGTATATTTGTTGTTTCCCTGTTTTCGCAATCAATTGAATCAACTCCTGGCGACTGTACCTGTTGGTCCTTCAAGAAGTCCAACCAAAAAATATACCAAATGGATGGTACATACACATCGTCTTCACCTGCTCCGAATTTTACAGAATCATTAATTTCTCATCTATATGTATTTCTTTATATTCCAATAACAGGGTTTCCCACACGTCGCTTTTAATTTGCCACAGTTCGGGCAAACTTCGATATACTTCAAGAAAACTGTGCCACTTTTCGTTGTTTGGAATCGCCATATCTTAAGTTAGTACACGTCTAATCTCGATCAAAGACAACTCCGCAAGACGCGAAGTGAGGACACAACCTACTAGATTTTGACGAAATGTTTTCAAACAAAGCCTTACATACGCAAATTCTCAGCTCTTGAAAAGGCTCTGCCCATACAAAATCAAAAACTTTTAATTTGATTAAATGTGTTTGCAAACGTTCAAACTTGTTTGAAAATAACGTCACACACGCTCAAATATCATTTATTTGCAAAAATATTTGCAAATAAATTTGACCGTGTTTGGTTCACTTAAGAATATTATTCAACTCAAGCATCATAAGCAGTGTAACTGGCAACACTAGCTTGATGCTGCCCGTCTAGCGGCGTGTGTCGCGGTAAGTCGGGTGGTGGGGTGGTTTAGGCCACACGTTGGGTATCGCCGCTAGGCAGATAGTCATTAATAAGTGTTTATAGTCCAAGCGTCGCTTATAGGTAGTGTAATGTCAGCGGTATTAATGTTGCATATACATGGCTAACAGAAAATAAAAATATAACAGACGGAGCAATCCGAGCTTCTCCCACCTTCAAAGCATTGCATAAACGACTGTGGTTTCTAAGGCCATTCCTAAAATACATTCCGTGAACGTGGAAACGCCTGAAGATATACGCATGGAAGTTCAGCACAATCCTGCGGTGCTCCTCATGCCACTCAAAGTAAGTTAAGGTAGTTGGAGTTGGAACTTTACGAAGGTTGCACTGAAATGTAAATTTACGTCTGCTATATAATAAGGTGTTCTATCACGTCGGAAAGCTCTCGTAAACAACTGAAGGTTGCTCTCGGCAATCAAATCCGCTCGCATGGGAAACACAGCACGTTATCGGTAACAGAAATATTTATCGTATGTTGCATAGCAAAAACTACATTCTTCAATAGAGAATATTAGACCTGGGATGTGAACAGTAATGGGCTCATTGTGTACATCATGTAAAATACACAATTGTACAAGCATACGCGAATAAAATTGTAATTGTATACGTGTTGATATTCATGTAGACAAGGTATATAATATAGCAAATAATTATTCAATGTGCTCTTTCTTGCACATATGCAGTAAAAGTGAAAAGGTATACATATAGATATTTATTATTTATATATACAACGTTATTGTGTGTGGTACTTGTCATTATGGGGCATTTTGAAATGTTGCTAGATAATCTGGCATTTGCTGTTACGTTTTATTTAATGTATACTGATGAAAAAGACTTATACGTGTTGTTTCGTATTATGTGTGCATTGTATAGATTGTCTACGCGTTGTCTACATCGAAACCTAACCAATAAATCTCTACCCGGAAGCATATATTGATTGATAATATCTCGTATTTCTTTTTATTAGATATCTTTTGTCTTATTTTTTCCAAATAAAAATAGAAATGGTGAATCACAGTTCTGGGATGTGCCGTTTGCTCTTGAGTTTTGTAATGTTCTTAAAAATATTAAATATATTTCTGTGTATTAAATTTCATGTTTTTGCATGATTCTGAATTTGCGCAGTTGCCATATCATCCCAGTGACTCTTCAGAGAAGCCACACAGTTATGTGAAATGGAATACCTTACAGTTTTTCAATGATTGTAAACTACACTGTTGCCAAATATTTCCATAAAAGTGCGCGAAACTCATAAACGGTTCGACTTTGTACTATGATATATGTGTTCCAAATGGGCGTGTATTGTCACCCTTAAAAGAATGATATCGACCACCCTGTATACACTTTTTTAGGTTCAGAATCTCAGTGTATACGTCTATGCTCTATTTATATCTCATCTACAGGTAAAACCAAATTTGTCTGACCGCTTGTGATCACTGTGTAAGAGAGGGAAGCGCGAGAAGTGTGTATTCACACATGTTAGAAAGAGACTGAAGGGCGAATGTCATCACCACATGGCTTAGCAACGGTGACACAGAAGGTCGTGCAGTCTGCCGTGTTGCCAATATGTTAACACCAAAAAATGTTCGCACAGGCTTCCACAATAGGTTAGGTTACTGTCCAACCCAAGAAGGAGGCCTGCTAGAATATTTAATTTGGTATGTTGTTTTCATTTTGATTAGAATTATTTATTTTAATTTTTATGCGACTTGGTATTTCCATCCTGAGTAATTGTTACAGTTTGTGAGAGCGTGCTAGGAAAATGTAACAAATACCATTACGCTATATGAATTATCACTGCGGGTGTACTCAGGTGGAAACTTCGAAGCAAATAGCGCTAGATGGGTACTGACCAAAATCGCTGATCTATGATCATGTAGGTGGAAACCTTGCCTTGGAATTTACGAGATGCGGTGTTACCAAGCTAACCAATGATGCAATGTTGCAGAATTTGTGGCAAACCTGACCTTTCATTAAGACCGATCCGGAATCGATCGTAAAAAGATTCGACACAATTCACAATTCAAAAATGTGTACGTTCAAAATAAAACCATTATGTGGGCGTAGAAAATAAACTAACGCATATTCTCAATATGCGTCTTCATTCAAGGAACTGGTGTAACATATTGGCAATGTTGCTAGGCAACGCGGTGATGAGCTTCGCTATCCAGTCAGCTTCTTTCTCTTTCTAACATATGTGTATATACACATTTCTCTATCAACACGTTGAACTCAATCCGTCAGACAAATTTGGTTCTCAGTGTATATCTCAAAAAAGTGTGGGCTTGGATACGTGTACCGGAAATACAAGACGAAGAACGACGCGAATACGCAATTGAGAAGAGGTTCCCAACAACATAATTTACCCGTCCTGCCTTTAGTCAAACTGAGCAACTGTCCAGTAATTGCTACACAGCACAGTAAAATTACGCATGTATCGGTTTCCTTTAGAAGGCTATGGAGCACGTACTGGTAAATAGTGTACGTGCGCAGCGTTGGATGTAACTCACCAGCCAGTTTTGCAAAACCAGATTAAACTTCTAATCAAGGCTAATTTGAAAGGACATGCCATTGTATATCAAATCCACTGGGATTTCACGTACGTCGTAACAACGCTTTCGGCCTCTGTTTAATCGAATTTCGTCTGAAATATCTTAATAGGATGCAACTCTCTGCCAGTTTGGCGCCAAGGGAGAAGTTGCAATCAGAACACAAGTGAGGAGTCGAATAAAAGCTAGTGTCACAAAATAGATTACACATGATATAAGGGATTTTCAGCAAAGTGATTAATATATTGTAGATGCTTTGCTCTGTAAAGTGGCATCCTATCTACAGTGTACACGTATACAGTTATATTTCTCCCAGTACGTAGAGGAATATAGGTTCGAAACTAGAAGAAGGTTTAATCAAGGCATTATCAGTTATCCTTGGGTAGAGCAAGCACAAAAATGACAGTGAATATTGAAGAGTTATCTACCAATAGCCAAAAGTTCTTCAAATAGACAAAACCATAAGGTCTCTGTTCAGGTAGAAGAGATTTTCGAATGCAGTTTTTGTAATTCCTATGGTCATGAAGTTAATAGTTAGACTGGTCTCAGCTAAGGGCACCTTAATTATAACCATTTTAACATTTAAGCTTCATAGAGTTACAAAATAATACAATTTTTAGCACAATTCAGTAATTTGATAGTTGCTTCACATGGGAAGTTCTGTTAAAGGTTTAATAAGTCGATATCCTTATATATTTCCATGTATTCATAAAGAATCCTCGCTTTGATACCTGCTTCCTACTTTACTTACGCCAACATATTGGAAAATGATGGATTTTTCAAATATCTTTGTTTCGTCTCCTACAGTAAGAAAAGCTCGACACCACCAATTAAACTAGACAAAATTTCCTGCAGTTGTTGTATTTTGCATTTTTGTTTTGTATGATGAAGGGTTTCAACATACGATCGAAGAAAAATTGTATAGGAATATATGGAAGGCTCAATGAATTAATAGTTTTACCTAGAACAGTTTGGGAAAGTTTTAACAATCGTTTAGCTCGTATCTTCTCCTTCTGTTGTTTTGAATTACATTGAAAAGGTATATACAACTACACATATTTCATTTTTACTGTACTCCCTGTTCCGTCTATGCGGCATATCACAAGGGTAGACGTTATTTATTTAGACCATGCTCAAAGCTTTGCCTTTTGTGGCTTATTCATTTATTAGTCAAATGTTATATTATGTGTGATTGTTTTCTACAATGATAAGTAAATGTTTGCATTCAACGATTTACTGCTTGTGCAGCGATATTGTAAGAATGGCATTACGTTTTCAAAACGTGAATATATCCAGTCGTTTTCCGAGGATAACAGATCTACGATAGACACAACTACAGAAAAATTCCTAGAACCGGTGCAGTAATCCCTTTTGTAAGTTAAAATGGTACTGGCGTAGGAGCGCCTAATACATGGCCGCGTGATACTAAGAAACCAAGTAAAAATTCGGAAAGATGCGTTGAATATGTACAAGCAGACTGATCGATCATACTTTACAGGCGGGGTGTTTTGGCGGGCGATTTTGGACTCTTCTACCTCCATATAAATGGCTTTTGCTCCTCAGACCTTTCTTCCGTAAAGCCGCAGCGCGTTGAGCTTGCTAGATAAACCCGCTGGACGTCTGCCTCCTATCCCAACTCTGTCGAACTTCGTACATCCAAAGTTGGCCGTTACGACCATTGCTTTGTTCTTAGTGGTTCAAGATTGTGCCTGGGTAGACTTAACCCATTTCTGTTAACCTTGAGCAATTCAAAAAATTGGAAATACTTCGAGCTCCTTATAGCAGTTGCAGTATTTAGGTTTTTGCTTATGCGGTAAAAGGTAGTAAATTTTAAAACGTTTCTGATAAACCAAATAATTGAGCCCAATGAACGATTTCCCGTAAATTCCTGTTATAGTGAATTTTGCCACTTCGGCATGGTGTCTCTGCTGGTTATAGAAAAATGCTTAATACATGAACGGTATGAAATTTTCTCTAGTTTGGCATATAGATATTTTCATCGCAAAATAAGGTCAGAAATGAGATGATCAAAAAAAACATCTTCTCAGTATATACATATGTAATATACGTGATAGCAAAGTAAAAATTCAGAACGAGCAAAGCTAAATCTACATCCGAACGATGTGCAGGGCGACCTTGGCTGCGCATTTTGTTTATTTGACAACATTTTATACACTGAAACTCAAATACCTCTGACGTCGTAATGTGTTAGAAAGAGATAGAAGCACCTCGTTGCATAGTAACCCGAGGACCATCAGAGCACTCTTTCTAAAATACATATTGCACGCTTTTCACGCTTCTCTCTCGTACACATTACGACGTCAGCTAAATTTGAACCTCACCGTGTGGTCATACGCTCTCTTTTTTCTTGATCCTTCCCTAAAATTACAATATACAATATGTAACTGTATCACGTTTTTCTGCTGGCTTGAACAACCACCATATTTGACTTAATAACTCATCCACCGATTAGTATAGATTTTACTTCAATAAGTTGAAAAAACTTTTAACGGATCTTAAAAATGGCCAGTTTTACATAGCGTGAACAGTCAAGTTGTTGTTTTCATGTTTGTTTGCTGATGTTTTTTCTCCGTTTTGAAATTGCTTGGCCTGAAACGGGATTTCAGTGTTGTAAGTACTCGTAGTTTTCCATTATTAAATGATTTTCAAGAGCTGGATCTGAGCACAGAACAAACTTACCTGTTGGCCTTCTGAATTTAAATGGCGTTATGGCTGCAACTTCAAGATTTCTAGTTTGCATCTAAATCTACATAATAGTAATAATAATGATACTAGTAATGTTTATTGA
The DNA here is from genome assembly GCA_963669975.1 of Acanthoscelides obtectus. NCBI lineage: Eukaryota > Metazoa > Arthropoda > Insecta > Coleoptera > Chrysomelidae > Acanthoscelides > Acanthoscelides obtectus. Next base: position 41,019,554 of record CAVLJG010000003.1, on the reverse strand, counting down.
AGAAAAAATACAATTTAGGAGCAACAGAGAAAAGCATATTTCGCAATAAACATACAGAACACCACAAAAAGCAAATGCTTGTGCGTGGAGGAATATAAATACATATTGAGGTGGAACATTTTCACCTTATCATTGCCCTGCTAGCACATTTTTACCTATATTAAGGTGAATATTTATAGTGAAAGCTATTGAATTATACAAGGGCGTTAACATTTTTTTTTTATTTTTAAGAGCCTATATCTATATCGAAAAAACAGAAATATAAAAGTATTACCTAACCAACAATCTACTGATTTGTTAAAACATCTCAGATGTCACTAAACACATTTGCTATGTATAAGACGGTATCCAATGTCTCATCACCAATATTGATTTTACGTATATTATTAGTCGGTTTTTCGGAAAGGAACATTTTTTTTTACTGTTTCCCACATGGCTTTTGAATTATTTTTATTCTGAACAAATTTTTTAGCCCTGCTTACCTTTTTTGACCAAAATAGATAAGTTACTCTTTTACTTTAAATATTCTTGCTTCAGTTGATCGGTTGCATATTCTTTATATAGTTTATACTTCTCCTCTTTATAAATATGAGCATCAGCTTTTTTCCAAAATGATCGTAGTAGTAGTAATGTGATCAAAGTCTAATAGGTTTATCCAAAACTAGCTATGCGGAATGCACCTCTGCGTATCACTAATTTTCAATCACAATAACTATTACGCATTCTCTCCCGTAATTCAACCACAGCCTGAAGAGTGGTGATGACGCCTCCATGGAGAGCTAATCAGGGCCGCAATCCGGCATGTGCGGTGTTCATAACATTACGATATAACAGAATGGCCGGAATTGTTAGAATGAATTAGTGGGATGTGTGGGAATGACTGTCCCAATCAAAAACAAACGATTGCCCACTAAGCGAGGATATTACGGATGAATGAACCACATCAGCCTACGGTTGAATCGCCACGTTGGAAAGTGCAATTGATTCGTATTTGTTTTAAATAGAGTGTGGTGTACAAGTTTTGTCAGGAGAGGCTTAAAAAATTTGCAATATTTGTATGAAAAAGGCTGATGCATACAGGTGTGACCCTTATTCATTTTTACCAACGTATATTTCAATGTTTTCCACGAAATATGAATATCATCAGCTGCATCGTTCAACCGACGCCGCTGGAGAGGAAGTATTGTAATTGCAAAAACGAAAATGAGATATCATGTTTATTGAACGTGATATAACTAAAATAGATCTCAAAAAAAGCGTGTCACTCATTTCCATCGGTTTGTCAGTCCGTTAATCCTTGGCCCACTAATAACTTGTGAAGTACCGCTCTGATTTCAATGAAATTTTCACACAAGGTTACTACTACCCCAAAGACCAAAAGCCTTGTAGTTTTTGAAAGCAAAAATCGAAAAAGAAAATAGACATCGCTCAAGCTTTTTTGACGCCTCCAAGGATTCAAACCATTTATAGCAAAATGTTTGCAATGGTTAAAAATTCGATGTCGGGGTTGTAGAAGCTGGGGGGCGGGGGTGGAGTATGTATTTGTCAATTTGTTGGTGCTAGCAATTTATACACTTCCTCGGTAAATCTACGCACCTATTTAAGGGGCCTACAGACACACGAACATGTATTAAGACATGAACGCACGTCGACGTTTGCGCGTTGATGTTCGCCAGTGTGTAGACAAATCTCTAGTTAAAAGACCGACGCACATGCTTTCTGTTTTCGCTTGAATTTATGCCTGCACAGACTTGTACGCGCGTGTATGTATGCCTGTGTGTAGACAAAACGTACTAATTTTCACAGACTTAATTCAGTGGCGCGACTGCATTCGTGTATTCTGTTGTTAGGAGCAGGGGGGTCAACTTAGAAGTTCATTTAGTTTTGAATTTGTCAATATGGCAGATTTGAGAAGTTTTTCCAAAGAGTTTATAACAGAGTTCATAGAACTATACAAATCCTATCCATGTTTGTGGCGAGTAAAATCAAAAGACTATATGGATCGCAATAAAAAAAACGAAGCATATAAAGTGTTGGTGCTGAAGCTCCAAGAAGTTGAGAAAAATGACAACAAAGAAATGGTTAAAACTAAAATTAATAGCCTCCGAGCTAGTTTTCGGAGAGCACTAAGAAAAATTAAAGAGTCGAGAAGATCGGGTGCTGCAGCAGATGATGTTTATATACCACATTTATGGTATTATGATCTACTTTTATTTATAAAGGATCAGGAAATCCCTAGACAATCCATTAGTAATATTGAAGATGTTGGAAGCGACAGTGAAATGGACAGTTGCCATTCAGAAATGGAAAATGAAGACGCTCTAGAACTGGAGGTAAGGCCTGATTTATTTATTTGACTTTTACTTCCCACGCCAACTGGAGAGGAAAAGAGGAAGTATTGTAATAATAATAATAATAATAATAATAATAATAATAATAATAATAATAATAAATTGCTTTTATTGCTCATGTAAGTACAGAAAAAGTACATAAATCTGATGCAGTGAGCAAACGGCAAGGTTCGCTTGATTGACAACCATTAGCTGTCAATCCGCGCTCTTCCACCTAACCAAATCGCGAATAATTTCGAAAATGAGGTATTATATTTTATGGATGGTATATAATATATAACACATATATATAAAAAACATGGATATGCTTGAACCGATAAAATCAATGCGTGGGAAGTGCGGAGTCAACCTACTTGATGCCATTTTTTGATTTCATGTAAGAAATAATGAAGTAGTACACATATTAATATAGAGGGTAATAAAAAATCGTCTTGATATTTTGATTCGCTTTACTTCAACTTAAGTACTTAGAAGGTATAATACATAAATTAGCAAATCATTCTTTCCTGCCAAGCTACGGATCCCTCATTATTAAAGTAGTTCAGAAATAACTGTCTAACTTCTTGTGCATCCTTGTTTGCTCTTCTATTGTTACCCCGTTGCAAACTAGTCATCTGATTGGGTTGCAAGCCTAATTCAACAGTGCCATCTTCATGGTTCTCCCTGTATAAGTTGTTATCAGGTGCATACACAGTGGCAGTTCTTCTTCTCAGAAAATTATGCAGAACACAACATGCCATCACTACTTTGTCAATTGCTTTTAAGTTAATAGATATAGCTGTGTGGCATATTCTAAATCGAGCAGGGAGTATACCGAAAGCATTCTCTACTCTACATCCTTGCCCTTGAGAGACGATAATTGAAAATTTTCTTATCATGATCCCAGTCTCTCTGGCTAAATGGTTTCAAGAAATCACAGCGGAGTGCAAACGCTTCATCACTTATAAAAACAAATGGCAATGCTTCTTTACTGTTCATTGTTCTTGTTGGAGGTGGTATGGAGAGTTTCCTATCTTTAAGCTTCCGGTAAAACTGGCTGTACTCAATAACTCCTCCATCAGATATGCGGCTGTTGATCCCGAAATCACACATAATGAACTCGTAATTTGCGTTGACCACTGCCAAGAGCACTAGGCTGTATGCCCCTTTATAGTTATAAAAATATGAACCACTTCCGGTGGGCGGTTTTATATTGACATGTTTTCCATCTACCGCCCCCAGGCAGTTCGGACAGTTGCATCTCTTTTCGAAGTCGTCTGCAATATTTCTCCATTCATTCTCGGTCGTTGGGAACTGAAAAAAATCAAAAATATATATTTTTTTGCATAAAACTAGATATGATGTAAATGAAAGTCAAGAGAGTGAGCTGAGCTCAGTACCAAGTCCACCAATATCCAGACCTTGTAGTAGTCAAAATGTACGTCCAATTTCCAATCCAGAAAACATTGTATCGCTGCCTGCAGCTGGAAATCGGGGAAAAAATAAACGCAAGACAAACTCTGATAACCAAGAAGCAGACAACGTGTTGGCGGCGGTAGGAGAAAGACTACGTTCCAAGAATGACGATCAATTCGCCATTTTTGAAAGGACTCCCAAAAGAAACCAGATTATACACTGAGAAACTCATAAATGATCTGCTGTTTGAGGCTGAAATGGGTAACGTGTCCAGAAATACTAGGATTGTTTCGTCAGGAGACAATGAACAGAATCAAAACAATTTTTCCAGTAATAGCGTTGTTGATGCTTGCTACCCTAATCAATATAACTACAATTCAACTCAACCTATAAATATATCAGGCACACAAAATCAAGCTCAAACTTATTTGCTACCAGCTATGCCACTTAAGCCCCAGTGCCATCAAAGCCATCCTCAACAAATCAACGAGGGTAGCTCCACAGTTTCAACTTATTTTGGATCGTATAATCCTCTAAGTGAAGCTAACATTTAATGTCCAGTTTATATTTACATATAAGAGTTCCGTTAGATTAGCGTTGTATATATAAAAATAGAATACTTGAGAGTTTGTGTTTGTGTTTATTTTGTTTATTTTACTACTAAGTAATATACTCTGTACCCACCTTCATATAGTCTTTCTTCAGTACTTCATAAATAGCGCTGCATGTCTCTGGAATTATGTTGCACAATGACTGTGGAGAAATCAGGGTAGAAAATTTTAAATCTTCATAATTCCTCCCAGTGGCCAAATACCTCAATGTGGCCGACAGTCTTTCATGTACCGATATAGCGGGTCTCATCGGTGTGTTCTGTTTTTCAATAAGTGGCGAAACCCTCTCTAGGAGTTTTATATAACTATCTTCATCCATCCGGAGGTAGTTTCGCCAATCATCAGGTTCTAATCGTAGCTCTTCAAGTAAATTGATGTGAGAATATTGATCCCGCTTCAAAAGCCAATCTTTAACCCATTTTCTTCGTGGCTGACCTCTTTTTTTTCAATTGATGTTTTCTTTTTTTCACAATACAAACGCACGCCACTGCTAGTAAGTTTAACTCATCATCGCTAGACATGGCGACAAACTACAACATCGACGTGGAGAAAACTGACACACAAGTCTCTATGTGTGGAGCTAAAAGTAGATCGACGGGTATCACTGCGCAAACATCGCCGTGCGTTCATGTCTTAATACATGTTCGTGTGTCTGTAGGCCCCTATAATAGACATACATGTATGTCATACATCCTATATTCTCTCGTACATTTGTCCCTAAAACAGAATGATAGAGATATTTTTTATTTGAAATGTTCCCAGAATCATGAAACACGACATAACAAGCAGAAATGTAAGCCGTGGGTGACGCAAAATATATCACTGCAACCCAGACAAGATCTAAGAAAACTGCACAACTTACTAAAAAGGCATGTAGACAATGAACATATAAAACAGCAGTACATCAACAAGAAAAAAAACACAAAAAGCTAATTTCTTCAACGAAAAAATGGTATTAAAATAGTCTAATAACATCGATCAATAAAAGAACTAACAAAATATGGGAAGTAGGCAATACATAGTCTAGCGTTTCTACATATTGGCAGTATTTGCATTTTTGGGGACTTTAATATAACATCATATGCTGATTATCTTGAAAATAGTATCTCAAATAGTTACATAAACACTTTAAATGGTTTAGCAAGATGGAAATGGAAAGTTGCTAGATTTAATTTGGAGCAATGATATTTGCTATGTTGAACATGTTGATGATGCTCTAGTGTGTGTGGATCCCCATCATCCTGCATTGATTATCACTGTGAGTCATTTTCCTTCCACCAAACATAATAACGCGCGTGTTGCATAGCGACTTTAAAGGTTCATATAATTTTAGGAAAGCTGCTCTATGAAATGATTGTGAATATTAGCTGGGGCGATTTGAAATATTATAGTGACGAGGATTTAGCTTGTGAATATTTCTATTCTGAGATCTATAGAATTCTTGATTGTTGTGTTCCTAAAGTTAGAATATCTTATAATAATAGGTATCCTCCTTGGTACAACAGCCATATCATTAGAACCCTCAAACAAAAAATGGAGGCATTCAAGACTTTCAGACGAACTGGTGCTACTTATTATATAGAAAAATTCATAAGACTTCGCTCAGAGATAAAGGAATATGTAGCTGTTTCATATCGTCGCTACATTCACTCTTTAGAGTGTGAAATATCCAACAGCTCCGGCAAATTCTGGTCTTCTGTTGATAGAAAAATAAACTGCACTGGTATTCCGAAGGATTATGCTGTTCAATGGGCTGGGGTTGAATACACCTAATGATGTAGTTGGCACATTTGCGGAACACTTTAGTGGGAGCTATAATACTCCAACAGCGCAATCTGATTTTTCTACTGACGACCATTTCACTACTACACTAGCTATGCATAGTGTACAGGAAATCAATGTGCTACAGGCGCTCAAGAAAATTAAGCCAAAAATAACTGCAGGTCCTGATCAAATACCTGCATTTTTTGTGAGAGATTGTGTGTTCATTCTAGCATATCCACCCATGATCATTTTCAATCTCTCTCTGAAAAAGAATCACTTATCGGGCTATCACAGTTATCAGCAATTTCGCTAAAACATTCGAAATAGCGATACAAACTGTGCGGTATTCAATATACAACTTCAAACGGATGTAATATATACTGATTTCTCTAAAGCGTTTGATAGTTTAGATCATAAAAAACTACTCAATAAGTTATCTAGATTTGGCCTTTCAGATGCATTGTTGCTATTTTTCAGATCTTATTTATTTCATTGGAAAGAGTATGTTATGTGCAATGGATATAAGTCAAGCGAATACCCTGTAATGTCCGGTGTTCCTCAAGGATCTAATTTGGGACCTCTGTCATTTATTATGTTCTTTAATGATATTTCTGAAGTTATCGATGTCGATATTCTTATATATGCTGGCGATATGAAACTTTTCTGTAGAGTATCTAACACTGACGATTGTCATCGCTTGCAATGCAACATTGTAAGGGTTGACAACTGGTGTCGTGAAAACAGACTGGTTTTTAATGCTGCTAAGTGTCACGTTTTGTCGTTTACTTTAAAAACTGGGTTAATGATGTATGAATATAGTATTCGTGACAGGAAACTTGACAGACCTAATACAATTAATGACTTGGGTGTCACACTTGACAGAAAAATTTCCTTCTCCTATCACATCGAAAATGCTGTTGTGGCTGCATCAAAGGCGTATGGTTTTATTGTAAGAAATACTGGTTATTTCCACAACTCCCTTACACTGAAAATACTGTACTATGCTTATGTAAGATCTATCCTCATCATCAAATACATATTGACCGCTTAGTGTCCGTACAAAGAAAGTTTTTAAAATAAATCTCATACAAAGCTGACGGGATGTATCCTGCTATTGGCTTTTCTCATAGTGAGTTGATGGTGAGACACAAAATCTATAATTTAGAGAGCAGACGCAAAAACAATTCACTTAAGTTCACTCACAAGCTCATCCATGTCATTATTGACTCCAGTGTCATCTTAGAACAACTTATCTTCTTAATTCCTAGATTTGCGTCACCAACTAGTTTAACTTTTTACTTAGCCAGGCCTAGGACTGATATACTTAAGTTTTCCCCTATCTATATAATGTGCCGTAATTATAATTCAGTTAATAGCGTTTTAGATATATTTTCGATTTGTGCGACTTTGGGAGACATTAATGCTTATTTTCATTAATGCTTGCCGGTGTGATTGTTGAGTGCTGGGTAGGTAAAGCTACAACGTTTTTTCTCCTCGCAGTTCTGTTTTGAGGTTTTCTTGCAGCGTTTTATCTTTCTCTACATACATCCACTACACGCATTTGTTTATATTTTCATGTTTATCCATCCTGTAATTGGCTGTGGCTGTTGGATGTTGCCAAATAAATGCATAAAAAGAAATGAAGAAACCGGAAGAGTAAAGAAGAAGCAGAAAATAGTGCTAAAAGATGAGGACAAAGAGCTAACTGATACTCTCGACAAATTCGGCAAGTATTTTTCCACCATATCAGAGAGCAAGTTAACGGAACACTTTGGATGTGACGGCCCAGCATTATGTCCACCAGAAAACCTCGCAGCATCATGAATGTTCCAGGAGGATGTCACCAATGAAGAGATCGTGGAAGTAATCAGCAGCTTTCCAAACAAAAGTGGCAGTGGAAATGATGGACTCAACGCAAGTAATAAAGTTTGAAACGTGAGATATCGCTCTCCTCGTCAGTGCTTATTAATAAATCCGTGAAACAAGGTAAATTCCCGAAGTGCTGGAAACTGGCTATTGTTATTCCCGTATTCAAAAAAGGTGACCGTACAGACGTTGAAAACTACAGGCCTTTATCACTTTTATCGAAAGTCTTTAAAGTAATTGACACATATCTCTATAAGCGTATCTACTTAAGGCTTTCTCAATCGCTATAATGTGTTATCAGATACCCAGCAAGGGTTTAGAATCTCATGATCTATAGAAACGGCGACCTTTGACTTCTTCTCCCATATATGTATAGAGAAGTAGATGAAACTAGACATCTTGCTGGACTATCTTTTGGCATGTCAAAGGCATTCGACATAATGGATATTACGTTTATCGTGGAAAAATTGTACTGCTTAGGTATAAGAGGTTTTATCCTCAGCTGGATCCAGTCTTTTCCCAAAGACAGAAAGTTGAAAACAAAGGTCAATGGACGTACGTCAGCTCTATATTTCGTGACTGTAGGTGCGACACAAGGCTCCGTACTGGTACCACTCCTCCTCATTATATATATAAATGACTTGAAGTTGTCTGGCTTTATGATTAACTATGCGGACGACACATCTGTCGTCGTCAGTGCCACGACACCGCACCATCTTCTCGAATCCATCGAGAAGGTCAAAAGAGAATTGAGCGAGTGGTGTCATGAATCGCCTCATCCTGAATGGAGATAAAATTGTACAAGTTCCTTTCTTCAACAAGAAACCACGTATGGATATTGCTAGTTTGTCACATCAAACGGTCTTCTTAGGAACTCATGTTGATACTAAGTTAAGCTGGCAACCACAGATAAATAGCATTTGCAATAAAAAACAGTGCTTATTTTGCAGTCTTGCAATTAGAGCGCCCAACATACATCAAAACTCACTCTCAGATATGTATCACGCGCTAGTCTATTCTCACCCCACTAACAATATAATCATATGGGGATAGGCAACAATGATTGACAGATTATTCATACTGCAGAAAAGAGTAGTTCGATCAATTTTTAATATTAACAAGAGGGACTCTTGTGAAGAAACATTTAGACGCTATAATCTGCTTACATTAACATCCATCTTTATCTACAAATGCGCCATCTTCGCATTTGAACACAGCATTAGATTTATTCGTAACAACGCCATTAATAGTCAATACAATACTAGAACACGGCATAATCTGAGTATACTGACACATAACTCTGCCCTATTCCAAGAATATCCTACACTAGCTTGCACTAAGATATACAACAAGTTGCCGAGCGAGTTGCGGAGAAGCACTAACATCCTTGCACTAAAGGACCATCTCAAGAAATATCTGGTTGAAAAATGCTCTTACTCTTTACATGAGTTTTTTAACATATATGAAAGTCTGTTTTTTTGTTCTTTTAAGCTGTTAATCGCTATGCTGTCAGTGAATTGTCTATTATCGTGCAGTATATGTGCTGTGTATCTGCAATGTATTTTAATTTCAGTTTTCATTTCGAGTTTTAACGCAAGTAGAGATTATTCCTTTTTAAGCTTTTAACCATTTATCCTCATAACTCCATGTTTATTGTGTTTATATGTATATGTAATTCTACAAGATTCTCCTAACCGCTTTTATGTAAGCTTCAATGAGCTTTAACCGCTAGAGGCTAGACGAACATTTGTCGTGATAAAACTCGCTGTATATGTATATATTTTTACCGTTACAGATTGAACACATTTAGATTATTACGCTGTACCTATACTGTTATTTAACGTGTTGAAATGTTATACACTTTTTTGTAATTGTAATGTCCTTATTTATTTTGTATTTCTACGTATTTTTCCGGCATATTTGCTCAAATGCATATATGACCCTCGCCTTCGTATTGACAAGTCATATATCATGTAACATGATCCAGCACGAAAATAAGCTATCTATATATCTATATTTTCAATACCCACGTGCCGGACACCTTGAAGAACGTACGTACGTATGTCTGCTTCGGGTGCTGAGGGATGGGAATAACTGAGCGGTGATGCGTGCATGCGTGTATGCCACGCCGTGCTAGATGTGCGAATGTCACGGCAAGCAGAGTCGACACGTTGGTGTGTGGTCGGTACTGTCGGTGGGGCGGTAGGTTAGGTCACAATATTATGAAATCTGTGAGGACTATGGACTAATTGCATGAACCTGTTTGACTGACATGATCTTTTCAATTCATTTATTATACATGATCGTAGCCAACTTTGTTCTGAGAGGCATCCTTTGCAGACTGACTCAACCTACTTGATGCCACTTTTTTGTGGACGAAAGAACCTCTGAAAGTACTAACTGTATCACGAACGAAGCTTACATCATACATTTCTTGACTAAGGAAAGTTGCAAACTGGGCAAACCAATATTTGGCGCAGCCGTTACTTGTTCTTGCACACATAATCTTGGTTTGCCCTCACGATTTTGGGGGAGACCGCTTGCCCCACGATTTTGAGGGGACCACTTGCCAACGATTTTTGGGAGGGTCGCCTGTACCACGATTTTGGGGGCGACCGCTTGCCCCAGGATTTTTGGGTGCCGTTTGCCCCACGATTTTTGTTCAATTTGTGATAATACTCCAACAAATTTAGCATAACTGAGTATTTATGATCACAGTAGAAATCACAGTTATAGGACGCTCATGTGTAAGTAACATAAATCTGCCACCTTATGAAAATATCCAAACGTACAGTTCTTTCCACGGTTTTTGGCGGTTACATCACAATACTATACGAAATAACTGGAGAGACTGACTAATGATACCATGCTTAACTATCTAATGGGAAATTGCACGCCACACAAGTAACATAACTGCTACTCGCTCTTGCATACACTCGTGAATTGGGGATGAGGGACGTTCTTTCCATACATTTTCTGAAAGCACTTCTAATAGAGAGTGTCGACATTGTAGTTGTATCTTCAGGCACTACTATGTTTTATATCGAAGGTCAACATGACAGTGACAAACTTAACTGTAAAAAACATACGTTCATAAAATAATATTCGTGATGGTTCAACAAAACTAAAAATGCATACAGGCGGATACCATATGTATGTGTGACGGAGATGGATGCATGTCAGTTACTCCTACAATCCGACTGTGTCCCGTCAAAAACCGAGAAAAGACCTACATATATAAGTAGACTGTATCTGTGTGTGTGTGTGAAGAGAATGGGAGTAATATCGGTAGTTTTGTGGCTAAGAAGAGAGAGAATCTTATTTGACTCGTTTATTCTCAATCACTATAAAATCGTGTTACAACTCTTCTCCTTAAACTACGCTACTGGCATGAATGTACAAACCAATCGGTCTTGCCCTCAGAGGGTGGTCAGGTAAGCAGTGAGGTAAGGGAATCCCCAATACTGATCATGGTCTGCCCGAATCCTGACAGGCTTCTCACGTTGTCACTAAAGTCGGCTATTCCATGTTAGTACTCCTAAATTACCAAACTGATATTTTACGAATTCCTCGCCTATCGTCACTCAGTGTAGAAATTTTCCATTGTGCCATATTCATAGTATCACTATTGTCCGTCTGAATTTTTTAGTTCTTACTTGCTACCTGTCAGATCAAAAGAGAACTGTCGGCTTAAAATTCAAATTCTTCATAACCTCAAATCGACAAAATGTCAGTTATTTTCATTATATACAAAAACATTTACGCCCAGACAAAGCACAATGGTCTTGGAGTAATCTAACAAAATAAATGATTATTTTTATAGAAAGAGGCGCTCATACTTTTCACAATTCTTCATTCGTACAAGTACTTGAATCATGGTCCGAAATGGTTCGTATTAATTATTACAGGTTCAACTTGAATATCGATCATATTGTCCAGATCCCACATATGTATTTGTTTCTATTGTCCGTTGAACGTAACGGATGTAATTTTTCCAGTGGTTGGCCGTCACTCTGTTGACAGCTTCATAAAACAAATTTTTTACGTCAGAAAGGTTTCATCCAAGTGATAGATCTCCCTGCCCTGGTCGCAGTATTTCTTTATTGATTTTAAATAATACCTTTTCCATAAAATAATCTCTTGACTGCGCCTTAAAATACTATTTCTGCCCCGTTTTAATTTAGTTCCTTTAGTAAACTACAGAATCAAAGTTTTCAACTGTATCCAACAGCTTCGTGTAATGCAGCTTCTTGTGTGGTGGAGACAATCTTTTGTTTTTTATATTCTTTAACAATGTTGAAAAGTGTCTTAGGACATAAGCCTATTTTGTTCACATGTCTTTCAATATCATGAATTTTCATTCCAGGATGCTCTAAAGCGTTGAGGACAATTTCTTTTGCCTGAATATTCAAATGTCACTTCTTGTTACGTTTTCGGGGAGGAGACATCACTGAAGAGGAAGCATGGCTGAAGGAAGCATTGGGAGAAATATTCTCAAATTCACCTGCTGTATTCGACATGCTAACGTATATGTATGCACCGAATATGAACAGCAACTGCTGGCGACGGCGTGCCGGCGATGCCCCGAGCCTGAGTTCTATCCTGCCGAATCCTGCACTTGTTCATAGTTCTATGGCCGAATGACCAATAGCTATTACAATGCTTAGGCGGCTGCCGCGATGCATCCTTGTTGTGTCGGGGCATAAAGGGACTGCGAATAGGGTATACTTGTTATCTCATTCTTTATCTACCACAATCTGTTGGGAAACGTTTCACAAACAACCACATGCAGTGAGACTGTAATATATCTATAGCGACTTCGTTATATAACCGCAAAAATATTTTTCGAGCAAACAAAGAAGACCTTGTTATGTGCACTGTGCTTGTGCATGTAGCGGAATGAAAGTTATTACTGAATGCATCCATAAAAATTACTTTCTTGTCCCTAACAATGGATTTTTATCCCCAACATACGGAACAGCGCGTCGTAAATGCTGATTCTGGAGAATGAGCAAAATATCACAGAATAATTCCTTAAGTTATGGTTTCAGCCTGCACTAGCGTAAACTACGAAGAATATTTGAATATATTGTTGAAAAGCTACGGCATCGTTCAACGTCATATGATGTTGAAGCAAACTTTACCTTACGTTAAGTCATGCGTGAAGTTGCCAATGAAGATATCTTTATGGTAATATTTATTTGATTTGTTCATACTGTCCATTGATAATACGAATTTGCAAAAATGCGTTATGCAACATATGACTTCAAAGAACTTCGATATAGTAGCACCATCTTGATGAGAAAGACATGTTTCTATGACTTGTACTACTAAAGGTGTATGTTAGAAATAAAAACTTAATAACTATACTCGTATATATATATACGAGTATATATATAGTATTCGTGAGTAGAAGGCTAAGTTTTGCATAAGTACACTCTTACAACTTGAAATTGAGCCTTCGATGGTCTATGCCATCATCGTCTGGAGCTTAAAACAATTTTTGGAAAATTAAACAACATTATACGTACAATTAGCAGGAAAAAATATAATTACGTACTAAGTCGGCGAGATTGATGCTGAAATTGTCCTTAAACGACAGTGTTCGTCGACTATGTGTTCCCTTTCAGTGTCGTTTTCGGGCCTGGAGAGTCCGATTGCCATTTTTTCATTATGTTGGTATACATGCTCTTGAAGTATCATTTTTAGCTGTATCCATTGTTTTACTTTGACTGTGGCAGCCGCTAAGGCTAGACGTGTTTTTATGAGCTCGAAGATTTTTGTTTGTTAAATGATATCGATCAAAGAATGTGTTTCAATTTTGCCTCAAATATGAATTAAAGTGTAATAAAGTGAGTGAATTTATAACAAAGGCATTATGGTGAGTCTGCCAAGAGTAAAACAAGAATTCACGAGTCATATAAGCATTTCCAAGATGGCCGTAAAGACGTTAAAGATTATGAACCTCGCAGCACATCAAGAACCGCGTATCGATCGTCTCATGCCATGAAATTTGTTCGAATGTTTTGGGTATGAAACGCGAAAATTTGAACCAAAAGTTATGAATTGTGACCAAGAGCAGCGGCGAATGGAAGTATACGACGATGCAGAGTTACTGAGACGTGTTAAAATATGTGGAGACAAAAAATAGGTTTACGGATATGACGTCGAAACTAAGGCTCAGTCGTCCCAATGGAGGCATCCTCGCTCGCCAAGACCGAAAAAGGCTCAACTAGTGCAATCAAACGAGGTGGTTATGCTCACTGTGATCTCCGATATTAATGACATAGTGTATCAAGTACAGTACAGTACAAGTTCAACGCCGTCTACGTGTAGGCATCCGAAAAGAACACCGGATTTGAGGAAAGACAATTCACTGCCTGTTTCCTGCACCTGTTTACAATTCATTGCTTATTCAAGAATTTTTGGCTGAAAATAATACGTTACGATGCCCGAGCCTCCATATTCGCCAGGAATGTCTCTTAATATTTTTTTTCTATTTCCGAAAACAAAGAGAACCTTCAATCGACATAATTTTACGGACATAGATGGCGCTAAAGGCGTATCGCTGAAGGTGCTATACGCCATCCCAAAGATCCAGATTGAAAGCGACAATACTATTGTAGAGGAATAAATGAATACTTTTTCATATAACGAAAATTCCCGTTATTTTCTGAACACACCTCAAATACAATCCAGTAACATTCTGACCTATTTCGCATAAACCTCAGGACCGATATACGCGTGACGGACAACTTAACCAGCGTACGTTTGTCTGCTTCGAATGCTGAGGGAAAACTGAATGATGACGCGTGTAGGCTTTATGCAATGCCTTGTTGAGTTACTACGTTGCTGAGTGGTCCGCATTGTTAGTAGGACGGTGGGTTAGATCGCAATGTTGTCAAATCTCTGGGAACTATAACCTAACTGTGTGAGCCTGTTAGACTGACATTATTCATTTTATTCCTTTGTTATACATGCTCGTAGCCGACTTTTCTCTAAGAGGGAGTAATTTGTGCTGAACATATTCCTTTATGAATGGATAATAGCGTTCCGTATGAAATGCAGAGTCAATCAACTTGACGCCATTTTTCCGGGTCATCCGCATGACCAGAATTCTAGCAGCTGTCAATCTTCTCATTACAGTGCAATAAAGGTATATTCAATATTCATTTCCATGCATTCGTGATGCCTGCCTAAGCATAAAAGAAACTTATATTTCCAAAAGAATCAGTCAATTATTTCAGGCCTATAATCCCCCTTTTGAAAGTTTCCAGTCAGGCATATATCACAAGTTTCTTGATTTTCCCTATTGTTTCCAGCAATTCCCTCGTTGAGGCATAGCGGAGCGCATTCAGCGAAATGTTTGTTCGATTTCCGGATGCAAAGCAGAGGATTGAGATTCAAGAATAACAACGTGGCGTCGAACAATCCAGAAGGGAAGAGGGGGAGGCGTGAAGTCGCAGATATCAGGAAATCGCACGTCATTGAAGATTTATAGGGGACGTTATGGAGTAGTAAACTGCGAGGTCTGGAGAACCCGGTGAATTGAGGGATTAGGTTGAGATAGTTTAGGATGTTGTGTGCCTGTACAACATATCTGTTACAAATTGATTCACATTTTCTGCATTCACGGTGTCAGATACTATTATTACTTAAATCCGAGCTTAGGCACATCTTTTTGTAAAACATACTTTTTCAAACACGACTTTGCATATTTGACGGTGAAAGTGGGACAGTTTCTACCTGAATGCTTTGCTATTAGAATTGAGTGTTGTCGGTGTTTTGTTTCTGTGCGACAGCGTTTACGTCTATCTGAAGTATAAAAAAGAGTTTGCCACTAAATTCGTCATTTGGGTACAAACATCTTCTATATTCTTCTCCAGTAGAGATGCAAACCTCAAAGAAGGATAACTTCACAGGTTTAATTTTTAGCAAGTTTTGAATGACACTTACAACGTAGATACCTTGATCATTTACTAATTTCCTGTTATATATCGAAATATGCCTTCCGGTTCTCAATCGCCAAGTTTGTGCCTGTCATGGCAATCCTGTTCAAATAATCGCGAAAACTTTCTAAGAATCATATCACTCATTTCCGTCGGTCCGTGTCAGTCTCTCGGTCTATCCGCAAAACTTATAACCGCCTATAACTTGAGAAGTACCGTTCGGATTTCGATGAAAGTTTTACACAATGTTACTACTATGTCAAGGACGCAAAACCTAGTTTTTAAGAAGTAGTCCCGTGGCGGCGGAGAAAAAGGCCAAAAAAACCGAGAAAAAATCTAGAAACTTGTAGATGTTATAAATTATGGCTTAGTGGTTGCACAAGGCAAGGGACGGTATGCCTCAATTTTTGACCCCAGTATGTAGTTCTACGCACATATGCATATTTCATTCGTTATCCCTTAAATTTAGAAATATCACCTTCAGTCGGGATTCGATCCGCACGACGACGTCACAGTCGGCAATCGCTTTCATACTACTGCGTGCACTGTGCATGGTAAATATCGTTATACACCAGCGAATAGTCATCGCAACGATCATGGGCATCTGCAAGTAATTACTCTCAGGAAGAGGAGGAAGCTCGTTTAATTTTTTTGTTATACATGTTCGTGGCTGACTCATTCCTCAGAAGGGCTAGCTTACGTCAAACATAGTCCTTTACAAACAGATGACAGTGTAGCTTAGGAAGTACAGCGCCAACTTAATTGACGCCCTTTTTTCCTGTAGCGTTCATTCTCAGACCTTGCTTGGTAGTTCTTCCTCCTCAATTCTTTTAGCATGACCGTACCATACAAGTTGTTGTTATTCTATGTCATCTACGAGTATAGTAGTTTGTTTTGTTCCCATCTGATCATTCCGTATGTGTACTTGCCAACGTTCCCCAGAAATCCATTTTCATCACCAGTATTTTGTTCTTTGATTTCTGCCTTAGCTGGCATACCTACTCTCGCCCATATGTCACTATATATGGTATTAAAAATCCGTTTCCGTTACTTCTGGTCTTATTTTGTTCTGCCGTATATTCAGTTAAATGATTCTATCAATGTGATCATTTAAGTGATGCTTAAAAAGTGTATCTATCTGATGTCGGTAAAATATTCTGGAAATAACATTATTTAATTGCCGTTTTCATCGACTATGATGTTGATAGACAATACCGCGCCGCTGGAAATATGTTTTTTCAGCACTTTTTGGACTCTGCTATAATTCAATAGTTTTATAACGGATGAATAACATTGAAGGCTTTGCAACACAGTATATTTAAAATACATCCCCTATTGTTGGGCAACGTTAAAGCTCTCTACCTCGTACAATAAGAGCAGAACAAAATGGCACTGAGCCTCGATAAGCACTCCAGGTTCGAAATTAAATTAGTTTGAATAGGGATATAATAACCTTCATCTGCAAAAACTACATCAAGTTATTCCTTTAGTATAACACACAGAGTGCGAAAAATTAGGGCTAATAGTTTATTGATATTGAAGTTAAAGACTTTTTTTAAAGATACTAGGTGATATCGTGTCATTCAAAACAATGCTAATATTTATTCACGGGTGATACTTGCAACAAATATCACAGATCGACAGCGGGTTTGGCGGGGTATTGAAGTTAGAAAAAAATTTCATACTAGATACTAGCTAAGTGCTAGCTGATAGATTATCTGAGTAGCTCTTGTTCTCGTAAAGTTAAAATCACACGAAAGAGAACTGTCAGTTTCAAATAAATATCCTAACCTCAATACCCTGCGAAAATCCGCACTAAGAAATAGTAATATTATCACACTTCTTCAAAATGGTAGGCAGAAGAAAGAGAGCTAGTAAACGCCTTCCTCTGCCTAATTTAATCTTGGTTAGTTAAACAAGCATTTCACCTCTCATTTAGGTGCTTCCATGGAAAATGCAGGAGGCGGTAATTAGTCCGAGGTGTCGCATGAAAGCAGCTGTTAAAGTCTCTATACGCAGATTATATCTAAATTAAGACTCTCAGTACTCTACCAGCAGCCTTCGTGGCATACTTGGCTTGAGATATTATTGTACATAAAAAGAACGTGTTTATGAATATATTCTTCAGGAGCATATTTCCCCCAGGATTGTGAACCACTTAAACCTGTGTTCACGGAAAATCCAGATTAAAACCCAAACTTGGAGTTGGGTTTTCAAAGTTTGAATGTAGATACTAGGAGTATAAATATTATTAGCCCTGTTATTGGTTATGGCATATGTGTTATTGAAATGAAGGTTCACATCTGATGAGAGATTAGATAGTTCTTTGCGCCAGTAACCCAACAACACGCAGTCAGGAATACGTAATGAAGAATATACAGCTTTATTTTTACAATAAGTTAACCATATGTTTCAATAATAACCCCTCTCCTTACACGGTTTGCCTGGATTCCCGTCGATAATCTATCAATAGATAGTTAATACTGCACAGGGATAATACTGCCCCAATGAATAATTAGCACGATATTCCCTCTGGGAATATATATTACGATTAATGTGCGATATGTAATTATTGCAAGTTATGCGGCTGCCTTTCTAATCAGCTAGTCGATAAATAATTAAAACCAAGTGTGTATTGCAAACTGAATTGAAGTTAACATTTAGCAAATAGTTCGTTACACGTTTGCTCGCTATGATCGTTGTTCGCTGACGTTTAAGCAGCACGTGCGGCTGTTAAGATAACATCTAGAAAAACTTACGCTGTCATAAAAACCTACAAAATGTCAAAAAAAAAACACAACAAAATGTCACTTTTCAAGATAGGTAATATCCGTGCCGTACTATGAATGCCTAAGCAGGTATCAACATACTTGATTGTGAGCGGCACGGGTATTGCGTATCTTGAAAGGTGACATTATGTCAATTTTTTTTTGACATACTGGTTTTTGTTTAAGTTATGTAGGTTTTTCGGCAAGACGTTAACTTAGCACTAGCTCATGGACACGTTGTGATCTCATTTTGAAATTGTACGTGTTGCCTAAACGTCGTGAGACTTCAGTTATCAATGTTTGACTCCGATGTGATTTAAGATCATCTTCAGAGATGGCATTACTGGAGGTAACGCAATGCATAGGCACGTAGCTCTGACGAGTCATGGATTAATTTAATTGGATTTCTTAGTGTGAAGATCTGTAAAAGTGGATGTCTGCTGACAAAAACGGAAATTCGAAATTTGACTGTTACGAGCACTATGAGTAGAAGGAAAAAACTAAAGTTCAGTGACGTCCATCTCTCTAATTTAGAGTTGATTTTTCAGAACGATACAAACAGAAACTGTCTATATTCAATTATTAGTTAGTACGAGTGAAGTAAATTCTACAAGCCTTATCAGTTTTCTAATAGAGAGCCCTACGTGAAATGCATTCTCTAGTTCAGTATAAACCAAGATATGGTATTCTACAGTTGAGGCGTTCTGGGCTAAGACTTCGGGCTGACTTATGTACATATATGATAACATTGTTACTGAGTCTCAGTCTATCTAAAGCACCGAAACAAATAATCAGTTTTTGATATTACCTTGGAGTTGCTCTTTAGAAGCATTGACGCTAATTTTAGGATCGGTATTCAGGCTTAACCTCCACGATCTGAAGAGATGCTTCACAAAAACATCTCACACTGTAGACAGTACACTCCTATATTCCAATCCCAAATCACCAATATGTTGAAGAGCACGTTCTATATCCATTCTGAAGTGGGAAGGGCCGCTTTAAAATAATTTTCTCGTCTGTAACTCGGATACGAAATAAGCTTCCTTTGTGTAGCTGCATCATAGGATATAAAATTCCTTTTTAATGCATTTGGTTCAAGAACAGTATCCGCCTTCTTCGGATAATGCCAAATTCATCAAGTGATTTATTGACAGTTGAAAAGCGCTATAAAACTAACTTCCCGCCGTTGCAACAGTGGTTCGGAGAAATTAGATTTGGATTCACTTGAAATGTGTAAATGCAGATGTACAGGGCGTAGCAAGTGAGGCAGCTCTCTGAGGATGCAGTGTCATGGAGGGCGCAAAATTCTCGATTTTTGTACGGAAAGGGCGTATGTTTTATCCTCTGTCTCAGGGCGCACAACACTGTGAAGCCGGCCCTGAAGATATATTTACATAACACGGGGTATGTCGATGCTTGTGACGCATATTAAACTGTATAATAGCATCGTAGCTTACACATTTTGAAAGCTGTTCCTAATCTATCAGCATCTTTAGTCGTAATAGGAGTTTGATAATAAAGCTTTCCAGCTCGACCGAACTTCAGCTTCGGCTTTGGTCACATTCGACCAAAAATACTTCTTCGGTCACACATTCGGCCTTCGGCCAAGAGCGCCTAAAGATTTGGTAGGAGGCCGAATATTTCAATGGTACTTACGAGAAGTTTAATAATAATAATCTTTAGTGCCCAACAGTCTCCCAATTACAGGACAATAATACATGAACATACTTTAAAACCAAATTAAATGAAAAAACAATTAATTTTATTAAGATTATGTAAAACAATAGTGGAATAGACCAAAAAGCCAAATGCCATTTATAGTTGTGAAAAGTCAAAATTTGGAGAGATGTGTAAGTGCTCCAACTTTTCGCAGTTTAGCAAATATGAGTAAATGACACTCAGTTGCTTAACATCTGTTTTCTTATTCATACAGTTGTCATACATGAAAATGTGGGATATTTCCAGGAATATACCTTTGGTTGGGTGTTTTTCTTTATCAAGAACTTTGATACTTGTGTAGTTCATAGAGTGCCCTGTTGTATTGACATGAGATGCCAGAGCACATCTCTCGGGATGAAGCCTAGAATCACTTTTGTGTGATGAAATCCTTCCTTTTAGAGATCTCTCTGACCAATGTATATTTGGTTGCAATTATTGCAATTGATAGAGTAAACTGTTTTGGTTAAGCCAAGCAACGGGAATCTGCCTTTCATCTTCGAAAAAATACAGTTTTAGCGAGGACGGATTTGCAAGCAATTCGACAGTTCAACGGGCTACATAGTCTGATCAGCTTAGGGGTCAGTTCCTTGATATAGGGTAAGACAGCAAAACCAGATCTGGAATTTGGGTTGGCGGTTATATTGTTATTGGAATTGGTGTTGCTGTTGGGAGTTATATCAGTTCTGTTATTAGGACTTGTGAGAATATTATTTGGATTGTTAGTATTTGGCAAAATACTGGAAGGAGAGCTAAACAAGATCCTGTTAATCAAACACTTCGGATAACCATTGTTGATGAACAGTTTTGATAGCTTCCGTAAATTAGAAGTATGGAAAGTATTATTAGAGATGCTAATTACCCTTGTTTTTATCTGCTTCACCAAGATGATGTTAATCCTTAGTTTATGGTATAAATTGAGGAAACTGCCTGAGGCCATGGGTTTCTGGTACCAATCTACCAAGAAACTATTATTGTTGGTGCGGATGAGTCTTGTGTCTAGAAAAGGGACAGACAGGTTCTCGTCTTCTTTTTCAATGGAAAATTGGATGTAGGTGTCATAGCTGTTGAAATCTTCGACAATACCATCCAAACCTCTGGAGGGAAAGCATAAAATAATGTCATCTAGGTATTTTTTTATGAAGAAGAGGTTATAGCGTAGTGTCGAAATAACAATATCAAGCAGATCGTCCATAACATATTCTGTCAAAATTGGTGATAGAACAGATCCCATAGGACAACCATGTGTCTGAAAATATATTTTGTTGTTGAAGGAGACGTAGTTATTATGAAAGAAATGTTGGTGAAAGATTCCAGAGATATGTTGCAGTGTTGACTTATTTCATCCCAGTGTCTATTTATAGTTCTACTGCATCCAGATAGATATTACTGAATAGCGACACCACATCAAAACTGGCGATAGTGTGATCAGGAGGTATTGGCAACCTGTTGAACTGGCAAAAGACATCAAACGAATCTTGATGTAGTAATCATTATCACTATGTGCCGACTTTAATGTTACCGATATTAATGAAGACAAAGCCTGGGTGGCTGAACCCCTGAACGGTTGGTTCAACAAATCGTGTGACACTGCTCGCCAGCAGAAGATCAAGGCCCACAGAACTTACTTACAAAACCCCACTGTAGAGAACAGACAAGCCGACGTCGAGTCCAGAAACAAATATAACGAAGCGGTTCGCAATGCCAAAACCCAGCATGATATAAAAGTTAGGCACAGGGTAATGTCGCAGCGCAATGGCAGTCGGTCTTTCTGGACGCTGGCCAAGCAGATTGAAAAGAACTTCTCACACAGTAGCCTTCCACCACTTGCGTGTCAGGATGGAACTATTGTATTCGACTCAAAGGCCAAGGCGGAAGTGCTAGCCAAGATCTTTGCTGCCAACTCCACCATGGACGTCCCCACCAACGCCCAAGTGCCGTCAATTCAAAGGGTTCCCCACACTATGCGGGAGGTAACATTCAGGCATAAAACCGTAAGACGAGTGCTCTTGTCGCTCGACATCAACAAAGCTTCTGGTCCGGACTTGATTCCTGCCATTGTACTGAAGAGATGTGCAGCTGAGCTTGCTCCAGTTCTTTCGCGTCTCTTCCAGATATCTTATGAATCCGGCACCTTCCCAGAAAACTGGAAATTTGCTCATGTACAGCCCATCCCAAAAAAAGGATCTAAAACCGACCCTTACAACTACAGGCCTATAGCTCTGCTTTCTGTTATAAGTAAAGTGATGGTGAGGTGCATAAATCGCGAGCTTCTGGACTACCTCGAACGTCACAGCTTGATTAGCGACAGGCAGTACGGTTTCCGGCACCAACGATCCACAGGGGACCTCCTAGCTTACGTCACGCAACTGTGGAGTAAACTCATCCAGTCTCATGGTGAGGCTCATGTCGTTGCTCTTGACATCACGAAAGCGTTCGATCAGCTGTGGCACGCTGCCCTCTTGAGCAAACTTCCATCCTACGGCCTCCCAGAAAAGCTTTGCAGATGGGTGGCTGACTTTATCTCTGGCCGCAAGATATCCGTCGTAATTGACGGATTCTCCTCTTCATCCCACAACGTCAACGCGGGTGTTCCCCAGGGATCGGTCTTGGCTCCAACACTGTTTCTCTTACATATCAACGACCTCCTTTCCTGCACGATCAACCCAATCCACAGCTTCGCTGATGACAGCACTCTACATGCAGGAATTCAGAGTGACAAGCCGATCTCTGCCGCTGAGCTGGAAAAAAGAAGACTAGCGACGACTTCCTCTCTGACAAGAGACCTGGAGGCTATCACTGCTTGGGGACGCAACAATCTTGTACAGTTCAATGCTTCCAAAACACAGTACTGTACTTTGACGAACAAAAAGCGTCCTAGCGCTCATACAGTTTCGATGGACGGTCGAGTCCTACCAAAGAGTCATTCATTTCGGCTGGTCGGAGTCCAGATCACCGAGGACCTGATCTGGCACGAACACATCTCTTCAATAGCTGCAGCTGCTGGGAAAAAGCTAGGCTATTTGTTTAGGGCTAAGAAGTACTTTTCTCCGCATGACCTTCTCACTCTATACAAGGCCCAGATAAGGCCTAGCCTCGAGTATTGCTCACACATTTGGGGTGCTGCCGCCCCGACTACATTGTCCATGCTCGATGCTATCCAGAGGAGGGCGGTCCGACTGATCGATGACTCTTCTCTAACAGACAGTCTCGGGACTCTTTCGCACCGGCGGGCCGTCGGCGATCTAGCTCTTTTCTATCGCTACACCAACGGGCTTTGCTCCTCGGAGCTCTCTTCCATGATGCCGCCGCGCGATGTGCCTGCCAGACAGACCCGCCTGACTTCGGCGTCCCATCCTAACCGTGTCAAACTTCGTACATCCAGAACTGGCCGATACGACCGCTCCTTTGTCCCGAGGGTGTCTAGATTGTGGAACAAACTACGGGAGGAAGCTTTTCCCAGTTCTACTAACCTTAGGCAGTTCAAAAATCGTATTAACAAAATTTCTTTGGGATCATCATAGCAGCCGCGGTGTTCCGGCATTTAGGCTTCTGCCTGCGCGGCTGTTTCGATGTAAAAAAAAAAAAAAAAAAAAAAAAAAAAAAAAAAAAAAAAACCTGTTGATGCAACTATAGGTCTTACTGAGAGTACAGGTTTATGTCCTGTCTTGAGTTCACGCAACCCGACAACTCGACCCTCTCAAAGTCACTCAGCTGGGATACCCGGCGAATTCTCCGCACTCTCGGTATTTTGTGTAATCACAAAAAGGCTTCTCAATAAGCTACAGGGAATTTAGCATTTAACTGACACCGTAAATGCGCTTGTTTATCATCAAACAATAATAAACATGCGTAGGTGTTTACTTTTTCTGTCACTCGGTATATGTTTGACCTCTAGCAAAGAAACATAACGCAGACATAAACATATAATAAGAGTTAATTGCTAGACGTACTATGAACTTCCACTTGTGTGACTTCTCGGTCCAAACAGAAACGACCACAATTTAGTATTTTTGAGATACTGTCAAAATTAGTATCACGAACAGCAGAAATTGATTTAAAATTTTTACACATAGTAAATACTAATGGCTTTAAAACCAAATTAGTCCTAGCTCTCTCACAATTGACGGTTTTGGCATTTCGAGTGCTCAAACAAAGCACAAAGAAGTTAATACTAGGTAAAATTACACTGACGTCTAAGTTATTATGTAAGAGTACCTAAGTAAGGACAAAATTGTTAAAGAACTACATTTTCATCTTGGATCCAGACTTCCTAACTCAAATCAAAAAGTAAGACGCTTATAAAGTATATTCCTAGGATGATAACTACCGTCAGTCTTGTAAGCGCGCAGTTTCAAAGCGTCGTTGCACTTTCTCGATTGCCATTTTGCCGATTTATGTTTGGAGTAATGGGGGTATCAAGTAGTTGACACATATTCTAATTCTGAATAGACAAAAGTCAAATATAATGTTGTAAGAGTCTTAATATTAGTGAAATACGGACAGATTCTCACTATGAATCTACTCGTATACGCCGTCGATGCGGCATAAAGCGTTATTGAGATATGCTCAAGAAAAGACAAAGTTGAGCCAAAAACAACTACCAGATCTTTAGTTTTGCGGAAACCCCGTAAACTAGAGCAGTGATTATGGAGATACCAATAGTCATCGAGTTTAGGAACAGATGATACACCTTTGGAAAGTGTGTACAGGGTTATTGACATGTATGTCTGACCTCGTAATGTGTACGAGAGATAAGCGCAATAAGCGTGCGACATGTATGTTAGAAAGAATACGTCGATGGCTTCCGTGACCTCGTACTCGTGTTACTAGACAACGAGGTCCCTTTCTAACACACGTATTGTACGCTTCTCACGCTCCTCTCTCGTACACATTACGACATCAGTGGCATTTGGTTTTCAGTGTATACGTTCCTCGGTCTTATATCACTGTCTTGAACATTTTCTTGTCAACGTAGAGTTTTACACATTCGTGCTTGTCCCTACTTAAATGATAACTTGCCTGTCATGGGCATGCGTTTGAGTTTGTAATTTGTTGATCTTCTATATGAAAATACCTGAAAATACAACTGCAATGTCGATAGTGTGTGCTAAATTTAAATATTTCCAGAAAGTGCCCTCTATTACCCAATTAATGTGTGTGCAAGAGTGAGTAGCAGCAGTGGTAAGTATCTGCTTCTGCGGTGCACAATTTCCCTATAAAAACTTAGGCTCCGTATATGATCATTAATCTGTTCTTACTTAAAACGATATTATGACTTAACCACCAAAAACCGTGACAAGAACCATTTTCAGGGTCTTGATATGCTAATTGTTGAAAGAAAGAAAAAAGGATATATGATGTATGCACAAAATCCTACAAACTAATGAAAGCCCCATATCGTCATCTTCATTCGTTGTAAAGTTCTTTTTCAAAGGTCACGACACTTCCACTAACTTAGGTCATACAGAAATCGTTAGATTATTGAAATAAAGACTTTGCAGCATGTTATTTATCCAACTTATCTTGGTCTGACGTCTACGAGTAACTGTGATCATCGATTTTTCTACTATTCTGATTAGCTGTTCTGACCTCCCTGTATAAAGGGCTTATCTATGTTGAAGGTACTAAACAGGATGCAAAATATCTCTCCTTATCTCATTCTGCACCTCTCGAGTAAGTCCCAAAATTTCTCATAATTCGATTTAGGTATTTCTACCGATCGAATTATTTTATCATTTTATTTGATTTCAACAAGTTCTGATTCCCCTACTGAGCGGGGCCGAGGCAAATGCTTGTTCCGAAAGTTGTTGTATCCAGTATACAACTTCTTCCCGTTCGAGTGATTGTACATGCGTTAAGGAATACCTCAGTACCGATTGCCGGGTGGCGGTACAAGTCCGCCAACGGGCCACTTTAGGTCTATTTACTATCATTAACATGCAAAAAGAAGGTGGTGACAAGGACCAGTCGACCGAGGCGGTACCAACCGCTAGCTTTTCCCAGGGTGTCTTATAAATGTCCGCATGTTTCCACACCTAAGCTATGCAGTCGGTTATCTTCCAAAACAAAGAAATTAATGATGATGGATCTCTCGAGCACTAAGAACTACGGACGTAAACTCACTCCAGTCTCGGAATGTCCGGGTGGAGGGTGAGCTCGAGGAACAACATCGAAGATAAAATTTGTTTTTCGAACATCTGCGGAATTAACAGCAACACTGATGCTGTTCATCACTACCTGCAATCCAATCGTCCCGCCGTGCTTTTCTTGGCGGAGACAAAAATCTCAGAGTCAGCACCGATTAACCATCTTAACTTCCCAAACTACGAGATGCACTCCAATCTGAGAAAGAACGGGGGAGTTGTGGCTTTTGTCCGCAGCAGAGATGTTTCTTTGGAATCAGACCGGAAGGACATTCTGTGGCTTCGCCTCAACTCCAAAGCATCACCCAAATTTATCTGCTGCCTTAATCGCTGTCCCTCAGACCATAACTGGGATAACCTACTCGAATACCTCGCACGTCCAGATCGACTTGCTGAACATCAATCACCCCGCTTCAGAGGTAGTTCTTCTCGGTGTTTTCATTGCCCATAATGAGCTTTGGTTGGGCTCAAACAAAACCGATGCAGCAGGTCGTGTAGTCGAAGCATTCGCTCTTACTCAAGGGCTGGCCAAGCTGGTGACGAGCCCTAGTTTTTCCCCGCGCTCGTCACACGCCAGTAGCCTGCTGGATCTATTTCTGACCACGCATCCTGTCCCTTACTGCACTTCTGTCCTGTCCCGCCTGGGTAACTCAGACCACGGCATTGTGGAGGTTAGGTTTCGGTCAGTACCCGCTGTGGCAGCAGACACTCGTACAGGCCGCAAAACTTGACCTTACGGACATCCCGACTGGGAGGGGCTCAGAGACTTCATCTCTAGCTTTGCTTGGAGTCTGTTATTCGGTAACCGAAATTATCCACGTCGGAATGGAGGAATACATCCCTCACACAATGAAGGTGTCTAAACCAGGGTCCAACGGGTGGTTTAGCAAATCATGTGACACTGCTCGCCAGCAGAAGATCAAGGCATACAGAACCTTCTTACAAAACCCCAGTGTAGAGAACAGACAAGCAGACGTCGAATCCAGAAATAAATATAACGAAGCGGTTTGCAGAAAACTGGAAATTAGCTCATGGCCAAACCATCCCAAAAAAAGGATCTAAGACCAACCCTTACAACAACAGGCCTATAGCTCTGCTTTCTGTTATAACTAAGGTGATGGAGAAGTGCATAAATCGCGAGCTTCTGGACTACCTCGAAAGTCACAGTTTTATTAGCGACAGGCAGTATGGTTTCCGGCACCAAAGATTCACAGGGACCTCCTAGCTTACGTCAGATAATTGTGGAGTAAACTCATCCAGTCTTATGGTGAGGCTCATGTCGTTGCTCTTGACATCACGAAAGCACTCGATCAGCTGTGGCACGCTGCCCTCTTAAGCAAACTTCCACATCTTATGGCCTCCCAGAAAAGCTTTGCAGATATCCGTCGTAATTGATGGGTTCTCCCACAACGTCAACGCGGGTGTTCCCCAGGGAGCGGTCTTGGCTCCGACACTGTTTCTCTTACATATCAACGACCTCCTTTCCTGCACGATCAACCCAATCCACAGCTTCGCTGATGACAGCACTCTACATGCAGGAATTCAAAGTGACAAGCCGATCTCTGCCGCTGAGCTGGAAAAAGAAGACTAGCGACGACTTCCTCTCTGACAAGAGACCTGGAGGCTATCACTGCTTGGAGCGCAACAATCTTGTACAGTTCAATGCTTCCACAACACAGTACTGTACTTTGGCGGACAAAAAGCGTCCTCATCCAGCTTCGATGGATGGCCGAGGTCTGCCAAAGAGCCATTCCTTTCGGCTGGTCGGAGTCCAGATGACCGAGGACCTGATTTGGCACGAACACATCTCGTCAATAGCTGCAGCTGCTGGGAAAAAGCTAGGCTTGTTTAGGGCTAAGAAGTACTTTTCTCCGCATGACCTTTTCACTCTATACAAGGCCCATATAAGGCATAGCCTCGAGTATTTCTCACCCGTTTGGGGTGCTGCCGCCGCGACTACATTATCCATGCTCGATGCTGTCCAGAGGAGGGCGGTCTATCATCTGATCGATGACTCTTCTCTAACAGACAGTCTCGGCACTCTTTCGCACCGGCGGGCCGTCGGCGATCTAGCTCTTTTCTATCGCTACACCAACGGACTTTGCTCCTCCGAGCTCTCTTAAATGATGCCGCCGCGCGATGTGCCTGCCAGGCAGATCCGCCTGACTTTGGCGTCCCATACTAACCGTGTCGAACTTTGTACATCCAGAACTGGCCGATACGACCGCTCGTTTGTCCCGAGGGTGTCGAGATTGTGGAACAATCTACAAGAGGAAGCCTCTCCCAGTTGTACTAACCTTAGGCAGTTCAAAAATCGTATTAACGAAATTTCTTTGGGATCATAATAGCAGCCGCGGTGTTCCGGCATTTAGGCTTCCGCCTGCGCGGCTGCTTCGATATATAAAGAAAAAAAATCAATATTATATATACATCTTCGGAAAAAAAAACTAGCCACCGATCGAACTCTATCCATCACACTTTCTGCTTTACCATGTGATCTAGGCGACTTTTGTGGCAGATTCATGTGACACAAAAGTTTTAAAAATACATAAACCTTCCAAAGAAATGTCTTCCTGAGTTCATTCTACCATAAAACATTTCTCCGTCAAACCTTACCCCGTCACTAAAGCTAGCTGCAAAACTTATATGACAGGCTACTTGGTCATATACATGGACATCAGCCACATACCACAACTGCAGCGTCCAAACTTTCCATCTTAAAAACTAACTTTTTCGCAAACTTTTAAAAGTAAAATGGACAAAGTGAGTTCTTTATCCCCGCATACAATCGAGAATTTCGGCAGCTGCGCTATCACGACCAACTTAAAATAGTTTTGCTAGAAGTCAAACTTTTGACAGTGCTATACTCAAACATCTTTTCAGAGAGCCGCGGTAAAAAGTTGAGGTATAAAATCGACGCTTAAGGGGCTAATATCCAATATTGAATAGAGTTCGGCTTTAATGATATCTGGAAGTTCGTGGAGGAGAATAATTATATTAACTTTTTGGCAGAGGAAAGCACTTTATGTTAAAGAGCAGAAGGCGGGGTAGAATTATTAGAAAGGTAGAGTTTAAAAAAATGGGGCAAACAAAATATTTGAAAGCAATTGGCGATATTTCATCAAAGTGGGTCAAATCATGCGACTTACCTCGCACTCCAATTGGCAAGTATTGTAGTCGCTGATATTATCAAAAATGAGATATTTTTTGAATGTTACTTGACATGCATTACTCATCCATGTCGGTCTGTCGGTCAGCCTGTTCGCTAATCATTTTCCCCATTATGACTTGAGAAGTGTCCGTCGGAGCCTGATGAAATTTTAACGCAAGGACAAAAATGCTCAGTAGTCGACCCAGTAGCGTTGAAGCTACATGCGGAAAACGAAAAAATAAAAACAAATATTAGATGGGTTGAAATTTTGGGTTGGGGGTTGTTAATGTTAGATCTTTGGTATCTGTAAAAGAAGTAGGTACTATTATTAAGAATCTTTTGATATCTATACTATACACCCATACGACAAATTAAAATGCCAATCACGCCACTACGCCTACAGGTCTCGGATTTCACTACCATGTTGTTACCGCTCTACGACCCTAATACAGCAGACCGACTTTGGCGGCAAGGGTACAGGCTGGCCATAGGCGTGCAGCGTATATTTTACCTAGGGTTGGCCAGAATTCCACCAGCGGCGCGGGTTAGGTTATTGCTTTTGCCTTTTTGTATCACAAGCTAATACAGGGTCCGTCAGAAAGAACGCATGTTTTTTAAATGAGTACTACAGTCAAAATAAGTATGGGAAAAAATACTCAGAAGTTTATATTCTAAAAACTATGTCGGCCATATGGAGTCCTTGAGCCGAAATGCAGGAATCAAGCCTCTTCCTAAATGAGCCTATTGCATCGGCTAGCATCCGTGCAGGAATTTGGGTTACTTCTCTTCTTATTTCCTCCTTCAAATCGACGAGAGTCTGAAGCTTGCTTTGGTAAACTTTTGATTTCAGGTAGCCCCATAAAGAAAAATCAAATGTTGACAGGTCCGGGGAGCGAGGGGGCCATGGAATATCGCCATGACGTGCGAGCTGTGTGAGATGTTGCCCCGTCTTGTTGGAATCACATTGTTCTGAGACAGACCGTCCACGTTGAAGTTCAGGAAAAAAAGTTGTTCAGCATGTGGATGTAAGGCTCTGAATCCACAGTAGTTCTTTCTCCATCATCCTCAAAAAAACAAGGGCCAATAATCATCGTTGGGCCTACTGCACACCAAACTGTAACTTTCGGGGTATGCAGGGGATGCTCATGCAACTTTTGGGTGTTCACTGGAGACCAATATCGACAATTTTGTTTATTGTTGTATCCATGTAAGTGAAAATGTGCTTCCTCACTCATAAACAACGTCATGTCATTGTTGTCCAACTGTTCAATCATGAGCTGTGCAAAATTAACACGTTGGGCATAATCCCCTGGCAACAGTTGTAGACAAACTTGGATTTTGTAAGGATGGAACACTAAATCCTTCTTCAATGTGCGACGTACAGAGGACGCGTGGATCCCTAGGAAACTGGCACGCAAACGGACGGAACGATTCGGGCTTTGCAGCATGTCAACTGTCACTCTGCCTACGTTTCCAGGGCCCTGGCGGTTTTTTCTTCATCACATTACCTGTTTTGTTGAATGCTTCCACCCATCTCAAAATGGTGTTACGGTCTGGTACTGTCCCACGACGTGGAACACGAAAGCAAACGCGAAACTTACGTTGTGTTCGAACGACAGACTCGCCATTTCGAATGTACCGACGTACAGTGGACACACGATGCTCAACGTTCCAAACCATCTTGAAAAACTGAAACAGCACTTCTCCCACTATCCAGCACGCCCTTCCTCCTTCCTCACCGACACGGGACCAACCCACTCGATGTAGTACCCATTCGAAGAACATGCGTTCTTTCTGATGGACCCTGTATAACTTCCTTCTTTTGTATAAACTATGTATCCAATAGTTTGACTCTATAGCCCACAGACAACTGCTTCGATCAATTACTTGTGAATCATAGTTAAAATTGTGGTAGATTTGGAAATAAACTTATTGATGACTGGACTGTGTGGGAGGTAGAGATTTAACCTAGTTGACGCCATGTTTTTTATCACATAGGGAAACACTCTGGGACTACAATTACGACAGAAAGGTAATGGACATTTCTAGATCTGGAGTGATAGCAAGATACCATATTCTGTTTCAGCTGAACAATAGATTCTTTTATTCAACAATGAACAATCTTCTACAAAACTAAATGTGAGGCAGGATTTAATAAACGGCATAAGGGCCGTATCGTCAGTCGTTCTACAATTGTAGGACGTCTTTATGGCCTACTGGACTGCCATATTCTTTTCTCTCCTTCAGAAAAGCTGGAGTATTTCAGGATTTCGACTGTCCCGTGTCAGCGTCAGCGCTCACCTGTTGTGACGTTATGTTTTCTTTTTGAATGTTAAGAAATTTCAGGCAAATAAGACAGCTGATAAAAATCATGTTTTATCAGCTTAGAATTCAAAGCAAAATATAACCTCAAAAGAGCGCTTACACGAATCAGTAGAAGTTTAGAAATGCCACTGCCTTTCTGAAGGACAGAAAAAACTATGAAAACCAAGGAAGCCATAAACGCGTCCTACAATTCTAGGAACGACTGGCATACGACCATAAGTCCGGTGAAGTTTTCTAATGTACAGACTGTAAAAATTATTTGGTGGATAACAATAATGTGCTAACCTTATCTGCTAGATTTGTTTAAACTTAGCAGGTATAGATATTTCACGCCTAAGGTTCAATCAAACCATACGCCAAATTTATCAAATATGACCCTTAGGGGGCAAGCTTCAATGGCGAGCTTTTTTAAACAGTTTAATCTAGACTATCGATTAAAGGTCCGTGGCCACTTATATTCAACAAATCTGGATCAAAACAGCTGAACGGTTAACACGATTTTAATTGAAAAAGAAATCTAAGAACGTTTTATACCTGCTTCTTGAGAACTATGCGTTACCGGGTCCATGTTAATAGGAACTTTTCCTGTTAAAAGCACCCAAATAACCAACTCTTGAAGTTTGTACAGGAAGTACAACACCAAATACACATAATATGTCACCCCCAAAGCGCATATTCTCATAAGAAAGATTTCCAGGATTCAAAAATCGGATCTCAGAAGAGGAAAAAGGTCAGCGTGTAGAGTAATTGCAGGATCCCTGCTTCTTGCTCCTTTTTGAAGTTATAAATTTGAAAACTAATAACATATTTCATCTGTGTTCGATCCGCTAACATTTGCATTTCATATATCACGCTGCTGCTGAAAACAAACTTGGATAGATCAGAGTTTTGTGAAATTATGTCGCCTGCGATACGAATGGGAAATAAAATGCATAGAAATATGTAGCCAAGAAACTTACCAGAAAACTTCTACGTCTGCTGGTTATATTTTTACATGAAATATGATCTGGTGCACCTTTCTTCGCTTTGTAATGCTCAGCGGAATGACATATTTCCTACGGGATTAAGCAACGAAAACTTTATTACACTATATTATGCAGATGTTACGAGCCAATCATGATAATTGGGTATTGACGTAATGGCCTGGTATTTAACTAATTGTTAAGTGCGTGGGAGCAACATAGTACTGCGCGAGTTAGTAAAGACAAATTATTAAGACAATTTTTACATAAAAGATAGTGTAATATTACTCTGTTGCTAAACATGTTTTTTAATTGTCAAAAGAGATCAATCACTTCTCTACAACAGAAATTATTCACAAAAGCGAATAGCAGAGAGAAGAGACATTTTTAGATCAGAACACCGCATTCTGACCGGAAAATACGGGATATCTATTTACAAAGTCTAAAAAAGAGCTGGAATGTCAACTGAAATTGTTTAAAAGTGTGAAATGTGAGTTTCGGAGACAAATTAATGTGCAGCGGAGGTTGGCAGAGAAGGTCTTGTAAGGTCGATGTCCCGCGAAAAAGTCTAGACTGACTGATTCACGCAATGATCAAAAAATGACTTTCTTGAGCTTGTGAATACCTCCACATACTACTAACTAAAACTTGAAACAACGGCACTTACCATCATTACTACAAGAAAAAAAACACTCCGAGCTTCAGTTGTCACGTGGAGAGGTGCACGAGCCCCAGAAAGTCCTTTCTGAAGGAGATATCTCAACACTGGTACACCAGACTCTTGGAACTCAAATAGTTTACAGTCCAGTGCTGGTTCAGCTTTGTAGGCAAATATCCCGAATTTTATTGTGGGAACGTGGAGTTGTCGTGCTTTTACGTCAACTATTTGGATTGGTCTTGGTTTAAATGTATGTACTTTTATCCCATAGGTGGCTTATTTAAAAACAGTTGTTCTATGTGTTGGATGCCTTTGTGAATTACTTTTGTGCTGGAGAAGAGTCTTAACATCAGTTTTTTTGAGACAAAGCAGAGCCGCGATGCTGGAAGGAATAAGATTTTATTATAGAAATCCAAATTACTATCTTCAAAATAATCTGAAAATGCACTTTCTCACAACAGAATAATAATATTTAGATTTCAGCTACGTTTTACCGCAATATCATATCAATCACTATGTTAAAGGTATTCAAACTTGTCTTCACCAGATTGCGTCTGCAGTACTATGTTGTCCCCCACAGATTTAGCAATTAGTAAAACCTACCATTTTACTGAAAATATCCACTTAAATATTCAGCTGCTAAATATAAATCGAAGCCTCAGCCCCAGTTATAAAGTTCGAACAGCCTAAGGTTATGCCCGCTACGTCATCACTTTATACCCTCTCCCTTGCGTGGATTGTACCCTATAAGAATATAGAAAATTGTTGTGACAGTCTCTGGTAAGATTTATGGACATCTGTTACCGCCCTCTTAATGTGGTCCAGTACTAATCGTGGCGAATATTTATATCGTAGAAAGCTTAAAAATGTATGTGGTCTTCAATGTCCAGAAATTATGTTGCTGTTGACGCTGTTAAGGGACATCCCACTCTCAGAAAGCCATAGGCGGAACGTTTTTTAGTGCAAGTTTCAGTCAGTTGAGATTGTTGACACAATTGGGATCTGATGAGACGTTTCTTCGACTTATTTATTTTTTTATTTATTAACCATATCATATTTTATATTTGATTGTGTTGAAAATTATTAATCTTATGGGGTTTGTGGATATTTGATGGAGATCCATAAATCAAAATTTAAAATAGTGAACAGGTACCTACATATAATAGACACAATATTGAAGGGTAAAACCCCAAAGTTGGCAAACAACTGAAAGAAATTAAATTAATCCTAAGACTGTGATCCGCTTATATCTATACCAATCATGAGATTTCCTAGAGTGCATCATTAGTACCTAGATAAATAGGCTAATACCAATATCAAGCGTAGGTAAACAAAATTAGTAGATACAAATCTAATAATAACAAGTGTAAAATTGAACTACCTGGAATAATTCCCGGTTGCTAAATCCCTTCGTTCGTAAGTAGCGTTAAGAGGATGAGTGTTAATCAATCACATTTATTTTACCTGCAACAGATATATAAACCTGTCCGTTAGTCATAAGTTCAGTTTGTAAACTAATTTGAACAAGGCACCGTGTGTAAAAATTGTCAAATAGATTGCAATATAGTGGAAATTTTTACTATTGATCAAATTTAAATTATTAATAGTTTTGAACCAGTGATCTAAACAATGTCTGTGAAAGAGATTGGCGTGAAAGGAAAGGCGATTGGGAGTCAAGGAAAGGAAATTATCAACAATGTCAATAATTTCATGGTACAGGAAAGTGTAGAGGGATTAAAGTTTCCACTTCAACAATACCGGTATGTATGAATGTAAAAGATTTTTATAATTATTGTCAATTAAAACTGATTAACCCATTTAGGAAACGTGTGTTAGCTGCCACGGGTATAAGTAAATGTACTTATCAAAAAATAGCTAAAGAGAGCAGAGATGGAATATATTCAAGCAACTTTTCATTTTCATCCCCATCTAAAAAGCGGCAACGAAAATCACCTGTTGTGGATAAAGTGACTGCAGGCCAAATTGAAGAAATCAAAGCAATCATATACGATTTTTATATTTTGGAGAAAAGAAGACCTTCGCTGAAATGTAAGTTTTAAAATTGTAACCGTAGCATCTAGTCATATTTCATTTTAAGATTTTTTTAGGTATTTACCAAAAAATGCAAGATCGACAACTTAATTTTGAGGGTAAAATAACGACTTTGAACAAACTTTTGAAACAAATGGGCTTTAGGTCAGTATTCATACACACTATAAGGTTTTCGATTTACAACGCTATAAATATAATTTATATCTACAGATGGAAAAGAACTACTGATAATAAAAGAGCTCTCATGGAAAAATATGAAATTCGCTTGAAGCGAATCGAATATCTGAAGCAAATTATGAAATATAGAGCTGAGAACAGGAACATAATTTATACGGATGAAACATATATACATTCTAGTCATACCCCAAAAAAAGGATGGTCAGATGACAATTATGACAAGGAACTAAAAACGCCTTTATCAAAAGGACAACGAATGATTATTGTGCATGCTGGTGGAGAATTCGGCTTTATTCCTAACGCCTTGTTGATATTCAAATCAGGTATTATTTGTGTTACAATGATGTAAAATATTTCCAATATATTTTTACATTTACTGGATTATATGTATGTATTTTATTTTCAGGCTCAAAATCTGGGGACTACCACAACGACATGAATCATTTGAACTTCATGAAATGGGTAGAAAGCCAATTGATCCCAAATTTGCCTGAAAATTCTGTGCTTGTAGTTGACAACGCTTCTTATCACAATGTCCTGGAAGAAAAAAATGTAACGTCTTCTAGCCTGAAATCAGAGCTGATTGACTGGCTAGAAAAACATCAAATTCCTAGTGAAAAGTCATTGACTAAGGCCGAACTATATAAAAAAATACAGGAAAATAAAAGAAGATTTCCAGTCAAATACAAGCTAGATGCCTTAATGGAACAGCACGGGCATAAAGTTTTACGACTGCCTCCATATCATCCGGAGCTAAACCCAATCGAGAAGATTTGGGCTCTCGTAAAAAACTGGGTTGCTCCACGAAATGTGACATTTAGGTTGTCTGATGTGGAGCATCTGACCCGTAGCAGGTTTGAAGAAATTGGAGCAGATGAGTGGAAGAAAATTTGTAACCACGTGAAAAAGTATGAGCAAGCACAAATGGAAAAAGAACATCTTCTCGACGATCAAATGGATACGTATCAATTCAATGTGAACACAGAGTCATCATCAGAAGATAGTGACGAAAGCGACTCAGATGAAGATTTGAAGCTAAACACACTAGCATCTGATAGCGATTAGATTTTTTAATGATAATATATAATTTGAATTATAACCGTCTTTAGTTTGCTCCCTCTTCTAATTCAAATTTGCTTCCGAACAACTTAATGCGCATACTAAATGAATATAATAGGGTAATTCCGGGAGAGATGGCGCACCGGATGAGATGGCGCAGCGCTATATTTGGCAACATGTTTAACATCAAGACACGACATGTTAGTTATGTTATAAACACTCCTAGAAATAAGTAATGTACGGCGGAAAAAGTGGTTTCTCACGATAATTGGAGTGGCGGAAGCAAGAAAACTAATCGTGAATTTGCAAAATTTTGCATCACGGTACGATCAACAAGAGACTGGTAAGTTATTCCATGATTAAATTCATTTTTAGTGACATAATATTGCTACAGCCGCTTGTAGGAGTGATTCTAACCTAGCACGAAGATTTTTAGTCGTTGCCAGTTTTAGTAATTAAGTGAGCCATCTCACCCGGCATTTTTGGGTGAGACGGTGCACTAAACTGCGGGTGAGTTGGAGCTTTGAATACCTATATATTTTTTTATTCCAGTACCATGCCGACGAAATACAATAGGCGTAGTACGTCTTTACGTGGACAATGGACCAAGGAACAGTTACTGCTAGCCATTGCTGCTGTGAATAATAACTCCATGGGTGTAAATGAAGCTGCAAGACATTTTAATGTTCCAGCAACCACTTTAAGAAGACGAAAGAAATCTGGTAATCTGGTAGTGGGACCTCAGGGGCCGTCAGCATGTCTAGGCATACAAAATGAAAATAAGATTGTGACACACATAAAAAAGCTACAAGCACATGGGTTTGCTCCTACTCGAGAAGACGTCCGTGTTATGGCCTTTAAGTTGGCTGAACAGTTGCAAATAAAGCACCGCTTCAATCATGAATCTGGAAAAGCAGGGTATGACTGGTTACATTCATTCTTATCGCGTCATCCGGGTTTGTCAGTTCGAAAGTCCGAAGGAGTGTCTCTTGCGCGCGCTCAAGGAATGAGACGCAAAGAGGTTGCTGACTACTTTAAGCTTTTGGAAAGAGTCCTTGCAGAAAATCAACTCTTTGAAAAGCATAGCCACATCTTCAACGTGGACGAGACTGGAATGCAATTGAATAACAAACCCGGATTCGTTGTTGCTGCCAAAGGTTCTAAGAATGTAGCTAGCATCACCGCTGCGGAAAAGGGAGAGACCATTACTGTTATTTCATGTTTTAGTGCGGAAGGTGTATATATTCCCCCTACCTGCATTATGAAGGGCAAAAATAAGAAAGCTGAGTATGAAGACGGTCTGCCACCGGGGTCAAAAGTCTACATGAATGAAAAATCCGCCTACATCAATAGTGCTCTCTTTTACCTTTGGCTAAAAGAACAATTCCTACCAAGGAAACCAGTTGGGACGGTTATTCTTTTGCTGGATGGACATGGATCACATTGTAACAACATTGAAATGCTCGAGTTTGCCAGCAGTAACAATATCATCCTTGTATGCCTACCCAGTCATACGACACAATTTCTGCAACCGTTGGATAGGGGGTTTTTTAAGTCATTAAAAATGAACTATTACAGAGCGTGCAATCTTTATATAAAAAATAACCCTACAAGAAGGTTGACACGGCTTCAGTTTGGAGAACTTCTTGCGTCGGCGTGGGTCAAGTCTGCCACAGTAAGTAATGCTGTGGCAGCCTTTAAGGCAACAGGTATCGTACCATTTAATCCTGAAGCAATTCCGGATGAAGCATTTTTGTCGGAGACCACAGATGTTCAGGATAATGTTAATAATTGCAATAATAACGAACAAGAGATAACAACTCAAGCAAGTATTCTGGATCACCCTCAACCAGGATGTTCAAAGGACAGTCTTCCCCCACCAGAAAGCCCTCCTAAAAATAACCTGACGCCTGGCAAAATGTTAAATAATATTTCTCCCATACCGTGTACTAGTACACCTGTTCAGCAAGTTAGAAAACGCAGCAAACAAGTGGCGTCAATACTCAACTCCGCTGAAAGTATTACAAACAAAAAATCTAAGCAGGAAAAACATCCAAGGAAAATTGTAACAAGGAAAGTGGAAAATAAAAATGAGAAAACACAAAAGGGTAGTAGGCGCCGTCGAAAATTAAATTTGGTTGAAAACACTTCTTCAGAATCAGAAGCGGATGTGTCTTTACATGATTCTTCTTCAGAAGGCTCAGAAGATGAGTGCTGTAGAGGTTGTAATGAGGCATATGCCACAACAAAAAAGCCTGATGATTGGCTAAAATGTATCCGATGTTTGTCTTGGTACCACGAAACATGTTCACGTTATAGTGAGTTATGCAACGGGTGTGCAAAAGCAGTTTTGAATAACGAATTCAATGCCAAGAAGTAAATATTTTATCTTACTATGTGTACGCCATCTCACCCGAAATAGCTGCGCCATCTCAACCGCATCTTCCGGGTTAGATGGATTTTTGTATAATGTCCTTAGAGCTAGCTTTTTATGTTTCTGTATACTTCCTAATTTGAATAATGTGTTTGATATTTGTTGCTTGATAACCAAAGAATAAAAGTTTAAGTTTTGAGTATGATTTGGTCTTTCTTTCGATTTATACAGCTGTTAAAGAAAAAGGTGCGCCATCACTCCCCGAATTACCCTAATACAAAAATCAATTAATGATCAATGTCTACACAACCTATTCACTTTATTTTATACTTCAAATAAAATAGAACGCCACTGCGCTCTGTCGACGACCGCGTGATGAGCGGACCCGCCCACGATGACGTAGCGGTCATATTCTAAGAGCGTTCGAACCTTACCGCTCAAAACTGCAAAAGTGCATCTAAAGTCACAAAATCATAGAAAACTTCAGTGTCACTAATACTTTGGTAACGTACTGTAGAGTGAATCCGTGGGAAGTACCTAGTCAATCTATTTGATAACGTTTTTAGTAGTTGACGTAGTGACTTCACCTTAACTCGAATTTTACGTAAAACAGACAGCACAATAACGGTATAAGTGCGATAGTCGAAGGCCTAAATAATAAAGTTCGTTTCACATTTTTCTTAGTACCTAGCTTATAAAGTTGGGAGACTTCCGCACGGTTAGATTTTTAGATTCATATTTCATATGCATAAATATATATGTATGGTGATTTTATGTATGTGAAAATCGCATTATCTTTTTATGTTTTGCTCAGCTTTGTCGTACGATAAAATTTCAATCTCTATTCCCGTCTTCGAAGTGCTATTGTTCCGGTATCCTATAAATTCACCTAGAAGCCTTTTTGCGAGTTAATCTTAAGGTAGATATGCGACATGAATGGATACAATATAATATATCAGAATTTGAGCTAGACAAAACAATAACGAGCTAGTTCAGGAACATACGTCTATGTTTGCATACAAAAAGTCTCGTATGCTAACACAATATTCTGGGATCCCATAAACTTCGAAATTCGGTCCATATGCGAACGGATGAAATTTTAGCAGACCTTATGGGGGTCAATTCTTGAGCGCAGTAGAATGGAAATGGTGAAAACTTCTGGCAGCTGTTGACGTTTATCAAACAAGATTGTGAATGCGCCCACTTTCGGTTCCCAGGTTCTCCATATAGTTAAACGTTTCAACACAATATCAACTTCGTCTTTAGAGATGAGCCTGGTGGGCGACGGCGCTATTTTTCTTCAGAGAATGTCTCGGAGAGCGACTTGTCTGTCACAGTACTCAGGAACACAGTTCTAACTTTCCAACAGCTGTTCTACATTTTCATTTCAAGCATTGATTCCAAAATGATATGCGTATCTATACGTTGACCAAACTTCTTCTACTGGCACTTCTTTGTT
The DNA here is from genome assembly GCA_963669975.1 of Acanthoscelides obtectus. Taxonomy (NCBI): domain Eukaryota; kingdom Metazoa; phylum Arthropoda; class Insecta; order Coleoptera; family Chrysomelidae; genus Acanthoscelides; species Acanthoscelides obtectus. The sequence goes on along the minus strand of CAVLJG010000003.1, from coordinate 40,978,771 downwards.
GTTGACATGCAACAATTTCCACGACTAATATAAATCACAATATTTAACAGTAATAAGTATAAAAACGTTCTTAAGTTTAAATTAACAGGATTTAGTTAACTAAATTTAGTCTAGTAGTAGTTTAATACGTGTAAGTAGTAAGTATAAAAGTGTTCTAAAATTTAAATTAATAGGATTTAGTTAACTAAATTTGGTCTAGTAGTAGTTTAATACGCGTGTGTAATGAGTATAGAAGCGTCCTTAGATTCAAATTAATGGGATATAGTAGTTAGCTAGACTTTGTTAACCAAATTTAGTTAATTAAATTTAGTACGAGTAAGTAATAAGTATAAAAGCGTTCTTAAATAGAAATTAATAGGATGTAGTTAACTACGTTTTGTTAATTAAAAAAACATGAGATGCCCTAAAAGGCGGACAATTCGTCGTTGGAAACACAAAGAGGCGTAACTCCAATTCAGCTATTTTACAGGAGACGCGATATATGCCCGCTTGTCTAGTAAGAATATGAGATCCGTTCACATACTGATTTGCCATATTACGTTAACAACTATAACGAGGAGCGATACGCCACTTCGTCATATTATGGATATCCACTCTTAGAGATTTCTGGTGGTGCTCCAAATGGTCATTTTCCGACTAACGCCACTTTGTCTTTCCAGCGACGAATTGTCGACCACCACGTCACTCAGGGGAGCACTGTATACATTAGGACAAAGAAGGAATGCAGACATGTTGTTCGGATTCATTCCCATTCCTGTCCAACTTTCAAGAGCAATATGCACTGTAGTTGAAAAAAACAAATTGCGCGGTTGTGATACTGAACCGCCCGCTGGCGTACATCAAAGCCACAGAAATGCCCTATTAGTCGACAATGGCGCTTAAGCCGCAGCGAAATTGATAATTCGCGGGGTACATGCGAGGCGCAAAAAGCCGCACAAATGCATACCAATTAAGGGGAGGCGACTTACATGAAAAATTCCCAGCAGCGTGTAGCGTTGACCGGAAAACCCAGACAAAACCTTAATTATAACGAATTATCTCTGCGGCGGAGCTCGTCAACCCGTTCTAGATTTTTCCACGCGGATATTATTTTTCTCTCGGCCCGGACGCCAACCGGTAAAAATACGAAGAATAATGCAAATTAACGCAGCACGGTGGTAACAATATGAATCAAGCTAAAAGGAATTCTTTTCATTTTTACGGCTTTGCCTTTTTAAGCTCATGCTGATACAAAGGTAACACTTAAAAATATATGAAGGATTATGAACTGGCAGAAATAAAAATATATAATAAACGAAAACCTCCTCTCTTTCATATAATAATAATAATAATAATAATAATAATAATAATATTTATTTACTCTAAAATACAGGGAACATGAAACGAGTGAATAAATATAATATATCCATAGGAGGACAACGCCTGTGCATGGATCATATGTATGTTGAATTGCAAAATATAATAAAATAGAGAGAAAAAAGAAATTATTGGTAAGAATGGTAGAGTATTTATTGTGTAATATTTGAGATTATTTTATTAATTTGATTTCTCCCAATCGTGTTAATAAATTTTTTTAATTTTTTTTTGAAGCCTAATGTATTGCGTAATTGTTTTAAATTATTTGGTAAATGTTCGTACAATTTTGGAGCTATGTACAGGTGACATCGTTTCATTAGGGATTTGTTTGGTTTAGGAACATTTTTTGCGCGTAATTTATATCTGGTTTTATGATTATGTTTAATTATGTCGTGTTCACTAATAGTTTTGTGATAATGAGTGATGGTATGTAAGAAGTAAAGTTGTTTAGTATCATATACTTGTGCATCATTATATAAGTCATTAGTTGGGTATAATTTTGATTTGCCTAACATTGATTTTAAAATTCTTCTTTGAAGTACATCTAAATCGTTAAAGTATGTCGTGCATGCAGCACCCCACACTACTATACCATATGTTATGTGTGGCTCGACTAAAGCTTGATATATTATTCGTAGATAATATTCAGTTAATATACCGGTTAGAAATTTTATTTTATATGCTATGAATCTAATTTTCTTTAGTATGTGAGAAATATGTACATCCCATCTCAACTGGGGATCTAGATAAATTCCTAAATATTTTGTATCATTAACTCTATTGATTTTTATATTTTTATCATTTACCTTAAACCGAAGGTGGTTATATTTTGGTAGATGATTAGATAGTGATGAAAATGGTAAAAAATGAGTTTTAGTAAAGTTAATTGTTAATTTTCGGTTATTAAACCACTGAATAATTTTGCAAAAGTCATTTTGGATAATATCTTTTAAGTCGTTCCAATCCTTACCTTTATAGAGTATAGCAGTATCGTCTGCAAAACCGACTATTTTACCAGTACTGTTAATTTTGAATATATCGTTTAAATAAATATTGAATAACAGAGGACCTAAAATTGTACCTTGTGGAACACCACATTTAACAAACATTTCTTTACTATACGAGCTTAATAATTTTACTGATTGCGGTCTATTTGATAAATAATTTTCCATTAAAGTATACATCTTTCCACGAAAACCTATTCTTTCTAAGATTTCCAAAAGTATATTGTGGTTAACTGTGTCAAACGCTTTTTGTAAGTCCACAAATACGCATTATTATTATTGAATTTACATTAAATTTTTCTGATTTCGCTTCATGCTGCAACTCTATTTTTCTGTTTACTCTCCGTAAAACTTCATTTTTGATAATCCTACATGACCATGGCATTTTGAGCACCCTGAAATAGCAATGATCAATAATAGTAATTATGATCTTCACATACACACATTATACATACTTGTGCCTGACACTCTACACAATTCAGAGTCCCACAATGATTTGTGAAAAAGCATCTCTGACATCGACAATGCAATAATTGTACTTGACATCCAATATTTCTTATCCATCTCATAAAGTCTGTGAGAATGAATCACACGTTACAAGCAATTTGCCATTCTGACAAGTCTTCCTCATTTCAATAACGAAATACAATTATTGTAATTGGTTAGTAATATTCTTATACATGGAAAATATCTTCTGTAGATACTAGTACTGTGCAAGTAGTTAGAGATATTCTGCTGCAAGATAATTACAAGATTCGAGCGAACTTGTACAATGTGCAGCGTTTGTGTTACAGGGCCCAGATCTAACGACAATGTGACAAAGCTCATCAATTCTTTTTCCACTCTTGAATCTCAAGTTGCCAACATGTCAGTGACCGTGCCAAGATCCCGCAGCACAAATTCCGTTCATTTATAGATGGAATTCATGCAGATGGATTCCCGTCACAGTCACCGTGAAATCACCGACCACTGTACAAACAAACCTTAATTGTGAAACGGTCATATATCTTTATTGGCGCTATTGATACACATTAGAGGCATGAGACAATCCTTCAGCTTAGGCTCGGTTTTTCAATCGCAAGTTAACTGCAACTTGACTGCTAACCAGAAGTTAACCCTCAAAAAGCTTTTTCAATGTGAAGTTTGTTTTACTGCTATTCGTTATTATTCGTCAGAGCGGTCAGGGGAACCTTTAATCTTAGTTAAAAGTTTGTTCTTAAGAGGTAGTTAATTTCAATCAGAGGCCCATTTATGAGACTACTATAAAGTTGTTGTCAAATAAGACGACACGAGACAGAAGCACCAAACATTACAAAAACCAAAGGACACTATAATTCAAGTATAAAAGCTTCGTTGGTACATCAATGGTTTATGTATTGTTACCATGGAGCCTATATACCAGGAGAACCGGTAAAATCGAAAATAAAACGACCCCAAAACTTTACACCTGACAGTGATTAGAATTTACCAGCTACTGCGCATGCGCTGCATATCTGAGGCCAGGAAAAACGCTAATCTCAAACCGACAACTTCCGCTGCTACCACAATTTGATACTAACTAAATTGCGAAATTTAAAAGCTAATCAGCTAGACGCAAACCTACCGTTTTTACAAATATTTTTTGTTTTCCTAGTTATAAATCACATTTTTCGCGAGTGATTTTACTTGACGTCATGTAAAATCTAATACACTTTTTCACCAATATTGTTTCTTAATGCGTTACCTTTTCTAAAACTCCTTTGGAACAAATTCTTGCATATTTCGGTTATTCTTCTTCTATCCATGAACCGCATTTTGGGGAGCAGCAGAAATTCTAACCAATGAACATGTTACTGTTTCGCCTCGTTAAGCAATTTATCACCACACAACAGTTCTTCACCAAACAACTTCCAACAAATTTCCCATTATTGACACTACAGCAAGGTTTTATAAGAAACAAGCAAAAATAGTTGAGTCAATTTATAACGATCTAAAGGCAATCTATTTGTTCGTGTTTATATGACGGATCTGTTAAAGTGCAGCGTTGCCGGATGGGTGAGATAGATTCCTCAGAACAATCACAAAATCTCTCAGAATTGTTGCATTTTATTAAAAATCAATCAATTAATGGAAAGGGGTAGGCTTGGTTCAAAGAGCTGGATCATGCTTTCTACCCGCGAAACTTGTGACAACCCCCAGAACATTATGTCCCCAAGAAATTGCTCAAGTAAAAATCGTCCAAAATTGGGGAAAATTCCCCCAACATGACAATCCTGTCAAAGCACCACTGTTACTCCAGGCATCAAACTTCGGGGTCGTTTTTACCCACGAACAGCATTTTGATGGCAAGCAACTGATGGTTAACCTCCAAGTCATAGTTACCTAATTTAAGAGTTAACCAGCGATTGATTAACTGGGTCTTAATGTGATAACAATGGGCAATAATGATGCCCCATCGCATAATGCGCTAAAGCCATTGGATGTAAGTGTATGTGTAGGACAGATTGATAAAAACCTTAATCGGATAAATTTGGTATTCATCAGACGCGCTTCCGCTAATGGCGACCGAAGCGGTAAATCCGTCGTTTTTGGTCAGCAGCGGCAGCAAATTTAGCCGTCTGGTAGCGAGCGCGGCGATGGCAGTTCTCGCAATGCGATGGCAATGGCGAGAATTAGCAAAAATCGATAATCTAATTTGCGGCTAGAACTAACATATATGCCGCTGTTCGTCTGGTTTGATGCCGAGCGCACGTATGTACACCGAAGAGCTACTGTGCAGAAGTTTGTGAAGCTATTTGTAGTCTAATTGGTACGTATCGGAGTGCTCGAGAGTGCCAGCGCGACACTAAAAATTCCATGCCCATGGCCAAGCATCCATACTTGGGTCGAATACTGAATACGATTCCTGAATACTGTATTTTAAATGTATTCGAATACTCAAGATTCGAATACAAGCAAAAAAGTATTTGAATACCACAGTTTTGATTACCTGGAATCGATTAAATATGAATACTTTCTGAATGTTTCAACTAAAAAAATATATGCGTACTTTTAACTTGATGATCGTTTATGTACTTAAGTTATGAAAATATATTTAAATCTTAAAAATGCAAGACTATATTAAATAAAACTCTAAATAAAATTTTGATATACAGTCAAAGGTTAGAAAAATTAATTGTGTAATAAAAAATGTATTCGATTTGTATAGAAAAATAATAGAATAAAACTTAAAACATATGAATCATACAGAAGCACCTGCATTATGTATAAAATAAGCTCACCTTTTCATATAACCACTTTATCTGGCAACACAAATAATTATTAGAGGTATTAAAATCTATTATATAATAGAATGACAATACCGCACAAACTCAAATGCATACGTAACATAGCGATCTGTCGGCATCGCGAATGCAGAAGCACCACCTCCACACAGACAAAATAACTTTGCGGAGCTTTTTTGTTTGTGCCATTTACATTTCTAGAATTCTAGACTTATATAGTCCAGTATAATTCTGTTTGAGAAAGCATGCTGTTTCTTTGAGGTGAGACAAATTATAATGACAAATCCTCCCTGGAATAAAACAAAGTTTGCCATAGAATTCTATAGCTTTCCTGAAAACCTGGTATAAATACTTACTTCCTGCTTTAGTATACGTCAAACGCAACCTATTTCATATTTTGTAGGGATACGTCATTTTTAATCCAATAACCTTTGGCCATGGCACTTGTATAGTTCAGATAGCACATGGACATTAGCGAACGTAATAATTTTCAGGAGGGTCGCACTTTATGTTAACAAAAGAAACTTCCTCACATGATTTCGATATCCTATTCACCACACACAAAGGTACAAGTGAAACTTTGTACATGAAGTAGAACTGTTCAAACAAGCATCTTTGGATATTTTTCAGGAAACGCAAAATTTTACTACTGACCACAAATTGAGCAAGTTAGGGTCCCTATACACAGAAATTGGTAGATGGTAAGATAATTTTTGAGATTTGTTTCGCGAGAAAAATTGACTACAACAATTTTTTTTTCTTTTGAAAATAACTTCGGATTTAGAGGGTTTTACCTCACAATTTAGGTGCGCTTGCAAGGATTACATTCCGGCGACATTAGCTTGAAAGCAAATAATAGGATAAAAGTGTAGAGCTTCTTTATCATTTCTTACAATGCTAAAAAAAAAACGTTAAAAATATCAGCTTCCTGAACGTGACCTATCCCACATAACCCTTCCACTTCATTTTTGCTACGAGCGTTATATTCTTCCACTGTATTTCCAAATTTTGTGGCAATATCGTGGTAACACATAAGATTTTAATTTTCGGAAATGTTTAGCCGGTCGTCTTCAAAAGTTGAACCGCATTTTTCAACTTTCCAAATTTATCGCTTCCCTGTATAATTTTATTTCATATACCTTTGACACGTTTGCATCTAATTGTATTTCAATAGTGTCTTCCCTGATTGGTTGAACGGTCCGTCAAATTTTACACGTGGTGTGCATGAAAGCGTACCAAAACATAAATAAGGGTATTTTGTTTTCTAGGTATGTAGGATATATCCAAATATTATAGTTTTGGTGGGTTCTGTTACGAAATGGATTTAGGGGTTTTCGAACTTCACTCACCTATGGAATTAGGAGGGTTTGAAACTAACCGGAGAAATAAACAAGGGTTTTGAAGGTAGTTTAGCAGCTTATGACATGTATTTTAGGCTCCAAAATATTATTTGGACTTTCTGCTACCAGATGAAGCCACTATCTCAATTTAGTTGAAAAATGGATTTAGGGGATTTTGTGTCTAGGCGACTCAAATATTGAGGAATCTCGCTATAAATCCAAACGGACACCATATTATTCACAGATCGACAACTCTAGCACAAATCTATCTAAATCTTCTCTCCTAGTCAAACTGCACTTGAAGGAACTTTACATCACAGACAATGCAGCGTAGGTACTATTGTTATCTCTGATAAAGTCCAAGCAACGCAAGTAGCCTCACTCCTTGTCCCTTTAAAGTGTTTTTGACAAAGAGAACATACTGTAGATTGTTAACATGAAGAAATGGTCAATAACGCCTTAGCCCAATTTCTCTGAGTACGACCCCCTCCCTCGCAAGTTAGACACCAAGTTCTCGGAGGTGACAAGTGAGGCAGACCTTACTCGGTTGTAATTGCCAAAGCCGGTGAGATCAGGATATTCCCGATTGGGCTAGGTATCCCCGACTCCCACATAAGTAAGACACCGAGTTCTCGGAAGTGACTAGTTGAACCTCGATACACTTGGCAACTGTCTGGAATATGTAATGACTTAAGCCTATTGTCAATCACGCAGTGAAGTTCTATTTCAGGAAACAAAAGGTGTTTTTCTTTTTGGTTGGCCTTGCAAATTATATATAATACGTTTTTACGCCCCTGTAGGTCCCAGAACTATAGAAAGATACCTACAAATATCTAATTGTGATCATTATATCCCAGCAAAGTCCCAGATATACAAAAGTGTTTTATAGGCTGAGTTATTGTGTTACAAAATGTTGCGTCTCCGATATTATGTTTTGTTAAAGGTAAACACATTCATGAGGGAACTATTAGTATAGTTTAGTTTAAAGGTCCATTAGCGATAGTTCGCGGCTTGATTTTAGGAGTTTTATAATTGCTTTGGGGTTCCAGGAGCAAGTTAGGGAGGCACATTTTTATCTGCAGTGTGCTTACTTCTCTGGGTTACAGATTGAAGACCAAGCGAGAACGAGACAAACAGAGCTTGAAGTATACGTGGGTTAACTAAACGCCTGGTCTTATTCTTCACCCAAACATACCCATATTGCTGAAAACCGTTCATCACTTTGGAGTTATCGCATCGCACCATTACCGCTTGCTAGCTTGACCGCATACTACTTCCACTTTAACCGTTGCTTTTTAACCGCTTTTTATTCCGTTCGATCCCGATTTAACCGATTGTCCTCCTTCTCCGCTCGATCGCTAGGGTAGCTAGATTCAGATGGGGATTTCTCTCATTTGTATATATAACTTTAGATATCCACCGTGCATGATGTGTATATATTTACTGTTAATATACCAGGTTGTGTTATAAGCCTCGATTTTAATCACAAATACCGCCATTCCTGAAGTAAGAGATACAAGAAGAGAAGTAGTAGTAGTAGAAAGTAAAGAGTAAGTTTCTCGAGTCTAACCCCTTGAGCGTAAAGCATCAAATCCCAGAATTACTTTCTTCACTAAAGCTGCCCAGGTGACTGTTTCAAGTGTTGTTGTGTTGTCTCTATACTCTAAACAGGAGGCTGGCGCCCGAGGAGCTGCTGAACTAGAGAGGCAGGTAGTTCGCCAGTTATTGGCCCCGAGGATATAGCGTTACAGTATGTTTAGGTCAATTCACATATTATGGTCTGTAGTATCTCCAGTTTCGATATTTCCCAACCTTTCGCTGACAACCTGAATGAACAGAGCAGTAACAGGCAACGACATTTGATATCAATATTTGTGAAAAACAGTTTATCACGGGGTCGTAACGAAGAATCACGGATCCGTAGACTCACTACAAAACTAAAACGTAAAACTTACCCCACAACTTATTGTTGTAAGACAATGGTTGGCGCTGTATCGACAGGTTCAATTGATGCCCGGTTGGGAGGGCAAGCGCAGGGTGGTGATCTTTAATCCAATTGCCCGCTAAGAGGCTTTATTACTTCAATCGAGGTTGGATCCTGTTTTATTAGAGCGATTATGTGTCATGACGACCCGATGGGCCTCCATGGGTCAGAGTGAGACGTACAGCGATCGCCAACCTAATGGATAATTAATTGAACGACATTACAGATGATGAAGGACGTTTTACACTGATGAAGGTTGTATTCCAGAAATGGCGGATGAGATATTAGCATGATTGTTAGAGTTGAGGGGCATTACGCGGGTATACGTGTACATTCATTATAGCTATGACTAAAGAAATATTGTCAGAACGATTTATGGCTACTAATCGTATAAGGGCTATTGTCATACAGGATACTCTGACCTGAAATGCAAATACTGTTTGTATGTCGTTCTTACGATGGCTACCAGATATGTTTTAGGCTGCAAATCATTAATCCGGTAGCATCTTGATACTGGGTGTCTAAGCGAGCAGACTGGACTGGAAGAAAGACAGACGCAGGTCAGATAAAAGTGTCCACTGTGTAATGTATTTTGATGCGATAACGAAGAATCACCGATCCGTAGACTCACTACAAAACTAAAACGTAAAACTTACCCCACAACTTATTGTTGTAAGCCAATGGCGCTGTATCGACAGGTTCAATTGAAGCCCGGGTGGGGGGCAAGCGCAGGGTGGCGATCTTTAATCCAATTGCCCGCTAAGAGGCTTTATTACTTCAATCGAGGTTGGCTCCTGTTTTATTAGAGCGATTATGCGTCATGACGACCCGGTGGGCCTCCATGGGTCTCAGTGAGACGTACGGCGACCGCCATCCTAATGGATAATTAATTGGACGACATTACAGATGATGAAGGACGTTTTACACTGATGAAGGTTGTATTCCAGAAATGGCGGATGAGATATTAGCATGATTGTTAGAGTTGAGGAGCATTACGGGGGTATACGTGTACATTCATTATAGCTATGACTAAAGAAATATTGTCAGAACGATTTATGACTACTAATCGTATAAGGGCTATTGTCATACAGGATACTCTGACTTGAAATGCAAATACTGATTGTATGTCGTTCTTACGATGGCTTCCAGAGATGTTTTAGGCTGCAAATCATTAATCTGGTAGCATCTTGATACTGAGTGTCTAAGCGAGCAGACTGGACTGGAAGAAAGACAGACGCAGGTCAGATAAAAGTGTCCACTATGTATTTTGATGCATTTTTGATGTTTCCTTAAAACATGGCAGATGTATACGCCTGTCTCGGTGGTAATGGTGTCACTGTTTTCTCAAAAACAGGCGTGCATTTTCACTCTCGCCCACCTAAGGGAAGAGTCATGAAAACCAAGTTCCATGTACTTAGCTTTCGTGACAGTTCCGCTTTTATGTCGAGGTGTAGTTCTACCTTCAAACTTCTAGAATCGAACACTGCAAAAAAGAGAAGAAAAGCGGAAAATGAATGGAGTGAATTATGCAGGACATCTTTTTAAATCTTAAATATCATATCAACCGTTTTTGGCATCTCTGATCTAACAGCACTGCCCTGCACGCACTTGTTTCGTTCACCTTTAGCATTTTATCATCGTAAAATGGTCCATATATGAAGTTGCGGCCACGGGATTGAAACACTATTTTAGAATAAAAGGCAGAGGTATGAGTATTTTGGGACGCAGTCCTGTACTCAGGGTTGTTGCTTTGCAACCATTTTAAAGATTTCGACAAAGCTACAACTTTAAAACCATTGAGATGATTTTACGAGATTTCTAGTAAACGAGTCTTATCGGGTTTTTCAAAAAATACCTAGTTTTATCTTTTTTCTGAAGAGATTAAGGCCAAAACAAATATTATATAGGGTGTTTCATTGGGAGAGGGATATGTATATTTGAAGCGTGCCTATTGGTCACTGTTTATAGATAAACTATGGCTGGCTCTGTTGGCTCTTAACCTTATACTTGAAATACATCGTATTGCAGGCCTTTTATCGATTTTGGCCATTCTTTATAGCAACTTTTCGACAACCCATATATATATATATATATATATATATATATATTTATATATATATATATATATATATATATATATATATATATATATATATATATATATTTCATCAAAGCTCGGCATCCTCACTCGACTTATCGTATCGAAATGATTGTGATACTAGCGGACGCCAGACTTTTAATATTTTACAAATACGTTCTACATTGGAATTTCCGAATTTATTTTACATATTTGACAAGGGCATAGGAAGTTTCAACGACCCACTTTTGATCTTTTGACAGACGATTTTGGATAAGCTAGAGATATTGATCTTTTTTATTTTGGGGTGCAATTTTGTGACCTACTACTCAAGACTATATGTGCTGAGTTAGACTTAGGAGAAGCTTATCTCATCGATTAGTTCCATAATCTACACCAATAATGACTTACTTACAGGCCCATATTAAGGCCTAAAGGTTGGCGATTGCTTATCCACATTTTGAGGAAATTTTCATACCGCTAGCTGCTATGAATCCCACCAAACTTGTGAGGTAATTCAAAACGTTTGGATTGTCTAGACAATGATGTAAATGTAACGTTTACATTTGTTTTTTTGCTTTTCGGTGTTCATTTATCACACTAATAATGATATCTAGAATCCAATTTAATGCGCATGAAAATTCATCTACATTTTCATAAACTGTAATAAATATTCGCTGAAGTGGTCGTTGAATAGTATTAATTCAATTATTCAAAACATTTTATAGGATCTGTTCAATTAATTTACGATGTAATTTTAATTAAAATAAATCTGTTATCATGGAAAAATAACGCGCAGTCATGACCACCACAAACAATTTCCATATTATTATAGTTCCAGATATCATCATAATACCTGCAATTGCTTGGCATATAATTATTCCAAAACTTAATTTTAAAAGAGTATTCATATCTGATGTAAAAACCCAAAGCCTTTCCTCTTGTAGGTGTTCCACATTTTATAGCACAGGTTAACTTCAATACTCCTTGCATTCCCAAGTAAGGCATTGTTACCAAAAGTCACCACAAGGAGCCGGTTTCGAGATGATTTAAAGTAATCGATGTTTTTCAAAAACTGAAAGATACAACGCAACCATGTTTCAAATCGTAAACCTGGGATGCCATTTTACGTCCAAAAGCATTTTAAGGAAACACAGAAGTGATAATGGATCCTTATCTACTGCCATGTTCTAACAACGATTCTTAAACCGTTTGCAACCGTCAAATTCAGCTGAACAAGCGAATTGTCAAAAGTGTCCCACAACTGTGTGCCTCAAACTAAATTATCTGTTTCCAACTATCCGCAAACAGACCTAATTTTTCAACCACGAGTCCTAGAACAAACGCGTTATTTTACAGTGCTTTTCAAACGGGCACTTTTTTATTTTCAGGTCAAGTTAGCCAACTTAAATTGAAGTTGCTGAAATTCATACATAGATACTATATTTTCGGGTCGGAGTGACAGTTAAAAAGTCCAAGGTAGCGGCAGGATACTATATTGGATCACTTTTCAAATGGAACACTAACTATAAACACCTCATATTGAAGGTATTTATGAGTACTACCCAACCATCTCTCAAAATGGTGGACTGACGTGCTGTCAAAGTTGATCAGCTCTGTACAATGAATCACTTAACAACCATCTAGTCATCATCATATTTTATACCAATATCCTCTTGGAAAGTACTATCCGAATATGTAATAAGCATTTCATTTAAAAATAAATCTGTCTTTTTCTGAAAGAAATGTATATTTTACTGCACTGCACAGCTAAAGAAGAAGATTGATATAACATATTAGAAGAACGCTCAACTTTGACAAATCGCGGGTCTCACATTTTGGAACATACGAAATGTATACTCTCGGGTTATAGTTAAGTACTGACAAAGAGCTTTAAAATGAGATATCACGTGACTTTGCAGTCTATTTAAAAAACATTCCAAGATGGAGTTCATCCGCCATCTTCAAATTTTCAATAGTCACTTCTATGCTAAAATACAAAGCTCACGGATCAATTCGTTTAATAGATAGGCTTTTTGGAGGTCACTACATAAACTTCTTCATCCTCCCGTGACATACGTAATTATTTATATACAAATTTAAAAATGTATCATGCTCTACTGGAAGTCTAGCGTGAAAAGTATGATGACATCTTGACGTTTCAACCAAGTAGGTATATATTATGTGCGAATGCTTATGTTCAGAAAGAAATAAACCCTTTTTAGGATTTTGATGATAGCTGAGATAAAGCATTTCACAATTCCAGCCTAAGATACCAGTGGAACAGAATATTTTCCAATACAGTTTCAGTTGAGATTTAATATTTCGAGGCATTTCCCTACTCCAGAATTTTAGTTATGTATATAACTGCTAGCTTAAGAAGCAATCAAGCATTCGGGGCGTTCTGGAACGGAATTCGCTGAAACGAATTCTACGCCTTATTTTGTAGTAGACTTTGTTTCAGTATAATCCCTAAATATCCAGCCAAGCCATAAATATTAATCAGACAATCTCATTTAGCAACGTGGCATGTATATATTTCAAGCCCTTACCTTCCTCCTTCGAGATTACAAAGGATCCTATTTATTTTATTGAAAAACAACTCCTAGGTATTTCCGCCCGAACTTTAAATTGAAATTCTTAAGACAAAAGTTTTTCGTTCTGTTCGATCTCTTGACTTCTTTCAACTAACATAATTGAAAATTTCTGGAGAGATTTACGAGCCATCTAAAGACGACGCCATGAAGAACTGGTGAAAAATATTCTCTCAACCTCCATTTTTGCAGATTTTAACAATGAGGTTAGTATAAAAAAGGAAAGTGGTAACTAGATTAAAGGAATTCCTTTAAGATTAACTTGAGTTCTGATTTGAACAAAGGCCTTCAACATCTTGCAATCAGTCCTGTATAATGGCCGCTGACACGGTGATAACAATAAGTGAGGATATGGAATAGATGATGATGACGTCATACAATCTGTAAACAGCAGCTGACAACAGCATAACCTCTCAAACATTTACACATATCAACATTACTTCTACTAGTTTATGAAAAATTTAGTACTTAATTATCGTCATTGTATCATTTGAGAATGTAACACCTCAATAAAGGCCCCAGCAAAACTGTGGATTAATGACAAGTGAAATACATAAATGCGACTATTCGCAATACTGTGCATTGGTTGGAGCATACCTTACATTCGGGACATTTTTGCATTTTACTGTGCATATAAGTTGAGCATTACCTACGTACGATCCCCTTAAAGATGTTAAAAAAGAAATACAATATTGGGTAACATTATTCAGAGGTTATAACGCTGAACTCATGATGATTATGTAATTGTATTCTTTCTTTTTATGTCTACCATTACATCAGATGCACTGTTCTTACATAGAATACTTGATATTTCTCAATTCAGCAGAGCAGAAATCTGAGTCAGAGCCAAAAAAATACCAACCATCAATGTGTCATTTTTCAGAAAATTTGTGCTTTCTGCTTTTGGGAATCCAACGTCCACGACTGTTTCTTTCAATAAAACGGGATGACGATAATTTTAAGGAGTTTTTTAGAAATATTTCAAGATAACGTTAATCCATGAGTGACATACGGATGAGGTTTCATCACATCATGGCCGATAGTGTTTTTAGCGTTTCATATTAAAAATTGTGTAAGCCAAATGCTGTAAGAAATATTTATTTATTCTATGAAACTAGATATGAGTCAAGTAGCTTTTCAGAAACAATCTGCTACATCTATAACAATTTGATCTTTTGAGCACAAAAAGCCATTGTTTCCGACAGTTGTGTTTGTCAAATACTGTTACTGTCAGATTTCTATTTTTTCCTTAATGAGGATGCTGCCTCTCATATTAAGAAATATCTATAATTTGTTAGCAGGTACGAATCCTTCAGATTCGTAAAATGACAATGCGTGTTTAAAAAAGCGACAGTGTTACACGATGTGGTTATGAGATGCCTGTATGAATGAAAAATTGGAGGTTACCAATTTGAAGTTGTATCACAGTATCGCATCACATAAGGCCTTTGAGTCAACGTCTGAATATAATTGTTCTATAGATATCATTTGATCATTTACCGACGTAAGGAATGTATATTTTTGTAGTAATGGTACCAAAAAACTTGAAGGGAGGAAGGTGGTCTTGGTTGAATATTGAAGATACAAGTAAATGATTATTTCCTTCATCACGTAATTGGTACAAAGGTAATTGTATGCAAGTTCCGATTAATTCAATATCATTACAACGTTGAGTTCCTCTTTCGAGACAAAGGATCCAAAAAGGAAAATCATCAGTTATACCGAATAACAACTTGAAATATTAATCAACAGAAAACACCTCAGGAGTGGAACACTTTAAAATTATGTTATATCTGTTCGTACTGCTGTCGTCAACCTCATAGTGACCGTGTCCAAGATCCCGCCACACAAACTTCGTTCACTCTGCTATGCTATGTAGAGGAACTCATACGACCGGATCCCAGACACAGTCACCGACAAGTCATCGACCACTGTACGGACAAAGCTTAAGGAGTAAGTATCCGGAGGAAAACCTGAATACTAAGGTAACGGTATTTTTCTTTCTTTTTTAATCAATGTTAAAGTCCTACTCAACTCTCTGAAACTGCTCTCTCCACAAAAACTAAGAGATAACATTTTAACAAATTTAAACAAAAACAAAGTTAAAATGCTGACATGATTGTGAAAGCATGCTTTAGATATAGTCATTATGTTGCCCAAAAAACAAGTTGAAGAAATTATTTCTTGTGGGTGTAACACTTCAAATGTCACTGAGTATATTTCATGCGGGTGTAACCGTCCAACTGTTCAAAAATATTTTTTTGTCGTAGCTGTAACTGAACTTTACAATATTAAAATATTTCCTGCGGGTATACAATTAAACTAGCAGAAATTATTGAAACATTCATTAGACCAAGTAAGTAATACAAAAGTAGATGGTAAACATACCCAATGATATAAAAAAAACTGGGATGATGGGTTATCTACTCATCTGAACAACTTAAACCTGAATGATATTTAGAGTTACATAAAATACCAGCAGCTTTACAAAGATACTTTCTACTTCCACACTTGGTTTTACAGGCTAAAAAATCCCTTGTCCACCAGATGAAAATTGAGCATTGGCTATTTGGCGCAGTGATTTGTTTTCGGACGAAACATTTTCAAGGTCTCAAAATTTTGGTTCGCATCTCTACAGTGCGGTTGGATGAAAAGAACAAATATTTTTCAAAGGTTCAAAATGATCAGACTTTTTGTGGCTTGAATTGTTTCGCGGTGTGGCTCCAACCTCTACATCCTTGAACTTTAAAAACTCGAATACATATACCGGACAATAATTTTAGTAGCAATGAAAGTTCTACTTGACACCATTTTCCTGTGCCCCTGTTATACAGTGAGTAAACCACTCTATTCTGCATCTTAAGTAATTTTCCGTACGTCTTTAGCACGAAACCGGCGGCTGCATTCTTTGCAGCAACACTTGAAAATTTGATCTGGTGGAAAACCGCGACGTACCGTACTGCCACTTCCCATGCATGTTTCACGCTCCGTCGACCGGAAACTTCCAGACAACTCCCTGAGAAACGGAGTGCATCACCAATTCTCTGACACATACCACTATTCCTTTTACGAACCAGGGTGTAAGGAAAACTGACGGTAGCAGGTATACCTTCAGGGGCAGCTCTGGATGAATCATTTAATCCGCTGCATTTTACCGTTTCGTTGAACAGTAAGGCGCATCACCTTCAATACCTTTTTTTTATGAGCCATAAATGGAAACAGTCACATATCTGATGTTTTAAGGATCCCCCAGACCGACGCGATACAACGATAGCGGTAGCATCAGCGTTAAAAATCGCATTTAGCGCGAAAGTTGCACGTTCGCACCACCGCGTTTCGACATTATTCTTATCTGCGCGATATTCTCAGACATCCTTTGATTTCCTATAAAATATGTCTTCTGATGAAGAAGAACTATTACTATCATTGGCATTAGCAGAAGATAACAGGCGGAAAAGATGAATATTTTGATGATAATCGTTAGTTAATAATAATTGCGTTTAAGGAAAAAGAATATGAACAAAGAAGGATATCGGAAAAATATCATACTTTAATGCCCGAATTACGTAGAGATCCACAACGTTTTTGCTAATACTTTCTAATGACTCCCGATTCCTTTGATGATTGTTTAGTTCAGTTCCAATCCAATCTCACACTTTATCCTTTTTCCGGCAATTTCTATAGTCTTCGTGGCTTAAACCATACAATATTGGATACTGCTTCACTTGTTCAATGAGTTTCTAATTTGTTGAAATCATGAAAAACGTGACGAAATGCGATACGAACCGCGTCAGTAGCGTTTCTGAAATGAAACGCTGTCAAGGCGATAAGCCGCGTGCCACTCCACCGCGCTGGTGTGATCGGTGTTATTTACCGCTCTGAAAACTGGGCACCGCATGGACAGCGGTGCGATTATCGCTATCGCCTTACCGCGTCGATGTGGGGGATCCTTTATGGCAAAATCACTGGTCAGTAATCGTAGTGAAAGCTCTCAGCTACTTTATAAAGGACTCCTTCTCTATTTCAGCACCCGCCCAAACTATCCGTTAAAAAATTGTATAACAAAAGTGGCGAAGAGATACTGATGAAACCTATTTTCTGCTAGCTAAGTGGCACCATTCCAATTCCGAAAATATGATCTGCATTATTTTGCAAAAATTCATAGTTAAACGTGCCCATTAAATAGTTCCATCGTGTTGACCGTGCAACTTCGGAACTTTTTTGTTCATGTCAATTTCTCATATTTTGGTTAGTTCAGGCTGGGGGAAGGGTTGAATGTAATTTCAGAAAAACTTGAATAATTTCTGTTTGTTTAAAGGAGTACTCACATGCGCTCTTAACGAATACCCTATCTAGTCAGTTTTTGTTTCTAATTTGGGAGTTATACGGGGTGGTATATGAATATATATGTTGATATTGGTATAAATCTACCGCAGTTACAATAGATTGTGATAGAGAAGCCTATGTTTGTAATAAGGCAAATTTTTACCTTTTGTGCATCTTTTTCACTTAATGGTGACGGTTCACGAGATATTCAAACACCTATAATTTTGCCAGAATCGGCAGCATCTTGCGATTACAGTCGTGACTTGATTGTTAGCGCGAACTGATATACATTCAGAGTTCCAACATTTGCTCCTAATTCTCACAGTCTGTAGTGAGGATCAAAGTGCACTTGACATAAGTCAATTTTTTACAGTTCTGCCATTAAATTTGTTTTTTTAGTGTTACGTTTTGAAATTGCGAGTATTTGCAGATAATCGTGGTGTTTTGATGATTTCAAGATGGTACTTCTTACATAATTTGCAATGTGCGGGGTAAGCCTAATATGAAGGTATATGTATTATTGTTATGTTGGTACAACACCTTGATAGGCATTGGTAGACGAATGAGTCAAAAGAATGCACCAAAACTACGCAATTTTGGCGTGAAACAATGCAATGTACGCGTATGTGCTTGGCTCCTTTTAGACTCTTTGAAATCGTTGGTAAATACAAATACTTTTACGTAGATACTGTTTTCGTGTTACTAAACCTGACACCCCAAGACTAATCCTCCCTGTGAAAGCAGTAGGAAGGTTTGGAAAGAACAAGTGCTTCTAAGAAAAAAGGATTCACACAAAGAAAGAGTAAACACTTGAAATCCTCTTATTTCGTTTGACTCCTTCATTATTCAGGGTTCCGTTTGCCTCCCGAGGTCACGTAACGAATGGCGGAAAGTTTACATCTACTCCGCAAGCGTCTGTTACGTGAACGTCGAAAGTAAAAACGACAATCCCGTGTTTGAGTTATTTAGCAACGTAAAACAACTGACGAAAGAAGTACAATCTCTCAGTGAGATGACCTTTTTTCTCCAGCCACAGAGCTGGAAATGTACTGATCCGTGTCGGCCTTTTGTCGCACGCGTTCTGAAGCGCACTTAATAGAATTGAATAATCTAGGACAGCAAAATTTAAATGACTATACTAAGATATACAGGGTGACTTCGAAGTTGAGTCATTTATTTTAACAGTGAGTAGATCTGATCAAAAGAAATGTTTTTTTCCTTTACCATTGTTCTGGTAAAATTAAAGTAACAAAGTTATAACCCTTTGGAAGTTTGAGTACCGCCCTGTCTCAATAATAATATCATGTACTCGTGTTTGGCAACAACGGATATAATCCGCCTCACCGGTTCATCGCATCGGAAACAAAAAAGCGAAAGAATTTGGAACGATGTTTTTGCAATTAAGTATTTTATTCAGTTCAGTTATACATACAGTCAGTGTCTGTCGGTTAGCGTGTGAATAGTGTCTGTTGCGTGGCTCAAACGAAATAAAAAATGACACATGTTTATGCGGATCGGTTTCCCAATCGAGTGCAACCAACCCCTCGTGCCTTTGTTAATGTAGTACAACGGGCTCGTGAATCAGGTGACTTAAGACCTCACAGGGGACCTCACGATCAAATACAGGTCCGCACTGAAATACTTGTCGGGAGGATACTTTATAAAACAAGGTAAAATTTTTTTTTTAATTTTTTTTTATTTTTACACACATATTCTGGTTTATCTTCCTTCTACAATCATTATCTGAAAATTAATGACTCAACTTCAAAGTCACCCTGTATACCCTACTTAGATTAAGAAGAAGACTGATACATATTTGTTATTCGTGTAATATCTTCTCAGTTCATTGCCATTATCAAAGCATCGGTCAGGATGTTCTAAGCTCCTGCATAATGTCAGTTAATCCTTGAACTTTTTTTCATAATACCTATGAGATTTCTGATTCATCACTACTAATACATCTATTTGGATTGACAAGTGTAATTGAAGTGTATAGTTTTGGTCAAGTTGGGAATAACTAGAGAAACCCTTAGATCGTATGGCAGGAGAATTTTTAATTTCAATAACCTCTTTTCTTCCCAGTATCTTCTTAGACACAAAAAGTAAAATTGAAAACAACTGGTTCCTGAAACATATCCTAGCGGGGTTTTTACAGCATTCGCATCGCCAGTTATTCCTATCTTTCACAGAATCTCCATTTTGGTCTCTTTTTTTCATGGCTTCTAATATTTCTGTATTCCATGTTCTATGGTGCCTTCCTTTTTTTTCCTTCTGCGACGAGATTGATACAAGCTTTCAGTTGCAACCTATTTTGTATCATTTGTCAAACCAGATCAATTGCCCCTGTTCTACAGTGTCTACTTCTGAGTATCCACTCACATTTCCCATCGTATTTCCTTGTTCGGGATTTTGTCCAATATGCATTCATTTTCTATTTCTTTCTTCGCGAGTATCCATACTTCCGACCCATATGTAATTGTACTTTCAGTAAACCATTTATAAACGAAGTATTTTGTTCTCTTTATAGTGCTCTTATTCCACATGACTTGATGTAACTGTCTAATTTGCCTTAATTTAATACGTTTTGTATATCTATCGTATCATTGTGTCGTGCATTTTATGTTGCTTATTTGACTAGATTAATACTACCCTGCTCTTGTTATCATCTGTTCTGTCGTATCCATATTAATTTATTAGCCCCAATGTTTATAATCCTACAATAATTTACTTAGTGCACAATGAGGATCATCTTCGGACTTTTGCTATGAGCACATTGGCAAATAATTGACTGCAGATATGTCCATGCCCTATTTGCACTCCCACTCAAGCTTGACGCCAGACCCTTGTTCAATGAGGATCAGGATCCATTTGACAAGCAACTATTAATTTTTCATTTACCATTATTGTCTTCATAATTCTCACGCAATTTATATATATACTGTAAGCTGTCTTATTTTCCATAGCCACCTACTCCTCCTGAACACTATTTTACTCTTTTTTCATGTCGATGATAGGTAAAACGCAAATTATTATTTTCTTCCTGTTAAAAGAGTTGATGCTCCAAAGATGCTTTCTTACCACAAAGCCTTAATCTGCATTTCCTGATGAAAAAATGTCTGAAGCAAAAAAGTTATAGACACGCCTCGTCAAACCCTAAACTGAGCCATATTGTAAATACATTTTTCTTCCTAAGAATTATATTAATAAGTTTGTTATACTGCTGGTGTTATTTACACGGAATAAATGTCTCCGGCTAATCAGCTAACAAGTTTCTTAGATTTTTAACCACCGTAATACTAAAACAACATATCCCGGCACCCTCACCCTTTATTTACCAAATAGGGTATTTTGAGATTCAACCGCGTTCTCGCTATATCAAGTGCTACTGAGCCTTAGAGGCAGAAAGATACAAACATACCAGTTTAAACCGATTAGTTTGAATACAGACGGGGAGACTGTAATTTAATTAAATTTATTGACAAAAGCGTAGTGGGTAGAAAGTACATGTGATCTTAACTGATTCGCTTAATTAAAATTACCCAGCAGTTCACCACATGGTTCCAGGACGTGCTATTTTTATAGTACGAATTATTCACATCTCAATATTTTTCAACAATTCTTTTGGCACATGTTATGTGTTGTTGAGTAATTATTGTAACGAAAACGTACCATTAAGTAAAATTGAACGCCACAGTCATGTGATGTATTTCATTTCCCAGCAGAGTTCCGCAAAATGTTACAGACGGTTTTCGTTCTAACAAATTTTTTGCAGATGTAACGGTACATGATGCGCAACAAATTACAGAGTCAAAATCAAATGGGAATCCCTACAATTGAAATTCGGGCACAACCTCTGAAAACTACGGTTGAAAAGGGAAAAGTAATAAAAAGTGGTTCGAAGATCTCTTTACGGAACATCTCCATAACGTTGCTCCAATAACTGAATTTTTTCCAATTAACTGGAATAGTTGTCGCTCGAGGTAACTCTCCTATTTCCTCTATTTAGTTAGTTTACAGCATATCTTCCTAGGTAAATGTGTTATGCACCATATTCCAAGCATCAAGATATTCGTTACGTCACTTCGTGGGATGAGAGACTACAAAAAAATATGTGAAATTACAGCGTAACTCGATTTTAGATTTTTCTGTCATTTACGCCTGTCTCAAAAAAAAATTAGATAACTAAATTTAATATTAAAGTGATCCCTATGGCTTACTTTTCAAACTTCACGTAATGTCCAAGAGACTAATAATCTACGAGTGCCATTTTCTAAGAACAGTTTTGTAATGAAGTCAGATAAACTTTATTTTTGAACTTAAATTGTATGACAAACTGAAATATTAAGATTTTTTTCATTTTTTTTACGGAGTCACCATAAACATTTAAATATTCATTCATCAAAGAATGCTACCACCTGTCCATTAAACCGGTTATAAACGATTTCTTTTAACATTTAATCATTTTTCAACAGCTTTCCACCAAGAGATTCTTTAGGTTTTGGAAAAAGATTAAAATCTGATGGCACTGTC
The DNA here is from genome assembly GCA_963669975.1 of Acanthoscelides obtectus. Lineage (NCBI taxonomy): Eukaryota > Metazoa > Arthropoda > Insecta > Coleoptera > Chrysomelidae > Acanthoscelides > Acanthoscelides obtectus. The sequence continues at coordinate 40,956,297 of CAVLJG010000003.1, read as the reverse complement.
AAGGCTGTCTGGTGGATAATCCACAATTCCCAACGAAACTTGTCCAGGTGCGTTTGTGTTTGTGCTGCAACGTGAGGCCGGGCGTTACCGTAATGCAGAAATAGAGCGCCTAAGCTTGAATAATATTTCACAGCACCTCCAAGTGCATTTATAGCAGTAGCAGGTCGAACTTTTTTGCATTTAGACTCATTTCGTTTATCGCCCACCTTGATAATCAGTTAACTTCATCTTTCCAGAATTGTCCGCCTCGGGGGAGGGGGTATTTATGATTGAACAGTCAAGAGGGGCAGTAAATGAAATAAGTTTAAAAATGCCCTTATGACCTTGCGATGAGTTATTCAACTACTTTGGTTAAGGTCTTGTCCATAAACGTCATCGGGGTCGCGCTCATGTCTAAATATATGAACACGTAAGTATGTATAAATACTGTATTCAGCAATACCAGGCTGGATGAAAACGATTATTCGACTGCAATGGAAATTGATACTCGTGCGCTTCCAGTCTGTTGAAAAAGTTCGCATTCAAAAACTAAGCAACAGAAATGCAGATATTTTATACTCTGTTAACTCCATTTTATTCGGATATTGGAAATATCAGCGACGGCCATAAATAACCAATATCAAATCAAACAAAAAATGATGAATTATACAAATACGTCTACTATAAAAGGCTGTACAGCGAGCAATATGCGTCAGTTAAAATGTTTCTCTCTGGGAAAAAATCAAATTGCAGGAAAAAAGCGACTGCACAATCAGCAGAAGGCACTTTATAGAATACCTGAATACTACTAGAAAGACGTTAGGCTAAGTTTTGAATTTCTCTATCGAGCTTGGGAAAATATCATTTCGTATAGCTGGAAAATTGTTGAGTGAGAGACAGAAGCATGGTGGCAGATCATCGATAGCTCGTAGACGCGGAAGAAACTGGAAACGCTTTGTTAAGGAAATGTCACCGCTGAACCGGGATGCCTTCCTGTGTGACGCATCAAATTCTCAGAGAAACATGGAACATCTGAATAGTAGCATAGCCTAATAGCATACTTTATGGGGCAATATTCTTTATAGCCAACCTTATATACGATATTGAAAACCTACATGATTGAACTTGATCCTGGCAAGATCCGTAGTTTAATTGATCAAAAACAGTGTTCGCTTTGTCTCTTCAAACGACTATAGTGGAATAAACTTGAATAACTATTTTTACACATCCCCAAAAATACTAATATCACATTTTTGAACACTTAAGTCCGATACTGATAGTGCGTGATGAGTGCATGATGCAGCAGGTTTTCTTAATGTAACATTTGTCTTATTTACAAAATGGGTAGCTAACCACAGGGCCGTACTGTTACAAGAATTGACGCAGCTGATTTAAACTGCGAGCTAACCAAAGCTTTAAGGCAACACCAATGATCATATTTATATTGTGATCACTAGTGCAGCAATAAGCTCTTGTATAGTTTGCACCGTCATCCAGCAGCACAGAATAGATCAGTCCTGTGGTGCAAGCAAGACCGGTACTTTAACAGGCTGCATTGACCACCAGCCGGTCCAGAATAAACTGATCGACAAAATCCTGCATGGCGCGCAACCTGGCTTGCTGCAAGGCATAGATGGTGGCGTAGTATACCTTGTTTTCCTCAGGTGACGCAGTGGTAGACGCCATGGTCTCCTAATCAGTCGCCGTGCGCTGCGCAAGTTGAATCCCGTCCCAAGAGAAGTTTTTCTCTTGACTATGGATGTTGCGATTGACCAATGGTCTATGACTGTTGTTTGCGGAGGTACCACCCGGCGGATCTCGTAGGCGGAGCCAGAATGTGTGCATACTGCATGCAGCCGTCTTCCGTCGCTAGAGTCCGCGTGGCGTCCCCCCTTTCCCCTGTATCTCCCTATAGCCCCACGGCACCCACGGATGTTTAGGCCTTAGGCCATCATGGTAGGTGGTGCATAAAAAAAAGAAGTTTGGAAGTTGTTATGACATGTGACTACTAAGCTGTTCAGATGCGCAGGTATTTATAAATAAGGACAAAACAACTATTCGAATGTTCAAAGCCAGTAACTACGGAAGTTAATCAAGTCTTATTATAGCAATATCCCAGTCCGTTCGATGGAGAATAAAACAAGTATAAGCAAATTACAGAAGCGTAAACGAAGAAAGAGAACTCATCGCGCTCCTGTGGAGCGCGAGCAATTTTCCGAAAGGGATACACACTTAATCTCCTAAATGCCCCTATAATTTATACAGCGCCCGCTCGTTGGCATCGGCCAGCATAGCACTTAATATTTTATTCGTTTCGCGTATGAAGCAGCACCACCGAGCTCAGCCAGCCACTGGATAATCAAGGATGGCCGTGCTAGGACGATTAAGGCACTGGACCGCCGGAAGTCTACACTATACTCTGGTGGTAGCTGGATGAAAATAGATGAAAACAGATAATGAAGTACCTAGGCTGAATGAATAAATGAGAAATAATTAGAAGCATTCCGGCATAAAGCATAGACCATCCGAGAACACTTCTACACATGCTGGGCCCCAAGACCCGCACCATCATTATGATCGTGATCAACGAATTCGAATAGATTAGAATTAACCAAGCCAATACGTTTTCATTGTATTGTTTGTGAACAAAATTGTATAGTTTTAGTGCATACTGTTGACTCATATGATTAAAATTGCCTACCAAAGTGACAAACCAATACGTCGTCGTACGTTCCTTCAAGTCAGAAATGCTATCTGTGTTGCGATGCAAATTGCTCAGTTATCGTTATTAAACAGGGATAAATTAAATAAGGAAAAGAAGTGAAAGAAATAATTTATTAACGGTACAGCATATGAACAATTCTGCTTATTCGTGATTTTGAAAAGGGAGCCATACGAAACATTCTCTCCATCAAACCGCAACAATGGCGAAATACCTGATTTTGGAAAGTTCCATGAATCGTACTCGGTTTTTCTGAATAGTTTTCGTGATGAGCGTAAGATGGAAATTCCTGCTGTGATATCACTGTCACTATATTTGTCCTATAGAAAGATTTGGAAGTATTTGAATCAATTTAGTTTTAGTTTTAGTTTTTTCACGTACAGAGCTTCCACTAAAGTATCTTGGGGTATCAAGATTTCAAAACTGCTACTTGTACCAGGAAAATAACTTGCCTAAGAACTTCTTGAATCAAAATAAATTACATTAAATTTTAATTTAGTTTGGTTGGCATACATCAAAATATTTGATGTGTCTCCAAAACTTGTAGTATGGACTGTAGTATCCTTACTACAAACTACATAATTTTGGCGACAAAAAAATCGCGCAGGTAATTGCTCCCTTTACCTATTTCGAATTCGGTGCTCCTCAATGCCTCCATTTCTACTATACAGCAGCTACCACTCACTTGTAGTAGATATGTGTGTTGCCTATACGTACTGCGCTCGTCATAATGTTACAGCGGCACTACAGATGACACTAGCATTGGCCATTCATAGCTTTCATAGCTGTAGCGTCTAGCTGTTCAGGCAAATGATGGTCGTTGTGACACGCCTCCATAGGTTGGCGTGGCTGGCGCTGTGAGACTAGTTATTACCTAGTGCGAATCATGGCGATTAGATTGCTATCATACCGATTATCTAACATAACACGGATGCCGCCCTTTTGGTGAAGGTAACGATGTCTTCCAGTTTAATAGTCTTATCGTCTTGAGGTTTTAGAATATTGTACCCAGTTTTGCGGTACACATCTGGGATGACACCCATATCAGATCTAGGTAGGTGTTCTGTAGACAGATAATCGTAGGCAGATATACTTTTTTGTAACAATCAGCGCCTTGATTTTCCATGTCTTACGGAAATATCCACAAATATTCATTATCTTTTAAAGATTGTGGCATCTGAGATCCAACAGAAAGTAATAAATATAACTCAAAGTAACCTTATTATAGTTAAGGTGTCCCAGAGATCTCCCTTTCTAAGATACAGGATGTCGTAAGTTATGTGATATGAGGGACGATCACAAACATTTCTAATATCAAGATTTTCTTCTATCGTTCAAGGAAGATAAATATTGCAAAAGGAAAGTTAACGTATCCGCCTAGTGCCCTTAGAGCTGGAACTTATATAGCTTATAGCTCCTGTAACAATGAGTAATTCTCCTACCAGCGAATAAAATAGGTGGTTTTAAGCTACAAAAACCAGCCTTGTCCATCGCAAGTGGTTAAGTCGAAATATACGACGTACATCAAGCGCCGCACACCCTGAAGGTAGCAATAACAAACTTTTTGATGCTAGCTTACATTGAGTGTATTCATAATGTTGTTGATGCTTCGTGAATGTATGCAGATCGTTTTTTTTTCTATTTGGATGTGGTAAAGTAAAAAACCTAGACAGCTCCGAATGCTCTAATGTTCTGGAGAAAGTTTACAAATTTGTGTTTTTGACTTGAAATCTTCGGAGTTTTCGGCCTAAAAATAATTTCTGATATGTTGCATATCTCATCGTGCTGAACAAATGTCTCAATAGGTACAACCTCCTGAACCCTAAATAATACATAATTTAAAAAAACTAAAATAAAAATACGCTTCTATAGCTAACCGTATTAAAAATAAGAGAATAATTTTTAATTATAAAGAGTTTATATTACAGTAGTAGATCATCAAATCATAATTAATGATCTCAAAATAAAATTATAATAAAATTTAAGTTATTAATAAAATAATTCAATTCAGAGTAAAAAGCGTGGGGTGCTTGATAAATTAAATCATTCTATTGGCATCTATCTATGAGAGGAGAGTTATGAAAATAAAGTAAAATGCTCCCCACGTTTTTCACTTTGAATTGAAGTGTTCTGTTAACTTAAATTTTATTATAATTTCAGTTTGAGATCATTAACTATGATTGACTATTCGACCATCTACTACTGCAATATAAACTCTTTGTAATTAAAAATTATTTTCTACTTTTTAGTTCGGTTTGCTATAAAAGCATGTTTTTTTAAGTATTGTTTATTTTTCATTTTTTAGTTCGATTTACTAATTACTTTTTCGTGGACTTGTATATTGAAATTTCATACGAATCATTTTGTAATCTAATCATTCCATTTAAAGCTTGACTATTGCATGGGGTTTTTTCTGTTAACTTAGAGCAATCTGAATGCCGTCTAAAGATCTTACGCGACTAAGGGCAAGTTTTATAATCTCTAGTTGACCGGCGGTTGAATTTGAACCGGCGGTCAAACTGAAATTTCTGTATTATAAACCAGAACCGACGATTCAACCGCCGGTTCTACGCATCTGCGTTCAACCTTAGGTCGATCTACCGGTTGAAATGTCAACCGGAGGTTAACAGCATAGCCTAACCTAAATTTATTGTTTACATTTGTCGTAATAGTGTACTTCGTCTGCTTATATTTTACCAACTTGGATAAGCATTTTCAACTATCAATAAAACGGCGATTTAAAATAAAATGTCGTCTTCTTCATCTTCGCCTGAAAATATAAACGGCAGATTACTTTGGCAAACTAGCAGTGAGGATTCTTCAGATTCTGAAAATGGGAATCCAGTGAAAAGTCCAAGAGCCCCTCGAAATTTTAGAAGACGAGTAGATCACTTTACACGTTGGAAGAATTTCGAGTAAAATTCGCCTTAGTAAGAAAACAGTAACAATGCTAGAACAGAGATTACATAATGTCTTAACACCGAAAACTGAAATGTAAATATATTTAGTAAATCACATTATTTATACAAAAATGAAATTATAAATATGTAAGAAAAATATCTCAATATAATGTTTATCCTAGGAACTATGCAGTAACAGCAATGCAGCAAATTCTTCTTGTGCTTCGCTTTTGTGCTGCAGGATGTATGTTGCAAACCGTTGGAGATTTCACTGGAATCCATAAGACTACTGCATGTAGAATTGTAAAACGTGTTATTGGTATATTTGCATCTTTAGCAGCAGAATACATCCATATGCCAAACACACAAGAAGAAATTGATGAAGTAAAAAGGAAATTTTATACTATTGCAAAGTTTCCTCGCGTAATAGGAGCCATCAATTGCAGTCATGTGAAAATAATTTCACCAGGTACTTAATCTTTGACTTTTTTGTTACTCATTTTCTTAATTTAGGCAAATTGGAAAGACTTAATATTAAAACATGTAATATTAACTTTTAGGTGGAGCTAATGCCGAGTATTTTAGAAATAGAAAAGGATATTTTTCTATAAATGTACAAGTAGTAGCTGATCCAAATTTATTGATAAGAAATATTGTTGCCCGATGGCCTGGTTCAACGCATGATCAAACAATACTGAACAATAGCTCAATCAAGGCCCAGTTTGAAAATAATAGATTTGGGAGCTCTGTAATGCTGGGAGATTCAGGATATGCATTAAAAAAATACTTAATAACACCTATTGTTAATCCAACAACTGAAGTGGAACAAGTATTTAATGAATCCCAAATTAGGAGTCGAAATACAATTGAAAGATTGTTTGGTGTTTTAAAAAGAAGATTTCCTGTTCTCTCCCTTGGTATAAGATTATCTCTGTTGTTGTAGCATGTGCAGTTCTTTATAATTTAGCAGTTAATATGAACGAGCCAGAACCTCTCCAAGATGATGATCAGAATAAAGAATGGGAGGAAGAAGAAAATGTGGATGGAAATGATGTTCATAAGTTGGAACATAACTTTAGAGAAGAATTTCTTATATACTTTATGAATCTATTAGAAGAAAATCAATAAACTATTTTGTATGATAATTTATTGAAATATATTTATAAATGTATTTGCAACGGTCTAATGATTTCTTCAAAGTTTAGCTTTAGTAGGTACTTCTATCTTTTTAGCTTTTTAGCTTTCACCTCGTGTAGTTCCTGCTCATTTTTCATTTTTTGTTCATGGTGTTCTTTGTTTCTTGCAGCTTCTTCCTCTAACAACTTCCTTTTTAGAGATGTTAGGCAATGTGCCTCGGAAAACACCACTCTTTTGGTTGGTTTAGCAGTCATTTTTAGGCAGAGATAAACCCTTCTATTTTTAGGTAATGCTAATTATCACGTAATTATGAGGAAACATGGATTTAAACAAAAGCACAGGCGATACAGAGAACTGTCAACACTGACAGTGCTGACAGCTCTTTTGCCGTTCTATGTTTTGTGCGCCGTACAACATTTGTCTAGATGTCATTGTCATGTCATCAAATTAAGGTTACAGAACTGCCAACTGAAAAAATTAAAACTGAACCGTCGGTTGACAAACCGCTACCTGAAAGTAGGATCGTAAACACAATTGTCTTCAACCGACAGTTGAATTTCAACTTTCGGTTGGAAAACCAGCGGTTCAGTTTTACTTTTATGCAACCGGCCCTAAGTGCTACATAAGCTTGTCCAGCAGCATACAGTCGCGAGCCTAGATAAATGACTGCATGATCGACTGTAAAACCTTGCCTCTTGTGGACGGTCGAAGCCCAACTCGGGAAATGGAAAACTGTTATGAAATTATTGCATTGTCATCGGTCCTTGAGAAGCTTCAAATTACTCAAACTTCTGGAAATTGGCGAAAATAATGCTCAAAAATTCAGGCGAAACTAATAAAAAAAATGGGTGAGGTTAGAATTATCTTAAATTACACCGTCGACCTGAGATAATCGGGGACTCGAGAAAGATACAAAAATTAGGCTTAGAAATAATTTTGCATCAATTTTTTAGATAAAAAACGATCAAAATAACCTATTATATTATTTCTGGCCGACAGTGTACTTGACGACCTGACCTCAAAAATGGTGAATGTGCTATGCACTTTATAATCTAAAATAATTCAACTTCAACAATTTTTATCTCACAACTCTTAGGATTTAAGAGGCCCATTAATATATTTGTTTGGGGCGGTGAGATATGTAACATATCAGAAATTTAACCAATTTAGCGGAAGTCCGATTTCCATAAGGAAATTGCGTGGTTCTTTTAAGCTAATCGCATCTTTGAAATTGTTACATTTAAATATTCCAGGACATAGGTATTTTAGTAATTAGTTGCTCTCTTAAAGTCCAAATTTATCAACTTTGGCATTTTTGTCAAAGAAACACGTAGCACGATTTCTCAACGTTTTTCGTCGTAGCCAAGTCCTAGGAACATCGCTATCATTTTTCCAATCACCCTGTAAAATTCCATTAATGTCACGGCGTAACGCTACCCTCATCCAGATCCCTGCTTAGTGCCCGACACGACAACCGCTTCTTCTTCAGGGACATTCGCAGTCACGTTTTGCACCTTTAAATGCCAGGATAGCTAACAAAAACTGCTAATTAACAAGCAAAAAATAATCCATCCATTTTAGTTAACAGGACAGTTATTCGAGTCCTATAATGAAGTGAGAAGCGCTTCAAGAGGGAATGTAATAGCCTCGTGAGACAGCCGCGCCGACGGATGGGGAATTCTATTAGCAGTTTATCAGGACGTTTTCTGTTTTGGGATAGCAGGAAAGATACGGGGAGGGTAGATGTTCGATGCAAATGAATAACTTGTTCTATCTAAGCGATAGTGAGAAAGTATATTTTAAATGTACAAAAAATGTTCGTCCTTGCCATAGTACCATCCTGTGTTGAAGGTTTATAAAGATCTGATCGGTGCTTGCTAACGGGCCACAGATCAGCCAGACCAGACAGACAAGCCAACAGAAATGAGTGAAATGGTTTTTCACGACGTACGTCATACTACGAGCCCCTTCCCACTTCAGTTGGCACACTTCAAGATTTGTACCAAAATATGCCTTTATAGACTAAACATAACGAAACTATTTACTTCTAAAACAATTTATTTTCTCAAAAACATTTTAGATACACGCTAGTCGTAAAAAATACATATTTGAAATCACTTAGACCTATAACTAATAGAATATCTGAACAAATAAACAATGTGCGAATAAATGCGCGAAGTTAACAAAGCAACAATTGAAAGATTACCATTGGGTAACATCACCTTTATTTTTTATTATGGCTGAAATTATTTGGGGCATAGTGTTAACCAAGTTTTGGCAAAAATTTGGTGTAAAACAATCCCATATTTCTTGAAGCTTTTGTCTCAGTTCGGTGATTGTACGAGCAGGATGTTGTCGTAGAACCTTTTTCATCCCGTGCCACAAAGTTTCAATAGGTGACAGATCTGGACTGCTAGAAACCCATTTCAAAAGTGGTACATTATTTTCTTCCATCCAATTTATAGCGTTTTTTGAGGTATGGCACGCTGCACCATCTTGCTGAAACCCAAAATCTTGGCCGCATGTCATATATTCTTCCATCACTGGTAAAAGCGATTCTTCCAAAATTGCCAAATATTTGTTTGTATCCACATTTCCATCAATAAAAGTTTTCCCACTCCTTTTGATGACATACTGCCTCAAACCATAATGGATGCTGGAAATTTCACTTTTCTCTTCAGACAGTCAACATGGAATGCTTAATTTTTTTGCGAATAACTCTACTGCGACAGTCACCAACACAAACTTCGAATCGGGCCTCATCACTCCATTGTATTGCACACCATTGTTGAGGTGTCCATTGTCCATGTTCTTTAGCCCATCTAAGCCGATTTGTCTGTTGCAATGGAGTTAATAGTGGCTTTTCTTTGGCCTATAAACAAGTTGTGCAACTTTAGGGTTTTTACTTCACTTTTTTTTATAAGAAAACTTGCCTTGCAAGAGCTAAATCCCAGTTTGGGGGCCTCTCTATTAGTTGTGGACCTCGAGATTCTCCTTCCACCAGCGTCACTCCACAGAGCACTTAGTTGTGAATAATTGGCTCGTCTGTTTTTCACGATTATTCTTCTTAATGCTCTTCGGTCGGCATTTGTGATATTACTTTTTTTCATATATCGTGGCTTTATATTAACTGAACCAGTTACGTTATACCTTCTAACAATATTTCTTACTCTGTACCGCGATAAGTCTAACAAAGTTGCAATTTCTGAGTTTGATTTCCCAGAATTAAAAAATTTAATTATCAGTAACCGAATTTTCTCACTAATAACCTTTCCTCTACCCATTTTGAAAACCTTAACTACCCAAAACTGTTTTAAACGTATTCCGACAGCTGTGATTAATAAAAACAATTGTCATGGCTTTTATTTTTCACAGCCACCTATACGTTATAGACCTATTTTGCATTGAAATGAAAATAGGTTGATATGCTGTAATTGCAACATGTGTTATTTCTATGCTGCAAATTTGATTAGGGAGTGATAAAGTTGGTGTTTTCTACTATATACTTCTATCAAAATATTCATTGTTAATATTTTAAACCTATAACACCCTGCTACATTTTCATTATTTGTGTTTGATAAGAAAAAAACTAAGATTTCAATAGTTGGGCCAACTGAAGTAGGCAGGGGCTCGAACATCCAAAAACATATCTCATTTCAGAAATGTTACGCAATTACAATACTTCCTTACCAGTCAGTGACTTGGGTCAAAGTTATATTCTGAAAATACTGATACTAAGTTTCTAGATGATTCATTGAGATGGTGCTTAAACAAAGCCAAAGTCAAATGAAACTTCGTAGATTTTAATGAACGCACCCTATATGTGATTCGACAAAGGCAACTGTCATTAAGGAACATTTGGATATAGTAGTTATTTGTTAAGTGAAAGCAAGTTACCGAAAATTGATAAATTGTCAGAAATTCCGGCTTAAGCTCCTAAATCGTCGTTTGTATCTATTATCGCTTCCATAACTGGGGTTTAATTACAAAGTTTGACAGAACTATAATAGATCCTTACTGGTTGTATCGCCATTTGCTCTACACATTAATTATATTTAGCTTCGTATCCTCTTTATAATAAATGTGATTAGTTTGGTCAGCGATACTGTAGAATAAAATTGTATGGATAATGTCGTTCTGCCCTCTAATAAAACGCTCTAGTTTGCTTGAAGCTTGGTTTGACCATATATTGGCTTAAAAGCTAAATGATACAAAAGTTTTTTGAAATACCTCATATCTGGAGAACAAGGGAAAATTCGACTAGGTCCGTCTTTGTATGTCCAAGCGATCCGTATTACGATTACTCTTGGTTGAATTCTTGTTTCTTCTTGAGTTATGGAAAAAGAAGGCAAGGATAAAGGAAAGAAAAAAGAGAAAAGTCAAACAGAAGGAGGACCGTCTGTTGAAGGAGTGTGCCTCGGCATTGCTACCTAGGATTCGGGAAAAGCAAAAGCAGTTTTTAGGATCCATTGATCTGAGAAAATTTAAATTTGGTTGACCCCAAAATCTACTATTTAGTTTTGCTCTTAGTGTGAACAGCGATCCATATAAGAGCTTGCTCCACTGTGTAGTCCACTAACTCACGCGATACTGCGTTGGTATTCAATTTTTTTTATTATTCTGGTGACATGTCATTTCATCTAGACCGGTAAATCGCAAAGGCAATTCTGGTGGCTCACAACATATTTTAAAAAGGTATAAGAATCATAGAATCTTCCGTAAATTTTTTAAATTCTATAATAAACACAAGCAGCGGCAACACTGCGGTGAGCGATCTGTTCGAGAACGATCTCAACTACTTTGAACAGAATAAATACGCAAGGCGTAGCGACAATGCGCTCAGTTTAAAACTGAACGTCACAAGGTCCAGTGGTTGGGTTAGAGTTGGCGTGCAATTAAAACATTATGAGCAGTAGTAAGAAGATAAAGACGTACCATTTCCATTCGGAATGGGAAGAACAATATTTCTTTACAGAAGTTAAAGGTAAAAATGTATGTTTGTTATACATCTGTTTCCGTTTCGTTCTGCAACCAGAACGGAAAAACAGGAACAATTAAAGAGATCAGTTAATTGGACAACAGACAATGTCTTTAATAACAATCGACAAAAGTAAGACTGCAACTGAAGCATCATACCGTGTGTTCCAGATAGTTACACAAAAGAAGAAACCTTATGAAGACGGGGAAATGACAAAACAGGGGTTTTTAGAAGCTGCAGATTCATTATTTGCCAGCTTTAGAAATAGAGACGAGATGTGTCTGCTATAAAATCTATGCAACTTTCTGCTAATACAGTGATGAAACCAGTATAAGTGCTGAGCAATGACTGTGCTTATTTTTCATTGCAGCTGGATGAATCCACAGATGTCGTTGACACCTCTCAGATGACCGTGTTCGTCAGGATGGTCTTTAGTGATTTTACAATTGAAGAAGAACAAGTTTATTCAAGTTTTCTTCTTTTGAAAATAGTACTTCTTCTGAGAAAATTCCAATGTCGAAAATGGTAGGCTTGACTACCGTTGGTGCTCCAGCTATGGTGGGTCGTGATAAGGGTCTCGTGGGGTTATGTTGTAAAGATAATAGTTTTCCGCAATTTCTCTGTTACATTTTCTAAAACTAAACAACTTTATCAAATTGATAGTAAAAATTATGAACAATATTAGAGCTCAAGCGTTACAAAGAAGATTATTCACAACCTTGGCCGATTAAATTGACTGTCAATACGGGGAACTACCTCAGTCCGATGGTTAAGTAGGGGACGAGTGCTGAAACGTTTTAATGATATCATATCTGCCATAGTTCCATTTTTCAAACAACGTGACTAATCGATCCTGGAACTGGAAAATTTAATCTGGCTTAAAGATCTTGGTTTTCTTGTTGATATTACACAAAAGTTGAATAAACTTAATTTGCAGTTTCAGGGGAGAGACAAAGAACTAGCAGAAATTATTTCTGATATAAAAGCATTTATCAAAAAGCTTGAGCTTTGGGAACAAAACTCAATCGATGGCGATACTAGACATTTCCCTGTTCTTTCAGAAAAGATATATCAAAGTCCATTAGAACTATATGACAGTAAATATCATGTAGAAATAGGGTCTAACTGGAAGGATAACTTCAGAAATCGTTTCAAGCATTTCAACGAAATTGCTATAGTGGTGCAATTTATTGTTTCACCCTTCATGGAAATTGATATCCAACAGTTTGCAACTTCTGTTACGCAGAATTTTAGCGAAGACATCGCTGCGTCAGAAATGGAAGTGATTGCGTTTCAAAATGATTTAGCTTTAAAATCATAGTCTCAAATACAAAATGTATCTGGTCTTCAGTAAGTAAAGATAAATATTCAATTTTGTCGTATTGCCTTGAAGGTGAAAGAGTTATTTAGTTCAACCTATTTGTGTGAATCTTCTTTTTCAAATATGAAGTTTATTAAAAACAAATACCGTAATCGACTTACAGATGAACATTTGGATAAAATTTTATTAAAGTGACGGTATCAAATTATACTCCAAACATTAAAAAAAATGTCAGTAAGTCTGAGTGTCAGGTTTCTCATTGAACACGCATTTTTTATCTGGACAGGTTTTTGTTTAAAATAGTACGTTGCTTTTTTAGTTGTTAGTTACCTTTATTAAACCGTATGTGACATGCCATTGTCGCTGACCAAAAATGTTGTTTATTTTTCAAACACCTACGCTTGGTAGGAATGGATATAGTTGTGTAGTATGTATAAGTTATTAGTTTATTTAAGTATTGTATTAGTAAAATAAACACATGTATGTCACATACAACTATGTATAAATTCATTTAAGTTGGCTTACATTGCATACGACTAGGTAGCTCACAGTTTATTTCAAAATTACCAAAATAGCTCAACACACTGAAAAAATTGGCGACCACTGATCTAGTACCTTAGATGAATCATCGTGAGGTCTCAGTAAAGATACTCACTCGAGTCATACTCTGGGTTGTTAAAGTCACATGTCCCTTTTTTCAACAGCCCGTATGGGGGAATATTCTTAATACTCTAGCACAAAAATGCATTTAAAAAAAACTGTTTTTTGATCATCTTATACACACCATGAAATAATCAGATGAAAATGACTTAGAATACTGCTCCATACAGGCAGTTGAAAAAAATGGGCATTATTCAGTCTTGATAATTTTACAGTACATTCTGTTTTGCACAACTTGCAGGCTTCACACTATACATTTTGGGAAGGCAAAATTAATACATGAGTGAATGATTTGCTGCTCCAACAAACGGTGTGACAATCTATCAAAGCTCCAAGCCCCAATGCTAAGTGTATGTTAAGTACGTTTATAGATATTTCAACAATCATGTACAACTACCGTCGAAGTAGTAGGGGAACTATGTACATTTGGAATTCAAAACTACTCTGAACTTAGCATTGACAAACTGTTCGTGACGCCCATGTTTAACATTAAGGCAGTCATCCGTGACCGAAGAATCAACAACTGTTACGTCGCTCCATTACGGTAACGCGTTCATATTTAATAATTTAATCCTGTGAAAATTAAAATGTGTGACACAGAAAGAAACGTTCTAGAATGTATCAGACATCTTCTAGAAGGGGTTACAATGTTGTCCCTAGGACTTATAGATCTCCTATATATAGTTCAATGTAAAGCATAGTTAGTAATGAAAAGCAACTATATGCTAAATACATTTCAAGTCAGATAAAAACATAACAATAGGCTACTTGACTTATATCTAATTTCAGAGAATAAATGAGTATTCTTTACAGGCAAAGGAAATATATCGATTTCAACATTTAAGTGTTCAAGATGAATATATGGTATAGGTCCAATTCAAAGAAATATATTTCTTATTTTTAATAAAGTGTAAACCATGATGTGATGTTATGCAAACAAAGAAACCTCATCCGTATATCCTAATCAACGTGAAATGTTAACGTTTTCTCATTTTATTATATTTTCTCATGCACGTCGGTTGAAAGCAGAAACACAAATTTGCTGAAAATTGTCACACTGATGGTTGGTAGCTTTTTTGCTTTCAGCCCTGATTTTTGCTCTACTGAGCAGAGGAACGTCACGACTTCCATGTATACTAAGTGACATATAAATCCGAACACCCAGTTTAAATGGTTTTATTTTAATAAAAGTTGGTGAATGTATTTATCTTACTGTAAATAACAAGTGAAAAAATTTTCAGCCTTATCAGTTGGACATTCCGGTTTTTATACTGCTTTTTTTTAATTCGCTAACGTTCTAAAAATGAATATTTCAGCCGCAGTAAAGAATCAACGTTGGCGGATTTTGGTTCTTGACATCCATTACGATCGGTTGCGATGCCTAAAGTACGGAGACCTGTACGATTTCGTCAACTTAGTGAGTTTGATAGGGGCCGTATAGTGGGACTTCGGGAAGCTGGACTTTCTTTTCGGGCAATTGCAGTTAGAGTGCAAAGAAGTGTAGACACTGTGGTTAGGTGTTGTCAGGCATGGCTTCGAGAAGGCCGTACGCAAAGAGCAAGGGGCACTGGACGCCGCCGTAGAACAACAGACCGTGAAGATCGCCGCCTTAGATATTGGCCTTAAGGGACCGTTTCTCCACTACCAGGTCCATTTCAAATGAATGGTTTGCAAAACACGGAAGACCTATTGACATGCGAAGTGTTTACCGACGAATGAGAAGTTTTGGTTTGTTTTCATACCGGCCACACTGGGTCCTCCCTTTAACTCGAGAACACCGACGTAATCGCCTTGAGTGGTGCAGACAACGGTCACTCTGGGATCAGGAATGGAACAGTATTGTCTTTAGTGACGGGTCTCGATTTTGTTTAGGCATGCACGATGGTCGTGCCAGGGTTAGAAGCCGACGTGGTGAAAGGAGGAATCCACAGTTTTTTGTTGAAAGACATGTTCATCACACTGTTGGAGTTATGGTTTGGGGTGCTATAGCTCATGGTTCCAGGTCACCTTTAATCTTCATCGGAGGTAACATGAACGCGCAGCGTTATATCCACGAAGTTCTAGAACCCCATCCTTTACCCTATCTTGACACCCTGGCAGATCCAACTTTCCAACAAGATAATGCCCGACCACATGTTGCAAGAGTCACAATACACTTCTTTCAACATAATGATGTCACATTGTTACCATGGCCACCAAGATCTCCCGACTTATCCCCAATTGAGCACGTGTGGGATATGATGGGTAGGAGATTGCTCAATTTGCAACGTCCTCCTCAGACTCTAGAAGCACTTCGAGAGGAGTTGGTGGTTGCCTGGAATGAGATACCACAGGAGGACATTGACCACCTGATCAGAAGCATGCCTAGGCGCGTTGGAGAATGCGTAGCACATCAGGGTGCATCCACACATTACTAAAGGTCAAAGGGCTTTAAAGCAGTGCAATCATTTTGAAATTTTTATCATTTACTTATTATGCTTCATTAAGTACTTATACAAAATTTTATTAAAAAAAAAAACATTTAAACTGGGTGTTCGGATTTATATGTCACTTAGTATATGTGCAGTGCATCTGATATGACAGACATAAAGAGAAAAAATAAGTAATACACTTACACAATCGTCCCTTTTCAGAAATAATTCAAAGCTAAGCTCATATGTCATAACTTTTCAATAAGTTTATCTAATATTGTATTTCTTCTTACATATCTGCAAAGGATCGTACGCTGACGACGCCGTAGAGTACGTCCAACTTAAACCAGGCAATAAAATCTGCACAGTAAAATGTAAAGTATGCCCAGAACATCAGGCATGCTCCAAGCAATACACATTGTTGCGTATACTTATTTTTCGATGCACTATAATCCAAAGCTTTCCTAGGGTTTTTTATCGATATGTTTTTAAATCCTCGGACGATACAACAACGATAATTTTATATATTTTTCATGTAAACTAGTAGAAGTCATGTTTATACGAGTATGTTTAAAACTTTGAGCGGTTATGCTGTTGTCAGATGCTGTTTACAAATGGTATGACGTAAGGGCACATTAATATGTGCCAAACAAGACGGGCGTTTTCGTCTGTCTAAGAGGAATATATTTTAAAATGAAACTTATACGGTCTTTACTCGGTCTTTAAGATCTGGAAAAATATAGTATTAATTTTTTTTGTCTAATAGAGCTAATATTAACTATTCAAGACCTACCTAAAAAAAGTATCAACATTTTCAAATATTCACCTTAAAACAATAATTATTATTATTCAGGTTATTCTATTAGTTAATCAGCAGTGACCATAAAGCCAATTACAGGCATCAGTTGCAGAAATTTTGCTGAAGCTATCCAGCAGTATAAATTGCTGCCCCAGTATTCCTGGCTGCAAGTAGCAGTAGCAGCGAGGGTGGGATTTTCTGGCACATGGCGCGATCCGCTAATTTCTCCTCGTTCAACTTTTTGCCAGGCTTTATTGCTATTCCGTGTTACGCCATCATTAAATAATTCAATAAGCCTGAATAGAGAGCTTCCTTCTTGCGCAGAGTCGTGGTTCGGAAATTAATGGAAAAGTCCCGTCTCATTGTACCAGAAGCCGAGACGTTGAGTCAACTGTAATAATTAGGATAACGTCACATAAATTGATAAGTAGCCTTATTTCCAGCAGTCACATAGTTTGGAGCCAATATCGATCTGTTACACATGCGGAGTATCGAAAAGTATTGAATACACTCACCATAAACCAATATTAAAACCACAGGTTCCTTATTGCTATTAGAATGTGAATATTTCGGTTCATTCAAATCCGATTCGTAATGATGATATAGATAATGACGCTCATGGTACCTTTCAACCCTGGATGCTGAGCCGGACTGTCCCATTCAGATTTTGGAACTTGAAAGCACGGTTATCTCAAGACCTTAGTATATGAGTTGCTGGAAAAATTGTTACAAGAGCTATACGCTGTGCAAAAGAAAATTCCAACTTCAACGATATCCTGTACGAGTATGTTTGGCCCTCTGTGACTTATAATCTACTCAGCAATAAGAATAATTATTTGCTATTTTTTATCTTAATAATTTTCAGAGTGTTAAGTTTACGAACTAGACTTACTAGCATTTATCGGGGCACAACTCCCGAACACTTCCGTTTAGTTTTCGAATTATGAGAGATCAATTATACGCGGTAATCGTATGATTGAAAGCAAATTTATCGTATTTGACAGTCGACACGGCTATTATGTAGAAAACCTATAAACCGTCGAGAAAAAACAACGGAATGTCATCTAGCAGACTAGGTAATTTTTAGGGTTCGAAAAGTTCATTCCATGTTTGATCGCTACGATCGCTGTGAGCATCCATCTATGGAGAAATGACTCAACTGCACGCATTGTCGGTTGCAGAAAGCAACTGTATGTTTTGTGAAGCCGAGTAGTCTGTAGTGTTTATCTCTGAGATGTGAAAGAAAGAAAGTTGGTTGAGTAGCAAGATTGCATCTAGATGACTATGTGTATTGGTCTGCATGTGTATGAAGTCAGTGATATTTGCTATGTAAGAAAATTATTACTGAATATGCTGCCAACGAAGTATATGTATTAGCTGTGCCCGACGGGTTATTCATGTTGTCCTTTCTGCAGATCAAAGTTAAAAATTACAATTTTGACCGTTTTTTTTGTGCTTTCAGTACCTTTGAGGAGTATTACAGCAAATTGCAATTAAGCCACATAACAGAAATATTAGGAATGACACATCATACTTCTAACATTTTTGCAGTGCCTCAGGCACTAATTTATTGACATCGCAAAATATATTTCTATAAAATTCAAATGACTGGCAATAAAAAATAATGTAATAACATTTTCACTTTCACAAATATTCCTGTCTGTAGCATATTTTCTCACCCGTTACTTCACCAATCAGGGATTTTCTTTTTTTATCTCTCTCATTTTTGAAATCCAGTAAATTTGCATATGGAATTTCCAAAATGAAAAAAGAAGTGGATGTGCAACTAATTTCTAGCTTTCAATATTTAGTAAGTGTATTTGAGATAAGAAACCAATGGATTAAAGAAAACCGACCTAATGTCACTTTTCAAGATACGTAATACTCGTGCCTTGTGGTTGATATTTTTTAAATGTACTGTGAAAAAATAGCATGGAAAACCGTGTGCTTTTAAATATAAAGTTGCAAAAAACACGGAATGATGAAATCATAACCAAGAGTGGTTGAAAATTGATGAGAAAATTTATGAACGGGCTACTGCAAAAAGTACAAAGAGAAATTAGAGTTTTCAGTCGTGGCCCAGTATCATTAAAAAATAAACTCTGTGCCTGTGCAAATAATGGGGTATACGATAAAAAATTGTTTATTTTCTTAATAAGCTACAACACATAACTTCTCTGTTAAAATTATGCATCATTACCAGCAAACCACAAGTGTACAGTTATAAATTTCCATGGAGTAATTTTATAAGAATAATCTTCTCATTGAGGACTGGTCTGCGAGTTTATCTACTTTCCGTCTACTTATTTGAAAATATTTAAAATACACTGGAATTGTAGCAATGACATTACAAGAACTTTTATAAATCGTAGAAGGTATACGGATGCAACACTAACCAATACTCTAACGTTAACCTTTTGGAATCTTCTTGACGGCTTGATATCACAGATCAACAGATGTTTAAAGACGATCATTGCGCATATGCGAACCGTTAATCTTACGGCTCATCCAAGAACTGCCACAACCAGTTCCGTATCAGTATAGAACCTACAGAACTGTTACAACGATCCCTGAACAAAAGGTTCTCTGACAGTTTTGGCTGTGCCGTAAACTACTCACTCTCTTTTCTGTCTTCCCGTATATCGTATTAATTTGTTTTTGTCATCTCCTGTGTATGTAATTTGTCGTAGCTATATAGCGTTAGATGCTGGACATTTTTTCTTGTAGAGTTAGAGAGACATGCTTTATCGGTAGGGTGAGTTGTCTCTCAAAAACATTCTTAGTTTAGGTTTCACGGTTTTAATAGGTTACTAAGTGGCGCATATGCTACTTCCTGCTTTCCTTTCGTATTTTGTATTTTCGGCCTAATGCTTCTTCTCTGCTCTGTATCTGGATATCTGTCTGCTAAGCTGGTGTATTTTCGTACATTATTCAGATGAAATCAAACTGCTCTTATATACTTTGCAATAATTCAAAAGGTCGTGATTTACTTTGCTCTACTTACTTTATTGCGATTCCGGGTCCACCATCTTCATGTGATCCCATCGAGGACGCGAAGACGGTTCACTTTTATAGGGTGCTGTGAGAAGGGTACACAGCTCTTGGATTTGCGGAGATGTTAACTTGTCAGCGCTGATTGAATGAGAAGGGTAGGTGTTTTTATGGAATTTCTCGGGAGGAGAGTTTTATTTATACAGTTACCACGATACAATGATGAAGGGTAAAGCGACCTGAAAGTCGGATTAGTCTATACAGAGGGAACACATGCTGTATCCTAAAGGCCAAAGCTGATATTTTGAGTGACCATCTTCTAACAATAAAAATTTGATAATGGCCGACAAGATTCTTATTCAGAAACCAGACTATATTTACTCGAAAGTTTTTGATGCGCCGAATCCAAGTCCGTGGTCCAAATCTCTCAAGTGGCCCTAGTTTTCGAGGTATTATCACCTTGAAGTGGAAAGCATCGATTCTTGCCTATATTTGACATTATGTAGCATGACGATTTTTTTTCAAATAACCGTAAACATTATCTTAAAGAATGAGCATTTTATTTTCGAATGCTGTTGAGTTTGCTTAAATATATTTTTCTTTCGCTGAGATAAGGCATTTTGAAATTTTCATTTCTTCTAATTTCACTATTTGTTATTATAACTTACATGTTATGATTACGCGTGCATAAAAGGTGTCGTTTGGATCATTAAGCACCTAAATTTAATAGCTAGTTAATGTATTTTTACGAAATGGGACTCGCCAACTAAACAACTAATAAATCCTCAACACTAAATCCAAAAAAATCTAAAAGTTATCCAAATTATGGCCCCACACAACCCACTAGCCCAAGGGCAAGTTTAACGTTCCCACTTTTGATTAAACATTTTTTTAAGATGAAAAGGTACCTATTTCAGATAAAAGCTGGAGTCATCTAAATGAGAGCAATGCGACGCGACTCTTGTACGAAGGATACTATAAAAGTTTTGCAATATGAACACAAACGGACGCAGGGGCTGCATGTTGAGACCTGTTCATGAGTGCATAGTAGCCGCCAGCCGCATGTCTGTTGATTCAGGTGGTACAGAGAATTGCAAAGGGGCAATTTCACTCTAGAGAACGCTGAGAGGGAAGGAAGGCCGCGAACGTCAGTAACAGAGGAAAACATTACTGCTCAGGGTAAAATGCTTGACGAAGACAGGAAAGTGACATACCAACAGATAGATATGCCTATACCTTCATGCACCAGCAATTCATTCAATTCGGCATGACCATCTACACGTCAGGAAACGTTGTGCTCTATGGTCTGACGAAAGAACCGAAAGATGCTGAAAATGTTCAATAAGAGAGAATCTCGGTATGTGAACAGCATCGTGACAGGTGACGAGACTTGGCTCTATTATTACAATGTGCCGACAAGGCTCTACACAAAGTTTGGTTCTTTGATGATGAAGACACACCCGCAGCTGTATTTTTCAAATCGAGCGTGATTATGGAGCGTGTCGTTTTGGACATACACAAGACAGTCACAGCTAAGGGGTACACAGAACAGTGACTGCCTAAAGTCATAGAGTCTATGAAAAACCTCCGATCAAATCTCAATAATGGACACTTGGTACGCCAAAGCCTGCCCCGAGTATTTGACCACTACTGGACTGAAACTTATTTACGTTGATATCCTGCTCCCTGTGACTTTGCTCTGTTTCCGCATTTGAAAATGAAGCTAAAACCAAAACGGTTTTCTAGCGATGAGGACCTTCTGAGGGTTTGGAACAACGGGTGTGCCGCACTCCCGGGTGAAACTTGGCAGAGCTGGTTTTGGAGGATGGAGAAGTGTATTGAATGTGGCGGAAATTACTTTGAACGGAGTCAATAAGTAAAGCTGTATTGCAAAACTTTTATAGTATCCTTTGTACTTTGAGATGTTGTTTTTAAAAAAAATAATTGGCTGTGCTACATAACCTTGAATATAGGCAAAAATATCTATTTTAGCACCATTCGGTTAGGATATCTCTATAAATTGGAGCCACATGAGATATTTGGACTACTGATTAGGTTTCAGCGCATCAAAAACTATTGGAGCAGTATACTGGAAATGGAAGCCATACAGCCTGCTAGAAGAAATGAAGTCTAAAATTTCCTTGTTGTATCTACTCAGATGCGAAGCATCGGGAAATTCTGAGGTCGGCAAAACTACCCAAAAATGTCTTTCCTGGGAGACAGGCGAAGCATCCTTCAATTTTCGGACTCCCAACACCTCAGTTTCACTCCAGCAACCCAGAAACAGACTATTGGAAACATGTTATCCACACAACACAATTCGTGTGACAGCATCTCGTAGCATATGCCGGTCTCTGAAGGTAATGCAAAATCTGAAAATTCACTTAATCCCCACTTTTAACCTTGAATATGGTTTTTTCAAAATAGAGTGGCAGCAATGAAAACTGTAGTCTGAGAAATGCTGATATGAACCTTAAGTCTTGCATAAAAGTAAATTGATGGGTCGTATTTACATAAAGGTCAATATTCAGACAAAATCGTATATTCCCGGTTTAGAGTCTGTAATATCCTCGCCACCTCCACTGCAGTGGTCACGTATTATGAGCTTCCGCACAGCAAAAGTATGAATATTATTTTTGACGCTTTTAGTGGCATGTAACCTAGACGATATGAAGTCGGTGAAATATGACTACGTGAAGGCAGCTTAGCAAGTGCTCAATTTAAAATTTTAAGAAGCTGCTTTTACGACTAGGATCCCTTACATTCGAGCATGGTGTCACATTTTCAAGCCATAAAATACTTTTCACGATTCTGCACCAACTGAAGCTGCCACGATCGCGGTAACTGTTCCAAGATATTCGTTTCTAAATTCTTGATTCCTTAATCAAGTTAATTTGCTGCCAGATATCACTCACTAAGAGAGACCACCATATAGTTTTTGATGCTGAGAAAGTGAGCCCCTGTAGTGCGGATTGTCCATCGTTAGTTGGTCTTCACACTTTCTCAGTGGCATACAACATGGAATCAGTTTAATTGTCATATGTTATGTCATACAGATGCTCTCTAGCAAGGATTAAGCTGCTCCTCAAAATATTGAATGGTATTTGAATCTGGGCAGGAATCGGTCTCTTTTGATAGTATGAAACTTACTAGCATCAACATACCCAGGGTTATTCATAAAAAAGTGGCAATACTTCCTTGCGAATAAAGTAGATCAGAAAAGTTCATATAAATATGGGACCTGAAATGCCTTTCAGCTTGTTGACATTATAATTTTGAAATCAAACAAATATATATCTTCGAAGTTAATTAAGTTATTGACTGAAGACTAGTCGATTTATACAAAAATATTCGAGCCGGATACTAGACCAGTGGCATAGAAATTGAAAATCTGGATCCTACAGAAAAAAGTAAAACCACAAACAATTTCATTTTGAATAAGGCATTCAATTTTACATGAACCGCCTCTTCTAAATATTCGAGGCAAGATCCGTAGGAAAACTTCAATCCGTTCTATTTTGAATATATGGTGAAGTTGGACATTGAACAGTGTTTGTAGTTTATAAGGATATGCTCCAAGATCTCAGGGTCACCAGGCATTACTAATTTTCTGAAGAGCAAAACGTTAAGCATCGTACAGCGTTTATACGGTGCTTTTCAGAAATACAGCCCCTCGTTTATTTTTTGAATGGGTGAAGTTAGATCACACTGTTATCTAAGTCTAATTGCAAAGGGAGGATCTCGTCCTTCTAAGCATGGCTTTAACCGCAAGCTTTAATGTCGAGTATCCGGCGATAGTGGAGTGAGAATCCGGATGCTATAAGGTCTCCGAAAGAAGTAGGCAAGTATGGTACACGGACGGCTCGATAGGGCCTTGGCGCCGGGGACTTCAGGCCTTGAACTAGGTTCTCACTGCCTATCAGCGGACACACCACTATTTCCCAGGAGAAAAACTATACGATTCTGGCTTGCCTAGAGGGTTGATTTACCGGTACCAGGTGAGAAATGTAAAGTAAAAATAAGACTGATTGAATAAAATTTTAACAGCTGACATTTATATATGCCTTGTAAATCATTATTACGGCCACTACTAATTGTATTCCTCCTAACTTTTGTATGAACGTTTATAAAATAAATGTTTTATTCAAATATTAAACAATACACATTTTTTCATGGAATGTCTTTTGGTATATACAGTGCCATTGCTATTGAATATTGCCCTGCATACAGGGAACCAAGCATGAAAAACTTCAAATTAGACCCAATAATTGCTATAAAGTTTCTCTCTAAACCGTCATACAAACTAGTTAAGGTCAATCTATAGCGGTACTATGTAATGATGTCTCACAAAGTCAATCTTACTTTTGCTTAACATTTCTCACCTGGAGTGGGACTCCACATGTCGACACGATTCTATTCAATATGTACGACGTGCGTCCGCAAAATCCACAAGTTGTTATGTTTACTCTCGTTTAATTTCTATCGGCTTAGACATATCGACTTTTGAGGTGTCGCGTTTTTATTTAAGGTTACTAATAATAACAAAGTTAGAGTTGTATCATATTGAAGAATGCCATTAATGCATAATGTGCCAGTTCTAGGTTTAAACGAAACAAATCGCGTATCGTCAATGGAAGAAGGATCGCTCTCTTCTAGCATCACCCTTCCTTCTAGGTTTTCCAGTCTATTTGACTTCAATCTATATTTCTCGTCCGCTACCAACATTTGAATTGAATTTGACGCAAACATTATTATGAAACTTTGGGCTATTCGGATATGAATCGAACTTACCTTGAACCCAAACTTCAAAAAATATACCACAAAACAATGTGTGCTTATCTGACACTTAATGCCCACAGTTATCTGCCCATAAATCTCTAAGCTATCGATAACAAAAAAATGAAAACTATTGCCGAAAACGAAATACCGAATTCTACAGTTCGTACCAGGCAAATTAGCCATCTATCCAGCTTGGCAGGGACGCAGACGTTGAAAAACCACATAAACGTCCCAACCTTTGTCTTCCTGAAAATAAATAATAAATAAAAATAAACATATATAAATAAGGAAAAAATAAATATTTGCCAATCTGGGATATTGCTCTAATAGCAACCCTAACCCACAATAGCATTTTTTGAAAAATATTTATGTTTTGTCCTTATTACCATTTTCCTTGTTATTTTTAGATGTGTTTTTTTTTTACTCCAATTGCCATCCTCTTTTGGATCACCCCGTATATATGTAGTTAAGGCGCAGCAGGTAGCATGGTTTTGATATTATTTCTACTGATTTCAAAGCTTCTAATAGACGCTGCAACTGAAACTGTGCTTCCATCAGCTCCTCTTTTTTCTGTATCACATATTTATAGAAATGGTTTTTATCGGAGAGATACCAAATTACAGCGTTGGAAACACAACTAAGAGTTATGTGCATTAATGTGAAAGACCCTCTCTCGTTCCCAGTAATTACGGACTGGCAATACACCGGACTTTTTCATATTCCAACATCGAATTCCAGTATTTTCGGACCGGTGTTTTATACCTTGTAAAATCGAACTGTAAAATGTGGGCTTTATTCTACCAGATTGGGTGTGTGAAACGGGCATTACCAGCTCTACATATACAATGGTTTTCTAACTCAATCCGCCACCCGTGCACGGTTCGATGCTATCGGAATTGGATGGAATTTATTTAACCACCTAGACGAACATGAAATAAAACTCCCAATCTAATTTCACCGATATTGGAAAGCCATTTATCCTGCTATACGCGAACATTCTGAAGCGTCGTTATTTGTCTTACTTATCCGTCAGTTTTTTATATTTCTCATATCTTCTTATGAAAATACAAATATTGCAATTGCTTTGTTTAGGGAATGAGGAGGTTATAGTGATTATTCGACATTTTCACCCTCCCTCTCGCGAAATGATCTTCCGCCAGTTTGACCCACATATGGGACAGAATGCAACTGACAATTCACTGGGTATTTTGTTACAATGAGCCAAAACCCAAAGGGAGTGATTTCGTCAGTGCCAGTGAATACCTTACGTATCAATAATTACTGATATCTTGGCTACACGATCAATTAAGCTGTTTTCTTACTTTCCACCACCAATCTACTTAATCTGATAAGGCATATTCCAAAGTTAGCTAAATTTAAAGGATTATCTTCTTTTTCCAGTTTGAGCATTCCGAGAGATTTGAACAGACTTAACAAAAACAATCGGACTCTTCGCTTCCCAAACTCACTAGTTGTTCGTAAGGTGTTAGCCGCTTTTAGAAAATAGTTAATTACGTGTAACAAAGAAGTTAAATGATTCCAGTCAGTCAAATAGTCTGATACAGTTACTCACCAGACCCCACCCATTTAACATCGTTGCGATCTAGAGGTATCTCTGCCATACCGACCATCGAACAATGCGATTATAACTGTGATGAGTAAGCTGCCAGTGACAGCAGCTATCTAAGCCTTAAAAAAGCCTTTTGTAGAGTGAATGTATTAACGCCACAAAATTGAAATAAAGCCCAGCCCACCCCATGTAAGGCCACACCCCCAATTCTTTGCCCCTCAGAATAAATTCCAATCAGTACCCCCTGAGACATCAAAAAGTAATATTTGAGCGATTTTCAGTTCGGTTGTCCTTCACCCAGGCTCCACCACCACTTCATCAGTTTTGAGAACCTACAACCTATCTTTCCAGTCCATAGCATAATCTTAGCTCTGTGTCAAAATTCCATCAAAAGCAGTGCTTCCCAAGTTACAGACGGATCAAGGATTAGCGAAAATACAGACAGGCAAACAGACAGACCGAGGGAAATGAGTGACATGGTTTTTCGTAACATGCTTTGTTCCTTTGCTGACTCCTAGGCCTAAACATGTTCCTGTTACAAATAAAAATTTCTGAGGAAATTCCAACAATAGGTACTGATTTGGTATCACAAATTTTGTGTTTTCAGACACTTCGTTGAATCTCAGAATCTCCCATCCAGCATTGACGCATAAAAGTAATACTACTTGGCCTCTATGGCAAGGGTTCAATTTTGATAAATGTTATTGATTTTTAATTTCATACATTTCCTTTTCACAAATGAAATTCAGTCTTGTGAAGCGGTAGGTACGGCTAGGGCCCTTGCAGTATTTTTTTGATTCACTGGGTCATAGCCGTCAAGCTTAATTAGTTATAGGTTGGTACTTATGTAACTTTTGAAGCTCGTCCTGCAGTTGTCTTGTCTATTTTACATAATCTGGACAACAAACACTACCATAGGCGTTTCATGAATGTCTTTACATATGCAGATAGGGCAAACTCAAAGCTGGACAGTTGAAATGATGGGTAAAAGCAAATTGGGTTTTTCTGCCTTGACGTTGACAGGTTCTGCTCACTGCCAAAAAATCTTTATTCTTTTGTGTTATTGATTCGAACTCCAAACTATTCACTTCTCACGGGCCTAGCTTCTAAACGGCGAGTATGGAGTGTCACGCAAAGCTCTAACAATCAAAATGTTTTCAGAAGCATTGTCAGGCTAACCAATTGATGCCTGTAGATCGCTTTAGAATGATGGCGCAGCACGTCACAGGTCTGCATGGCTTCTGTGTAAATGAGTCGAATTCATATTGTGTAGACATTCAAAATTATTTCCAAACGGTGAAAACCATCTTGACACATTATCAGTTTTTCATTAACCCCACTATTTCGGAGCGTAGAACACTGAATAAGAAGTTAGAGCATGAGGGGATTCCAAAGTAGCTCAGGTGTATGCCACTCTAAAGTAGTTTAACGGTATTCTCAGGTGTTGGTTAGTACCGACTTAACTCCCAGTAGCACAAATGAGGTACTGCAGACCAGCTCATATATGAAAATGTCAGCGGTTCGACGGTGACAAAAACTATAACCGGTGATAGATAAGATAGCAAGATCGATTTGAACAAATCATACCACCACTTTTTGTGATATCGACGTCATTCAAATACGTAAAATTTCGAACTGAAAGAATTTTCTTGCCACAGTTCGGGCGACAAAAGTGAAAAGGTCTTTCCACGTGCCGCCACATGTCCCTCCATTTTCTCTTTATCCTTTATTCTGATATTTCAGAGCTCGTTCGCTTTCCTTCAAAAAGCGCTATTGGCCTTATATCTGTCCGATTTAGCACAGAACAGAGGAAATGAGGGGTCGTCGGTTTTGCAGAAGGAACACGTACATTTCCGTTTCCCGATATTCAACCGAAAGGAAGACCGGAAACCGACCCAAAAATGTATACAGACGGCAATACGGCAAAAGGTTTTCCCTAGGGGTTAAGGTGTTAGAAAATAATCTGATTTTATAGTGTTGTTCGACTATTGTATCCAAGTTTATGGCTTAAAATCTTGTCACTACGAGAAACCGTGTTGTATTCTGAAAGAAAACGTTCAACTGTAAGATGGATTTAGATGTTAGTATACAATTTCCATAATTACAGCTATGACAGTATCGCAGAAATTCCCTTCCAAATAATAAGAAATTATAGCTATAATACTAAAAAGATAAAGCTTTAATAGCAAATCGAAGTAAAAAGTGGAAAATTATTTTCAAGTATAGGAGAATTTGTTTTACGGCAATAGAAAGCCCAACAATCTGACTGACTAATTTTTTAGATCGATTTGCTATTTATTTTCTGAATCTTTAGTTTCTAAATGTCAGCAGAAGTACTTATAATTTATTCCATTTTTATTTAAATTCCTAATGCCAATATTTTTCCCAACCGTTAAATTTTTTCCAAATTTTTTTTAATTCTTCAAATTATTTTCCAAATTATTGAAATGCTCACATCCATTTCAAAATTTAAATTTTTTTATAATCCTCGAATTCTAATTTTTTTCCAAGAGGTTTGTATGGTCATCTGCTCTTGATGCCTGTACAATTTTCAAGTTAATCAGAGTTCTGGTGAAAATTAAGTTGAAGTCAAGCTAACAATAGTGTGTTAATAATAACAGACGGCAATAGTTCGAGATGTGGCAAGCTGGCACCTAAAGACGGTGGTCGACACGTGTAGAGTTGAAAGCAAAAGTGAACTAGTTTACGGCACAGCCACGGTACGTATACCTATTTTCGGGCAGGCACAGCTTTCAATTGAATGAAGTATTTTCTATGTTAATGGCGAAAGCATTCAATACATAAAAGAACATAACTTTATATTTTTTTATGAATTATTTTTAGAAGATTCAGTTTAACGACAAACATTTACCAGAAAACTGGGTCTTCGTAAACGTGTCTCCTATTTATTCGATCTGAAAGCCGATCGCAAAAAATAACGTTGAATATTCTAGTCAGGGTTTGAACAACAAAGGCTACTAAGTCAGCCACAGAGAGGGGTTTTCTTGCACTGCGCAAATTGAAATCATGCAGAAAATATATATTCTCAATTATACAAGGAGATTGAAAAAGCAGTGGGAGTAGCAGTACATATGAAGGCAACATAGAAAATGTCAATGATTGGGTCAAGTTAGCCCCTCCGAGAAAAAGATTAGCTTCGAACATGTATAACGAAAGAATTGAATGGATCAAGTCAGTCCAATAGGCCCATACAGTTAGTTCACAATGCCAATCCATTTGATAACATTGCGATTTAGGCATTTCTCCCCTGCTCTACCGATAGTACCGCCTATCGGGCAACAGTGCTACGACTAGCCGCTTAGCTCGCCACTTTCAGGCCATTTATCAGTCGGATGCCAACGCAAACATATCCAGAGACGCGTGTGCTGAAAACATTTCTCTATTAAGTTTTAAGAGCAAACGAGCGGGGAAATCTGCGATATCTGGAATATATCACCGAATTGAACAGTGGATATTTTTTCAATCACGTTGTGCAGTGATTGCATTACTTCCCTAACATACTATAATATACTCGTACAGTGTTTAGTATCAAACTTCCGTGACATCACCGTATTTTCAAAGTAGAAGGGATTTAAGTTGTTATCATGAGTTTCACCGTGAATAATAATGCCATATTTTATAAAAAAAATGTTCTGACAAAATTTTGAGAATAAGGTGACTCGTGTAAGTACAAGTAGAGTTTGATCCCCTAAAAAATTGCTTGTTTCGGTTATACTTGTACAAAATTTTAAATTGACGGCTATATCCACTCCAGAGTTATCATTTTTCTATTTCGAAATTATAAGTTCAACACCCTGTCAGTGAGAGGGAATTTTAGGTCACATGTTTATAAAAACTGTTGGTATTATTTTTTGAGAAACTTTCTACCCTAGTAATATTAACACTTTATTGGATCGCCTTTACAATGTAAACGAGTCTATCAACTATTGAAAAATAATGAATTAAGAACATCATTAATGTTTGCTGGATTCCATGATACATAAATGCACCCAACATTTGTAAGATAAGACAATTAAAGGAAAGCTATGATGCCTTAAATTTTTCAGGAATACGGTAATTTACCATATTCATTTTAGTTCTTCATTTGCACTGAAAGTATGGAATATGTATAGAGTTTTCAAAAACCTAGGGGGTTTAGACTGTGGTTGTTTTTTGTGTCCACACAAAGAGTACGAAACTAGAGTGTATTTCCTACTACTGTATTGGTCTAGAGCATGTCTGGTATGTTACTATGTCAATCTTGAATCAGGAAAAATATGATGCAACTTATTTACCCGTTGACAGCGGATGATTACTAAGAAGTTAAAGCGTTAAACTGAGATTTATTGGATTTGATGCAAAGCGTAAAAAAGTGCGAAAACAGCCATGTTTGCGCTCCAAGTTTCATATCACCTAAGCGGTAATTTAACCGGATCCTTGAGAAGGAGAAAAATATATCATTCGGATGACATCGCTTGGGAGATAAAGAGGCCTCAGCTCATAAATAACCGTCGTATCTAGAACTTTTGATTAATGTTTTTGTCAAATACTTGCCGGGAAATGGATGTTTTAAACTCTTTGCGGCAGACTTTCAGTCGTCATTCAGTTCTTGAGTTTTTTCATTCTTGGCAGCTTCGATTGCACATCTGGAGCCTCAAAACACTTATGGATTAATGATATCGTTTGAGATAACTGCACTTTCTTGGGTATATGCGGAGACAAAGGATTACACTGCATCTTTTCCTGCCTTTTAGGTTTGTTTTTCAGTAATAGGTGTTTGACATCAAATTTGTCTAAAATAAAAGCTATACAGAAGAAAATTTAGGGACAGATTCAATAGGAACAAACATGAAAAACTTCCATATCAATACGGGTCCTGCTTGTACGCCAATGGATTTTGCAAATAAGCTCGTTTTCTAAAGCCCATTCTAGTTACTTCCGGATTTATGAACTTATGGTCAGATGTTATCATACCGAATCTATACTCCAATTTTCCTAACAATATTCCGTAACACGCTGTAAGTTCTACTCTATTTTAGAAGAGCCTTATATAGCCGAAATATTAAAGATTTTGCATCACCGCACCTTGATTTTTATTGTTGTCAAAGGAAATGTGCAGGAAAAAAGGATATTTTCTTATCAGAAGATCGGGTGAAAGTTTACTTCTTGGTTAACATTTTTTGATAATTTCGACACACATTCATCACTTGGATACACAACTGAGGGAAAAATAGGTAGTAGTAGCTATAGTCTTTTATCTTTAATATGTACCATATGTATTTGAAACATTTGTGTATGGTATTCGATAATGTAACATGTACTTTTTACAAAAGACCTCCGTATATTATTAGATGTGCGGCTCTTCCCATTCTGTGCTTTTCAGGCATATTTAGGAATTTATATGACCAAAGAAGAAAACCAGGTTTTAACTTTTATCATCAAATGTTCACACGTAAAGGTGAAACGAGAACAGAAGTGCTACTCTTCACTCACATATATATATTTTCCAAAGATGTTACAGTTCATCCTTGTGCCTACGCTCGTATATTGGCTAAAAAATGTATTTGAATTTCGTATACTGAAAGAAACTTCATTCAATTCCTCCGCATTTTCCGTCGCCAAAATCAGCCAGCAAGATTTGCTTTTTTTCGGAGGCCGATAAAAGGGAACTAAAATATGGAATACTGTCAATATCAGATATTAAAACTCATTCTCGGCACTTGTGATGGAAGCCCTCTATGGATAAACTTACTGCGCCACGCTAGAACTTACTACGTGTTGCGGAATGTTAGTTTGGACTTTGGAGGAAAAGAAAGAGAAAGAAAAAATGTTGATATTCCGCCGAAATAATTTTTTTTAAGAATCCTTATTTTTATCATGCCACTTTTGCTTTGAACATCCACTGAGTTTGCAGTAAGTTCAAGAAATATAGTCAGCAACTTTCATTATCACCAGCTTCAAACCGGTATGCTTTGTTAAAATTGTTTTCCATATCCGCAAGTAAAACACCCATACGTACTGAATCTACGTTGTATCTTGTTTCTTACGGCACACAAAAGCATGCTGCCTCAAAAATTCTCAAACTTCTCTCATCTCCGCACTTAAATGTTAACCCCAGACATGTCTGCTGCCTCTAATACTAAAAATATGTTTCATATTTTTGCCTTGGCGAGCAGCTGCCATATTGGCTAAATGAAAGCTTTACGGCACCGCGCGAAATATCAAAGAATGCTGCTACAGGCGAGCTGGAGTTTTATTTAATTTAAAGTGGCGGCTGCGCTACGAAAACGAAAAACGTATGCGACTGTTCCGCTGACATCTCACATTTTCACCATCTCCAGCTTCTTTAGTATCTTGATATATGGCAGACACCGTCTAAACAAAGGGCAGGAATGAAATTGAAGTTGACTTACAGTCATAGGATAACGGGAAATATTGTATATCATTTCCCAATATTTCGTGTACTTTCACAAAATTCTCAAATGCACCATAATCCCTCAACAACGCACCTAATTTACCGTAATACTGACAAATTTACAAAAATTCCTGCTAGGCATTGCGCGGAATTAAAGCGATGATATCCTTTCACCGACTGCTTACATAATGAAAATTATTTTGTATGGCTAGTTTATCCCTTCCACTTTAACTTTGTGAACTCTAATCAACCTCCATTTACGCCGCTTCAAAACAAGCGCGATAACTTTTAGATCGCGCGCTGGTGGTTGTGTCCACAGGGCGTAAAT
Organism: Acanthoscelides obtectus; assembly: GCA_963669975.1. Classification (NCBI taxonomy): domain Eukaryota; kingdom Metazoa; phylum Arthropoda; class Insecta; order Coleoptera; family Chrysomelidae; genus Acanthoscelides; species Acanthoscelides obtectus. Next base: position 40,923,307 of record CAVLJG010000003.1, on the reverse strand, counting down.
AAAATCTAGAAATAGGAAAAATGTCTAATGTGTAAAATATTACAACGGTACAATATTCAATTGAGGCACACTGTTACAAGCAGGGGCTACTTAAATCCCTATCAGCATACATGAGCGGACATCCGCAATGGTTTATTTTCTCAAGGGGCATTTTCGTTTGACTTTCTCGCAAATACTTTTTTCCAGAATATACTGTAACGCACTCGTATAACTGGAAATCTAGGTACCAGCGAGACACCCTCGTACATCGAGTAGAAGATTTGACAGGTGTCCAGAAATATCGACGCTTAGGCCACCAGATTTACGAGGCTGAGCGTGAGCGATTGCGGCCTCATTGAGTAGCTTCGGTCGACATCGAGAGCGTTCAAGAGGTACTGATAGCCATCTTGACACCTTCGATACAGCGCGCAAATCTTTTGGAGTCCGTACCCAGGCTCCTTCACCAGAGGGGCAGTCAATGAGCAGCGACCGATGTGTCAATCATAGTCCAATCAACGTCATGATATATAAGTTAGAATAATAATACTTGACTTTGAACTTTTTCCCTGTTTCAAGTGTAACCCCCTAAATACGATATTGAGCGCTTGCAGATACATACTGATACAAAGTTGAACATCTCGGAAAGACCTGAATAATAAGAGCCTGGAACATTAGCATATCATTGAGGAACGCTCTGTATACTTATTATATGGACAATGCTTTCGCGTCAATTAAAATGTCGACATTTCTTCAATCTTTACCACATAGCTTTTTACCAAACGTTATAATATTATAATGAGCTTATCAAGACCTGCTGTCAGATTATCAAATTATTGGAATCTCACGTATGACCTTGTCCAAATCTATAGTTGGTGTAGTCATCAACATAAAATACGTAACCAGTTCGAGTCTTCGTACCATGGGCGGAACACCGACTTATCATCACGCGAGCACTAACTTAGATGAACTTTCCATATCCGCAGTTTTTAATTTACTGAAAACTTCTCAGACAGAGGCCAGTAGGTCAAATCGGAGAAATCATAAAAATGTCCAACTGGCAGGTTGGCGTTTAGAAAATCCATTAAGCAGATAAATCCTTCAACTGTTTGTTTAAGTTCCACTCAAATTTTAAGTGTACCTGGTGCAACAGAAACAAGGACGTTCAAAGTTGATCTCAGCAAGGCGGTGCAACCGAGCATGTGCATTATACACAATTCATTCTTGACTGTCTTTGTAATCGTTTTGATGAGAAACTTTGACCAGGTAAGTGTCTACATATTGCAGACATTATTGCCAAGATATCGAAATAACGCCGATCCATAAGGCAAAGCTTACTTTGTTTTCGGAATCGGATTCGGAATAGTTCAGGAATATAAGAGTCAGCTTGCTAAAAGACAAAACTTATTTTTTTCACAGGAAAAGTCTAATATTCCTGAGCTACTCAAAATCTGACTTTCTAATGCGTGTGGTCGGAGAAACATAGATTTGATACATGTTGCAGAATGTACATTTCAAAGATTTTCCTTTGCAAATGTAAAAAGTTCGTTTAATGTTACGCATAATTCCCCACAACTCATCGTTATTCCCCATAATTTACCGCAATACGTCTCCACATAATATACGAAACTGTCTACAGGGTAGCTCAGAATACGCAGTCAATCTTCTTGATGCATAAATATGTATATACTTACATAAAAGGTTCCCTTGAAAAAATATAACGCGCTCCCACAAGGAGCTGGATACAGGCCACCTCAAACCGATTTTTATGAATAACGCATTGAAAAATCGGATGCAATTTTTCAGCGTAGCAACCACACCAAGTATAGGTATGGCTTGAACATTGATATTTTTGGAAATCCCCATTTAGGTAAAATTATCGGTTTTGTAACCAACACAGGTGAATTTCAGTCCCGTTCCCATCAATTCACAGTGCAGCCGATTTCAGAAAGCCCTACAAAAATGTATAAATTGACATTGATTACCAATCTAGATTAGAATTAAGCTTACTATGTTTTCAAAATTATATCAGTATTATTAAAAATCTTACCTTTTTATAAACTATCGTACAAGAGACATCTTCTTGCATCTCAGCGCTGCGAGAGTGCAGCCTGAACCATACAGACATTTGTTTGATATTTCTTTTCCTTGAAAGCTTATCAGTGCACGTGTGCATCTTTGGGCAGAACCCAGTTACAAGCAGTTCATACGGAGACACCAGCTCGTCATCACGGAATTACTATATACATTCACACAAAGACTCTCACATGATTTACATTCTCATATTGTATAATTAGTTTACTGTTTACATTTTTATAAGTCCGTTAAAGTTCGCTAACACCGTTTGTTCCTTCGAGTTGCCAATGTGTATACTGAGATCGGAATGAAAGGACTACACACTGAAATGCTTTCCACAACAATTTCAAAAGTATTGTTTTCGAACGTTAAGTATAGGGATAACTAAAAAAATATTTCATTAGGGCTAGTCCATCTCCGAAAATCATTTGATTCTTGCCATGTGAGGCCCCAGCTTGCAACTTGTTTTTATGCTTCGCTAAATTACACCTTCTCGTGCAGAGTTTGTTTTCGAATATATGAATTTGATACAATATTTTCTTCTTTTTGATACACATTCATCGCCATATTATTCTGGGACAGCTTGTACTTTTATACCTTCGTTTTATACACTTCGTTATATGGAACACCAGAAGCATACCATTGAACATTTCTTCTTACTCTTTTTTAGTGCCTTTTGCGGATGAGCTACGCCAATTTTAGTCCATAACCTGGTTAATCTTGAAGATTGCAGCAACTTTGCAGGAGCCTCAATGGTCTTAGATGAGCTGAGGTATATACCTAGTAGTAACAAATACAGTCCTGACCAATTTTAACATACTATATACCAACACGGATACCTTTTTAGTGTACAACATGGCGGAGCAAGCCTTTTTGTCAAATACTCATTAATATCTTGTAGACATAATAAAGTATATTTTTTCACTCCTTCCGTTAGCGTGAGAAGGAGCAATCGTTGTATGAAGCAAGGAGCTTATACTTCGCTATGCAGAACATATTTACGTCGAAATTTCTTTATTTAAGCCCTTCTTCAGCTTTTTCCTCAACCAGAACACGTACAGACACTGCGAAGGAACGTCTTGCGAAATAATGATGTATAGAGAGTGTATCGATCTTTAGAAAATACTCGCTGCCGGACTACAACGGCTCACGATTCGGAAGTTCCTTCAGATACGATCATGAGGCATATTGAAGTATTATCTGGACTGGAAAAGCGCACGATGCAGGGATGCAGGGTTCAACTCTCATTCATTCTTTATTTATAAGGCTGGTTCGAGGGTTTCATCGAATTCACCGGCCGTGGTACTCATTTTTCGGCTTATGAAATATGTACGTAACCACTTAACCTAGAGCCGCCGGTATAACAATTCTACAATATACTCAAGAAAAATTGCTGGAAATTACTTTTAGCTTCCTAAAGGGGGCGTTATTCTCACCTCAAAATTAGTTTTTTCGCAGATATCCATAATTAACATACACTGAGAACGAAATTTGTCTAACGGGTTGAGTACACTGTATTCGCGAGAGAAAAGTGTGTATAAACACATACGTTAGAAAGAGACAGAAGCCGGCTGGATAGCAAAGCTCATCACCGAGTTGCCAAGCAACGATGATGCATGTTGAAAATATTCGTTAGTTTATTCTCTACGCCCAGATAATGGTTTTTCTTTGAGCATTCACATCGATTTCGGATCGATCCTAACGGCGCTCCATTTTAGGTCGAAATGAAAGGTCAAAGGTCAGGATCTTCACAAATTCTGCAACGTTTCATAATTGGTTCGCTTGGCAACACCGCATCTCGCACATTCCAAGACTTAGAAACTTGCTTGGTGACAAATGTTTACAATCAGCATTCGAGTAGTTATTTCCTGCATTTAGCTAACAATATTTTGATTTTCGAAAAGGTTCATTCCCTTCGAAGATATAGGGCAGTACAGTGTTTTAGGAAAAACAACATACTTTTCAAAACCACAAATCTAACCAAAGGAAAAGCATTGCGTTTTACAGTGGATTCGCCATTTATCTGAAATGATTATAGTATATATAGTAATGATAAATAGAATATATAGTATAGAAATACAAGCTTAAAATGTAATTCCTAACCGCTGGCACTCATTTAAAACAAAAGCTGTTAATCCCAGCGCCACTCCTCTTGTCAATATAAGTCTAGAGACAACTCAAATACCATAATCCATCAAGCTGTTTAGGCTGGCGCGTGAAATGGGAATTTCAAGTGTGGATTTTTTTATTTAAATCCACCGTTTTAATTTTATAAAAACTTGGGTTGCCCAGAGTCACTTGCACTGCTTAGACAAATCTACAGACACATCGTATGTCAAAATCCATCACGCTGTTTAGGCTGTAACCAGTAGAATAGGAACTCCATCATTCTGATTTCGTAAAATTTTAGTATACCCAGAGTCATTGGTACTATCAAGACACATCTGAAGACACTTAATATGTCAAAATCAGTATAAACTGTGGGCAGTATAATAGGAATTTCCAGGGGAATTTCAATGTTTTATTAAGATCTACCATTATGTTTTTATAATATTTCCAGTGTTACAGGTATCTATTTGGACTGTGGACCATGGGACCATGAAATAATTTTTTCCGTCCACTTCTCGGGTTTATATTTTCTCGTAAGTAAATAAGGTTAAGACTATTCTAAAAATACAGTAACTTATTTAACGATCACAACTATAACAGATGACAGTATCACCTTTATTTTCCTCACACTACAATAGTGAGTTATCTAGTAGGCCCATACTCTATTGTTTTCCGTTGTCTAACTTCAAATGGCTAGAACTATACTGTACTAATGATTGTCAAAAAGCATAAAACAACGTTGTAGATGGTTTGTGGCACATGTCCTGGTAACGGTGGCCTAGTTTAATGGGGAGTTCCATGGCCATGCAGAAACTCTGTCAGAAATACAAATTACGTACCGCGTTCAGGATTACATTCTGCGTCGCCTTCTTGGCAAGAGTTCCCATTATCGCAAAACGGACACAGGGGAATCATAAGAATCTAATAAATGTCAAAACGTCTCGACTTCCTTTATTTCCTCTCCACCTTCACATGAAGTATTGTTCAATTTTAAGAAAAGACGGAAGCTTATTTCGGTGAATGCAGGATTTTGTTCGCGAGTGTCTTGGAGGTTGAAATACATATCACTGCTCCTGCTTAAATATATGCGTGCAATAATATACAAGATGATGAATACGAACGAGAGGAAGAACTAATGATGATAAATAGGGAAATACTTCACCTACCAGTGCCAGTGGTGGTTCAGAAACAGACAATTTGTGGCAGATGGTTATTATTTAAGTACATTAAAAAAACGATTGCAGTAACTCAAGGTTAAGTTTTAGTTGTGCTATCGAGGCGAATATAGAGACACTTCAAATGTCAAAATCCATCAAGCCGCTTTGGTTGTAGTCCGTGAAATTCCAAAGTTAAAATTTGAAATTCGCGATCTTAGCTTTATGAAATTTTGTATACCCCAGCACCACTCGCGCCGCTTAGATGATTTTAACACCTCATACGTCAAAAATCATCGCGCTGTTTGGACTATAACCCATCAAATTAAAAATTATCCTTCTCCACATACATACATGTACATGCTCGAACGACATATGGACCTCCTTCAAAGCCACTTGAATAAACAGCTGTACTTTCACACATGGTAACCAGAAAAATGGCATCAAGTATCTTTGCAATGTTCGTCAGTTTTTAGAGACGTTCCTTTTATAATTGAAAATATAAAAATTTCCAGATCCTCACCAGCTCACTCGTTCTTGAAACCGTCCGTTTCTTCATTTCTATGATTACTTCTTAAGATTTGAAAAATTAACCACTAACAGACGTACTTGAATACTGAAAAAAAGGTGCCCAACGACTATTCAACTGTCTATGAGATACTTCTTACAACGTCCAAGGTCCTCGTTTAGTACTAGTTGTGGGTCCGAGAAGCTAAACAAATTAGTTCCTTTTAGAAAAAAATACTAGTAGTGATGGTAGTGGTGGAGAGGTTAAGTTTGGCAACTAGGCCACCTTTGACAGTTTTTGCCAACCCCGTAGTACAAAAAAAATAATTACCCCCAAAGTGTACACCAAAAGAAATTAATCTCGCTCAAACCGCTACAATATTTTCTATATTCATTTAACTTGAATATATAAGAAAACTCTGTCTCTACTGAAAGCGAGATATTTATGTCAATCATATATAAACAACACTTCTGTGAAGCATAATGATAGATGCGTAGAGTTAGTCACCCCAAAGACATTGCCTTATAAACAATAGGATATCTTTTACTAACAGCAAAAAATGAGAGTCACACTACCTTGAAATATTCCTTAAAGTACTCGAAACTGACAAAAAGGAAATTTCCATAACTTTTCGGTGACTGGTCATACTTATAGAGCATCGAGAACGACTTTCAGAAGCTATACAACTTTTCGATTTCGCTATAGCCGCATCCTTACTTTCCAAGTTACGCTAGGGCCAAGAATTAAGGGACAGAAAGCCCAACCCATTAAAATTGGTGACCAAAGCACAGTTGCCTAGCCTGCAAGTTTTGCAGGACAAAACCTTATGAAACCAATGAAACCCTTGACAGAGATTTCGACATCCTTTACACATCAATCAAACAACAGCTATGTTATAGTCAGGCGGAATCGCATTGCAATCCTTTGTTGCATGAATCAGTAGGCTACACAGTCAAGCAAATTCGCAAGCACACAAGACCGCGGCTCGCACTGTGAACAAAATTAAATTGTGTGAATTACACAACACAATCAATCTCTGAGTTAATTTTAGGATAAACTTAAAATACCTCCTACCTTACCTACTGTCTTCTTCCCTCCTTCCTCACTGACTTTGATATCTGGGCAATCACACTTGACGGACGGCTTACGATACTTTAAACAAGAGCAACGGTCCTACGGACCGTTCTGACACACAATGACGCATACTACCGATTTTCCTGATATGTATGTATAAAAAATAATATAACAGCTCGAATTCGCAACGACGAGGAGGAAAATCTAAAGTCGAATAATGTGAATATACAAATATTTTCCTGTCAATATGTTAAAATTGGCCTAGTGCGTAATACGTAACTCGGTCTCTATATCCGATGTTACGTTGCATTTCTAACATAGTTTCTGCTAACCGAAGTAGATGAATGTTTAATTATAATGCTGGGAATTCAAACAATTTCATTTACTGCATACATATTTGGTATTAGATGTTTCCTGTATATGCGGGAATTTCTGCGTCCAGATGTTCTACTAATGTTTGTAGTAAAACATTAAAGTTTGATCAGTTGACTGTAATAGCACTCTTTCAGTTCTTTTAATTATTCAAGCGGGCATGTCGTTTTCGAAACCGACATTCAACTAGCACTAGGCTGGCTGGTAAGCAATTAAATCCACGATACCACAAAATATGATTTTTTTGTGGCTCGAGTTGGTTAACATACAAGCCCTAACACAGAAATATTCAGAAATTATCTTGTTTTATCTATACGTTTATTTATTTTTGTAAGATTAAAAATTAGTTTTTTTTATTTTGTATAAGACAATGAATTGTTTGCACATCATACTAACTAAACTGTTTTCAAGTAATATATTGAAACATACCAAATCAAACTAATATTGATAACAACATTTTATCAATTTTCATCCATTTGAGTTCATTAATGGCATTCGATATATGATCATATTTTCTGAGATCATTTACAAGTCTGCAACATGTATTCATAATACTTTGAATACGATTTCTTGTTATAATATCTAAATAGGGATAGTAAACCACTAAGCAATACGATATCTTTGAAAACACGAAATATTCACACAATTGCTTTCTCGCAGATTTATGTAATATAGCCTTATTTGCAAATAAAACTCTGAGAATAGCGTAGCACTGAGTAATTAGACAGTTCACGTGTGCAACAAATTTTAAGTCATCATCCATTATAATACCTAGGTTTTTGGAATGATCCACAGGAATTAATTTATTACCTTTTAAATGTATGTCCATGTCCTTTTTTAAGGTATTCTTTTTTGTTCTATTTGCGTATACTAACATATTTGTCTTCAAAGGATTCAAACGAAGATTATGACTACTACTGAACTTTTCAATTTGGACAAGATCTTGATTAATTTTATTATTTCTGTTTCCAAGTCATTACTCCTAAATGAATAGAAAATTTGAGTATCATCTGCGAACAATTGTATGCTGCATTATTTTACCTCTGTTTCTAAATCTGAGATTTTTTGTTCCGTAGAGTACTGTTGTTTTAGACGAACTTTTTGATACTGATTTTCAAGGTAGGTTTGAATAAACGAAAGAGGTTTTTCAGAAAATCCATAGTAACTGCATTTAGATACAAGAAGTGAGTGATTAATGGTGTCAAATGCTTTAGTAAGGTCAAGAAGTATGAGAGCTACTGCTTTTTGGTCATCAAGTGCCATTGTTATATTGTCTGTTAAATCACAGAGTGCCGAAGCTGTATTATGACCTTGTCGAAATCCAGATTGTTTAGATGGAATAATTTTGTTACAATATAAGTAGGCGCAGAGCTGCTCGTAAACAACGCGTTCCAATACTCTAGAAAAAATTGGCAGTAGACTTATCGGTCTCAGTTGACCATACTTAGTAGCGTTAGAACACTTAGGTAGCGGAATAACTATAGCGCGTTTCCACTGATTGGGGAAATATATCCTCTCTAAACAGCAGTTTATAATATGCGTTAAGTACACATCAATTTCAGGTATACATAGTAGTATCATATGCAAAGTTATTTCATCTGTACCACTAGAATTTGATTTTATTTTATGTATAATTTTAACAACGGTGTCAATAGTCACTTTATTAAATTGAAATTTGAATTTTGAGTTATTTTTATTAGCTCGGTAATATGCAATTTTATCAGCACAAGCCAAATCACTATTCTCGAAAATTGAAATGCCTCATTTATTTTATATGCATCTGACAAGCTCACGGGAATTGTAGAATCTTTCTCAGATTGTACTTTGAATGTCTTTAGGGTCTTATAAAACTTTTTTATATCCTGATTTTGAACAGCTTGTAAATAATCTCTTTTTCCTCTTCGTACGAGCGCTAATGCACGATTTCTGAAATATGTATACTGTTGCCAAGAGGCGGCTGTACGATCACGTTTGAACTTTGACAAAGCGTCAGCCCTCTGCTTGAATACAAGTTTAATATTATCATCCAACCAAGGAGCTGGAGCTTTGTTTACACGCACTACCTTTTTTTGGACAGTGAACATTAAATAAACATAAAATACTATCTGTTAGAAAGTTAATTTAGGATACTTTGTGAAGATATGTTCGCCACAATCAGCGCAAAAGCACTCTAGGTCATTTGAAGGATGTCTACTCCTCAAAGGCATTGTTTTAAATGTAAGAAGGTTGATAATTGTACTAGTTGACTGAATTGGCACCGTCAGCATAGATGTGGGTAGGTAGAGATGCTACACAAACACTATGAGACAATCTTCTGAGAAAATTTCATGAAGTAGACATTTATTAGGCAATGTTATGCGGGAGACGTCTAATCCGCAAGCCTTCCTTTTACCACACTGAAAATCCTACCCTCAAAGTTATTCCCCTCCGACTAGCCGATCAATTTCAATAGCAACTTTTTGAGCGATTTCATCGCGTGTTACAGATCTGCATCAATTTTCTCATTTTCTTTGAGTCTTTTTGTTTGTCTTGCTCCGACAACCCTTTAAAACTCCGTCTTACTTTGATTAATTGCGGACACAGGGTGGGAGGATCGGGCGAATAATATTTGTAAAGATGAGGTTGGAATAAAATATCCAACACTGGTGCTATCGGAATATTAAATAGCACTCAAAGAGGAGATGGATGGAATTAGCTGAGACAATTTTTTATGAAATGGAAAGATTTTATTTTAAATGCTATATGGTTAGGGAAAGTATATGACCCAAAACTGAGCTTAATACCCTGCTGCTTGAATCTGTAGATTTTTTATGGAACTGCGGCAGTACCTTTGACCGGTGTTTCAACCTAAAATACGATGTTATCTTCGAGTTATCATGAAAAAGAATTCTGGGTTAAGTGTGGAGAAGGTATACAGGGTGTTTCAGTTTATTGTTGCATAACTTTAAGATTCGATTGAACTTTTAAAATTAATGCATAAAGTCTATATAAACATGAGTCGAAAAATGCGTGGCTTCCGAAATACTGGGTGTTTAAATTTACTTTCTAAAATAGTTTTTTTTTAAATATTTTGAACAATATTTGATGTATAACAGTGAAAATTGGTATACAAGGGTTTTTTGGTACGACAAAACGAACCATGGACATAGTTTTACTGTAGCCGCTAGAAGGCGCTCTCTACTGTAGGTACCTGTAGTGTATTAAAATGACCGAAAATTTTTTCTTGCTGCAGTGTTTTGCTTTTTGAATAAAAAAAATGATTCTTCGCACTTTTCAACATAAAAAAGCTATCCTGTGAATTTTCGTTATAGTTAGCCGTTTTTGAGATATTTCGATTTTTAAGGTTCGATGCATTTTTAATTATTTATGATAAAATAACGTTAAAAAGTCAGTATCTCGATAATTTTTAGAAGTAGGCTGTGCCTGCAAATATTTTTGAAATTGAAAGCAGAATAAGGTAAAACGCCAAATAGTTGACAGTTAGTCAGAGGTACTTGGACTCGTCCTTAGCGTAATCCAACCCAAGAACAACTACCCTTAATCGACTAGTTCTTTCTTTCAGAAGTTGACAAGTGGTGCAGGATGTCAAATCCGCCGTTTGTGTTTGTCTACCTGTTCTTTTGTTGTGCTACATATCAGTTGTGTCGACACGTGGACGGCATCCCTTATTTATACCATTTGGCAAATTGCACGATTCCTTCTGCTGGAGCTAATTCAATTAACGTTCTAGTACGCCGTGTAGCTCGCACTCACATACATGCTGGCATGGTGTGGTGCACCTAACAACAATAAATCACTCCGCCAAAGCTGGAGATCCTTTTATTGGTTGGTAGTGCAGTCGCGATAGGCCAAGACCTCTATCGCCAAAAAAACAAAAAATAATAAGGTACTAAGAACAAGTAATGTGAAGCATCATTTCAGCACTAACACTTAATGACATGGCAAATTTTTAGAGCTAGTCGCAAGTCAAAACCAACTACCACGAAAGCCTAAGGCTTAAACACCCATTGGGTACCGTGGGGCTATGACATACATACATAATCCATATTCACATTCATTTTGTTTAGAATTGCGTGTAAAAGTATCTGGGACCCTGTTCAATCCACTTTACACAATTTTTATGTGATAAAAGCTAGACACAAGTCTGATCGATGAAGGGCTATAAGTGAATGTCACACGATCAGTATTCACTGCGATCAGCACCGAGAGTATTTACTGATGTGACTATAGATTCCTTCTCAATCTTATACATCAATAATTACTGACGTCCAGGTTACACGGTCAATAAATATCACATTGTATGATAAATACTGACGGATAGTAAATTAATTATCATCGTGTGACATCCGCCTTATTTTTGTAAACAATCAAAAAATGGGAAAAATATTCACTTTCCACGGAGAAATGAAGGTTTGATACAAAAAACTTGTTGAAATGGAAAATAAGTTTTTTGACAAAGTTTGCCACTACGAAGGGTCGAATGGCCCGATATGAAATTTGTGCGACAACTGATAACCGGCCAAAATGCTTGTAACCAACAAGCGTCGGTATTTTGGGGTGCCGAAGGCTCAGCAGTAATATAGATCTGAAACCCTCATCTTTGGCGGGATGCGAGCTTCCAGACAAATGCAGTTAAATTTTATATCACGTCATCTCTTTGATAGAATCAATTTTTTTTTACATCCTGGAAAACATTAGTCGTGGTTGAACTACGGATCTATGTTCACACGTGAACAGATAGACAGTCTCAATTATTCCCATTGCTCTATCGCTAGAGTTGCCATGTGGAAGAACATCTGTGCTTTTTACTATGCTCACTGATCTACGAAAGTTCAAATCGATTGGTCAGGAAGAGACGCGCGACGTTAAAGGATATTTGAACTTGATTTACTCGCAATATGGAAAATTTATGAGCTTGCAGCTTCGTTTAATATTTATAGAGGGTCAGTCGAATCGATGGTTGCTGTATGAACATCAATAAATACCGGCATACCGTTTGATATCGTCTTTTATTGATCTATTGTGGTTGCTCCAAGATGGTGAGCATAACAGGCATTCATGATAATTTTACGTTATCTGATATTTCCGGGGATGGTTCCTCGGATATTCCATACAAATCTTTTCATAATACTGTTTTGTCCGAATATTGCATTTCACTGTTTCAACTTACTCATCATCATAATTATTTTGTTGAAGTAAACTGAGGAATATAAGATTGACTTGTATGTGGCTCTATTTTAGAAGCAATATTGGGTCGTACCTAATAATAACGTTAACAAGTAGTTAGGCTTGTGAAGCAGTTGATGGAGGGCTTCATACTTAACAAGGATATTGGCGTCTTGATTTTGAATGTTTCGGAAGCAACTACTTCTTAATAAAATAATACTCGTTCCTAAATTTTTTTAGCTTGAGTAAATCCTATTTAACAACCCCACGGCAGCTCTCACACTCCTTTTTGCTTTTCTCTCCTTCTTATTCCCTTCTTTTTTATCCTTCTTTTTTCCTTCTTTTCATTCACTTCGTCTAGTATGCGGTTGCAAGACTTCAAAAGTAGAACATTTACAGACCGCTCTGAAAGTAGTGATGAATGGAAGCGGTGATGATCTAAAGATGGGTATTTAGAAATGTCGGCAGGGGTATTACGTACCTAGAAAAGTGACATTATGTAGGTTTTTATACAATATGTCAACTTAGAACTAGCTGTTGTACACTTGTTGTGAACTTGTTCAATAGCTGTACGTGTTGCCTAAACGTCATGATGCTTCAGCTAACAATGTTTAGCCCTGATGAGACGTAACATCTGTTTCAGAGATGGGATCAGCTGTAAGTTGTATACTACGTAGGAGACGGCAGTGCATAGATGCGTAGTGAGGATTTGTGTGCTAATAATCTGTGTTGATGATAATTCCATTGGTTCCTTGTCTCAAATACACTTACCTGAGATGCACGCAAACCTAAAAATTAGTTGCTCAACCGCTTGTTCTTATTCAACCTGGAAATTACATATTTAAATTTGCTGAATTTCGAAAAAGGGAGCGATAAGAAAAGAAAATAGCCGGTTGGGAAGTATTTCGAAACTAACAGGTGAGAAAATATGGTACATTCAGGAATATTTATAAAACGTAAAAAAGTTATTACATTTCACATTAATTTTTATTTCCAATCATTTAAATTTTACGATGTAAAGTAGGATATACAAATCAGCATCTATTATGTGACGCAGTGCGAAATGTTTTGTATGTGATGCGCCAGTCCTAATTTTTTTCTATGATGGAGCTTTATAGGGCGGGTGCGTAATGCTTCTCAAAGTTTTTTAAAACGCAAAAGAAAACGGGGAAAATCGTAATGTATAAACGCAGAATATACTATTTGCACACTAGTAACTATCAAGGCAGCAAGTTGACATTTTATACGTATTTTTCTGACCGACAACTGCGTATCAAAAAAACTGATGAGAGACAAGGAGAGACTGAGAGAGAGATAGAGAATTATATACCACATTTCTTTTTTGGGAATGGCATTTAGAAGCAAGACCGGAACATTGTGAATTGACACTTTATCCATAGATTTAAGATTTATTAACGTATCGGACACCTCAGTTTTCAAAGATGGCATGAAGGTTAACCGGAGCATTGCGATGATAGTTTTGTGACTTGATTTACCAAGAAACACAGGATGACATCCTCGCTTGTTGCTTGGAGACGCCGGATTTCTTTTGAAATTGGCCTCGCGCGACCTTGACGTGCTAATGTCATTATCGAAGGCCACTGAGGTTGCCGAAACGTTGGTAAACATCTTTACTTTTATTTGGGAGCCTACAAAAAAGGAGATTTATCAGAAAGACAAATTAACGTACAGACTGACATTAACAAAGTAGATAAAAGCGAGATGACGTCATCATAAAAAAGCCAGTTTCGAAAGAAAGGTAAAAGCAAAGCTGAGCCAGCTATATATACTTATCCCTTTTTTTCCATTAGATTTCCTTCTCACAATCGGAACAGAATTTTTTCCTGCCATTTGTCAAACCGAATGTAGGCAGGGCTGAACGAAAATACGTCAAGAAATTACTGACTAGGAAGCTTTTCGTGAGAAGGTCAATCCAGTTCGCACTGTTTTTACAATTGGGTGAAGACCCGACTTGTTTATGCGTGCCTTGTAAAAAATGTGGTGACTTTCTACACGAGCGGATCATCCTATTATCCTTCTGACCTACATTTTTAGTTTGTTTCTGGAATCGACACCCTTATCCTCTTCCAATCAGGTTGGAGAAAGGGTTTACGGGGTAAAGTATTAGGCACGTAACTATATTTGATACCAATTCCAACAATAAACAAATTTCACCGAGCGTTTATAAAATTAAAAGTGTTTAGTGGATATCATGCACTGGATACATTTTCAGACGTACACCTGTTAAGGGTGAAACTTTTTAGTTCATGTTCTCGTATATTCTGATTTTGTTTGAATAATAGTTACTCAAAGTGTTGTCAGACATGTAAATGCCAATTACCAAAAACGATGTTTTGAGATTTATCTGATTTTTCCAGTAACCCGACGATACGTGGTTTTCAACAAAACATACGGAATATGGTTCGGAAAGTTTTAAACGTGTGATTTGGAATTGACTAGGAACCGCCAAGCAAGCGACCGTCTGTGATCGACAACGATGCTGCCACGACACACTAGAGGAAAATCCTCTCTTGACAACATCAGGAAGGCCCAATTCAGTTGAAAAAAGTATTTTGGTCTACATTTGGTAACTGGGATTAGTGTGAAAATATTCGTAACAGAGTCGAACTTTTATTGAATCGGCTGATACGACTACAGCCTGCGAAAATCAAAAGTTTGTTAATTAAGGACTGAAAAATAAGGTTGGAATCGCTTTAAAATAAATTAAACCCCATGGTCCTATAGAGCAAGGTTTTAGCTTTAATGTGACACTTGGGGACCATAAATGCTATAATTTTTAACCGAGCTTTTAACCATTGACGATGACCTAGACCAAATTTGGGTATGCAACTTTTTTTAAATAAATTAAAATTTTTTTACCTGGATGATTTTTTCGGATTTTTTAGGTCACTCTGAACAAAAAAGGCATCCATCAGTTCTTTTTTGAAGCTGACCATTTTCGAGTTACAAGCGATTTAGTGACTGGAAAGCCCTAAAAATGGGTAAATTTGGTTAAAAAAGGTCGCCGAGTATATGAATTATATATAGTTTAAGCCTTGCTTTACAAGATCCCCGAGAGTATTTCGAGATTACTTTATCGTAAAGCGATTATTAACCTTGTCCGTCAAAATTGGCGGGCTTTTGGCTTTCGCAGACTGTACATTAAACCACTTCAAAATTCAATAGTTCTGAGTTGTCTGACCGACCTGATTCAATATTTCTGAGCTAGTTCCATTCACCAATGTTTGTTTTCATTGTCGACTATGACAAGAGATGAACGAAAACACGTATTCCGCCTAGCAAATAGCTGTGTCATGTCTAGCTCAATGAGAGCAGCAATCAACTAGAAACTGCCACGCAGCTATTCGATAATATGCCTGGTGCTCAGAACATGAAGCCAATTTTGAACGTCGGAGTATATGCCATGCCGTTATGAACTACATAGGGGCAAAAACCACCTAGAGGGCATGCGAAACGGAGCATATATATATGCTGCCGCGTTGTTTGTATCTGAGTGACTAGTTGTAGTCTATTAGCATCTATCTGGGAGCGTCAGATGGTTATTATTGAAGCAACCAAATAATTTATACAATCTGGTTGGCCGTGCCTCTAGGAAGAATTTAGTCAATTCACCGTATGCATATTCGCTGGAGTGAATAAAGGGAACGCCGGACATAACGTGGACAAAAAGGAATCACTGTCGAGATGATAGTGGAATACACATGTAGTCTCTATGGTGAAATATTCTCGTGTGTTAAACAAAATGTAATCAAAATTGCGTCACGATACATGTTGCGTTATGAATTTTGAAAGTAATGGTAAAAAAAAGTAAATGCAAAATAGATTTCCTCGAGATAATTGGAAATTCGGGCATCGGGGTGAATGAATAGATTCTGTGAAGAGAAAAATGTTTACTTACCTAACCTGACCTGAAAAGCATACATTGTTAACAACTTTATCATTAAAAGTAAATGATTCTAGGGTTCTGATGCATGGTAATGGATATAAAAGAAAACAACTGCGTGTAACAACGACAATAACCCCAAAAATATAATTTTTGTGGAATATGTGGTTTTAGGCTAAGTCAGTCGTCCTTTTATAGAGAAAAGCAGAAACTCAGCGGCGGTACATTTTGCACGGTGAAACTACCATTCGCTAATATACATATTTCAAATCTTTTTTAACAAAAAAGCCAGCTTTTATAAAACACTTACTTCCATTACTATAAATATTACTCATGCAATATTTATAAACACTTTTAATTTATGATAAACGAAAAAATACATTTTCAAAAACAACAATTATTTAGCTGTTAATAAAATGAACAAAAAATTTAAATCGTTCTTTCCCGATTCAAAATATTGAAACGGTGATGAAGCTCTTTCATTTCAAGTTTCCAAATGTAGGGTGCGTCAGCTATTACTTTTTTCTATTTGAAAAATCAACACGCTTTTTACGAGGAGAAATCAATTTTTTTTATTGATAAATGAAGATTGTTTTATGCCATTTATATATGAAAAATAACATCAGTCATGTGACCACCGCGGCTTCGTTTACCGAACATCAAAATTTTCAATGACGTTTTCCAGAATAATCGGGTCTATGGCCGCAATTTCAGTCCGAATATTGCGCTTTAGGTCTTGAATTGTCCGGGGACCATTCGCATATACTTTTCCTTTCAAAAATCCCCAAAAAAAATAGTCAAGAGATGTTAAATCGCACGATCTCGGGGGCCAACCGACATCTGAATTTCGTGAAATTATGCGGTCTTGAAATTTCGTGTGCAATAAGGCGATTGTTTGGCGAGATGTGTGAGCCGTTGCTCCGTCTTGATGAAACCAAATATCGTCGGCACCAATACGATCCAATTGTGGCCACAAAAAGTCGGTTAACATGCCGCGATAACGTTCCCCGTTGACGATAATGTCCTTTTCTTTGGCATCTTCAAAAAAGAATGGTCCAACGATGCCACCAGCCCATAATCCGCACCAAACAGTTACTTTTTCAGGATGGAGAGGTTGTTCATGATATTGGTGTGGATTTCTAGCCTCCCAGAATCTGCAAGTTTGCTTATTTACGTACCCATTGAGGTGAAAATGAGCCTCATCCGAAAAGAGCACCTTGGCCGAAAATCCGTCTTCTCTTTCCAGCATCCAATTAACAAAAACACGCCCCTGTTGATGGTCTGCCGGCTTCAATTCTCATGCTAGTTCAATTTTGTATGGATGGAGGTCTAAATCAATGTGTAAAATTATTATAATTATTATAATTATAATTGTTGCGAACGGTGCCTAGTCAAGGTGGTTGGATCTTCTCGCACACTTTCCCTCACTGCGGTTTTGTTTTCACGAGTACGAGCTGGACGAGCATGTTGGTATTGGCTACGACCTTCAGCTGAACCAGTTCCCTCGAAGCGATTAAAAGTATTTTTTAGGTTTCGACCGTTTTCGTGATAAGTTTGGATAACCGAAATGCGTTGTTGTGTTGTAAACGAATCCATGACTATAAATGGCATACCTTTCACAGTTCATTTATGCATACCACATGACTTTTGACTCACATGGTAACACATAAACTTATAGGTAAAAAAAAGTAATGATGGCGCACCCAGGTAGATACTGGAATCATAGGAATTCCTATGGAAATGATGAATGATTTAAAATGGCGGCAGTTAATTCATTTTGTTAAGATTAACTGGTTTCAAAATCGGTTACAAGATTTGTCCCACACATACATACTAACATCACTTACAAGCAGGTCAAGCTGAAAAAAAGCTTGTAATTACAAAAAAAATTACTAAATGTTTGTAATTCTCACTAATACTCGTTTTTTATATTGCACAATACAAGCACCAATATAACAGTCCGCTAGTTTCTTCTTGCAACGAAATGTCCAACTTTGTGATTGGAAACAATGAAACAAATCGATTTGGCGCATAACGTTGACGGGTCCCATTTGATAAAACGTCTTGTCTACTGAGACTGATAATTGTAAACCATGTGGAGTGCATTGTTACAACATATCTATGCACAGTGTTCATTGACGATGTGCTAATGCTCCAGAACATGACTACTTAAATAATTTTTCGACGAAAAGTTTAAACATATGTCCGCTATGGTTTGCATCTTTAGCTTCGAAGAAATGACATTGTAGTGTCAAAAAGTAACTCTGTTGCACCATCAGTGGCATTCCTGTGATATTTTTCACACAAATAAAAAGTACACCACCGATTTCTTTTTATTTTTTCTAGATAGCTTGGTCGATTCTATATTAAAATCTCTCTTACTATTTTTGCCTCAGATACAGATGTTTTTGATTCAAACAAGAAAATGGCAGCTGCAAATCAGAAAAAATGTCTATAATGAGAAATACCATCGGCGTGCCAGCTTTTTTGTAAAAAAATAATATGTTTGCTCAAACACTATTGGTGGCGCAATAGAGTGTAAAGCAATAGGTTCACGCCTGAATTGAAAAAAAACCTGGAAAATTCGGTAATCGCTTGTTTTTACCCCTCAGTTCAGTTATTGCGAATGACTACTAGTGCAACCCTTTACAAGTAATAGGTCCAATTTCAAACTATACGAGACTTAATTAGTATTGAAACCTTAGAAACTGTGAAAATTCCAACCTTCAATATGCTCCATGTATAGGCCAATAACGTTGCCGTTAGGCGTCTTCTGTGTGACATCAATCGGCGAAAAATTTTAGTTTTGACTACCTGCAAAACATGATTCACGAAACAGATTTTTCAGCGGAACAAAACAAATTGATCATTCAAATTCATTTTTCAAAGTCGATATCCACTCTGGTGAAATTGCAGTTTTTTGAACCCAATTACTTTCACCCAGAAACAGTGATGAGCGAAAGCGAATACCCGGCACGCTCGCAGCCAATAAAACGCTTGCAAAAGTCGTGTTTTTAATTAAAAATCATATTATAACCAAACTTTTTTTATCTAACTACGGCTGAGCTAGCGTGATTTTTCATTTAATCCTTCGTTGAGTGCATTCGCTCCAATTAGGAAAGTTGTTGCAAACTGGATGAATAGGGTTTGGCTTTGCGCGTTTTCAGCTGAACTGCATTAACAGCATGTAAATTGTGGTCAAATATTCCTTTGAATCGGACGCTGTATGCTGCAAATTTGCTTTAATGAAGATCCACGAAACAGGTAATAAAACTAGCGGCTACCACCTGTCACTAGGTTGGAAAGAGTTAACTTTGAAAAATCGGTTGTCATTTATGTATAGTCTAATCATATTAGCAAATTTCTCCGAAATAACTGAAAAGTCTGGTTTTAATGGTGCAAGTTGTTGAGGGGGTATTTAAAACATGGACGCATAAAGTGGGCACACCAATTTTTGTGGGAAAACTTTTTATTTGACAACAAAGAATGACAAAACGTGTTTTTTGGGATTCAAATAAGATTTTTAGGTTTTTATAAGACCTACAGAATGAGACCACACGTAAAAAGATCCGACTAATAGCAAAAATGTAGGTTTTGGCACTTTTTGGTGATGCGACGATAATTTTAAACAACTACTTGAAATTCCTCAAATCCGTTGGATTCATACGTCTAAATAATAACAAAATTGGAGTATATTGATCTAGTAGTTCTTTGAGAATTTCTAATTGTTTATCCCAAAACACCTGTTTTCTGGCCATCACTACTAGTTTATTGAGCAATATACAGGGTTCGTTCAAATAGCATAATAGCAAAATACACGTGTTTGTCTTGCCGATATGAATCACAAACCATCCCGAAAGATAGATGTTATTTTTATGCGAAAAACAGAGGTTACATTTTTTCTTCTAAACAAATTCAAACATTTCATTTGTGACTAATTGAACGAATGCGCTACCATATTCGGAAAACATACAATACTCTGCACATTTTAAAACAAAGCGGATGCGTCGATTATCTTTTACTGCGAACTACTCAACAAATACGACATGATTGAACTTGTTTAGAAGAAAGAACGTAACCCATCCTTTTTTTCATTAAAATAACGTTATTCGAAATGGTTTGCGATTCATATCGGCAAAGTACGTTGCTATGAAATGCTCTATGAACCAGCCCTGTATTTTGCTCCATAAACTAGTAGTGATGAACGGAAAACAGGTGTTTTGGAATAATAATAATAAACGGCTTTATTGGCGGAGTTTAGCACAGCTATTCTTACATTCAACCTTTCTAAAGACTAGAGCTAAATCTAATTTGACATACAAATAAGGTATTTTACATATACAGTAAACGATTTTATGTCTATGAATCTAACTAAAAGAACACAATGGTAATTGATCACAGTGCATTTACTCATTGATCCTGTGCTGAATTCCTAGAAGATGTCTGAGATACAATTTGAAACGGATGTTATAGTATTTGATATATCAATATTCCTGCTATAGATTTTAAAGAGAGACACTGCATTATACGTGAAAGATCTATAAAAGAGTGATGTTACATACATATGCATTGAAAAATGGTTTTGATATCTTATGTTGACATTATGTATACTTGACCTAGGAACCAGCTTTTTTACTAAATATACAGGATACTTAGAATATAACACACGATTCAGTGCCGTTAGGTGAAAATATTTGAACAGAGAATTGATATTAAGCCATTGTAAAAGCCTGTAACTATTAGATGTGTGCTCAAATTTATGTAAGTTACAGACAAAATGGCAACAGTTATTCTGCAATCTCTGCAGGCGCATTTGAGTCGAATAGTCCAGGCATGGATAAAAAACTATCAAACCATAACTGATAATTGATAGCACTAAACTTTAAGCTAGCTTTTTCCTCGTCTTGAAGTTAATAATGTACTTATTGGCATACAGTACTCGCAGTTTCAAATAACACCTCTGAGATATTGTTTCAATGTATTGTTGGTAACGTAACTTGTCGACTATGATCAAACCAAGAATCTTACAGCTAGTTGAAAAATAAAGTTGTTGTTGATTCAAGAAGAGGGTCAGACCACTGCTCAAGTTTTTTCGCTTGTGATCAGAACAGAAAAGCACAAGTTTCGTTTTATCAGGATTTAGTTTCAAATTGCGTTCTTTACAATTGTCAGATACTATTCGTAAGTCAGTGTTGATTAAATCATTTGCCTGTTCCACAAGAGATGGTTCAAAATGAAACAGAAGCTGCGTGTCATCAGCATAAGATTGAGTGTGTGAGTACTGCACGGATTTCAAGATATCAGCTGTGTATATAATAAATAACAACGGTCCTAAAACAGAACCTTGAGGAACTCCTGATGTTATTGTTTTTACCTCAGATCTTTTGTTATGTAGAATAACGCTTTGCTTACGAAGACTTAAGTAATTTCAAAATAAGTTCAACGTTGTATGGTCAAGGCCATAATGATACACTTTTGCGCACATAAGAGAATGGTCAATGGTGTCATAGGCTTTTGAAAAATCCAAGGATATAAGTAGAGTGGCAAGCCTCTTATCTAGCGACCGTATAATTTCATCATTAAGATTTAAAAGAGCAGTGGTTGTGTAATAAACAATTAGAAATTCTCAAAAACTACTTAACCAATCTACTTCAATTTTGTTGAGGTTCTTTAGAAATACGAATCCTTCGAATTTTAAAAATTTCAGGTATCTGCGAGAATCCATCGTCGCATTACCAACAAGTGCCAAAACCTGCAGTTTGCCTCGTTATTCGGGCATAACTTTTTTGCTGTTAGTCGGATCTTCTTAGGTGTCGTCTCATTTTGGAGGTCTCATAAGCGCCTAAAAATCTTATATGAAGAGTTTTTTCGTTCCTGTCAGCGCTTTCGATTGAATTCCAAAAAACACATTCTCTCATTCTTTGTTGTCGAATAAAAAGTTTTCCCACAAAAATTGGTGTACCCATTTTATGCGTCCATGTTTTGAATACCCCCTTGAACAACTTGTAGTAATAAAACCAGAGTTTAGAATTATTTCGCAAACCAGGGGTATTTTCATCTAATATGATTAGACTAGTATCCAAAGAAGGACAAGTAGTCTTGCGGAAGCGTAGATGAAAAACAAAGGACAATCGTGGGCATGTCCGCTCTGCCCCTGTTCCTTTATCGTGGACATACCCGCGATTGTTCATTGTTTTCCATCTAGTTTGCGTTAGACTACTTGTCTTTCTTTGTATTCACTCATGGGCTTGAAGTACCACGGCTATATAGTTGATCTTTGTGGCGATGTCGATTAATACCTCGTAAGCCTGAGCTATTCTGAGGGAAGCCACAAATTTGCCTGCTGGCTCCTGTTGGTGGCTTTCTAGCCTAGTGTGATGGCCATCTGTTTTCACTTCGGTGTTTTCACTGCACATACATTTGGGCCTGATGAAGCCAATAAGCAGAAACCTACGGCGTTCGAGTTACCAGTCCTTCTATGCCTACCTTTATTCCTTTATTGCGGACATACCTACAATTGTCCTTTGATTTGCTCTTATAAAAATCCACGAAACGTGATAAAACTCTGACTGCTTAGAGTTGACTTTGAAAAATCCTTTGTCATTTATGTTCTTAGTCCATAGTTACTTAAACTGACACTGTTTGCTGGCGAGATAATCTTTCACGGTCTTCCAAGCTCAGCATGTTATTCATTAGTGGAGTCCTGATTATTCGAAATGTGCTTCTTGTGTGTTCGGCATCTAATTTAGACGGATCCATATAAACCTTCCGTAATTCTGCCCGTGATATTTGGTATGATGTAGGACCTAGAATATAGAATTTCAATCACACTTCGGAAAATATTAATACCAATTAGCTAACATGTCCTCGCATGATCCATATTGTGAAACTCAATAGAAGCTGAATTTCATTTGTCGCACATGTTGAGTTTTACCGAATAGTACTTCGCATTGCCGGATGGTTTATTCCAATCATGTAGTAATTATTAAGCTAGCCCGTATAACTAGATAGAGCCTGATCAAACAATCGACAAGTTCGTTATACATTTTGTTGATGATTACAATTCCGTATCCGAGCAAAAATTCCCGTTGCTGAAATTTTGTTGCAATGCGGGTTTGTTAGCGCTTGATTCAATTCTGCGCACAAATTAAAATAATTCATCATGTAGGAGGTTGTTCATTGTAATGTGCAGAGAATAGTTGCTTAAATGGCCTTCGAGCTAACCTAGATTTGTTTAATTCGCAATAATGCCACTATTATCAGCAGCAGTGGTGGAGAGGTAATCCATGGCATCTAGGTATCCTTTGCCGACCCCATTGTATTAACACTATACAAATACGAGTTTCTCATCTAAAGATACAATGTAACTGTGATTATTGACTAAACCAGCTCCAGCGACGCGATGTACTCTCTTTGTCCTTGGACGGATCTAATGTGTACATATTTAGTCAAACATAATATCATAGCTCGAAAGCTCGGGTCTTCAACCCGAGAAGACTGCTCAGACATATTGGACGTTCAAAGATAGGATATAAATTTCATCGACCTACTTGCTTTCTTTATACTATAGAGGTTGATGCTGTACCTGTCATACAAAGAATTGTAAGAATAGTCACCTGGATCACTTTCCTTAAAAACTATTAGGCGCTTGTCGCTAATAAAACTTCTTATCCTGACATCATTCCTGATATCGCATAGTCGTCTATACACTGAAAACTAAATACCACTAACGTCGTAACGAGAAAGAGTGCGCCGATGGCTCCCGTACAGGGGTTGCTAGGCAACAAGATGCTTCTAACATTCATATCGCACGCTTATCGCGCTTCTCTCTCATACACCAAATTTGGATATTATCGTATATGCCAAAACAAAGCAAAAATTGAAAGATAAAGTAACGAAAATTAATGAAAGTTTTTACCTATGTCAAAGTTAATATCCTAAACAAAAAGTTGGCATTGGATCACTACACTACCTTTACCATGGTAGACTATTAGACTTGAAGTTTTCAACACTACACTTCAATGTCAAACATTGAGAGCTTCTGTATCATCTTTGTTATGTGTTAAAAATATTCAAGCATCTGAATATGGATCATAAAAAAATTATAAAATTTCATTTGATGTAGCAAAAATATGTTATTATTGTTGTATTTTCATGTACTCCGTGAATCAAACGAATTGCTATTTTAAGATTCACTTCTTTATATTAGTATCATTCGTTCCGTCCATTAACTCAATTGAAATAAATGATGTTTGTGGACCTCAAAGTACTGCTGGATAAAATGGAGTGTCATTTTCTGCTAACTTTTGCAAACTAATGAGAAATATAACGTTATATACCATATTATGGTAAGTGGTCGGATGCATTTAGTCAAATGCTGGACTTTTGCCCTTGCCCTTGAAGTGACCTTGAAATGACCTTCAGATGCCCTTATAACCACGAACTGACCTCTGATTCGGACTTAGTGAACAGAAAAACCCCAATGACGTACGGTTAGAATCAACTTCTCGGTTTATTTTGAAAATGCCCTTGGTATAACCTTGAAGTGCCCTCCAAATGCCCTCATAGATACAAACTAACCCCAAATTTGACATCAGTAGCCCAAAGACCCTATTATACGGAAAATCGGATAAATTGTCATTGAAATTGTATTTTATACCAGTTTTTCGGGGTTTCATTGTATTGAAGAGATGTGCACGCCTCGGTCATATGACTTACGTCTCGGGAGAAGTTTATTCATACTGAACGTGTCCCATCACCGCTTCGCTAGCAACAGTCAATAAGGTTTCCGATACCAGCAATAAACCAGTGACTAGCTTACGTCACACAAATACTAATAATTGAAGAGTAAGCTTAGTCAGTCACTCGGTGATACTAATAGTGTGACAAGCTGCTGTCCCACGCAAACCTCAGTCGTACTTAATCCATGATAGGTGCGGGGCTGAATTTCCTACATGTCGTCGTAAGTGATGTATTCTTCTCTTACCTTGGCCTGTATAAAAATTGGTTCAAATCTACAAAGCAGTTGCGGTGCCTGTCTCCACATTGCTTCCGTATGAAGAGATTAGGAGTAGTACCAACTCCCCCTCAAGTACGTCTGTGTGCCTAACATCAAAAACAATTGGCGATCACTTACAGGCGGGTCGTTTCTGAAAGCTGCTGTCTTCTTTTAATTAGATCTAATCGCGGTTAACGGGGTTGAACGAACGGAATGTATTTTAGATTGGACGTTAAGCTCATCTCTTTAAAGCGCTTCCAACCGTAAAAACGGGATCTTTCCGATTTTACGAGCCAGACGGGATGAAGTGGGGTAATATTGTTATGTAATCATTTTGTAACGTAACTGTAATTATTAGCGGTAACCGAGACACAAAAGTATAATGATTTAGAACTGTTGTAGATATTCTTGTCAAAAAGTTACGCAAAATATTGCGTATCTTTTTCCTTAAAGCTTGAGACTATCCGTAGGACCCATATACAGGGTGGCCCATCCATGTGTGAACGGAATATTACTCATAAACAAATACATCTTGGGAAAATCTATTAATGGCATGTTATACACAACATTTGAGGGCACATTCCTAAAATATTTTCAATTATACAGGGTAGGTCTCAATTTTGACCTACATATCAAAGTTGTGATTTTTTAAATAGAATGGCTCAATTTTTATTGCATATTTGGATAGACCAATTCAAAAGAAGAAGATTGATATAACATACTATGGCATTTTGGTAATTAGCTACTGAGATATAAGGTAGTTTGTCAAAAAAAACTTACACACCTCAGGGTGGTCAAAAACGCAAATTGTAGTTTTTCTCAAAAATTTCAAATGCATCACCCTGAATAATTTGTGTTTGGATTCAATTTTTTATAAGCTATTTTTTTCATTCTAGACACATAAGTGTTTTTACGGCTATGTTTTCGGTTATTAGCACGTCTTTTATAGAACGGCTTAATTCCCCAAAATATCGTATCAGCTCAAAGAAATAGTTTCCTCCATCTCGCATTTATAAGCAACGGTACCCTAATATGCGACATCCAAGGCCGGAAACATTTTCCACCCTACCGATACCTACCCTATGTTTTGAATCAAGTGGAGCAGTAGAATATAGTAAAAAAATGTACAAATAATCCAAGTGTCACCAATGAGGCGAATCAGTTGGAGGTTCTATTAAAGTTGCAGGAAAATCCCCATTTAAGTGCACGGCACATTGGAGCAGAAACTGATATATGCAGAACTTCTGTCCAAAGGATTATTCACAAGCATAGGTACCATCCATATCACCTTGCATCAAGTTATCGGGCCTTTCTTTTTCGGCAACAGATTAACAGGTACAGAATACATGAATTTTTTATAGAGCATTTGTCTTTGCTTTTGGAGGATGTCAACATGCATATGTACTTTTAACACGACGGGTTTATAGATATCCACCATCTACCCCGGAAAATATGGAGGAAAGGATTAAGATGCTTCTCTGAAAATAAGGGAACACATGCTGAGGGATGTGCAATGGTCATTTATCGAAAGACTACGGCTGTGTATTCAACCTGGGGGAGATATTTTCGAGCAGTTTTTGTAGATTAGGTCTCGAGTAGTGATAGATGTTTTTTTATGTTGTTTTTATAGTTGTTTTTCTCTATTACGCTTGAAACTGATTTACACTGATCTAGTTATTATTAGTTTTAACGTCAATCTGTACTCTTAGTGGCAATATGGAATTAGCCCCCTGTTTGTCTTTTGTTTCCATGGATGATATGTGAATTTTTTCCTTAATTTTGGTGTATTGCTCTATTAAAAGCTTAATAACTCAAAATCTAGCAATTTTATCTGAATCAAACCTTATACCAAAAAAGGCTTATAAAAAAATTGAATCCAAACTTGCACAAATATACAGGGTTTTTGACCATCCTGTATAAGCAAAAAAGAAAATTCGAAAAAGTCACAAATAAGATAAAAGCTGAGGTGTGTAAGCTTTTTTTTATACAAAATTCAGCACTCCGAATTTCAGAATGGCGGATTGAAGGGTTTCCGAAGTGGACGGTTTTTCTGGACAAAACACCTTACATCTCAGTAGCTAATTACCAAAACCCCATAGTATGTTACATCAATCTTATTCTTTTGAATTGGTTTATCCAAATATGCAATAAAATTTGAGCCAATACGTTTAAAAAATCACAACTTTGATATGTAGGTCATAATTGGGACATACGTGAAACTCGTTGTTCATGTGAACTACGGATGTATGTCTTACATCGGAAATACAGGACAAGAGGATACTGGAGGGTTTCAAGAAAAAAACGCACATCCGCACGGGTATAGCGTCATCTTGACAAGTGACATTATGCCGATTTTTTTTTGACATTATGCTGTTTTTTTTTTGACATTATGTAGGTTTTTCTACAAGATATTAACTTAGCACTTAGTTGTACGTGTTGCCTAAACGAGGCTTGTTATCAACCTTTGGCTCCGATGTGATGTAAAATCTGCTTCTGAGATGGCATTACTGGAGGTCTAAGCTGTAATTTGTATGTGCTGATGATAATTACATTAGGTTATTGTCTCAAATGCACTGAATTGAGATTCAAAGCTAGGAATTAGCTACGCATAGACTTTTTCCTATGCACTCTGGAAATTACATATACAAATTTGCTGAATTTAAAAAATGAGAGAGATAAGAAATAATTATATTCACTGTACACTTTCGAATTACAAGCCATATACATGCTAACAGTAATTACACACAATGCGGGCGCGGTGATGATGATGACCCGTAATTCTCCTCAGTTTTTCGTAATTTATAACTTTGAACATAACCTCTCTTCAGAAAGCACAACACAAATAACCCGTCGGGCATAGCCAATAGATATACTTCACTGGCAGCATATTCAGTAGTGATTTGCTCACACAGAAAATATCACTGATTTTATATACATGCAGACCAATATACATAATCATACAGACGCGATCTTGCTATCCATCCAACTTTCTTCTCAGAGATAAAAACTACAGACAAGGACCATTTGGCCTCACAAAACATATGCAACCAATAATGCGTTTAGTTTAGTTGAGTGCTTCCTCCTTAGATGGACGTTCACAACGATCCTAGTGAATGACTGTTTGCGCCCTAAAAACTACCTAGTTTGCAAGATGACATCTTGTAGGTTTTTTTGACGTTTTATAGGTTTTTTACATGATACCCATGCCGCAGCTCATTAACAGTCCATTAGTTACTTAGGATGCAAGCAATGGCAGTGGAGCACTAGCAGAAAGGCATTTTAGTACTTACAATTTTTTTAATAGCACGACTGGACTTGCCGATATCCGGGAACTTAAATTTGGCACGTTGGATGAGGAATGGCAAAATACTCGTACTTAGGTCAACGATCGGAGTTGCAAAAGGACCACGGTGTTCTTTTCTTAGTTTTCAGGTTTGAATATTGACGTATTGTGATGTTGGGACATTGTCCGGTAGTTAGCTAGTATAGTCTATATTCGGTTTCCCTATTTTCTTTCGTTTCCTTATCACTAGAAATTACGCAAAGTCGACTGTTCGTCGGAGCAACTACAAAATTCAAACCTATATGTATTGGCTATCGAGACATAGTTAATACAACTGCAATAATAATTTGTGGCATCGATGGATAGGCAGTAAAGTCTGCTTTTTATGTCATACTTTACTAAGTTCCTCTGGTGTGGCGCATGGACAGTTCGATTCATCACAAGCTTGGTGACGGTGCTATTGAGTCTAAATTACAAAACTGTGTATGAACAGACACTGTTAACAATAGGCATTGGCTGTAACGTTGATTTTCTCACCTGCTATTTATACTTCCAACACTAATACTACCACGATGTCAATCTTCAGGCTGCACTAAGTTTTCTTGGCCTCAAAGCTCCTATGAACTGGGCTAAAATAGAGCACACTCTCCTTACCCCTACAGGGATAATGCTGGAAGGCCAATAACATAGCGTGGATAGAAAATGTATATAGCCGCCGAAATTGCGGTCACTGCGACAATTTGAAGTACATAATGTTACTATTATTGCTCCCGATATTTATTAGGGTATTGTGAAAGGCCAGAAAAGCCGTTCATGGATATTGAGTTTGGACGCTAAGGGAGAATATGAAGTTCTTCCAGGGATACGATAGACGTTTATTCTAAGGAAAACTACCGTCCGATATGCCAAGGATTGACTTCGGGGCAATGTCTGAATATCCGTGGCCAGCTTTGTGCCAGTTTATGCTGAAGTAGATTCATTGGAATATCGACCATCCTCCGGTTTCTCTACCCGTGAAAATATTTTCTCTTAGACATTTTTTCTCGAAACTGTTCAACAAGGATTGGCAAAAATCTAGATTAAATCTAAACAGAAAAATGAGAGAGTAAAACACAAGCAGAAAGATAGAGCGATCTGGATAGCTATAACAAGCGTTTTTCTCAAATGACTTAAGTTAAATTCCCGACGAAACTTCTCTACCTGCTGATTCTTTTCTAAACAACAGTTTATGGCTATTACCTTGAAAATAAGACACTGAAAAAAACCCTGGAGCAAACATTATCTTCCATGGACAAAGACGCATTTTTAGAGGTAATTCCTTTAAAACTCATATAAAGAGTTAACAATATTTATTCAGAGAGCTTCATACTCCGATGCTAACTGATCGAAGCAACTCCGAGTATTCTACGGGACGGAAATTGATGAAAAGAGGAGCTATTGATGCTTCTTTTGAAGTGCTCGGGGCATCCAAGCACCTGGGAGCTTATGATGGTATTTCTTATACATCCTAGACTCCTTGTACCTGTGCTATTCTGCGATATTGAACAAGATTGTGTATGTTATACCTGGTCTATAAGGTAACTTAATAAGGATGGATGATTTTATTACGCTCGAGGGATATCACCCAGCTATTTTTACACGGAATTGTAACAGCACCAAGCTTATCTGGATTAGAGTCAGGTAGGCCAAGCGGAAAAAGATACATTCGGATATTTGATCCTTAAATCACGTAGAATTAAAACAAATGTGTGGTCGCGTAGACGAAAACAAAACAAATCTATCTAGTTCTAACTCCGGTTACCTAAACTCAAAATATAGAGTTGTAGTCTTAGGTTTTCAAAAAGGAAGCTATGTAATTCATGAACTCAAATCTACTTTGTATATGAGAGGATTAGTAATAAAACTTTGGAAATGAGTAGTATTTAACAACGTAATATGTATCTGAAACCTATCATGTCGCTTTCATGCTGATAGAGCTCTGTAACATGGAGACACATCTGTGCATTTTGTAAGAAAATGATTGGGCAGTTTATCATGACGAAATAAATGCCAAAACATCTGCAAGTAAACGGAACCACAGCATTCCATATAGCTAAGAGCCTTTCAACAAAAACTTTATCCTGAGAATGGGGGAAGCGTCGTATAGGGGGACATAAACACAAAAAGGGTACTTGTTAAACATTTGCTCGATGAGAGATGTAATAAAATGAAATATTCAACTGTAATAGAGATTTAAAACATCGAGTAAATTACAGTCTGATGCTCTCAACAATGAAGTATATAGAACATTGCTAAAAGAAATAAGATCATAGCTTTAAGGTTTTTCTGATCAGTTTCTAAATATTAAGTATATAACTAAAGTAGAAAATCAACTAAGTAACTATTGCCCTTAGTGCGTGCCGATCTTAATAAGCCTTTCCAGCATAAGATAATAAATAGGTAAGTTAGCTTACATCTTCTTCTCAAATCGCTATCGCCTGATAAATTCATATTCGTATTATTATCAGTTTTCGTTACTCAGCTTCAACCGCACCAAGCTCAGAATAATATCAATTTTAAGTTATTGTAGGAATGTCCGCTCGAATTTCGGTTTAACCTGGCGATAATACTGAGTGACATCGTAATTAGCGAATATTATCGTGACTGTCTTAGCTGATTAACTAATGTATTTCACTAGTTAGCTAAGTACATTTCGCTAATTAAAAGAATAACGGCCAACCCGTTACAGCTCCATGATTGTGTGGCCAAATGAAGTCACATAGGTGTAAATTACCTTTTAATGATGCTTTATATTTTTTAATAAAAAATGCATTGTTATGCTCAATGATCTGTGGTGGTCGAACGCCCAATAAAAAGTAATTTATACGTATCTGGTTTTATTTGGTCAGAAGATCATGGACTTTATAAGCCTTTTAGTACCAGGTCCATAGTAAAACCGTAATGTACAGCCTATTATGCTTGGATTGTCACTAATATCACAAAGCACAAACGCAAAGCATTATAACTCGCACGGAACATGATACCCGGAAGGTTGTGTTGACAATTAATTATGTATTAGTTAATCAGAACTTCACGAATTTACGGACAACTGGTAGAAAACGTCAGGGTCGCACTTGCTTAACTTAATACCTGAAATTGCATTTTGACGCTTTACAGCTGTAATGTACAAATTGGACAATCGTTTTGCGACAATCCAAACACTAAGCTAGTCGTTGGGATTCCCATATTCCCCACACACTACATTATAGCATGTGATGGACGGATGATATGGTTGAGATATACGATATCCAAACTGTTACCAGTAAATTATCGGCCTCCAGTGGAATCCATAAACCATAGATATGATGACATAATATCAGGACTTAACAGCACATATATGGGAAAGTCCTGGGCAGTTTATGACTCATCCTGCTCAGCAAATTCGTATCTCACACTCTAGGATGCGGTATTATAATGTCCATTCAGAAGGTATTGCTCAGTTAATGTCATATTGGAAACGTACCGTTAAAATCCAGATAATGGATAACAAAGCATGGTCAAACCGGCAATGTCAGCGTGTCTCAGCCTTTCACCATTCGCGACCCAATCTTCAATAATTATTTTCACCGCGCCCCCCGCCCCTCACACAATAACAATGTGTGTATACAATAATAATATACCTCAGTATTTTGATGCTAAACTTACAGTACAAGCTTAAAAATCCTACAACTTACCGAGAATAAGTAAATTTATAGATATTTGGCAACGCCGACATGCTGCATTTGCAAATCCGGAATCAATGCCTCTCTTCCGGGTCATTTCGAACATTCTCGAGCGTCTGCGGGCACGTGTATACACGCCACATCTCCTCAATTCTGGTCAGTCTCAGTCGAGTGAATCATTCCGTCTGTGCTAAATCTATTGTGAATGCGTATGTTGTAATTTGCGAGTTAATTGCAGTTCACGGTATTAAAATATACATATATCCCCAGCAGTAAATTTAAATTTATACCAACTCATGGATGAAATTTCATGTAAGCGTAAGCGAGGATTCCATGCTAGTGAAGCATCAACAAGTGCACAGGCGAGAGAGGTTCCAAAAATAAAATCAAGAAAATATTCTCAAGAATACTTACATTTTGGGTCTACATGTACGGAAGTCAATGAAGAAGAGAGGCCTCTGATTTGCTCAAAAACTTTAGCATGAAACCTAATGAAGTTAAACGACATTTGGAAGCGCTTCATAGTGAGTACGTTAACAAACCCCAAGAAATGTAAGAAGACTCACACTAGTGGTGAAGAGCTTATTTTGCCAGCTGGAATTAAAATGGTAGAAACTATGTTTGGAGATAATTTCCATACCTCTATCGAGTGATACGGTTGCCCATCGAATTGATGATATAGCTGAAGATGTACAGCATCAACTACTCGGGAAGTTCCGAGGCAACGATCAGCAATAAAGATGCTCATCTTATTGCCTACGACCGATTTTGTGATGGCAAGATAGCATATCAGTAGTAGAAGAACTACTTTTCTGCAAACCTATAGAACTCCAAGCAACAGCTTTCACATTATTTGCTATCTTAAATGAGTTGTGTCGGAATATGCACCGATGGGGCTCGTTCAATATCCGGAAGATTTGAAAGCATACAAGCCTTTGTAAAACAAAAATTAACAGTAGTTAATTACACATTTGAAAACTAGAATCCTATCTGCACTTTGTAAAGATATGGGTGCAGTACATTCAGCATTACTATTCTATTTCGAGTCAAGATGGTTATAACGTGCGAAATGTTCACAACCTATTTTTGAATTAATTCATGAAATCGCCGTTTTCCTAGAAGAAGAAAACCGACCGGAAGCCAATATGTTTCGGGATGGTTTATTTATGATGAAATTGAGCTACTTCGGCGATATATGCGAGAAACTAAATATCTGGAACCTTTAGCTCCAAGGAGCAAATACGCATATATTGGATACGAGTGATAAAGTTAACGATTTTTAAAGAAAATGGGAATTGTGGAGCAGAAATTTAGAGCAAAAAACCTGGAAATGTTTGCAAAAGTGGATGAATGTATTAAAACTTACAAGGTTGACGAACAACACATGAAATAATTCATAACCATTGAAAATCATTTAGCGATGCTGACAAAGAATTTTAAAAAATATTTTCTTGCCGACGACAAATTAATACTTTGTTACGAATGGGTCAGGAATCACTTTCAAACTACTCCCGAAGGGCTTTCAACTGCCGAAGAAGCAATCTTCATAGACCTGACGGCAAACGCCGAATTCAAAAAACAGTTTAATAATAAATCACTCTTTGAATTTGGGCAGGCGTGAACGGTGAGTTTGCGGCACTACTACCATTTTCAACATTCTACCTTTGCGAAACAGGATTTTCAGCGGAGGCTGCTTTGAAGACCAAATATAGATCGCAGCTAATTATAAAAAAAGAACTCAGAGTGTCTATTTCAAATATTAAACCTCGTTTCGACCAGCTTTGCTCGGCAAAGCAGGCCCAAGGAGTCACTATTAATTATTATTGTTTTTTACAATTATCAATATTATTAAACTTATTTTTAATTTAGTATTGATAAATACAGTCCTGTTCATAAGTGTACCTACTATATCAGTGTTAATGTATATTTTATTTTTGATTATGTCAGAATTTTGTTTTTCTTTCATTTTAGTAAATTATTCAATGTTTTTAGTGTTTTTTTTTCTGATAAGCTCGCGCTCCCCATTTAATACTGACACGCCCCCTCAAGAGGGCGCGCCCCACAGGTTGAGAAACGCTGGGCTATGTTAAGAAAATGATTCCAGTAATTATCTGATCAATATAGATAAGTAAAAAAGGATAGGTAACCTCTCTCTGTGTCATACTAGCAGTAAGGCTTCATGATTGACTGGGTGCGCAATAACAGCGCGTCCTATCGGATCACCATATTGAGTGCTTCATACGGAGTTTGCGGGGTATTGGAGATTAGGAACAATTTGAATTCCAAACTGACAATTCCCTTTTAACAACTAAATCGTGTAACATCTTGAAAGTGTTGCCATTACATGACAGATATCGTATACATATGTGAAATATCGGCGATGCTGCCAATAATGAGGATACTGGCTAAACGGCTCTTCTTCCTACATCGAGCTCTCGCAAATTTGTACTAGCTTACTCAGGAATCTACAGCTAAGACTAATGTAAGAATATAATAATACATATCACATAGAATCTTTTGGATTTTTACTTTCATTTGCTCATTTTTTTTTTAGTTTCTATGTATGATTCTATAAACAATCATGTATACCTTCATTTAAAATAATTTATAAATACTTCACAAAAGTAATCAACACCTTGAAAATACTAGAAGAAACCTTTGCTTAAAATCCTATCATAGTCTGTTATTGAAAACGTTCTCCATATCTGGTATCTTGAGTGTCGCCTAGTCTTCCAAGACTACACTGCATTTAGAAAACTATGCAAGCCCGTTAAGCCGTTTTAGTACGCTATATACAGATATGTTTATTGATGTGGTGTAAAGTCAGTAAACATGTCAGATAACATCCAAGTATGGAATACTTATCTCCTGATTATCTAAAATACATCACCGTTTCCTGTAAAGCATACTAGTGTTTGAATTCTTACTTTTTGGTTATTATGCTTCTAAGACAAGATGCCAGAATAATAAGTATAAGTTAAACGCCTCATAACTCCCGCTAAAAACAAATATATCATCCAATTTGTTTTTGCCTGTTACATTTTCACACAAATTGGGAAAAAGAAAAAGCCTGAGTATTAAAATGCCCACTTTTTTATATTTGCTTCGGTAGAAAAGTAAATTATGGTTAGGGCATTTGGCAGGGGTGTAATTTATTCTACTAGGAAGGTGGTTAGGGTTGAAGCAAAAATTGTTGTGTTTACTGGTCGCTCCGAATTTTTTTAACGTACGTGTTACGTGTTCACCACTTGGCGATTACCCACTATCTTCTTGGGTAGTGTGAAATGCAGTGAAAGGTTAGAAAATAGGAAATTACAGGGGTACGTGTTTTTAGTAAAAGCACACTATCTATCATATAGATAGAGATTCACAATAAGATATTTAGGTAAATCCACATCCAAATTTTAGTCCATTCCAGTTGACGGTTTTGAAGATACAAAGTCTTTGAAGGACTTTGAAGAATTGTGTGGGTACTCATGGAATCAATTAATGGAACTATACTAAGTGACATATAAATCCGAACACCCAGTTTAAATGGTTCTTTTTTAATAAAATTTTGTATAAGTACTTAATGAAGCATAATAAGTAAATGATAAAAATTTCAAAATGATTGCACTGCTTTAAAGCCCTTTGACCTTTAATAATGTGTGGATGCACCCTGATGTGCTACGCATTCTCCAACGCTCCTAGGCATGCTTCTGATCAGGTGGTCAATGTCCTCCTGTGGTATCTCATTCCAGGCAACCACCAACTCCTCCCGAAGTGCTTCTAGAGTCTGAGGAGGACGTTGCAAATTGAGCAATCTCCTACCCATCATATTCCACACGTGCTCAATTGGGGATAAGTCGGGAGATCTTGGTGGCCATGGTAACAATGTGACATCATTATGTTGAAAGAAGTCTATTGTGACTCTTGCAACATGTGGTCGGGCATTATCTTGTTGGAAAGTTGGATCTGCCAGGCTGTCAAGATAGGGTAAAAGATGGGGTTCTAGAACTTCGTGGATATAACGCTGCGCGTTCATGTTACCTCTGATGAAGATTAAAGGTGACCTGGAACCATAAGCTATAGCACCCCAAACCATAACTCCAACAGTGTGATGAACATGTCTTTCAACAAAAAACTGTGGATTCCTCCTTTCACCACGTCGCCTTCTAAGCCTGGCACGACCATCGTGCATGCCTAAACAAAATCGAGACTCGTCACTAAAGACAATACTGTTCCATTCCTGATCCCAGAGTGACCGTTGTCTGCACCACTCAAGGCGATTACGTCGGTGTTCTCGAGTTAAAGGGAGGACCCAGTGTGGCCGATATGAAAACAAGCCAAAACTTCTCATTCGTCGGTAAATACTTCGCATGCCAATAGGTCTTCCGTGTTCTGCAAACCATTCATTTGCAATGGACCTGGTAGTGGAGAAACGGTCCCTTAAGGCCAATAATCTTAGGCGGCGATCTTCACGGTCTGTTGTTCTACGGCGGCGTCCAGTGCCTCTTGCTCTTTGTGTACGGCCTCCTCGAAGCCATGCCTGACAACACCTAACCACAGTGTCTACACTTCTTTGCACTCTAACTGCAATTGCCCGAAAAGAAAGTCCAGCTTCCCGAAGTCCCACTATACGGCCCCTATCAAACTCACTAAGTTGACGAAATCGTACAGGTCTCCGTACTCTAGGCATCGTAACCGATCGTAAAGGATGTCAAGAACCAAAATCCGCCAACGTTGATTCTTTACTGCGGCTGAAATATTCATTTTTAGAGCGATAGTGAATTAAAAAAAAGCAGTATAAAAACCGGAATGTCCAACTGATAAGGCTGAAAATTTTTTCACTTGTTATTTACAGTAAGATAAATACATTCACCAACTTTTATTAAAATAAAACCATTTAAACTGGGTGTTCGGATTTATATGTCACTTAGTATACTAAGACTAGGTCACGTGCACTCCGTTTGATATTATCTAAAGCCCTTCGAGGTCTCGTGTGTTACGGATTATATCTATCTGTCTAGAGAACGAAAATACCAGTCAAGGTGATTTGACTTTTTTCGTGTATATCAAGAGTTTGAAATTTCTATCTCACCATCTCCTCGAATCTGTTCGTAGGCAGATACCATAATTTCCGGTTGGCCGTTTTTTTCAAATCTACCACTTAGCGAAGGTGATCCGAGTGTTATGGTCGACCTCAAATTTAGTTCTTGTTACACTACTCCAATTTAAACGAAACTTAGCTAAGATAAAGTTACTTGTGACAACAGGACGTACGTAGTAAGTTTTCAGGGCAATCGTGTTTGCAACTACGGATCAGTTGAATTGGTTGATAATTTCCACACCAATCAGTGATACAATCACATGTATTCCTATTTAGATTGACGTATAGTAGTTTCTTTCCTTTACCATTGTTATATTTGCTGCTGGAATATCCATCATCTGGTACTTCCTTTGAATCGTCCGCGTCAATTTAAATAGATGTTAAAGTATTTAAGAGATCCTGCTAGCTTTCTAGAACTTAGTGTAAGTCTTGAAAGAAGTTTCTGTACTCGAAGTTTTTATTTCATCGAGAACTTGAGAGAATGATCATAAAAATGTAAAACCTGAAAGTTGATACTTTAGGCTAGAAATTCCTCTTCAAGCAGAGCAATTCTTCGAGTTAGCTCAACTGTCAGCTGAAGTTCTACTCAAATTTTAAGTGTCTGGTGATTTGTATCACCAGCTGGTTTGCTAAAACGTACCTGTACAATTTATCAAACGCGTGTATTATTTTTCAACGATGGCTCACAAGGGTTCAAAATATGGAAAATTTGGCAGGGAAAACATTAAATCAGCAATAAAGCTATACAAAACCGGAAACTTGCCTGAACAAATATTCTCACTTAATCGCTAGGATAATTTTTACGTATATTTTGAGTTATTTTGCTAAGAGTGATTCCACCTTTGGTTTTTATTTATCTCTGTATTGTAAGTTGGATAATTAAAACGTTTAAAGTATCACATTGATTCGGTTCACACGCCTCCCAACTAACAATTACCACTCCTATTAGAGTTGGAAGAATCATTATATAGTATTCCTTAAACGGCATTGCATACTGTAAGAACATTGGCAAAACCCTCCTAGAACAGCTATACACGCGGAATGGGCACACCTAATAGGACACTTCAGTCATTTAAGAGGTTAAATAAGGGCTGCAGGTAACAGTTATAAAACAAAAGTGTAAGCCTCTTGCAGCCACTATAGGACATTTGCGTCAGCGCAAGATTCAGTTTTTGTCAACTATACAACTATTCTGTTACGTGATTCTACTTTATTGCAACCAAGCTATTTCTTATGTATTGTATAGACGAAGTGAAGAATATATAACTAACACATTACAGTCATCTTGTTTACTTATATATCGGCCATTGTGAATTTCATACACTGGTATGTGATAAACTTCTACACTGTGATATAGGGCTATTGAATTACTTGCGCAGCAAATTTTATTGTGATTATCGTGCAGATTAGTTACCCAATTTCTACGGGCCTCGTATTTGATTCATATTTTGACAATGATCAAAAGTATGTCTAGATTTTTAAGATGGAAAACTGAACTTATCTGCGTTAAAGTTTCCACAAATCCTATATTTAGACACAATTACACTAATGTTTATCACTTTATATCTGTAATTTCGAACTGAAACATAATTATTTAATATTAAATAGAGGAATAAATGTTTGCCCAATATGGCGGGTGGTTGTGTACAAACATGGCATCGTCCATGTTGTCTTTAGGTTATTAGAATATTTTGGTGTTGCCTGCAGGTGTTATACAACAATGTGACAAATGTCTGAAATGAAATACCGACAGAGTCGAATGACTTACCCAGAATTTGTACCAGATCTATATCTTCTGTTTGAACAGGTGATAAAACCTTTTGAACCAATATGCATGCGTTGTTTGTCTTAAAACATTGATTATGGCATTTTACAAAAATATGACAGCAGGAAGTTACGTTATGGTGAAGTTGTTTACAAACATTTAACATATGTACAGCCTTAAACAGTTACTAAACAACAGTTGTATAAGTGCTTCCGTTGGGAGCAATTTGTTGGCTAAAGTAGTAAATTGCACAGCAAAACAAGAAGGCTCGGGTTTGTTTTATAAACGTTACCATGGATGCCACAACACAACCATTTTGACTAACGTGCAAATATGCCGTATAAAATAGTTGTAGAAACGTTTATGCAACAGTTAAAAATTTGCCCTATAAGGTGTTGTATAACTATGCTATAAGAATATTTTAAATACTTCATTTTAGAGCAAATATGTTGCAGAAAGCAAATCTGCATTCCACACAACATTAAGCCAGCATTTTGGTGTTCAGGCAACAATAATAGAGAGCTTTTATGGCTGAACGGTTCTTTTACCAAAAGCTTATACCACTATTTTGCTAGTTGGGCTGTTCCACTTATTATGAGAATCATATGCATTTCGGTATGGTACAATTTAACAACCGCGGTGGTACAACTTAAAGTACCGTTTGCAAAAAATTTTAAAAATCTTACTCTTAGTATTGATATTAGTCTTAAATTCTCCATTTTGACAGAAATGTGTCAAATTATTTTACTTTTACTCCTATGTGTTTAGAAGCAGTTCATACAAAATGACACAAAACTCTTTTGAATTTAAAAAATTGATTTGGCTTCCATTTACACCGATTTCTAGTAGATCTTTACAGAATTACTAGAGTTTCTAATTATAAAACTCATGTACATCATATCACGGAGCTCATGTTTGACTATACAGATATTCAGGAAGCTCCGATGTGGAAAAATTTCCCCTTAAACACAATTATTATAGTAAATATAATATAGTAAGAGTTAATGAATTTTAGTCAGTGTTCATCATTTTACTAAAGACCTCACAGGCAATATTTCCTGTTGTAACAGACAAATTGCGGAAGTGCCGAACTTTTCATACACCCGCCATTTAAACACCCGACGCCCCACGAGAAAGAATTCACTGAGACTTAAAAACACCTAAGTAATTTAAATCCGCGAACCTAGTTTGCGCCTTTGTGTATCGGGCGAACTCAGCTGGCGGAAACAGTCGAACCGAAATGACAGCGCATTAGCATTTTTCTCCCATTCCGCTTCTGAAATGGAATAGCGGTTTGCTCTAATGAGACAAAATTTGGGGTGGAAATCCGAATTTCAAGCACCTTTTTTATTCACCTATAAATCAGCTACCTGCTAAATTTACCCAAGGAAAAGTTTTGACGTAATGTGAAGGAAATAAAATGTAGAACGCTGAAGCATTTTATGTATCTGCTTCACCCAGAGTTGTTGCTCATATCACGTGAAAACGTGTTCGCTTTCAAGCAAAATGGAATATGAAATATCATATTCCAGCGGCGAACTAGAAGTAATATAATTCATACTACTATACAGATCTGCGTTAATTATAGAATGCAGCAAGTCTGATTGAAGTAGTTAACAAAATAGAGTATAAAAGTAAAATAAACCCCTTGAAAAGTTACAGTATTTATTTACATACACATTTTCGGAGCGAATAGCAGAGCTAAATAGACAAAAAACAAGATTTTATTTATCTTTCAGTAAAAACTAACCTAAAAATTTAAACATATTTTTTCCGTTGGAAAAGTTTGCTAAACCCTTTTTTCCCTCTTACTGTCAAAATGTAACCCAAAGGCGCCTCACTGTACTTAGTTTAAAGCTTAAGAAGTATTTAACAGAATATTTCCGACTGGAGAAAAATATGAGTATTTTAAAATGTTTAGACTATTCTGTTGATAGCTAAGAAAAGCGTGTTTGAAAAAATAATGTTTTCATCTATTTGTTTTTTACCTTTCTGTATTTATGATGTTAAGCAATAGCTTAGTAATGTCCATCTGATTTAAATATATCTATTTATCTTCATAAAGCTACTTACCTTTTTTTATTATGACGGGTGACGGACTCATGTCATATAGGGATGCGTGTTCAATTGATTGAAGAAATACAGCGATCCTACTTATGTTTAGCTAATCACCTAATGTTAGAAGCTGAAATTTGATATGATCATTATGGATCGGTATTTATTAACACGATGGGTTTGAGTTTTATTACAAAGTTCTCACGGCCACCTTACGATTCCATCACCAGATCAGCACCAGGCTCCAGGACATAAGAATTTTCATATTATACGTCCGCCACATTAGATTCAGATTGATGCACATTCACTTACTCTTTTTCTCCCATCAAGTCCTTTCATTTGATACCCATACAATAGGAGTTACTATGAAAAGGATAAGTCGCCATTTTATAGCAACCGTTATCCATCAAAATGGCGGTATTTAATTTAATGCGGATGGTAACTAGTTTGTGTATAAAATTTCAGCTAGATTGGTTACAGCTAATCCCGGTTCAGTTCAAAATTCTGTTTCAATATTAATCCCACACTAACATATAACCTTCTAACCTAACAGGTCACGTTAAATAGAATGACATGACACGATTTTTCTACAACCGCTTGAAAAAATATTGAATTTTACACGATCGTCGACGTCTATTGAGGTGAACGGCTGTGATACATTAATGTACTGTCGGCGATAATGAATCTGATGAATCTCAAACCGTTTTCAGAAGAGATTTACATCAAACACTGATGATGTTTCACACATACCTGGCTTAAAATATATAGTTACAATCATTGGTTTTATCGTTTTTGCTTTGTGCTCCAAAGCAGAGCTGCATAACAGTGTTGTTAGGGTGGATCAACCCTCACGGGTATCATGTAAAAAACCTACAAAACGTCAAAAAAAACCTATAAGATGTCAACTTGCAGACTAGGTAGTTTTTTAGGTCGCAAGCAATCATTCCACGTCTGCTCACTAGGATCGTTGTGAACGTCCATCTATGGGGGAATCACTCAACTAAGCTACATGCATTATTGGTTGCATAGTTTCGTGAGGCCAAATGGTCCTTGTCTGTAGCTTTTATCTCTGAGAAGAAAGTTGGTTGAATAGCAAGATCGAATCTGGATGTGTATTGGTCTGCATGTGTATAAAATCAGTGATATTTGCTGTGTGAGGAAATCATTACTGAATATGCTGCCAATAAAGTATATCTATTGGCTGTGTCCGACGGGTTATTTTTATGTTGTGCTTTCTGGAAAGAGGTTATGTTCAAAGTTATAGAGTACGAAAAACTGAGGAGAATTACGGGAAATAACCACTGCGTTCTGTGTAATTACTGTTAGCATGTATATGGCTTGTAATTCGACAGTGTACAGTGAATATAATTATTTCTTATCTCTCTCA
This sequence comes from Acanthoscelides obtectus, assembly GCA_963669975.1. Classification (NCBI taxonomy): domain Eukaryota; kingdom Metazoa; phylum Arthropoda; class Insecta; order Coleoptera; family Chrysomelidae; genus Acanthoscelides; species Acanthoscelides obtectus. The sequence goes on along the minus strand of CAVLJG010000003.1, from coordinate 40,880,690 downwards.
TTTTTGAAATTCAGCAAATTTGAATATGCAATTTCCAGAATGAATAAGAAAAAGTGGATGCGTAGCTAATTTCTAGCTTTAAATCTCAATTCAGTGCATTTGAGAAAAGAACCTAATGTAATTATCATCAACACATACAAATTACAGCTTAGACCTCCAGTAATGCCATCTCAGAAGCAGATTTTACATCACATCAGAGCCATAGATTGATAATAAGCCTCATGGCGTTTTGGGCAACACGTACAACTAAGTGCTAAGTTAATATATTGTAGGAAGACCTACACAATATCAAAAAAACCAGCATAATGTCAAAAAAAATCGGCATAATGTCACTTTTCAAGATACGTGATACTCGTGCCGTAGGGTACCAAAAACGGCCACAAAATACGATCTCGCGTGGCAGATCTGTCAGAGTTGTGTGTCACTTCTTGTCGATATGGGGTATTTTCAATGTCACCAGTTAATTATTGTCAAGTTTTGTCCTGGTGAATTGACATGTAGAATACACTATGTCTTATGGGATGCACTGTTGACGTTTGCTAGAGATATATTAAAATATACAGGATGTTTTCAAACTTGAGTTATTTATTTTAACTGCCTTTAGGACTCGCCAAAAGGAGTTAATATACCAAAAATCACCTACAGGGTGTCGCACCGGGAACTCCATCTATAGATTTCTTGATAAGTAAGCATTTGATATTTTTGAAAACTTGGGAGTATAGAAATATCGGTGAGGCAACGGCAGCTAAAATATTTTCAAGATGGTGGCACTTCCGGTTATATCGGAAGTTGATGCCAACTTGCTTATTTTGAATTGGATACCCTCTATATTACCTAATATTCGGATTATACATAAGATTCTGATCACATTTCATGTATAATCTCCTATACCCAAATCTAACCGTTTCTGGCATATTTCAAATTTTATGTCACAAACGACATGAAATAATTATTATCGAAATATCATACAAAGTCTATTAAACTATATCCCTGCCTACCAGAAAGTCAATACACATTAAACAATAAGGTGTTCTACATAGGAGAAATGAAAATTATTTTAGGACCTGCAAACGTCATTTTTGTCATAAAACTTGAGATGTGTCAAAAACGCTTAAGAGATTATACATGAAATGTGAATTTTATGTAGAATCCAAATATTGAGTAACATACAGCGTGTCCAATTTAACATAAGCAAGTTGGCATCAACTTCCGGTATAACCAGAAGTGCTACCATCTTGAAAATATTTTAGCTGCCGTTGCCCCATCGACATTAGCATACTTACAAATTTTCAAAAATATCGTATGCCTACTTTTCGAGAAATATATCGATGGAGCTTCCGATGCGACACCCTGTATACATCTTGCATAATAAAAGAAATAATAAAAGATTAAAAATTTAAAAAATAGGAACACAGATTTCTCCACGACTGCCGTGTAAAATCTTAGCTTTTTTTGTGTTTACTACTCTCATCGTTCATCTAAATTGGTGTTATTGTATGGTTTTCAGTACGAGTCTTTGGTTCGATCACTTGTATCAGTATACTTTTATTTATCTGATTATTTTGAAGAAAATAATGGCTTATGTTTACGAAAACAATGACCTAGTGGACATAGTACAAACATACGGAGAGTGCCAACGAAATGCAGCCGCAGCTTGCAGGTTGTATGCTAGAAGGGTTTCCTTTCAGAAATCATCCTGCTCCAAGCATGTTTGTAAATTTAGTTATTAGATTTCGTGACACGAGATATTTAAAAGAACAACGAGTAGGTCACGCTGGAAGACCTGCTTAACCTGAAATGTTACAAATTGAGAAAGACATTTTAGAAATGGTCGAAGACTACCCAACAATGAGTAATAGAGCCATAGCAGCTCAAGTCGAAGTTTCTCATAGTAAAGTGTGGAAGACAATACGACAAGAACAGGGTTATCTTTATCCACGGGTACAAGTGTTACAACCTGAAGATCAGCCTAGAAGAGTTACATTTTGCCAGTGGCTTTTAGAACAGTTTGGCAGAATTGAGGATTTTGCGAAATTAACTCTGTGTACAGACAAGGCCACATTTACATGAAATGGAGTGCACAATTTCCACAACAATCATGTTTGGGCAGTAGAAAATCCACCGAGACCAAGCCTACATCATGATGAAGAGATGCCAAATAGTACGAAACAGCTGTTCGTATGCAGTCATATATCGTACAAACGTCAATACAAAGTCAATAGCAGCTCGAAGCTACTTAAAGGACTATCTACCACGGAACTATTCCAATAATTTGACAGCAGATGGTTTATGGACCGATTGTTAACTTTCTGTTTCCGGTAAGCAATGTGCCTCGCCCCTCATATGCATCACATAAATAGCAACGAGGGAATTACTGCAGTTAAATAGCACTTACTGGACCATTCGTTACAATAGCTCCAAAACTGCCCCATTAATCTGACAGAAGATGACTTATGCATCTACCCCTTTCTTCTCCCAGCGCTATCGATTGGGCTCCAGTTTACACTGAATTTATCGCTCAGAAGTGGAAATCCGGGGTCCGTTAGCACCGACCGGGGGTATAGTTAATCTGGATTTCTTCGTGTAGAGTTACGTTGAAAGATAATCTCTGTTGAATCCCGTGCTGATGTTAGCTCATAGTCAATATTTAGAGAAGACGCAACGGAGTTTCAGGGTAAGCCTACCGAGCCATTGCTTTGGCTTGTATGAATTTTCTCTTGACATATTCTCTAAATCGTTTTAAGAACAACAAATTCTTGGAGATTGTTGTTAAATATGGTTTTGTCGGTCAGTCTCTTAAATAGGCCAAATCGTTTTTAGTCCAAAGAAAACAATATGTTTCAGTAGAATATCTTGATGCAGGGAACAATATGAAAAACTTTGTGTCAAGTACGTTAAACATCTCGATTGGAGTCCCTCAGGGCTCTATTCTTGGACCAATCTTTTTCCTCTTATACATTAATCAGTTTGATAATGTTCATCCAGATACCCATTTTACAGCATATGCTGATGACGTTTCTGCCATAATATCAAGTAATTCAAATATAATTTTGGAAGATAAATGTAACAACTTAATTAGGAATATCAATACATGGTTTAAACAGTACTCACTTTATTTGAATCCTTCCAAAACAACGCTTGTTCGTTTTCATCATGCTCAAAAAACTGTAGAAGGGTTTCAAGTTAGATTGGGTGACGATCAACTCGATTTTAGAGGAGAAGTGAAATTTCTTGGAGTTCATTTTGATTCGAACTTAAATTGGAAGGCCCACTGCGAATTTCTCACATAAAAAATGTACTCTCAAAGCTATGTGTTGAGGCAATTAAAAACCATCTTAACAGCTGAACAATTGATACAAGTTTATTTTGCTAATGTGGATTCGAGATTAAGATATGGAGTATGGTTCTGGGGTCGGTCAACGCGCTCTGAAGATGTATTTGTGTCTCAAAAAAGATGCATCCGATCATCAGCAGGCATCTCACCAACAGAAAGTTGCAAAAAATATTTTATAAGTTTCAAAATTTTAACTGTCCCTTCGTTGTATATATATATGAATTGTGCTTACATGTTTTTAAAAATAATGAAAAATTCAAGCGGAATTGTGATATGCATAATTATGATACAAGGACTTGTAATAATTTATATGTAAACTTCAGCAATTCAAAAGCGGCATTTCGATCACCTAATAAAATTGGTCCGCTTCTTTTTAATAATTTACCATGCCACCTTACCTCGGTTAAAAATATTAACGACTTCAAGTTCCAGTTGAAGCAATTTTTGATATACAAGTGCTTTTATCGTGTTGATGAATTTTTGAACATTGCAATTTGAGATTAGTTGTAGGTTTGTAGCGAACGAAAAATTGACAATTCCAATACAATTATATATTGTCTGTATGGAAATAAAGGTTATTGATTGATTGATATTGAACATTTTGCATTCGAGAGGAAGCTTTCTGGATAAAATAAATGAACGCTGAAAATATTAATTATTAGCTCCGACAGCGTGTAATTAGTGTGAGTATACGTTGGTTTGCATTACGGTGAAGAAGATTGGTTTTGAGAAAAAAATGTAATATTCAAAGTAATGCAATAGTTTCAAATTTTGGCAATGGACATTTTTTATTCAACATTTAAATGCAACAATAAATTAATATGTGTAATCAGAATCATAATAAATAATACGTGCACCATCTCACAGCCTGTGATATCATCACCAAATAACTATTTATTCAAGCTGATTACACTTGAGGTAAAACAAAGCACCAAGCAGATCTAAGTCAAGACGATCGCGCTGAGAAAATGAATGTGGAAATGCGATATGTACATGATGCAAATGCCCATTCATACGCCCTTAATCGTCTCTTGCTAGGAGAAATCGATTAGAAATCATATACAAATTCCAAAATACAAGAAAAAATTGTTACGGTTTTTCATATTTCAAAAATGGTTTGAGTACAGGATGACGACAAATATCTGTATAATCTCACGCACTATTAAAAAATTCTATCGAAATCGGAAATATCATTTTAATACCAGAAAGCCATAAAGCGTTAGGCTGAAAAAAAAATGCAGCTGAGCTAGACTATATCAAAGCCTAAACGCCAAAAAATGCTCAGCATTGAAGCGATGTGAGCAATCGTCTAAAATTCTGAAGATAGATTTTCATTTTTGTAAAAATTTAAAACATCATTCTAATTATTACAAGTAATTAAGGGCCTTTTTGTGTGGTAGAACATTGATCCTCTTAAAAAGAGACCATGAATAGTCTTTATCTTTTGAGGCTGCCTATGGGACATTATCCTTTAGTCTGTTGGCATCATTAGCGTTACATGCCAATTAATCGACAGTCCCTTATTATGATTTGAAAAATCGATCAGCCACAAAAAAGGCATAGGCGTACACCAACAATCAAATTTTTTAGTTAGAAAAAGAGGTAATAATACATAAAAAGACAATTACACTATCTAAATCTATCGTCCTGTGTTTACTAGACTTTTTAAAGTACGGGAACTTGACAAGGAACTAACAGGTAGCTGTTTTATTGACAAGCTTCACGACCGGTACATCTGATCCTCCTGCAAAGCAACGATGTCGCATGGTTTGGGACTTTAGACTAATTGTATGGGCCTGTTTGACTTGCCGCCACTTATTTTTTTTTTCTTATAGATGTTCGTAGCCAACAATTGTGGCGAACATAACCGTTTATGAAGTGATGATAGCGTAGCATGAGAAGTGCCGAGTCAGCCTTCTTGACGCCATTTTTTGCTTTTAAAAGCCTTGTTTAGTTATTGCAAGGATTATTCCAGATACACCCTGATTTTGCGTGATAGGTTGACTGATTTCAGCTCCATATTTCGGTTGAGTTCTGGTAGTTTTTCTTGCCTCCAAATGAAAGCTTACAAGTATAATTAAAGTATTTCCAGACTTTTTGGCCATTCTGGGGTCCTTTAGTAAAGTTTGTTCTTTGAGAGATACACAACAGCAATCAAGAAAAATGGTTTGTTGGTACAGTAGTCGGCAAGTTGTCGGTGAGTGTAGTCTAAGATCCGGCCATATATATATATATATATATTTCATATACATAGTAGATTCATATGGCTACGACCACCAACAACAACCGACTTCTGTACAAACAAACCATATATGCAGATTCAATACAGCACCTCAAAGAGAGTGGGAGAGACGCTATCGTACAAACATGCTTACATTGCCTAACAACTATAAAACATCACTCTGATGCTATTGCAACTACAAAGCTACAAAACGGTACTGCTATCTGCATTGTTTATCGATGGCAGAGAGAGGTTTTGACGTGTTTACACTCTCAATTGTCTCGTTCCTTTGGTCTTCGTGAGTTGAATGGTAATTTTTCTCGTTCCGAGGGGAGCGTGAAAACGTACAGAAAAACTTATACAGCAAATTAAGCTCGATACTTTTCGCTTGATAATATTTCCACAAATACGCAATTAGGTAAACTACCACCGTTTCGTTATAAGCAAAGTACATGGGCTGTTTGTGTCTGCTAGCGGAATATACTTTCTTTTTTGCAGAAGTGTTCGAGGCAATTACGTTCCCTTGTTGTTTTGTTGAATAATTGTTTCGAGATGCAGTCGCGGTCTACACCGCTCTAAATGAGGATTTAAGCTTGGTTAGAGCAAAGACATTTGTTTTATTCCTTTGTGGTTCGGTTCTTTTTGTCTATGTCAAACAAGAGAACAAGAAAAAAGTAAAGGTTTTATCAGCAATTCAGCTTTCTTATAAATAATAAAGGTGCACGAGTTGAAGTAAACGAATCCACGTGAATCCTAATTGATTTGCATTTTCTCATCATTTACTATGTGAACCACTCACTATTCTGAATCAGTCAGTTTCAAAGAAAAATTTGATCCGTGATCCCCAACTCTGCAAGTAAATATTAAGATGCTTTTGCATGGGGAACTTTTGAGTTTATCCTGTAGTTGTCTTGCTGACCCATCACCATATTATGATGGCCAATAAATCAATAAATGTTGGCAGCTTTTTTCAGTACAAACAGAAAATATAAAACAGCAACTGGTAACACTGGTTAACACTGAGAGGCTTTCAGAGTATGTTTATTTGTTCTCAGTTAAATTGGATCCGTTACTGCTAAAATGCGTTCTGATTTGTCAGTTTCGATCCTCGGAGAAAATTTTGATCCCGGGATAGTACTGGTACAGACCTATTATGAATAAAATCTTTTATAATGAAAGCTAATTTTAGGAATTGTTATAATCTCCTGAATAACAACCGATGTACCTCTTTTATAAATTTATCAGGTTGTTTGGTTCTACTAATCACAACATAGATATATTTCTTGTTTCTGAATGGTCGGATTTGTTTTGTAAATGCAAATTTTTACCTAGGGTCAAATGATATTTGTAGCTAAACCAGCCTTTCTTACTCACATTGTACATACAGTGCTTTTCTATAATGTCCCCCCCCCTTTGGTTTTTTGAACGAATGAATTTAAAAAATTAAAACATGAGGTAATGAAATTGAACAAATATTTTGGATATAGTTAGGATGCCGCGCAATGGATTCCGTCATAGTCTCGCAGAATCCTGTTCTTCGATCAGGGTCATCGTTAGTTAGCTGATGTGCCATTTGAATTTTGTACGGGCGATACTTATTCTTTTTTAAAGTCTCCATACAGTAGAAGGACAAACCTCACATACATTCACGATGGAGGAAGCAGACTGTTGGGAATTTTCTATGATCTCACCAATTATTTGAACTTGCTACTCTTCCGGGAAGGTCGGATCACCTGGGGGCTTTTTTTACACTACCAGTAGCTTTAAATAGATTTAGAATTAAGTTCCCTTAAATATTTTCTACAGATACGACGATTCAAGAAACGATCATTAATAAATCATTTCGGTCTCAAGTCTCTTTTCTTCCAATGGATGAGAATTGGCCATTTTAAAAATAGTTCAAACAGTATCTATCATTAAAGCCTAAAACTAAATAAGAATATCATAACTGTACAATGATGTTTGTTTTCGTCCTGATATTCTTGTCACTGTCAACAAAAAATAACAAGACAAGTTTCTATCGCTGTTGCTGTGGATACGGCAGGGAATTGCAACTATTTGTAAAGATATGCATGTTAGTGTTATGTTCAAGTAACTGGCACCCAAGCAATGCAACAGAGTGAGAAAACATGTTGTGTTTCCCGATTTAATAAGGAACAGCGATCTTTTAGCAGTCTTGGGGCCCTTTCGCACCAACGGTCGGTCGGCGACCTGGCTCTCTTCTACCACTACGCCAATGGGCTTTGCTCCTCAGATCTCTCCTCAACGATGACACCGCGATGTGTGCATCCAGAACTGGCGGATCCGACCGTTCCTTTGTCCCAAGGGTATCGAGATTGTGGAACAATCTACATGGGGGGGCTTTTCCCAGTTCTACTGAACTTGGGCGGTTCAAAAATAGGATTAACCAGGTTCTTTTAAGCTCCTTTTAGCAGCCAAGCAGCCGGGCATTTAGGCTTTGCCTGCGCGGCTACTTCGACGTAAAAAACGAGCGGACTAGGCTAATTAGACATACAGCATTACAATAATCTGCAATGCTTGATGTAGGGTATGTTTGACACTTTGGCCGTATTGCACGGCGTGAAAGTTTACAACTGTACAAAACTGATTGATCGTTTTTAATAATAATGAGTAAAGTGAAACAATTCTCTGAAGAAGATATAAAGAAAATTATCATTGTACGAGAATAAACATTTAACGACGGCGATTTTATCAGGATTAAATTGATTAACCTAGCTGTTATATAATCACTGAACTTACTTTGGTTTAGTTGTTTCCTATAATGATCTGCATATTCTCTCCACCTTCGTATTCTTATTATTCCAAGCATGGCATTTTAGCTTTTTAAAGTAGAGGAGCTTTTATTTGGAACTATTCCTTTCAACTTTTTTAGTACTTGTACTAATGACATCTCTTCTTCGTATTTTTTTTTTATTCACTATTACTTATTACTAGCTAACCCGACAGACATTGTCCTGTCCTGGCTATGTACTGGAATGAATAGTGAATAATAAAAGGGTAAATATATGGAATGTAGATAATTGTATAGCGAAGTGTTTGTACCGCCATTTTGCTAGCCAAATACGTTAGCAGCACTGCCATTCCCCCATCAACTTACCTTGAAAGTAGGCATAAAATTATGTCGAATGAATTTTGTTGCGCCAAATGACGTCATTGGTCCAATAGCAATGATTTGTTGTGGACTGTAATCGATTGCCACGTCAATGCATCTCGAATGGGATTAAATGCGACACTTCTCGGTTATTGAATTTCAGTATTTCGATCCGTTTAACTTTATTTCTCGCTTCTCTTTGCTCATGAGTCTGACTTTTTCATATATATATATATATATATATATATATATATATATATATTTGACTTAATTATTTTTGAGCAAACGCTTCTCAAAAAAACTCACTGAACAAACTGAAAACTGGATCAAAGTACTAATCGAATGGACTATGCACCATTAATTAAATAAAACAATATTTTTTCATTGACAAACACTGTTAAGCGATAAGATAAATTTGCCGCGTGCGAGCTGACAAGTTCAAAATTTCAATTCAGTAAAAGAAACGTATTTTCATCCGCCATTTTTATTCATAGAGTTAACTCACAACGATAACAATTAGGCAACACTGCAGTTTCTTTTGAAGGGCCATCACAAAGTACGGATGGTAAAGAAATGTAAGTCCAAATACGAAAACAGCCTGTTTCATAAGCAATTTTGTCTCCCACAGCTGTTGTAATAAAGATGGCGGAGTGGAGTGCCTCTCTCTTTTGGTTCTTGAGATACTTGTTCTGCTGTGCGTGCTCCATGCTCAAGCAAACTGTCAAACGCACGTAGCTTAAATAATCATTAGGTTTTCGATGATTTGCTAATTTTCTGCGCAATTTTCTTGTCTTTCCGTATAAACCTTCTATACAGTGAAAGGAAACTTTTGAAAAAAAGATGAATGGAATCGGTAAAGTCATTCTCAAGTTATGGCGTGACCACGCGAAATACGGATTCATTTTTACATTTATAGGTTATAGAAAACCGTCGGCTGATTGATTGTTACTAAAAATAATGTTCTAGCTACATAAATACGCTTATTCTGCTAAACGTACACTTCCACATGAATTGCAGATGATTGCATTGCTGATTGCCTATATCTAGCCCGGTCTGCTATGCTATAAAATCGCTGCTCACTCGACATCGGGAATGCACTTTTCATTAGTATCTTACATTACAAGTAACATTTAGCAAAAAAAAAGCAAACCGACTTTATCATCAAAACTCTAAATTGATACGCTTAGCGAAGAAAAAAGTTTCTGACATGGGTGATGAATTATTGCAGCTTACTGTAAAATGCAAATGTTAAATCTTCCCTTCAACGTTCTTCTACGATGCCTTCAAAATGCAAGAATAGTCCATTCCGCAAACGGCAGTTAATCCTAAAGGATCGTTTAAAAATGTAATTCTAAGACATTTCCATGGATTTTTGTGCAAGAAACCGAATAGAATCCATATTTGCAGTCATGTACGTCCATGTCATGATTCTTCTTCACTCAGCTCCGCCTGATCGCTTCTCAAAGCGTACTTGCTGCTATTGCCCCTATTCGAGATTAACGCGCCGCAAAAAGTGATTGGACAAAAATGGCGATCGCCTTTTGCCCTTAATCCCTAATGATGCATGTCCAGAACGCGGACGGGACATCGATACTCCTAATGAACCTTCGGATAAGGCTATAAATCAGCTACGGTCGGGGATACTGCCGCGTGTTTTGCTTCGATATTTCACGTAACAAGCAAGGGTCTTGGATAATCGGAGAATCCCAACAGTGCAAGTTTGGTAGTATACTGATCAAGACTCGGGTCCTTCTACATGATCTACTATTAATTACATAATATAGCTAGCCATGGCCATACCACCACCATACGAAAAAGACAGTCCATTATTATGTGTCTGTTATGCTACGGACATAAGGGCCTTGCTAAATTACAATTGTTTGAAGTTTAAAGACATTATCCCCTACTGAGCGAGGGCCGTGGCAAATGCTTGTTCCGGAAGTTGTTGTATCCAGTATACAACTTCTTCCCGTCCAAGTGATTGTGCACGCGTTAAGGAATACCTCAGTACCGATTGCCGGGTGGCGGTACAAGTCCGCCAACGGGCCACTTTAGGTCTATTTAACATCACTAACACGTAAAAAGAAGGTGGTAGACAAGGACCAGTCGACCGAGGCAGTACCACCCGCTAGCTTTTCCCAGGGTGTCTGATAAATGTCCGCATGTTTCCACACCTATGCAGTCGGTTATCTACCAAAACAAAGAAATTTATGATGATGGATCCCTTGAGCACTAAGAACTCCGGACGTAAACTCACTCCACTCTCGCAATGTCCGGGTGGAGGGTGGGCTCGAGGGAACAACACCGAAGATAAAATTTGTTTTTCGAACATCTGCGGGATCAACAGCAACATTGATGCTGTTCATCACTACCTGCAATCCAATCGTCCCGACGTGCTTTTCTTGGCGGAGACAAAAATCTCAGAGTCTCCACCGATTAACCATCTTAACTTCCTAAACAGAGAGGTGCACTCCAATTTGAGAAAGAACGGGGGAGTTGTGGCTTTTGTCCGCAGCAGTCTTTCCTGCTCCAGGGATCTTTCTTTGGAATCAGACCGGAAGGACATTCTGTGGCTTCGCCTCAACTCCAAAACATCACCCAAATTTGTTTGCTGCCTTTATCGCTCTCCCTCGAACCATAACTGGGATGACCTACTCGAATACCTCGCCGTCCAGATCGACTTCCTGAACGTCAATCACCCCGCTTCAGAGGTAGCTCTTCTCGGTGATTTCAATGCCCATAATGAGCTTTGGTTGGGCTCAAATAAGACCGATGCAGCAGGTCGTGCAGTCGAAGCGTTCGCTCTTACTCAAGGGCTGACCCAGCTGGTGACGAGCCGTACTTTTTTCCCCCGCGTCTCGTCACACGCCAGCAGCCTGATGGATCTCTTTCTGACCACGCATCCTGTCCCTTACAGCACTGCTGTCCTGTCCCCCTTGGGTAACTCAGATCACGTTATTGTGGAGGTTAGGTTTCGTTCAGAAGCCGCTGTGGCAGCAGAAACTCGCACAGGCCGCAAAACTTGGCATTACGGACACGCTGACTGGGAGGGGTTCAGAGACTTCTTCTCTAGCTTTCCTTGGAGAGATGTCTGTTCCACTGACGCGGATGCGTCGACTGTCTGTTCTTCAATAACCGAAATTATCCACGTCGGAATGGAGGAATACATCCCTCATACAGTGAAAGTTCCTAAACCAGGGTCCAACGGCTGGTTCAACAAATTGTGTGACACTGCTCGCCAGCAGAAGATCAAGGCACACAGAACCTACTTAAAAAACCCCACTGTAGAGAACAGACAAGCCGACGTCGAGTCCAGAAATAAATATAACGATGCGGTTCGCAATGCCAAAAACCAGCATGATATAAAAGTTAGGCACAGGGTAATGTCGCAGCCCAATGGCAGTCGGTCTTTCTGGACGCTGGCCAAGCAGGTTGAAAAGAACTTCTCACACAGTAGCCTTCCACCACTTACGTGTCAGGATAGAACTATTGTATTCGACTCAAAGGCCAAGGCGGAAGTGCTAGCCAAAATCACTGCTGCCAATTCCACCATGGACGTCCCCACCAACGCCCAAGTGCCGTCAAATCAAAGGGTTCCCCACACTATGCGGGAGGTAACATTCAGGCATAAGACCGTAAGGCGAGTGCTCTTGTCGCTCGACATCAACAAAGCTTCTGGTCCGGACTTGATTCCTGCCATTGTACTGAAGAGATGTGCAGCGGAGCTTGCTCCAGTTCTTTCGTGTCTCTTCCAGATATCTTATGAATCCGGCTCCTTCCCAGAAAACTGGAAATTTGCTCATGTACAGCCCATCTAAGGATCTAAGACCGACCCTTACAACTACAGGCCTATAGCTCTGCTTTCTGTTATAGGTAAAGTGATGGAGAGGTGCATAAATCGCAAGCTTCTGGACTACCTCGAACGTCACAGCTTGATTAGCGACAGGCAGTACGGTTTCCGGCACCAACGATCCACACGGGACCTCCTAGCTTAAGTCTCGCAACTGTGGAGTAAACTTATCCAGTCTCATGGCGAGGCTCATGTCGTTGCTCTTGACATCACGAAAGCGTTCGATCAGCTGTGGCACGCTGCCCTCTTAAGCAAACTTCCATCCTATGGCCTCCCAGAAAAGCTTTGCAGATGGGTGGCTGACTTTATCTCTGGCCGCAAGATATCCGTCGTAATTGACGGATTCTCCTCTTCATCCCACAACGTCAACGCGGGTGTTCCCCAGGGATCGGTCTTGGCTCCAACACTGTTTCTCTTACATATCAACGACCTCCTTTCCTGCATGATCAACCCAATCCACAGCTTCGCTGATGACAGCACTCTACATGCAGGAATTCAGAGTGACAAGCCGATCTCTGCCGCTGAGCTGGAAAAAAGAAGACTAGCGACGACTTCTTCTCTGACAAGAGACCTGGAGGCTATCACTGCTTGGGGGCGCTACAATCTAGTACAGTTTAATGGTTCCAAAACACAGTACTGTACTTTGACGAACAAAAAGCGTCCTAGCGTTCATACAGTTTCGATGGACGGCCGAGTTCTACCAAAGGGCTATTCATTTCGGCTGGTCGGAGTCCAGATCACCGAGGACCTGATCTGACACGAACACATCTCTTCAATAGCTGCAGCTGCTGGGAAAAAGCTAGGCTATTTGTTTAGAGCTAAGAAGTACTTTTCTCCGCATGACCTTCTCACTCTATACAAGGCTCAGATAAGGCCTAGCCTCGAGTATTGCTCACACATTTGGGGTGCTGCCGCCCCGACTACATTGTCCATGCTCGATGCTGTCCAGAGGAGGGCGGTCCGACTGATCGACGACTCTTCTCTAACAGACAGTCTCGGGACTCTTTCGCACCGGCGGGCCGTCGGCGATCCAGCTCTTTTCTATCGCTACACCAACGGGCTTTGCTCCTCAGAGCTCTCTTCCATGATACCGCCGCGCGATGTGCCTGCCAGTCAGACCCGCCTGACTTCGGCGTCCCATCCTAACCGTGTCAAACTTCGTACATCCAGAACTGGCCGATACGACCGCTCCTTTGTCCCGAGGGTGTCTAGATTGTGGAACAATCTACGGGAGGAAGCTTTTCCCAGTTCTACTAACCTTAGGCAGTTTAAAAATCGTATTAACAAAATTTCTTTGGGATCATCATAGCAGCCGCGGTGTTCCGGCATTTAGGCTTCTGCCTGCGCGGCTGTTTCGATATAAAAAAAAAATATTCTAATACGCTCTAATAGTGCCTTTTATTGTTCAAGGTTCTACAGTAAAACATATAAGAATCTCCTGTATTTTATAATATAATTTCGTACATCAGACGGCTAGTGTTATTAAAACAAGCTAGCACAAGGTGCCATTTATTTAGTGTTTTTCAATTGATTTACATGATTTGTGACATGCTGCGCTTTGACGAACTTGTACCATACGACATCCTAAACCAGCTTTGTAGATTGAAGAACTTCTTTTCCGGGGTCGATAGAAACCCGTTGTACGTAGTTGATAGATTTTTCTGTTCGTAATACAATATCAATGTGTGTGTTCCACAAGGATCGGTTATTGCTCCAATATATTTTACTTTCAGTAACGATCTGCAATTCGGTTTGTGACTGGCGACAATATGCCGTTCAATCAAATATCTGGAGAATTTTATCTCTTGAAGACATAGAGGTATGTTCCAGTACTTTTTTTCTAATTATCCACCTTACCTAATCGGGGGCACGCAGAAAACACCTGTATTTGTCAAGATTTCTATGAATGTTTAAGTTCTGCCGTACGAGATTTTTTGTCGAAATTGAAATTACTGACGAGATGGAAACCTCTTTTCACCTCACAAAGTCATATTTCACCCACATCCAAGATACGAGACGTTACGTGAACATGACCTATTCTGAATGCTCTCAAAATTGATCCATTCAAATGACATCTAGCAGAGCATGACAGCAAAAATGATATAGCAAAAGCCGCAGTGGAATTACGTGTCTTGAAAAGTGCTTCAGAGATGGCACTATTGGAGATCTAAGTTGTAAGTTGTATACTACAGCGGGAAGGAAACGGCAGTGATTGGGTGCATAGTGAGGACTTGTGTGCTAATAAGCTGTGTTGATGATAATTCCATTGGGTTCTTGTCTCAAATACACTTACTTGAAATGTATACAAACATAAAATTAACCTGGAAATTACATATGCAAGTTTGCTGAATTTCAAAAAAGAGATTCATAAGAAAAGATAATCCCTGGTTGGTGAAGTACATTAAAACTAACAGGTGAGAAAATATGGTACATACAGGAATATTTATGAAACTTAAAAAAATTAAGACATTTCACATTAATTTTTGCTTTCAGTCATTTAAGCTTTCTTAGAAATTATGTATTTAACGTGACAAGTAGAAAGTACAAATGAGCGCCTAATTGTGAGGCAGTGAGAAAACATTTTGTATGTGATGCGTAATTCCTAACTTTCCGGGGAAATCGTAATGTATAACTTTGAACATAACCTCTCTTCAGAAAGGGCAACACAAATAACCCTTCGGGCACAGCTAATAGATATATCGGCGTGAAACGCTGAAATCCGTCATTCCCTGAAATGCCTAGGCGGTCTCCGTATTGCCGACAAATACCGTAACAGTGATTATTACAACATTTGACTAAGCATTTCAGTCATTCCCTGTAATGACTGAACATTTTCAGTCAAACACCGTAACAACCACATTAACTTGGTTACTGCATTCAACTACTTTAGTCAAGCGCTGTAATCAATACAGTGTTGTCCCAATAGAGTACATAATATGACAAGGTACTACTTTATCAATAATATTGAAAGAAAAATAATCAATCATGAATTAATCGAAAAGGAAAGAAGAATAGATTAAAATGTCTTTATTATAACATTATGCTGTTAATCATTAATGTATTAAATCAACAAGAAATATCCTGAGACCAAAAAACAAAATGCAGAACTGATAGAATTATCTTAAACATTATTTGTTAGAGCATGTTAGACTTACTTCTACGGCACCTTGAATTACAAAGTTTTTTTTAAACAAACACGCCTATCTTATATACACGGCTTTTTCGCAGAACAGAAAAGACTGTGTTACTCAAGCAAATGAACACAAAACTGGTACAATGAATGCTGAATCAAGTAAATGCAGTAACGAAGTTAATGTGGTTGTTACGGTGTTTGATTAAAATTGTTCAGTCATTACAGGGAATGACTGAAATGCTTAGTCAAACGTTGTAATAATCTAATTGATACGGTATTTGCCGGCAATACGGGGACTGACTAGGCATTTCAGGGAGCTACGAAATTTAGGGTTTGACGTCGACAGATATATTTCATGAGGAGCATATTCAGTAATAACTTTCGCACATAGCAAATTTCCCTGATGATATGTACATACAGACCAATTCACGCAATCATCCAGATGTGATCTTGCTACACTACTACTCCACCACACTTCTTCTCATAGTATACTCTAGAGATCTTCGGCAGTCTGCAACCAACAAAGCATGATGCGGAACTGACTTGCAGCTTGCAGCATGGTCACTATCACTTGTTTTGTTTACAGTTTTTAGGTTTTTCACCTAACAGCCGTGCCGATTCTTATGCAACGAGAAGGCCTTGTCATCAGTCTACCATAACATTTTATCAGTTACGTCAGGGTTGAGTATCAAAGACCGATGCCTGTGTGAGGCATATCTGTTTCAGAATGTGTTTCTACCTTGATACGTCATTTTATCACATTCATAAGCATCAGTAGTAGATGCTCAAACTGCCAGCCGTGGGTCTCCATTTTCATAACTGTATGTATTATGTATTTAAAAAAAACACATATCACAGAGAGCCACGACTCGGAAAAAGAGCTTATCTTTCCACAGACGGGAATGAAATGAATTGTTTTATGGGTGTCCTTAAATGTATTTAACGTGTCGTAGAAGTCTACAGCTCTGTAAAGCCTGAAGTATACTCGAGATGTACGAGCAAACGTTGAACATATTTCAAAGGTCAAAATGCGAGGAAACGTACACTACAAAAACTCTGGATTATGTTAGGCCGACCAATAAAAGGCGGCCTTCCCTTTACATGAAAAACTAATAAAAACGCTGCTGGGGAAAATGCTCCAGGAAAGTGAGATAACAACTGACAAAAGATATAAAGCCCTAAACATAAAACTTATCAAAGCAAAGACCACATTCAGAGTTCAATATCTCGCAAACTTTGCTGTTACCTTGTCAATTGAGGAATTCAAAAGTTTTTGCGCATCTTTTGGCTAACTCGTTATTCAACTTCAATGAGTTAAACAATAATAACATACGGTAATTTCCCATTATTATTTCAATGATTTGTCCACACGATACACAAGACTACCATATCCACACAGTTTTACTTATCTGCATTGTAATCGCAAAATCGAAAGTGATTAATGTTATTTTGTTATATATGACATGATCATTTCCAATTATGGGGGTTAAAAGTTGGAGATTGGGGGCTGTAAGGGGTCGGGGTTCGTATATTTGATTATATGAGCGTTAGTATATACATATTTCGCACACCATAATTTGCCTTTACATTTACCCTGAAATGTTTTTGTTGTCTGGGGTCCGATCAGATTCCTGACTAAAAGCAAATAACTATTTAGACATTATATGGTAACAACTGCTGTTGTATCATTGTTACTATGTTGACTAAATTAACATTTTTTACGTGTTGAACTTCCTAGATCCAGAGCTGGCCGATACGTCCGCTCCTTTGTGCCTAGGGTGTGGAGATTGTGGAACAATCTACAATTAGAGGCTTTTCGCAGTTCTACTAACCTTGGGCGGTTCAAAAATCGGATTAACAAAGTTTCTTTGGGCTCCTCACAGCGCGGTGCACTGAAATTTAGGCCTATGCCTGCGTGGCTGCTTCAGTATAAAAAAAAATAGATTTCTTGAGGCGTGCAGGGGTTCTTCAGCAATATCTCGTGGTACCAAAATAAGTAAGAATGGAACTAAAGTCTTTTCCTAACTTGTAGATTCAAAATCAAAGTAGATGAGACTCAAAGCTGAAGCCTCAGCTGGTTCGTTTTAATATTAGTGATAAATTCGAATATCTCTTCAAAGCTTTGCATTTGGTATGAAGGTATGAAGCTGTGCTAGCAAACCTTAGCAGCACTCACAAAAGAAACAGCTGGAATAAAAAACTGTGACTACCTCACAACTGAGGAGCTTGCGTTCAAAACCGCCTATATCCATTTTTTGCATATTTCGATTTTTTCGTCCAGTTCTTCTAAGTTTGATGAACTCTACCGAATGGCATGTCCGTTGTGTTCAAAATCGCCCATTTGTGTGCTTGAATTGCATCCAAAGTGGTCGTTTTGCATCAAAACCGCCTATATCTGATTTTGTGATCAAAACATCCTATATCCAGGATCAGCTGATTCGGTGCGCGCACACGTATGATCGGCTAACTATTGAGGTTAGGTGTTGGAATTTAGTTCAGAAAACAACGAGAATTATGGAGGAAGAACTTATAAGCATTGAAGAGGGAAATAAAGGCACAAGGCGCCGCAAAAAGGGTGTCACAGAAAGACAATTAAAACAATCGACCAGGTGAGAAAATGTGACTAAGCTTAAGATTAAGACTAACCTAACCTAACCTAACCAGGTGAGAACATGGTGATTAAGTCTTAATGTTTCTGCTTGTAGTCATTTATAATAGTGGGTATTTTACTTTTACAGATATGGTGACTCCGACCCTGCTCTCCAGCATTTCAAGCGACCATGTAACCATAATGGAAAATCGTTCAAGTGTACTTCTGTAAGAAAACGACATATACAAGCATTAAGAAAACGTTTGTATGAAGATTCAATTAAAACTAATCAAGACATCAAACTATGTCATATGTTGTCTGTTGTACCTGTCAAGCGTAGAAAATCGGGATTGGACAATGTATGTGCAGTGAAAAATAAGAGCATAACTTACTTTTGGGTTTGCGATAGTAAAGCAGTACGTTTATGCCAGAATTTTTTTATTGCTGCAACAGGTGTTACTCGGCAAAGAATCAAGACCATTTCGAAAGTCCTAATGGAAGGAGGAGTACCGAAAGAAAAAAGAGGCGGGGATCACAAATCACAAAAAAGTTTAAATAAGAAAGAACTTGTTCCCAGTTATATAAAAAGGTTAAAAGGACGGGAAAGTCACTACAATAGAAAAAAATCTAAAAGGATCTACTTATCTGCAAATCTTTCAGTGGCAAAATTATGGAGAATGTTTAATGAACAGTGTGCACCTGAAATACGTGTTCCATATTTTATGTTCAGAAAAGTGTTCGAAGTGTACTCGACTCAAACAACAGTATAGCATCGAAACAAAAACAGAAATAAGAAATCATCTTCTTGTGGAATATCGAGTGCATAGAAAACGTGCAAATGCTTTTTACGAATTGGCCAAGGAGAATCCAGAGAATTCTTTGAGTTTCTGCTTTGATCTGCAGCAGGTCCAGCCTTTGCCACGTACACGATTGGCGTTGCATTTTACTCGCATCAAGTAAGTTTTTATGCATTCTGTTGTGTAGAACTATCATCTCGCGACCCTACTTTCTATGTATGGACAGAAGATATTGCAAGACGCGGCTCAACTGAAACCGGATCAGCGCTGTTGCATCATCTTGATTCCAAGGACTACAATGGAATCACAAATATTAGGCTTTTCTGTGACGGTTGTGCCGGACAGAACAAGAATTCCCATATAATCCATGCATTGATGTTTTGGCTCAAAAATAGGTCCCTTGGTAGTATACGTGAGATTTCTGTTACATTCCCCGTTCGTGGATATAGCTTCATGGCAGCAGATCGTTGTTTTGGTAGAGTTGAGAAATTACTTAGGAAGAATCCGGTGATAGTTTCTAAGGAAGAGTATATTAAGCTGTATAGTGAAGTTGGAGAAGTAAAAGTTATAGGGAGGGACTGGAAAATAGTTGACATTAAAGAACTCGACAGAATATTCAAGAAAGTACCTGGTATTTCAGAAATAAAAAGAGTTTTCATTAGAAAAACAAGAAAATTGAATGGTACTGAAAAGATTACAGTTACAACGCATCATTATTATAGAGATGTGAATGGTAAAGGGGAGACATTGTTAAAAAAAGGAAAATCTGACCAAAACATATCGCTTAACGAGATTCAATCAAGAAACTGTTTGCCTGAGAAGAAGCAAAAAGCCTAAAACATCTATTGCAAGAACACTTTGGTCTAGAATGGGAATTGAGGAAGGATTTAGAATGGTATAAAAAACTTCTCGCTCCCACCATCGATGGCGCTACAAGCGAGGAGGAAGATGTAGAATGTGACTGTCTCGATGAGGAACAAGCACTCCATGTTTAACCTTGTAGAATTAATTCAATTAAATAATATGTTTTTCAGTTTTCTAATTTTTATTCCTCATATTTGACCTCTTTTGGAACAAAACCACCTATGTCCAAATTGTTTTATTTTTTTTTTTTTTAGAGATACCCAATCATAAACATAAAATTATTGAACAAAATTGGATCAATACGTTAATATACACATAATAGAGATTTATTGCGTCTCATAAATATAAAGGCGATTGTATCAGAAGTTTTTGCCTTCTCCTGAACAATTTATTAAAACGGATATAGGCGGTTTTGAACGCAAGCTCCTCAACTGTTCTTGTATTCTAACGGGTGCATGTCCTAACGCAGATATCTATTATAGTGTATATGAACACTTATCGATACAAAAATTTGCGTATACAGTGCTTTTCTTTAATGTCCCCCTCCCCTTTGATTTTTTGAACGGATCAATTCAAAAAATTAAAACTTGAGGTAATGAAATTGATGCGTGGATACCATATTTAGCAGAGTAAAATTGACAGCTGAAAATCTTGTGGCACATCATTTTGAAGCTCCTGACGAGTACTTTATAACCCTAGAATATAAAGTCAATACCTTTACCTACTACAAAATGGTGGTACATTTAATAATTACCTGAATACATTGACATTTAACTTGATAATTCGAATAAATACGTTGAGGTTGTGGTGGTTTAGTGATGTGTGTGACGATAAGGTGAATGTGTAAAGGACACTTGGCAACTATGGGAGAATTTGGGCAGTCAGTCGACCCTAGACACGCGTCGGGGCAGGGTCGCCACTCATGTATTCTTTTCAAGTTTTGCTTAGAATTGCTGTGTTTTGTGAGATTTCAATAAATCGTGTACTCTCTCGAATCTACCGTTATTTACTCATCGAGAACCCACCCTCGGTCGATTGGTATAATCGGCAGCCCTGTGCATCTTTGGAGCCTACGCGGGGACCATTGCAAGTTCAGTTTAGAAGATGCTAAAAATAGTTGCCTTGAACTTTTTGACACAATAACAGCCGGTCCGTAATTTCGCGTCGAACATTTTCAGACATAGTAACATCGATATTTCTACAAATATTTGTTATTCTTAGCCGTATATCCAACATTGAAGTGAAGTCTAAAGGTGTCAAATCTGGCGAGCAAGCTGGCCATCCCACAGGACCACGACGGCCAATCCAACGACCGGGGATGTTGTTTATTAAATAATTCCTAACTTGTCTGTAGTAGTGTGGTGGAGGACCATCTTGCTGGAATACAATACAGTATCGAATTCGTCAGGATTCGCTTCGACGCTTTCGATGATTAGAGGGTCAATAGTATTTTCCATCACGTCTAAATACAGTTCCCCAGTTAAAGGTTTTCCGATGAATAGAGGCCCCACAATATGATTTCCCAATATTCCAGCCCAAACGTTATTTTTTTTTTGGATATTGAGTATCAGTTTCCCGGAAGACGTGTGGATTGGTGTCACTCCAATAACGACAATTTTGTTAATGCACATTACCATTGAGAAAAAATGTACATTCACCACTAAAACAAATATTTTAGATATAGGTAGGATGCCGTGCAATGGTTTTCGTCATGGTCTCGCAGAATTCTGTTCTTCGATCAGGGTCATCTTCAGATAGCTGATGTACCATTTGAATTTTGTATGGGTGATACCTACGAGGATTCCTTTTCAAGAGCCTCCATGTCTCCATACAGTAGAAGGACAAACTTCACATACATTCGCGATGGAGCTTCAAATAGATGCAAGACACCCGTTTTCAAATAATTTTTTTCCAAGATGGCGCCCAGCGGCTATCTTGACATTTTCATCTATCAATTTTACTCTAAAATATGGTATCTACGCATCAATTTCATTACCTTAATTTTTAATTTTATGAATTGATCATTTCAAAAAACTGGAGGGGAGCATTAAAAAAAAGGACTGTGTATTTGCTTATACCTCCTTTTATCTGTAACCCACAAAAGGCGGCACCGTTATTAGCGATTATCTGGAAGACGAGATCTGTATTGAAACGTTTTATAACCAATTCGAAGTTTCAGCAACTGTCAAACTGACGGCTTCAGCCTGATACTTGTAGACCGCATCCCGACTACTGACCACTTTTACCAAGTCCGAGTTTGTTGAAACGGATAGAAAGGAAGGCTCCCAATTCTCCTGTACCAAAAACTTTTTTATGCGAAGGAGGCAGAATGTACGACGTCGCAGCATCGCATCTTCGTAGGTCATATAATGGAGGGGTGAAATCCGTGTAACGTGTCATCAGCGGAAAGTGGACACGGCGACATCACGGCGAGTGCCGGTAGCTTGGCCGTGCAGCCATCGGTGACAAATTGGGGTGGCGACACGAGAGGAATGTCTAGAGGAAGGGCGTTCGATATAAGTGCTCGAGGTGGTTGGAAGTCAGACACACCCTTGACAATGGAAATTCAAGTGGCTACGGAGATAAGCGCTGTCGGAAACTGCCAACGAATTCGGACTAGGTAGAAGGAGCAAGCATGGGATTTGTTTTGATGCACAATTACAGAGTTAGTGGTCAAAATGCAAATTGATACTAGGAGTCGTTCACTACTATTTGTCATTTGTTTGTCTAGGTTGTCCATAGGAGCTTTGCCCATTAGTCACTTTTAGTCGAATATGTCAGTCCTGGATGCATAGACAATATCAACGCAAAAGAGAAAGAGAAGAAACAAAAAGAACAGCAAAGAATAACGCCTAGGTTTTTTGACTTAATACACGTAGTAATTTTGAGGTGGAGTAAAAACAAATTTTGATTCGGGTTTTGTTAAAGTATATTTTTGGGTTTGCTGAAATTGCACTAATATTTGATCACAGTGTCAGCCGTGGCCTTAAATGTTTACGAACTTGCTCTACTGTGTAGTCCAATGATTCAGGCAGAAGAGGGTTGTTCTGAGAATCCGCTTGACTATAACGTCGCTGCGCCTAAAGCTTGACATAATCCCTCAAGTAAGGAATGTCAAGGTCTCAGTGCAGTGTCTCATTTGAGATATACCATGGAGCGTTGCAAATTGTTCGTAAAGTCTTGCTCTGTAGTACTTGAAGACTTTGCATGTGTGTCTTAGCAAGAAAACATCAAGTCGCACATGCACAACTATTGGCTGGTCTTATAATCATTTTATATAGTCGAACTTTGTTTATAAAATTCAATCTGGAGGATCTACACAACAAAAGATATAGTTGCTGAAACGCATTTTGTTTTCAACACTGCTGTACCTTTCTGCCACGTCATTCCTCCATCGAGGGCGACACCGCGATACTTTTTCATTGTATACGATTTCCGTCTTCTGAAATCTCGGCTGGGGGCCGCGAAGTTTTTTGGTACAATAAATAGCCTGCAATTTCAAATGATTAATTTTAATCAGCCCTCGTTCTGCAACCCGTCGTGAACCAAGTACACGACTGG
This sequence comes from Acanthoscelides obtectus, assembly GCA_963669975.1. Classification (NCBI taxonomy): domain Eukaryota; kingdom Metazoa; phylum Arthropoda; class Insecta; order Coleoptera; family Chrysomelidae; genus Acanthoscelides; species Acanthoscelides obtectus. The sequence goes on along the minus strand of CAVLJG010000003.1, from coordinate 40,857,228 downwards.
TTGACAAGTGCAGTGTCGTCAGCGTAGGTAGACTTCATAGTTGCTGGGTCAAGGGACGCGTGAATAAAAAGCGACTAAAGGATTGGTCCTAGAACCGAGCCCTTAGGAGCACCGAGTTGTTGGAAGAACAGTGTTAATTTTGATCTGAAAGTTCCTTCCTTCAAGGAAGGATTTCAGTAGTTTCAGAAGCCAAAAAGCTTATACAGGAGGCCCGCGTGCCTCACCTTGTCAAAGGCTTTTGAGGCAACCAAAAGCAAAACGCCATTACTCATGCTGAGTGTGAACCATCTGGTTACATGTTCCACTCTCAGCTTGGTACTATGCTCGGACCAAAAGCCAAATTGAACGTCAGGAATCACACGGTGATCTGACGAAATATTCTCAAGGTGACGATAAATCACCGCTCCGGCGAGTTTAGAAGGTTCTGACAAAACAGACTAATGGGACGGTAATCCTGAGGAAATATCGAACCCGCCTTCTTTGGAATCATGATGACCTCAGCATCTTCCACATCGCAAAGAAGTGCTGAGTTCTGAGCATCGCATTAATTACCAGATATGTCAGAGCTTTCGGCAAGAGCAACTTTAAGGCCTTGGTGCTGATTTGATCTTCTCCAGGTGCTTTATGCGGCTTGAGGTCTTTAATATAACCTAGGAACTCCGCTTAAAATTCTTATTTTGCGGCGAAAACAAAATAGCGCTGATTCCCATACAGTCAACACAATTGCCGATAATGGTGAAGTTTTCTCCTGAGTGCAAAAAGCATCAATTTAACCTGAACAAAAGCATCTCTTTTTTATCGAGAAGTGTTGATATATTTTAGTCACCTTCAATGCAACAAACCATGTACCTCAACATTAGGCTTTTACCTGGATAGTTGTGACGTAATTTTGATTCACTTCATTCCACTTCCTGTTTCATTGAGTGCTCAGTCCCAATCTAAGGCCCGTATCGTCAGTCGTCCCTACAATTGTAGGGCGCGTTTATGGCCTCCTTGATTGTCATACTCCTTTCTCTCCTTCAAAAATTTCTAGATTACACTTGTCCCGTGTCAGCGTCAGCGCTCTCCTGTTATGAAGATATGTTTTCTTTTTAAATTGTAGGAAATTTCAGGCTGATAAAACATGATATAAGTCAAAAGCAAGCACAATTTGATGCAAATAGATGTTTGTGACATTACCCCAAAATAGAGCGCTGACACGGAGAAGTAGAAAACAATGACAATCAAGGAGGCCATAAAGGCGCCCTACAATTGTAGGGATGACTGACGATACGGGCCTAAGGTTTGTTAACAAAATATTATAGTCCAAAGCACCGTCTACCTCTAGAATCGACAGCTGCGAACATAGAATAGCAGCCACCGGTTAGGAATGTAAGGAGTTGGTCCGCGATTACCACGTGGCAGCTAGATGGCGACGATTCTAGCTGTGTAGGAGTAGTGGTCTACATACCATTGGCAAAACTAAATATGCCAAAGCATAGCAGTTATACAATATCAAGTTTGAAGTCTGTTTGAATATGCACTCACGAAGGCCCATCTACCACTAGGATCGACCACTGCGCACAGTAGGCCTACGATTGCGTAATGAGATCCTTACAGTTTCCAGCGGTGGCTGCTATTAACTGTTCGCAGTGGTCGATTCTGTTGGTACATGGCGGTTCGCGATGCCTTATTTCGATATCTTTCACATGTTTGATAGTGAATTACCGCGCACCTCCTATTTGAAGGATAGGTACAGGATGCCAAAATGATATGACAAGCAATTAGTTATTTGCGTTACTTTTCAACTTCTTTCCTTGAATCATTTTTATATTATTTCAAACTTCTCAGAATGATTATTTTCAAAAATTATGTTATCCTATATTTTTTTGTTAACTTTCCTATAATCGCCTTATTTTTTTGCCTAAACTGTCTTATTTACTTTGATTCAACATGTAAAAAATACATATGTAGGTTAAAATCCTGCTCTTTATTATTGTATTAGTATCTATATCCATAGTCCATTGATGCACATGCAGAAATTCCATTACTCTATAACCAAAGCAGGCATAAAACAGAGAGTAGAGACAACTCCTGATTACAGTTCCAGTATTGTTCGATTCCGTTATCAAGATACCTATTTGAGGCATAACTTGATTAATAATTCAAATTTCACGTACAAGGTATCTAGATAACGATAATTAATTCCGGGTCATGTTTAGCACATTCGATAATGATGATCATTTCCGATCTATGCCGAAATTACGGAAGCCAAATGCAATCCGAGAAATCAACTGTGAATTGTCGACCTCATATGGAAGGGAGTCAAAGATTAAAATGTACCTCGGGCTTAGGATCATCGATTCAAATGAAAGGCTGTCTAGCGAACTTTCATGGTCCCAACCCACGCTGAGTCACTGAACAGCATCTTGGGGAGAAATATTGGCTTTAAACCGCGTTTGACGGGTCACAGTATAACTACCAGCATCACTTACTTATCTCCATCTTGCTCATACACAGGTAATCTACCATTAGGTGTGGACGTTTGTTTATTTAAGCTGACAGACATACATAATAAGAGAGATATGTAGATTATAAAATCACAAGAAGCCATGTCACTCATTTTTGTTGGTCTGTCCACTAATTCTTGATCCTATTATAACTTCTCGGATCTTGATAAAATCAAAGTTACTGCTATACCAAGAACGAGAAAACAATTTTAGAAAATCACCCGAGCAGCGGCGGTGCTCCAGGTGAAAAAATAAAAAAGAAAAGTTACTCAGACGTCGTCGATAGATATCAATTTTTGGCATTAGGGTACTTATGTGTATAACTGTATATGCTTCTAATCTTGGTAATGCTATGCATTTGTTAGATATACGAGTATTTCACACATTTAGTTCCTATCACATTTGCTCTTAAGACTTAAAGAGATTCCAGCCTAGCTTGCACCCAGTGCAACAAAATACTCTTACTATAAAGATACCCAGCCAGTCTGCCTGAGCGCGACACACTCAGTAACAACTCAACAGATTTTCATACGGTTTGCATCAGTGGAGATTCATCATAGATCTTTAGATTACTCGTAGAATAAAGATGCGATGAAAAGAAGAGCGGTCCCTTGACTTCAACCTACACCAACGCTAGAAGCCCTTTGGAACGAAGTACGGTTAGCATGTGGTGAGAAACTCCAAGAAGACATAAGTCACCTCATCAAAAACATGCCTCGACAACTGGACATTGGGTTGATCCAGAACCTTATTAGGGAAATCCAACGATATAGCAAATATTCTCACTTCAAAATTTTTTCACTACTTCTATTTGTCCATGTCTAACTGTGCACGAAATTTCGTTGAAGCCAATCATTTCTGCTTGATGTTCTATTTTCTTTCGCGCTGACTAGAATATTATTATGTACGACTAAATCTCCCTAGGATGATTAAAAGAGAACTGTAATATTGAACACTTTTACAACTCTGGGATATGTCTTCATTGACGATCAGTTCATGTTGGGAAATCCAACCGCCTCGCTGATTCTTTCCTTTTTGGGATGCGAAGAGTGGGAAGAGTTCGTCATCTGCCTAAATTCCGGTTAGGATCAGTTCTACATGAAAGATTTTTGTCAGTTTGAACATAGACTAGCACTAATTTTATACTGGAAATGTAAGCAGTAATGGAGTGCAGTAGTCGAAAAACATGTACATATACAGCCCCTAGAACAAGTTCTTATACTTCAAAAAAAGAGCTTAAGGCCCTTTTTATGAAGTTCACGATCAACCGTGTCGTGTCTATTTATAGTTGAAGTAGTATGCTTGGTTTAAAAAAATATATGCCAGTCGTGGAGACTAGACGGTATAATTCCAAGCATCACCACAGCATTCATTTATCTATCCCCAAGTCAGCTTCAACTCAACACTCTATATTTTAAAATGGAATTAAGATATTCAACCTTCTTTCGACAGCTGCCCAAAATAGTTGATGATTTGAAGGTTTTCAAGAAAGTTGAGGAGTAATTGCTTATACAAACAGCCTATTATAGCCAACAGGTATACTTTGATGACGTACTTTACTACTACTATTTTGCACTTACATATGCAGAGGATTTCGAACACACTAGTTCTGTAGGAGATCATACCATCCTCCTCACGGGATTCTGATATAAATATTATTAAATCATCCGTGAAATTGGCTTATGACAAGTAAGTGAATCACACAAATCATTAACACAAAGTGCGAATAACTTAATAACAAGGTATCTATCGTTGAATTATTGTCTGTTTTACGTCTTGACGTTGTTTCATGTTTTGATCTATTTTATGTTACCTGATGTCTGTGATATGGCTTATATGTTAGTGAGCTTCGCCCCTCTTTTCTCCCCTTCCAACCAATGGGCATGCATCTTAAGTTTTCGATAGTCGATCGGTAGTTAAAGTAATAATAATAAGACTATGGCGCTACAGTATATTATAATTTTCTGACGGAAGAAATGAAGCACAAAATTCAAGTATTACAAAACTGCTGCATGAGTTTCTGTTTCAAAGATATACATATACAAGAACATAAATATTACTGGATATTATGTGAGAGAAAATCTTTTAAAATTCAAGTATCGTGTATTACTTCAGTATGGAACGCTACTATATAAAGTTTTAAAATATAAATTACCCAGATATCTGTTTATTGCTTTGGAGAAGAGATGTTCACTCCGTAAAGTTTCCTTACGCAACAATGAATACTTCAATATTCCAGTTCATACAACAACAACAAATTCAAAAAATGTTTTACTTACACGGCACCATATCTACTAAACGATCATTTAGAACTTTTTGAAGCACCTTCCATCCAAAACTTCAGAAATGAGATGGAAAAAGTGCTACTACAGCTGCAAAGATTTGAATCCACAAATTAAATTTATGGCGCTTGCTACACTACCCTCCATTAACACTCAGACTATATCGTATTATAGATATACTGTGTTGTGCATAATATTTGTTGTGAATACTAATCATTCTGTTGATTTTAAGAAACGCTCATGAAGTTAACTTTTTAGGGGGAGGTGAAAAATGGCCCTGCCAATCCTCTTTCCTTTTGAAATGTTGTCGTTTTTATATTTTTATGTATAAACATTCCAATAAAAATTATTATTATAATTATTATTATTATTGAGCTTTTTTGGCCGTTAACGACCTAAAATTGCTTTACAATGATACTTTAGATGATCTGAACAAATCATTAACCTAATTCACTTGAAGATACCTAATTGAACTGAAAGCCGTGTCTGGGCGAAAAATAGGCCTACGTACAGTAGTACCGGCAACCACTTATGCGTACAACTATATACCTGTTAGCCACTGCCTCTGAGTTTCAGCGTTCCCACCTCTCTGCTGTGGAAAAATATAAAAGAGGTTGAGGAATGACCTTTCCTTGGAAGGTTGATGTCATGTTTAAGGATGAACAATTTTGTTTTTATTAATCTAAAGGCGTTATTGTAATCCTACGTATATGCAAGGTTTTGATGAAGGATTTAGGAATATTCTTAAATAATACTTTAACCAATGAACTGAGTACTGTTAAAACAGCAAGGTGGACAGCATTGGTGGATAGCATTCGGTGAGCTTGTCATGATAAGGCTATGTTTATAAGTTAATAAAACTATAGATTCGATATACTTAAGCCTAAAATTCTAAGTCTCTTCATGTAAAGCACAAGTACATTGCTGGCCCATTCAGCACTAGGGCTCACGATACTCGGAATATGCCTGCTCGCCTCAGTATTATTGCTTTGACGCATATTGACGCAAATCATTGAGCTGTACGTTGACAGCACTTGTGGAAGAATTATATTCGAATTTTGTGATGATGGTTTAATGCTGCTCAAGTTTGATATAGCCAGTTTTTAAAACATTTTGTATTTGTTTTCGTTTACGAAATGAAATTTTATGTGAAAACGCCGGAAACCACGGATTTATCAGCTTTAAAGCCACAAATCTGATTGGATGGACACCTTCAACAAAGTATGAGGCAACGTTTTAATGGCCTGCTGTTTTCTAAACATTTATACCGATTAAAGCAGATTATAACTGTAGAGAGTTTTTGAATGACATTTTTTAATCTCAACTAATATCTCCTCTTTCCTTCTCTAATTGTGTTTATAATTTTTTCCTTTGTACCTTCTTTGTTAATGTTTTAGGATGTTTAACGTATTTCTTGAAATTCATACTTATTTTTGACGTGCCAATGAACACATTTGTAACTAACTGCTTAAAATAAACAAACAAACAAACATATAAATTTGATTCTGATTAACATTAAAAAATTACGAGAAAAACATATTGCTGAACAAATAAAAATTCCGGACATTTCTATATATTGCGACAAAATGTAAACACCTTAGGATATAATAACTTTTTACCTAATTCGACCGGACCAACAGGCAGATGTACCCACCACACATCCAACATGCATCATAAAATATTCTATGCGCTGTTACATTGTTATATCATTTTCCTATCTCGTACAATGTTGCACGTAAATATAGCATAAAAATTTTATTGTTAACCTGAGCAAATAAAACTGATATACACCCATGATGAAGCATGGTATAGTTAGCCTCATTAAACATCATACGGTAAACATATTGGATCCAGCTACTTCGAACAACTGCGTGTTATCCAATTTGAAAAAAAAACAATCGGTTTATTCAATTCGATATCATATATTATTTGTTTAAATAGAAAATACTCATGCTAACAAATATAGTGAACTGCTATTTCAAAATATTAACAAAACCTAAAGATACAAAAAAGGCAAAATGCAAATATGTGGTTTTATAAATGAGTTACTCTGGTAGTCATTGCGATGCATAACAGAGTTTTTGTTTTAAATCCAATATAGTAGTATTGTGAATGACCAAGATAGCTAATAGTATTTAACAATATATTATGGGCCGAAAAACTCTCGCATAATTCAGTTTGTTGGAATTTCCAATAACAGACGCGGACTTGATATACCATGTTCTCTACGTTAGGGTGCGGTAGTCAATGTGCCACAGTTCTTCCAAGACACTGCAACTTGACGTTATACAGGGTGCGGCAGAGAGGATGGACGGTTTTAGAAAAATCATAAAATAGTTAATTTTTACTCGAAAACAAATTTATTGCTGGAATCAGGTTCACAAGGAAATAGCATTTGAGACAGTCAAGTGTGGAAAGTCACATCAGGCATGTGGTGGCCGAAATCGTTGATGCAGTGATGGAGCCGTTCTTGGAAGTTCGCGTAGACTCTAGCCTTGAGGTGTCCCCATAAGAAAAAATCGCATATGGATAAATCTGGGGACCGAGGAGGCCAATGAAAATCGCCAAACCTGGAAATAAGGCGACCAGGGAAGAGAGGGCGAATAACGGCCATGGATGATCGGGCTGTGTGAAAGAAGTTGGTGATCATGTCGACGTAGTGCTCTGAGTTCACGGTAACATCGGATTTTCATTAGCCCAATAACGACAATTCGGCTGGTTAACCATGCTGTTTAGGTGAAAGTGGGCTTCGTCACTCATAGGCGAAAACACGGTGCTCCACTTTCCAAGGCTCCATAACGACAACTGGTAAAATAATGCTAGGATCTCACGAGTCAAACGGCACCCTCCCCACCTCTCTCGTAGACGGAAGCGTCCGTCCTCTCTGCCGCACCCTGCATAAACAAAGCAGATCCCTCCGATACATCTAAATGACCTAACCTAATCCCTAATATTTCGTACTTCATTATAGGCGGAAGCGTTGGTAACAAATATTTGTTGAGGAAAGTAAACGTGACATTATTACCAAATTATCCCAACTATTCGATTCACCGGATTTTCATATAAACTTCTCATACAGGTATAAGCGCCTACGTCTACTATTTCAGCAAAACCATCTTGAGTGTGCTTAGAGTTGGACGAAAGAAAAAGAAAAAATGTTTTCCATGTGAAACATCCGGTTTGAGAGATGTAAACCTGCGTTATGGACAGAACAATGGACATGTGCATATAGAATCTGTTTGTAGGGAAACATTCGATGAAAGATACACCAATACAATTGACCAGAAATTGTATTGTCGACTGTGAAGTTGCGGTAGCTCGATATTCAATACAATATACACAATATCAGCATCGTAACCAGAGCAAAACATCATATCCATGTTTATTTGTGTATATGGGAAAATATTTCCATCCCTTCTGACACAGCGAATTCAATAACTCGATGCAATGCATTTTAAAAGCTATTAAGCTGTAGATAATACGTTTTTGCATACATTTTTGTACCGCTGGCGCTGCGCTGATTCTGGTTCTATTTCCCGACATTCATATTACATAGTCTGCGGCAAGAGGGGCTGCATGTTACAAAATAATATACCAACAATATATTTATCTTCCACTACAATAGATTAAAATAAAACCAATTTTTCCACTGGTACGCACGTATATCATGATTAATTTGAAACCCATGACGATTATTATTTGTTAATACGTTTGAAAAAAGTACAAAACAAAAATGTTTCAATCCATGAAATCGCGACGTTGCTGTTTTCAGTTACTTAGAAAAATCATTTGGGTAAAGTACATATATCTTTTGCTATATTTGTGTTCTCATGTTTGTTCAGGCGCATTTTATGCCTTCCACACCATGTTTTCATTACATCTGACACAAGTACCGGTAACATATTATATGTAGCGAAACTTACGCAGAATAACATTTAGCGTTAGGAACCGTAATATTCCTACTATATCTCACTGATTCAAAATTGTATTTTCTTAACTAATAATCGGAGAGATCGCCACCCTTCATCACAATGGCTTCTTGAGAAATTGCATTTATCACCCTAGATAATTGATCGAAACAAAAAAAAACACCTAGGTATACATATATTAAAATCATTTGAAATTCTATCCTGTCAATTTCGTTTTGCCAGTTTGACCATTGAAGTTTATATATCGAGATATTTTAAAACGATTGAGTAATTTTATAGCTCCTCATATAGTTCTCCTTTTGAATACCTCAATGAAAATCAACATATTGCTTGGAAACTGCTTTTAATACTAAGAAAAATAAAACGATTGTATCTTACTCTCCTTGGATGAACCAGTCCTGTCTGTTGCATTCTGAGTTTACGAGTTTGATAGATCGTGACGTAAAACTGAATACTTTGGAATATTTATAGTGTTAGTAGAGAAAATATTCTATATTGAGAAGGCATTTATTGGTTTCTCACACTATAACCTTCTGCCTCAGGCTATAAAAAGGCTGGCCCAATAATGGCCCACTGCTCAAGCTAGGTATTAAATTTTCTTGTTTTGGAGAGAAATACATTTTCAGAAAATTGTCTCATGGTTTGATTATTAGAGAATCACATATACCGCATGTGTTAATGCTTATAGCATTTGACTTTATATGCCAAAAAAAGCCATTTACATATGCAGTATTTGTCGTTGCCAAAACTCAGTATTATGCTGCTTTTACACCGGCAAATTGTATTGTCGTATTGTAGTGGCAAAAAAAGTTCCAGGAGCTGGATATGCACACATTCTGGCCCCAGTGATCTGTATTCATCCTAAGTTGCTTTTGGAAAGGAACGCGTTGCAGTATTTTTGGAGTATCGACTATTAATGCACCTTTCTGCTCGAATTTTCAAAAGATACACCTCTTTTTCATCGTTGTCTTAGCGGTAATACAAAGATATATTTTATTGAGAATCAGGTAGTACAAACATACGAAAATGAAACTCGCGACATTACTTCAAGGAGTATCTTCGCACCTGAACATTCTGATCAGCATAGTCCCATCCGAAAAGAACTCCTCCTAACGAATCTGCATGTTTTCAGGCTCAAAATTATATTAAAAATGTATTATTTCACTTATTCAACGAAAAAGGTGCTTTAGAAGTTTTATCTAAAGTTCATAGTTGTCGAAAATTGCCAATGTCGCCAATGTTCCTAAATAATTTTCAAACATCGGTTAACGATTTTTTTTAATTCTTGGTCAAGCGCGTGCTCAACTCACATTCTTCGTGAGTGCGTATAATTAACAATTAAGAAGCAAACGTTTATCATAGCAATATCTCCTAAAAGGATTAGGGATTTTGCTAATGAACGTTAGAGGAATACTTAGGAGCATTGGCTTTTTTTCATGTTGTTTTTCATGTTCGAAAATGACATATTTTTCAGTTTTTCAAATATCAAATCGCTTGTATCTCGAGAACTATCAACTTCGCAGAAAAATTCTGTAGAACCTTTTTTGTTCAAAATGGCCTAAAAAAACTAAAAAGACACTAGAGCGAAAAAACGTTCATTGAATTTGTTCTAAAAATTGCATAAACATTTTTGATACAATTTACAGGAGTCCTTTTTGAATAAATTATTCAAAAAATCTTAATCTGATTTTTTTTCAAGCGAATGCCTGGAGTGAGTGTTGAAGTACTGGCTTTGCCAGCTCCATACTTTTTGTAGAACAGCTAAAGTCTGACAAGCTAGCAGGAATAATATCTACTTATTTATCTAACTTATTTTGTAACTGTCCCTCAAATGTATTTTACCTTTCACGAATATAACAAAGCAACTGTGCTCTGTAATATCTCTATTCTCCGGTGAAATAAAGTCCCTGCATAATTTATTAGTTCATTATCACCCAAATTACCCTCAGTCATTTTAAACTAGACCTTTTCTCACAGGCAACTTTTTTACTCGGTATAAAGGATGCTTTATAATTTGAATATTACATTGTTCAACGCCATTGTACAGACTGTATCTGTGCTTAGGCGATACGAGGAAGATAAAAATTGGTGTCTTGCTACTCGGTAGTGTAGCGTCTTTGGTCGCGATGTCAGGTCAAGTGGTGAGGTGTCGACTTTTAACTGAAGGGAGGAGTGCTTAAAAATTTTCAAAAAGGTAAAAAATACTCGAGCGCGTTATATATTGATGTATCTTTAATATTGAAGCTATGATAATCTGTCAGTTTGCCTGTACGGAAGGGTAGAAAATTAAAAATAATTAATTTAATAAAATTTTCAAAAATGTAAAAAATACTCGAGCGCGTTATATATTGATGTATCTTTAATATTGAAGCTATGATAATCTGCCAGTTTGCCTGTACGGAAGGGTAGAAAATTAAAAAAAAATAATTTAATAAAATTTTCAACAGCTACAGACAAGGCCGAGTTGATTCCTAAATCGGTATTCCATCTTCTCAATCTGAAAAAGGCATATAGGTGTTACCGTAACTGAGGGAACATTAAAAATCAATTTGAAATAGAAGTCACTGCAGTCTATGAAACTAGTTTCTAATGGGTTGACAACGAATTCTCGATTCTTCTCAAATCCACGCAATCCATTTTCAAGTTACTAAGCTGTTTACTGATGCCTCTCTCTCCGGATAGACTCCCGCAGCTTTTGAATATAAATATTTCCGGAAACGTTAGCGATATATACAAGGTGTAACGCTTGAGCCAGACTGTCAATAAGATACAAATGTATCATCCTTGTCTCCGCCCTCCTGATACCATTCTGTATAGGCAAAAGGGATTCTAATGGCACCTTGTTAGTAAAAGGCTCACTGCTAAAATTTTCAATGGGTGTGCAGGAACTGATATTTAGGCGCATACGAAGAGTAGACAAAGAGCTCCGTAACGTGTTTCATTTTCTTTGGCTCTGATCACATGTAGATAAGAATGAGTACGAAGGCAGTGGAGACGTGAGATGTCAGAAATTCTAACAACGATACTCGCTATGAAAAAATGCACCACACACCGCTGTGTATATCAGAATTTTCAGTCGAGGGAAACTTCCTCCAACGTTTTTCCTAAGTGTGGGTCTAAATTGCCCTTACACAGGGTGTTAGGTAAACATGCGGCAAAAATTCAAGGGGTTATTCCTCGGCCTATTATAAGAATATATTTTGTCCTTTGATGATTCCTGAAAAACCCCTTTGTTTCGAAGATACAGGGTGAACAAAATTTGCGACAAGCACTTTGGATATTTTTTGTTAAAATCATAAATATAAATAAAAGTATGTCATAAGCCAATGAGTTAAGGAAGCACAAAAAACTGTTTACGATAACTTGGAATGGTTGTTTCATCTACTAACGTGGATTTCATTTAAATACGTCTCGTAAGTGATAATCACCGGTATCGGTCGCAGTTGTTTACATTCATTGAGTGGCGATTGGCTGTTTGACATGTCTTTAATAGTTAGTGAAGCCCTCTGCCATATATGACAACGCCGAGATAACTGACATGCATTTCATGTACGGACTTGCTAATGGAAATTCATTTGAAGCTAGCTAGACGATTGCACACTAAACGATTTCCTGGCCGTAATATCCCCAACCTAAATATCTTTGAAAACATTCGTCGGCGTCTTCATGAAACAGGCACGTTGGAACGAAATGGAGGGCCAGTAAGATTAATGACAGTAAGAGCGGTACAACTGGAAGAGAACGTGCTACACATGACAGAGGAAGATCCAAGTACTTCTACCCGACAAATTCTCAATACTTTGAATGTAAGTCATTGGACAGTTTGAAATATTCTTAAGAGCATTTTTGTTGTATCCATACCACATTCATGGTGTTCAGGCACTACTACCTGCTGATTATGGTCCACGTATTGCGTTATGTCAATTCCTGACACATTCCTTTCACCGATGAAGCCAGTTTCACAAGAAATGCTATACTGAATTTTAATATCAACCATGTGTGGGCAGATGAAAATCCACATGAGATATGTGCATATCGATTTCAACATCAGTTCTCCTTGAATGTTTGGGTAGGAATTGTGGGTGACCATTTAATTGGACCGGTATTTCGTCCAGCAAGATTGACTGGCGAGATTTATCGTAACTTTTTGGAAGAACACTGCCCGAGTTTCTGCATGTTGTACCAATGGCGACAAGAATTGCACTGTGGTTTATGCACGATGGTGCACTACAACATTTCAGTTTGTTTGCTCGTGATTTTTTAACAGCAACATACGGAGATCGCTGGATTGGTCGAGGTGGGCCTGCTCGATCTCCAGACTTAAACCATCTGGATTATTTCTTATGATAGTCTCTAAAGTAGAGGAGATTTGAACGAATTGCGAAATCGGATAATTGCTGGGTGTAACTCTGTTAGAAACAACCCTGGTGTGTTTGAAAGAGTTCGGCACTCAATAAGCAGAAGATTAAATGCTTGTATCCAGGCTAGAGGAAGTCATTTCGAACATTTATTGTAGATTTAGCAACTTTACATGTACTTATTGATAATAAAATGTTGTTACTGACTCAAATCTTGTTCACCCTGTACTGGAGAGCGTGCAGCCAATAGCTACTTAGTGGTAATAGCTCTTAAAGATTCTTGATGGCAGTTTACGCAGCCATTTTATCTTCCCGTTTTCCCTGCAATCACCGGATCCTAAGAGACATTTTTCAGTGCCTACGATACCTTGGAATAACGAGGGACAGAGGCACCGCAATGACGATTAAAAGAGCCAAAACAAGGGGTTTTAGTAACGACAAATACCGGTTACGTTGATATTATTCCTGATATGATACTTATTAAGAATGTCGCTATATGGGTGGCTTACATTTGTCACATACAGGGGAAGTTTTTAGTGCGATCTCGGTCGATAACTGCGTTATTACACAAACTGTAACAAACAATGTGGTCCTGACCGGAAAAATACTAGTGTCTCTACAGACTGATTCATAACTTTTTAAATCGACTGCATATTAGGATATGCCCTTTCAAACGCAGTAATTTGATATAACATACTATAAGGTGAAAAAAAGACTCAACTTTGACAACTCCCACCTCCGCAACTGTTATAGTTATATTATCATCTTTTCCCTATCAACCTACTTTTCAGTTTTTTCCAAATAATTCACCCAGGGTGGTCAAGAATGCAAGATGGGCTATTTCTCAAAAGTTTTGGAATGAAGCGACCCGTATATTTTCATAATCTCATTTCCCTTTTTCACAAGTTTTTTTCTGATATAATGTTTATGAGGATTTGTACGATTCGTTCGTGAATTACTAAAAATCAGGGACACCTTCTTGACTTTTCGGCTTTATTCCGCAATGTTGGTAAGATTTAATTTATAACGAAAATAATCTAATTCTAACAAGTCTATTGTTGCAAACTAAATACTATTTTTTATTTTGAAATCCATTGTAATATTTTTCATATATCCTGATATATGGCTTATAGAAGTGTTAGCTGTAACTCAAAACCAGTCATACAAACACCCACAAACCTTATATCAACAAAGATTATACAGGGTGTTCCAGTAAAAATTTTTGGGAAAACGTTCACTTCGAGTTCTTGACCACCCTGTATAAACTATAAAAAAAACTGAAAAAGCAGTATGGAGAAAATATGGGATCATAAAATTTGTCTAGCGCCACATTTAGTACCCTCGCCATAGCAGATGAATAGGTGCGAGTTATAGTAAGTTGGGTGTTTTTGCGATGGTATTTCAACAATTAGAAAACAAAACCATATGGTATGTAGTATCAAATTGTTTCGTTTGGAAGAGTATATCAAGATCTGCAATAAGGCTTTCCATTTGAAAGAATGCATGTTTGGCTCACCACGTAACTACGTTATAACTATAAATCACCGTGTAAGGATGTAAATAATTCACCAAATGAGAAGTATGAAGTTGACTATAATTTATGTACATAACTTTTTGGGTGCGTATTACACGGAGTGATTAACCAGGCCTACAACAAGAACTCGCCATGTATGTCTCAAGAGACATCTGTCATTGGATTTGGTTCTCCAAAAGTTATAACCATTTATTACAGGCAGCGCCAGTTGTCGCGACCTGTGTCTCTTGTAGTATTGATAAACGTACGATAGCTCGATCTGTCCACAACAAAGACGTGTATAGCGGAAATATATACTATTGCGTCAATCAGAACGGTTATGCTATGATCGAAGAGGCAGTCAACCACTCATCTGCACCCCCAGAACGTTTGAATAAATAAGGATCTATAGTTATATACATCAAACAAAAAAGACTTGAGAAGCTAAACAGGCTAGATACACCACCTATTCCCCAATTTAGTATAGCAGGCAATCTGCCAAACACCCGGCAAAACTTTATTATATTACCATCCTACGCACTTTATGATGCAACAAAAGTCTTCCACGCTACTGAACATCGTTAAAAGTACGACGAAGTCACAGCGCACCCCGTCATGGCTGGAGCTGAGACCGTAGAATTCAGTAGGCTAATAATGAACATCACACCCCGGCCTCCCTAGGGACAATGCGGCGACGATAATGAGCCCCACAAGAGCAGGCACCGGAACTTGTTACGGGCCTGTGAAGATTTGCCCTCTGAATAAATGTACAGGAAAACCACGTGAATTATTTCTTATGGTGCATAACAATGGACGAGGCGGAACTTTTCAAGGTACATTCGCTCGAAAATGGAAACAGTTCTTGTTTAATACTTTGATTTTTAGATCTCTACATTTTTTATGTATGCGCATAGTTATGGTTCCAACGTTGTTTATCTAGAGTTTGATTTATATTGTACAAGTTTTGCTTCAATTTATTCAACTAGATATATTAAATTGTATTATACAGCCATCGAGTTAGTACCTAGAGAGTCGCTTTTACAGTCACTTTTGGGCACACAATACGGCGTCAGGAAGCGGGACCAAGGATCGCATATTTGTTTCATATTGACGCAGGTCTGGGTTATGAATGAATGAATCTTAAAATTAGAGGCATCCCGGCCACCGTAAGGAGCCAGTGAATAGGTCACTTAAGCGGGCCCTTATGCACCTCTACAATCCTTAAATCACAAGCCTCGCCCTTTTAGCGAAGTTGAGAATCGCCTTGAGTCCAAGCTCCTTGACGTCCTGAGGGTCCAAAGTAATGGACCCCAGTATAGTCTGCCTATAGTAGCTCAGAGCTTCACAGCGACACAAAACGTGCGCCGAGGTCTCTTCCTCTATTCCGCAGCGTTCGCACAAGGGATCCTCAGCCGCCCCCATCAGGTGCAGGTAACGCCTTAACGTGTTATGGCCAGACAACAGTCCCACCAGCAACCTTAGGTTGGCTCTATCCAGAGATAGGTCTGGGTTAAGTTTCACACTCTGTATACATCAGTAACAAGTGAACAATTAAAAAACTTTAGTTCAGTGTTGCATGTTGTCTTTACTAACCTGTGAAACGTTATTCCTGACAATTTATTGGTATCCAGAGCAAATCGCCTAGTGGCACAAGACAGCATGTTTATTTAGTATGCGAAGAGGAAGTATTTCCATGAAACCCCAGCTAAGTTGTGCAAAACACAAGCGCATGTCACTTTGACAGATTTATACGATAAGAATCTTGGTCTAAGCTCATGACCATGGACGTTATGCCATATCCTCTGTAGATTCTATATCAACGTTTAAAATAAATTAGTTGAAAAACAATAGTTACATATTTCCCCACAATGTATGGGCATGTGCATCTATCGTCTATATATACGGTGCTCTGAAACCTAACGTTACTAATACGTTATTGTTTTCATTGCGTTCAGTTCGTTTATATTTAGTAGCACTTGACTTTTATATTGAAACGTGCCCATTGTGAATTGGGATTAAGACCAGTTAGAAGTGAGTGACTGTTATTCGAAATCTAAAATCTCTTTATCTTTGATATACTGGTACTGATATCTATGATTATTTTGAATTTTTAGTTTACTGGTAGAAGGGATATAAATGCGTAGTCTCGTTAACTGTTCTTTGTACAGCTAGTTGTGTAAATGTGAAAAATGTATTTTTCGATATAAAACAATGTTGCGTTCGTTCATTTACACAGTCTGTCGGTAATTGTTGTCTAAATATTGAATGTGCATCACAGTTAAATCCTTTATTTTCCAACGCGAAATGTCAAAAATTAATATCAACACCACTTTTTGAAATACCCTCACTTGTTGATTCATGAACAGAGCTCTACCGTACATCATTTCAGGCTTGTTTATTGTAAGCTGTTGAACAAGTTTCGCCATACTCGATATATGACTGGTATATTGGAAATTGCAGGAGTTTCATGAATATTTCTTTATCCACATACTTTACGCCCACAAAACACAATGTACAAATAGTTTTATTATTAAACACCACGCCAATGGTTTTAGAGCCTAGAAAAGAGTGAATGAACATGTTCTGGTATATTTTGTATCAGTCTAGTGAGAAGAATATGCACATTTTGAAGGCATGTGCGAATATAAACGTGACAGGAAGTGTTTGCAGTAATTTAACGAGAAGCAGGTAAATACGAGTAATAGACAACAATCGGATGTTTTTCAAACCTTGGGAACAAGGTTCTAAACATTAATTCCAGGGGGCAAATAAAATATATTACAAGTAACAAAACTTTTATAACTTTCGATAAAATGCGTGGATGTTTTATTGTCATTTTCATTTGTTAGAACTTTTTTAAGCCATGTTTTTATGTGTTTTCGATATTTCAATAATTTTTTAATATAATCTTAAAATATGTCGAATATTATAAACTTTAAAAAAGTTACTAAGTTTTATATTGTGTACCGTTCCTAATATTTCTAATCATTTTAATTCATACTTTAAGCTTTATAAAGTTATAATTTGTTAATATTAATATTTGCGCGTATTTCAGGTTCCTGATCATTCATTTTTTAAAGGTTTATAACTTTAAATTAAATTCTGAAGCGCTGAGTAATCATACGACGTTCAATATTCTTTCTTTCAATATGACTAAATAATCCCAATTATAGCAATCTGATACTCATGTCTCAATGTTTTTTCGCTGAATGTGATGAAAACATTTGAAAAAGGTTCGCTTATTGAAATAAATCTACACCAGTTAGTACTTCGATTTCCAGGTAAAGGGAAAAGGCTCATTATCTGCCATATTGGCAGTGAGGATGGATTTGTTGTTGATGGTCTGTGGTGCTTTGAGTCTAAGAAAACTGAAGATTACCACGAGAAAATGAATGGCGAATCGTTTGAACAGTGGTTTTCAAAAATTTGACTGAACTTAGAGGAAAACGCAGTAATTGTGTTGGATAATGCGCCTTATCATTCTCGAGGAATGGAGAAGGTCCCAACAACGGCTTCAAGGAAAGTTTATGTTCAAAATTGGCTCCGCTCGAAAAATATCAACTTTGAAGAAGCAATGCTGAAAGTACAATTATTAAGAATTGTCAAGGATCACAAGGCGGAATATCAAAAATACGCCATTGACGAAATGGCAGCAAGTCAAAATAAAACTGTGCTCCGTTTACCTCCATACCATTGCGAGCTCAATCCCATTGAGCTCATATGGGCAGAGGTTAAAAATTATATAGCTAAGCACAATACAACTTTTAAATTTTGTGACCTCAAAGGACTTTTCAAAGAAGCACTAGAATTAATAACAGCGCAAAAATGGGAAAACTGTATTAAGCACGTGAAAGACAAAGTTGAAAAGAGAATGTGGGAACTGGACAATATTTTAGAGGAACAAGTCGAGCCATTCATTATTGACGTTGGTGCTTCAGGCAGTAGCGATGATGAAAGCTCATCAAGCTCATCTTTCCAATAAAAGATGTCGTTCATCAAATTCGGTAAGTTATAAGTAATTATAAAGCTACTGTATTTTTTAATTAATTATTGACATTTTTGAACCCATTTTGGCAAAACCTATTCAAGAATCTACTTTCTGACAATGTTCAACCATGCACATTTTTTTACGTTTTGAACGTTTTAATTTGGTTACATATTTACCTAGAATTCAAAAAATATACTAATCAATATTCTAAAAGCAATTTTAAGAGATATACGATTATTTTTAATTTAGGCTTATTTAAACGCCATTTTGAGATTATATTCGACTGTATTTCACCAAACATCAGGCGGCATCCGAAGCTGGAAATCGAAGCGAAAATTTTGAAACCCTTATGTATATTTACATCATTATATATTTCTTACCCCACCCCCACATGATCCTATATCCATCACCAATCGTATACACATCGAATTGTGCTAATTTACTACAAAGTTACGCAAAGCAGCATCTACTATCTAAAATATGCACTCCGTGACTCTTAATACGTCCCTGCCGAATGTTACAGCGTTCGATGATCACATGGTCTTGTTTATGTCCGGTCTATCTCTTATCTGAATATACTTTAGTAAAAAAATTTTGTCCACATATTCGCTGCTGTATGTTCCCATGCTAGTGAGACAACGGGTAGGTCGAAGTGCCGAGAATATTGCTGCCGTTCAAGCTTCCGTCGCAAACGAACAGAACACGTCGATTCCCCGGCGTTATCAAGAATTGGGCATCGCTCAGACCATACCATGGCGGATTTTGCGAAGAGATCTTGGCCTGCACCCTTATAAGATCAAGCTAACTCAAGAACTAATGCCGTTCGATCATATAAACTGACGTATTGGTCTCTAGAAATGTTGCACGAAAATGACCAATTTCATCGCAAAATCTTCTTCAGAGATGAGGAGCATTTTTGCCTAAACGGCTTCGTCAACAAACAGAATATGCTTTATTAATCAGGTGAAGACCCTCATGTGCTTCAAGAAACACCACTTAATCCAAAATACATAACTATGGTGTGGTTTTCATGCCTGTGGTGTCATTGGCCGTTTTTTTTTTTTTTTTTGATGAAAATGACCGTCACGTTATAGTCAACGTAGATCGCTACAGAGACATGTTGCCACGTTATTTTTTTGGTCAATTGGATGGGCTAGACACTAGTGATATGTGATTTCAACAAGATGGTGTCACAAGCCACACAGCGGTTGAAACAATCAAATTCGGTGAACGTGTTATATCGAGAAATGGCCCTGTCGAAAGGCCGTCTAGATCGTGTGATTTAACACTTCTGGACTTTTTTTTTGTGAGACTTCATTAAACCATTGGTCTATGCTAACAAGCTGGTGTCATTAGAGGTGCTTGCAGTCAATATTGAACGAGAAAAAGCGGCCGTTTCTGACGGCCGTGTCAATGAAAATTGGGTTCAACGAATCGATCGCTGCGAACGTGCCCGTGGTTGACATATCAACAAGGTCGCTTTCCATACGTAAATGTTTTGAGTATACTTCAATCCAGTAATAAAATTTTCTGGATATCTCAAATGGTTTCCGTTTTATTTAAACATAAAGCTGTCAAGTCCTTAATGGAAAACCTTTTACTACGACTCAAATTATGTTATTCCCCAAATTGTTTTAAAGGCATTTTAGCGGTTTCTGTAGTCTACTGAAGCATATAAAAATTTCACCAAATGTGGGAAAATACATAAACGCTTACCCTTGACAGTAGACCATAAAATAAAATTATATGACACAAATGCCTGGAAATGCTAACCAGTTTTGTTGAGTGCTGTATAAAAGTACACTGCTTCCGGACTCTGCGCGAAAATATTTGTGCCTCCTCATGTCGTAAGGCAGGACCTAAAGTTACCTAAGGTCTTGCTTCCCACCTACTGGAGCAGATTAGCATTCCTCTCCTAAGTCTATCCGTTTGAATACTGCGTAGACAGCACAAGTCCATGTAAATTTCCGTTTGTAATATTGTGATGTGTCCTCGGGTATACTTTCCAAGAGACAATAAGGGTCCTGCACTGGACCTTTGACATGGGAGTCCAGTTTCAGTCAGTGAAAAGTAAGTGGGGACATTTTAACGGCAACATTACAACCCCACCTCCGCCTTATAACTATTCTGCCTTTCCATCCATTTGTATATGCAAATCAGTGTTGGCATTTGATGGTGATTTATTATACTCTGAATCGGTTTTCACCAATGTTGGCAGCAACAACAGTCAGCGATATGCCCTCCTCGACTGGCAAACTCGCCAATTAAACAAAAGCTGATGTACGAATTTGTCAACAAAGCTAATCCTGATCTCGGGTTATATGCCAACAATTCAAATCAAACTATGTTTGCTGTGCTTTTTGTTCAATTGGATCAGTAGCTATTATTGTGCAATATATGGTTAGAGGTGTTTATAACGATTTATCCACTGACGTTATGATATTTTACTTTATTCCTATGAAGTGAATCACTACAGAACAGCGATTGCATCATAAAGCTGCTGAACATCCTGAATCTAAAACTACAATCTCAATATTTCGACAAGCTACATCAAGAACAAGTATCCCAAAGCAAAAAGATTTTCTATTTTATAACTGACATCAAAACATATGAAGCACAGGATCAACTTACTCCATGTTTGAAAATGTATTACAGCCAAGCTTTGCACAAAGCCTCATTGGGATGCAAACGTGTAATGCATATATAAAAGGTCATAAGGGACAACATTATTTCATAAATGATGAATATTTCGTGATGCATGTGATCGCAGACTACTATAGTCTGACACCGACACCGTTATATATACTCAGGGTTATGCAATGGACATTAATTTGGACATCCAAGCTGTTTGAAATAGGGCTAGGGCACGTACGCAGTGGAGTACATCACAAGGCACTTTTTCATTCCAGTGCGTCACGATGACACCATTGTTCCTTTTCATAAAGCGTGATAGGCTAGTCCATATAGGCTAGTTCGTATATCTCGCTTATCAACCAACCCGAATTCGCTAGCTTCTGGGTTACTTGCTAGATGATCACAAATCCGAATAACTCATCTAATGTAGAGAGTTACCAGACTAATTGAAAAATCATCGACATTCCACTGAATCTCGTGTCCATACCTTTTATTGACAAAATAGCATTAAATACCCACTCCAAAGCAGAAAATTTGACATAAAAACGATCTTTGGATTGCTCACCCCCACGGTTACCCTGCTCCCATAACTTTCAATCAAAACACATAACCGGTTTTCGTAATAGCGTGCTCGTTGACCTACTCAGGTTTCCATACTTCCCAAACTGATAATGAAATATTCTTTGATGCAGAATGTAGTAATAGTGGGGCTAGACTGGCAACCCAACTAAGACCGGTGGCGATCTTATTAAAAGTGGCAATATCATTACTCTACGAGTATACCATGCATTTACCCTGAGTTTTGCTAATTGCTTCGTTTGAGTTGTAGATTCCAGGAAACTTTGATTTCAATTTGAATTGGTGG
This sequence comes from Acanthoscelides obtectus, assembly GCA_963669975.1. Classification (NCBI taxonomy): domain Eukaryota; kingdom Metazoa; phylum Arthropoda; class Insecta; order Coleoptera; family Chrysomelidae; genus Acanthoscelides; species Acanthoscelides obtectus. The sequence continues at coordinate 40,835,170 of CAVLJG010000003.1, read as the reverse complement.
TTTGATTCTCCCGCCACTGTGCAGCAACGTTCAGTTGAAAGGATTTTTGCATTAATATGCATATGCTGATATCGCTGGAGCCGAGCAGGGAGGATTTCCACGAAAATCGGGCAAACTTGGCTTGCTTTTTATGAAAATGGTGGAAATATTCATAGCTAAATGCATCTGGATAGATTTTAAACTAGATTTCTCTTGCACGATGACTATACTGATTATGCATGCATGCACATATACATAAGTACAAAAGGTAGAGAAAGGGAATCCGGTTCATCGATTTGGATTCGAATATACTGGAAACAGTTTATATGCTGAACGGAAGACGGTTTCAGCGTTTACCTATTTTTAAATTCAAAGAGTCGACAGTTACTATAATCATAATTTGTTCCACGTGGTCAAAACCTGTCAGAACTTGGCAAAATTTTGTCATGATTGTGAAGGATCAAACAATAATAATAATAATAATAATAATAATAATAATAATAATAACAATAATACTAATAATAATAAATAGCGTTTATTGCCCAACATTTAAGGAAACCATTTACAGGACAATCCTGAGTTAAATCAAAATAAGAAGAACAGAAAACATCTAAAGAAAAAAGCAAACAAGAAAAAGGAGCAAAAAAGAACATATTTCACTCAGGTGAGTAACATATCATAAATTATCCAATCAATTTCTAGCTACTCCCAGAATGCTGTTCAAACTATCAGTATGTTTATCACAATACTTTGATACTGGATTGAAAGTTTCACACATCACCTATATAGGTGCCTTCAAACACAAATTTGTGCGAGCCCTGTCGCAATAAAATGTTTTAGCTGTACGAATTTGAATAGATGGAACATTAAAGTTTATTTGAGCCACAATCTCGTTAGCATCAATTTGATTGTGCAGTAGTTTATGCAAGAACAGTACTAAAGACTGCACTTGAAACCTAGACAATAACAAACTTTCAGATATACCACGTTCAGGATATATAGGACCGTCAACTTTAAAAGATAAAATTTTTAGAAACTTTCTCTGGACATGCTCAAGAGAATCAATGTAGCAGTTGTAAATTGGGATCCAAATTAACGATGCATATTCCAATTTCGATCTAATATATGCAGAATACAAAACCGACAGTGACTCTGGGCGGCTAAAACTTCTACAGTTTCTCACAATAAAACCGTTCGCCCGCGAAGCTTCACTCACCTTTTGAACTATGTGGAGTGAAAATTAAGTTTATGGTCAAAAACTACACCCAAATCCTTAATTGAGTTATAACGATGTATGTAAGCATCCCCAATTTTATAATTAAATTTACAAGTAGATGTTTTCCTGGAAAATCTGACTACACTGCACTTAGACGAATTAAGAAATGAATTGTTCTCGTCACAGCAAGCCACTAGAGAATCAATATCATGCTGAAGTGCAATACAATCAGCCTCTGACTCAATAATCCTGAATAATTTTAAATCATCCGCAAAGAGCAGCTTTTTACAACTTAAATAATGCACAACATCATCAATAAATAAGGTAAACAATAAAGGACCAAGATTTGAACCCTGAGGCACTCCCGATTTAGTTATATACTGGTATGACTTGAACCCATTAAAAGTAACATATTATTTCCTTTCATGAAGATAACTTTGAATGAGTGCTAAAGCTGATGAATGGAATCCATAATAAAAAAGTTTATTCAAAAGTATGCCATGGTCCACCCTATCGAACGCATTAGCAAAATCAGTATAAACTACATCTAGTTGACCTTGCTGATCGACACATTCAATAGCGAACTGAGTGAAGATTGTTAAATTAGTTAGTGTGGAACCCTTAGTAAGAAAACCATGCTGAAAAGGGGACAGAGATCTATGAACTGCGGAGTAAATTCTATTATGCAATATTATCTCCAGCAATTTGGAGAAATTCGACAATATTGCCACCGCTCTATGGTTTTTAATATCAGTATCATTCCCTGATTATTTGAAAATAGGTGTCGCTCTAAAAAGTTTACAAATATCAGGGAATGTGTTGGTTTCTATAGTCAGATTGTATGTTTTTAATAACGGCTTAACAAAGACATGAATACAATCTTTGACTGAACGAGGGGATGTTGTCTGGGCCGCCCGTTACTCTATTCTTGAGTTTTTTAGATGCAGCAATAATCTCATTTTCATGAATGTTATTGAAAAATATGTTAAGCTGACTAGCAGTCAGTTCAATAAAATCATTAGGAGTAGATGAATCAACAAAAAAATCTGCAAATGCATTGTCAGCATAGTAAGGATCATTCAGTGAGACGTCATTCAACTTCATTTTACCAGGAATCCTAGTAGTTCGATTTTTTGTATGCATGAAGCTCCAAAAATGATTAGGATCTTGAGAGATGGACATCTCAACATTCCGTGTATAATTTTTATAGGCCACAGATATTTGACGCTTTACCTCAGATCTAAGACGTTTGTACTGTTCATGTAGATGGTTATTGTGACTCTTTTTGTACTTCTTGTATAACTTTGCTTTATGCTTGACTTTCCTTCTAATAATTTCGCTGGTGTACCACGAAGGGTACTTAGGACTAAAAGATTTATATTTGGGTACGTAAATATCAAAGATAGAGTACAAAAATTTATAAAATTCAGCAGTAGCTAAGTTAACATCTAAGAAGTTATCTAAAAAAGAAAAGTCTGCAATGAGGAGAGCATTATACAGCTCTGTAAAATTTGCTTTTCGGAAATTAAACATATTAATATCGCAAAATAAGGGAAATGCGTCAGGGTTAACATTAATATTTTCAAAACACATATCAAGAGCTGGATGATGGGGGATATCTTCAGATACCAATGGCAAAGTATCACGAGAAACAGAACAAGTTTCATTTGATAATATTAAATCTAACAGCCTTCCATTGTCATTCAAAACAGTATTGCATTGTTTAAGGTGTTCAACACAGTGAGCAAACTTATTACAGCATTTTTCTTACGGTCAACATTACCGACAAGTTGAAAATTTGGAACATTGAAGTCACCTAACAGTATGACGCTACCTGATTGGAAACATATCATTTGTTCTAGTTCGTCCATACAATATCCGCTGACCTGGTGATCTAAAACTTATGCTCGACAAAATGAATGAACCTCCTTGATTCATTCCAACACTTAAGTGGCATAATTCACCAATGATATTCTGCGAAAATCTTCAAAAACCGGTCGAAGATCTCTTCTCTCTTTATGTTTTTAATCATATTTCGGCAACAATAAATGTCATTAAAACGGCAAAAAGTTTTAAAAAATAAATAAAGTCATGGATTCTACAGGAACCAAGGAACTCGATCCAAACACTTATATACATTAAAAGTCATTACAAAACGTATAACAATTCATATATGATTTGTGTATTTGTGTCTGAATTGCATTTAAGAAGAAATATTCTAAGCACAATCGGTTTTATATCAAGAAGTGTCTGAATAATTTAGCCGAAACCTACACTTGGAAAAATATAAATTTATACACTTCAGAACACTGTGACATTATTTAACGTTGGTGTACTTACCCATTTGTGTTTTTTTCATACTCACGTGAACTTAAGCACAAGTTCAAACTTTTTTGGGTATTTCATGTGCATTGTAAAATAACGATTTTCTGTGCATTATTCCCATAAACATTATTTTTATTTCATTCTTATTATAAATACAAGTTGAATCAGGATGTTTTGAATATGGAAATAAAGAGCATTTTCATTAACACAGCTTTGAAAAATCATGTAAAAGTATTGCTGTATTATATACAGTATTCTTACATTATAGTAAATCTCCATTAAAATGAGTAAACAGTGTCCTACCTGAAAATGTATATGCGTTTCACGTTTACCAGTTATCGGTTTCTGAAGGGTGTCCCAATAATAACTTCGAGATTAAAATTTTAAGGAATTTTACAATGATTTAAATATTTTATATTGATAGTATGTCATCGAGAGACTTATTATGAATCATTTTGCGACAAGAAGCGTATCGGAATTCTGCAAACGGACTGAAAGAGTTTTACATGAAAAGTATTGTTGAAACGGAAAACGATCATGACGAGAGTTATTACAAATGTGTACATTTCGTGCCTCCTCTTAGATAGTATGCACCTCAATATGTTTTTTGAGATATGGCCACCTGTCATACAGGAAGGCAACTGTGTCTCTGAGAAGTTTCTCTGATAACCTCATGATCTCTCTCAACGACTTGCGAAATGATGCGATCTAATCCTGCTCGAAGATCTTGATGAGGGTGGGATGCAATTATGCCAAAAGGTTACTGACACCTTTTGTTCAGTTGTCATCAATAGGAGCAGCCGAGAGAGGCATTTTCACATTGCTATCACACTTCTAGGTTCTGATAATATGATCAAGCACGACATTTCACGAAAATGATTAGCATGCCTGAAAACAAAACTCCGAATTGACCTATTGGTAGCGCTAGAATTGCAAAAGCACTAAGAAAGAATGCGGACTAATTGAAGACACAAGTGGATAAAGGTGTCATGAAGCATTTCTTTCTATGGTTACTTTGTTGCAAAAACAAGATGATAGCAAACTAATTTAACTGAATATTTAAAATGACAATAAAGTAGAAAGTCCCAATAAAAAATTTTTAAAGTAAATTTTCTCCATTAACTGATTTTGTTATATGACACCTTTTTCTACTCGTGTCTTCATTTCCATTAATATATTTAGTCTATACTTAACAAGTTGGTAGCAGACTGATAAGAGATAGAGTGACTGGTTGATTTTGAGCATGATTGAAATTACTACGTTATTCAGTTTTTTTTTATCTGATATCAAAGAGTTACTGCTGTTAGTACTTGTAGAAAAGATCTTAAATAAACCGCCAAATAATAGATACATCTCAGCTGAATACAGTCCACATATTTATATTTATGCCAATTTAACAACACGGTGTAATTCCGCATCACAGAGAATGTGTGCTACTTCGACAAACAAAATATTTTTCCAGTTTATTACACATACAGCGATACATCTCAGCAAGCCGTATGGCGCAATTAGCCTAATTTAGATGGATTATCGGAAAATGTGTATCATGTATTTAAATGATCGATTTATGTCATCAGCAGGCAGCATCAAATTCCGCGTAATTATTTGTAACGAATAGGGTGCGCGCAAATTCATGTCAATGCAAGCAAAACGCGACTCTGTATATATTGTCTTTATTTTCATTTAGACATTTTATGTAAATATTTTACTAATCCATAATATAATGGAAACGTTGTTTATCCTAAAATATCTACAATCTAAGTACCTACAAGAAATTTCATCTTTAGTAGCTGAACTGGACAATTCAGATCTAGTTTTCAAGAATAATGCAGTTTATAGTAATTTGTCCATTGGTCGTAACTTCCTACCGAGGGAGTCAGCCAATCGGTTCTGATTTGTATTCCCTATACCAACAGATCGACATCATCGAATTAGGACCACACAAAGTGATATCTATTACCAGAATCGACCACTACGTAAGTGAAAGCAGCAAGCTGTCTGTTGGTACTGTATACCAGTTCGCATTGTCAACCATGTCACCACAGTGGCCGCTAGATGCTGCCGATTCTCGTCCCTGAGTTGATACGGTGTACTCGCCATTGCCAGTTCTATCAAATTGCAAAGACATGACACAGTATAAACACAATTACGCGTATTTAACCACACAATTACGCGTATTTAACCACACAATTAGAGTAATGCAAGTGAGATGTTACGGCGTATGCTATAAATACATTGTCTATAGACTTACGTATGTACCTACATCAAAGTGCTCTTTAATGCTACACACGTACTCCCCTCAGAGACGCTTTTCCTCGAGGTAAAAGCAGCTTTGCAGGTAAAGAGTATACACGTAAATATATGTATAAAGTGGTTGAAAGGTGTCGTACGTCAAAGGAAAGTTATATGGAGAAAACGAAGGCAGGTATATGATGTGGGTGATAGTTATGGGGTGCAATACCAATATCTAGAGGGGTGCATATTTTAGTCGTTAGGTTATATAGAGTAACATTTTTGTTTATCATTCAGTATTTATGCAAACATTGAGTATAACAAGTTTTGATATTGAGACACCGTCCAAATCTATTACTCCAAATCATTTCCAAACGTTGCTGCTGAAAAGCTCTTTGGATGTTTCCATCATGAAAATTATTTTAGTCGATCCGTTAATCTGTTGGCAAACTTTTAATCCCAGAAACGGCAGCACCGATTTTGGTGAAATTTTTAAAACGAAATGATACGGGTTCGTATCAGATGAATCTGATAATTTTGGAAAACGCAGTAGCAAAGGTTTACAGGATCCAGAATCTCGTTTTTGTATACATCTTAGGTTTCTCATATTTTTTATACATTAAGAAAAGATGTTCTCGAGTAGTCAGTTAAAAAATTACGTACATCTCTTTTGCAGTACTATAAAGGATCAGAATCTTTAACCAGAATCTTCGGCCTTAAAAGTAACTCAAATGTCATGTTGATCGCATTTATTAAATTTTTGATTTTGAATATTTTAGAATGTATGGATTTTAAGATTTAATCGACATTTATCTTTTTATTTTAGTGCCTGGTTACTTTTCAAAAGAAGTCTAAAGTTCGCAATTTTGACATTTTTGTCCATTTTCAAAGATTTAACTAAGTATTTTTAAATGAGCTCATAATCGCAACACTATCTACTTCACATCTATAATAAAACACAACAAGATACAAAATATATATAAAAATAAAAATGCCTTTCCAGTGCGCTGATATTAAAAATAAAAGTTGAAGTAAGTCAATACATAAGATATTTGATAGTTGCGATCATATTGAAGTCTGCGTTATTTTAAGTGCTGAGAATCCCACTTATAGACGCTGATCCTTTTCTGTTGATTTTGAGTTCCTGAAAATCTTTGGGGAGCTGACTCTCCTATGTTTTTTTTATTGAATTGACCATATATTGTTGGTAGTGTAAAAAAGCTTTGTATTCTTCGGAACATTCAAAATTTATATATGAGAGTTGTTTAGCCAATAATCGGTGAATGCTTGGAAGGTACCGAGTCAATCTACTTGACTTGCCCACATTTGTTGCTTTGTCGTCAATGCTTCAACTTTCCGCAAAAGTAACAGTCCCATGCCTCGAAGATCATTTCCTGAGAGTTTTTCTTTTAATAGAGTTTGTAACTCTGCTAACTCAGTCTATTACTTTCCTGCAGAATTTATTAACCGAGGATGTCTTATCAGTCGAAGATCAATTAAGTTTCTGTCGTTATCCTCATCCATTTTTAACACCTAATCAGAAACTTTTCACATCAGATATACGTCGTCCTTTATAGCCACGGTAAAACAGATTGAACTCATTTCGATAGTATTATCTAACTACATGATTCCTAAGTTTTGTGGGTGCAACCTTTGTTATGTCGCAGTTCTTACAATTTTGGCAGTTTCAAAGCGTTGATAAGGAATATATTATTAATTTCATATAATGACACAAATGCAGCATGGGCATTGCAACAACAAACCAGTACCGGCATTAACCGGTACCCTAAAAAACTTTTTCCCTGTAATTTTTTTTCCCAGAAGAATGATGAAAGAGTTAAGTGTGATATGAAATGCACATTCACCAATGCTTTAAACGATGTCTGCAAATCATACCTTTATCTACTTAAACTTTATTCAACTGACGTCATTTTCTGTGAGTATTCCTACTCGATCAGTCTATCGATCCCTCCGTTAGTTTAACCATTAGAGGCCAAATTAACAATTCAGAATGGTACTTCAAGCACTATATTCTAATTAAACGAGGCAAAAACCTTGCATTCCGATTTTGCTTTGACAATCACTTTTGTTGGACATCTCTGCTGTGCTATTCGCTGCTTTGTTCAAACATTTTTTCCGACAGACTACAAAATCAGTCCGTTCCGTGCAAGGTTTCTTGGACCATTCTGAATGAAAAACGTCACTAAAGTTGACCGTGTTCGAATTATAAGCGATTTCAAGTCGGAGAAACCTTAAAAAGGGCAATTCCAATGCATAGAAACTTAACAGTTAACAAGTATCTAAATTGAAGTTCAAATAACCCCTACAAGACCCCCAAGAGAGTTTAACGTGCCATGGTCTTTTTTTATAAGACTCAGTATTTTAGACTCAGTGTATTTTAATAGTTATTTATTATCCAAGGGAAAAAGTACTAGACTTTCCCGTGAATAATACACATTTTTTTCTGTGACGGGAAACACGACATTCTAATATTGAAAAATTATATTATCACAATATTCAAGTCAGAAAATTATGGATGTGAAATTTGAATTTTGAAATTAGTAGGCTATGTTGTACTTATAGCGACAATCAGACCTGAGTAGTCAAGGAAACTTTTAAAGTGATCAAATAGCTGTCAATTTAATTTTGTGATTTCATTTAAAAATTGGGAACTTAGAAGTAATTTTTAATGCCGTAAAGTAAAAAATGTCTGATTTCGAGTTTTCTTTGACTCCACCGGAGTTAGTAGAAGTAGCGAAAGTAGCGTCGCAAAAATTATTGCCAGTCAAGTCACAGAAAATTCACGGAACTGCGTATTCAAGATTCATGGAATGGAAGATGAAAAAAAGATGCAGTTCTTTGTCGGAGGCGGTGTTATTGGCCTATTTTTCGGAATTGGCACAACAACAAAGGCCATCAACAGTGTGGTCGAATTATTGAATGATCAAAAGTATGTTACGATCCAATAATAATGTAGACATTTCGAAATATTTAAAACTAATTATATTTAAGAAACAAAATGGGAAAGCTTCCAAGCCCAAGAAAGCTGCACTTTTTACGAGTCCACAAATTAGTGATTTTATTGAATAATGCTCATGATGAAGTTTATTTAATGGCCAAGGTTGCTGTTGTATTTGGAATACAGGAGCTTGTCGAATTTGTGAAATCAGCCAGGTAACATTAGATGATATTGAAGATTCGGGAACGTTATTAATTGTGAAACTTAAGGAAACAAAGAGGAGAGGAGGAGATCTGTAGTTATTGAAAAATATATTAAATTTTACCGTCCAGCAGCAGCAAAGCATCGCCGCCTGTTTTATGCATATCACAATGGAAAATGTATCAATCAGGTAGTGGGTAAAAACCAGTTTCATAAGGTTCCCGAAACAGTGGCTAATTTTCTTCAACTTGATATACAGGTCATTCATTTCGAAGATCGTCTGATACACTTTAAGTTGAATTTCAGGGAGACTTGATGACACTAAAGAAACATCGCGGTTGGAATGGAAGTCATCAACGGTTTCTGAAGGGTATGTTGAATCGATAGCACACAGGACAGAAACAGCTATTAAAGTGTTTAGAACGTGTGGTAGTGCTAAAATAACACCGGATTTGCGACAAAGTACATCAACGAGAGCTATGATGGCAGAAAAACATATAATTTCAACACAAGAAAATGCATCTGTTGTACCGAATAGTTTAAGGAGCGTGTCATTTATGCAATGCATATTTAATAATTGTACTATTGATATAAAGGAAATGTAACTTTATTGTATAATAAAATATTCTGAAATTAAATATCTACATTTGCTTATGTGTTTATACAATATTCGGGAAAGGAGTACTCATTTTTTTCCGGGGGAAAAGAGTAATTTCATAAAAAGTGACATTTTGTTACATGTCAACAGAGATAAAATGTCAAACTTTTTACACGTCACAGAAGAAAGTATTACTTGCTTAAGCAAGTCAGTCTTGATTGACGTTGAGATGCATCTAATGAACGTGAAGAATATCGAGTTGGCAATTTTTTTCCGCGAACAAACGGTTTCCTTCCCGTCTAAATGTCATATATCGAGATAATACGCCTGCACTAAGAAGAGGTTCTTTATCTGGCTAATGCAAAAGTCTCATGAACACTCCCGATCTATCTGACGATAAGAAGCTTTAGACTATTTAATTCACAACTTCCCCAGCTAAGCTTAATGTATGGTTATTTTAGTCGATAAAGCGGTATAGTTGGTATGATTTAGTGTTGAGCGCCAACTGGGCGGTGCTGCTGGTCACGAACTGAGAACATCGAAGTGTAGTCACCCTTCGAGCGATAAATCTAGATGCGATGAAATATTGTGTTTGTGCTTCGGAGTTAATTGCTACGGCAATTTTCTGGCAATGGGAGATCTAAAAGAGCTTTTGCTAAAGTAACTCCAGGAGCTGACGTTGACCAGAATTAGTTAGCAATTTCGTATGAGATGATTGTCATTTACGCAGATAAGTATGCGAACTGAAATGTATCAACTCAAAGAAGCTCTGGTTGACTGATGTCTGAGAAATCCAAGCGGTACTTTCCGAGTTATAAAAGGAGCCAATGGAAGACAGACAGACAGACAGACATACAGACTGGCCGACAGATCGAAGAGACTTATTGGCACTACTTTTTGTGATTTTACATAATTTTCACGATAACAATACGCCGAATGGTGTTGTATGTGAAAAGAATATGAAAAATAGATGATGAGTTAGTGATAAACTGTCGTCGTTAGGATGAACTATTGCTGAATCTTTGACTACATACTGCATGCGATTATTTAAGGATGACTATTGATGGAAAGAAACACTACACCGTCAATTCACCTGTGGTTGCTTGTAAATAGTCAATGTCTCTTCAGCATGTGTCTGCAGTTCCAAAGTACGTTATAAACCTTTATTCCAAGCCAAATTCCATTCCTTGGGAAATACAGCGTGAACTAAATAATTTACGCCATTGTCTGTCATGCACAATGATAATGTCGTAAATTATTGTTTTTTCACCCTTGTTGATAATAGTTTAAGCAATATTTTAACCGCCGGCGGCAATGCTTAATTTTCTCAAAGCATCATCTCAGTAGACACTGCATTTCCATTACTCCCGACTGTTGTGTATCCAGTTCTTTTACTTTCTACGCCACTGGGCGAGGAGGTATTGTAATCCCGAAAAATTTCGAAAATGAGATATTATGTATTATGACATCTACATCACGAAAACACATATACAGGGTGTTCCATAATTATTGCGACAAAATGATAGGGGTTGTAGAGGGCATCAAAATGAACAATTTTGCCTTATAAACCCCTGTTCGGAAATATGCCGTTTGGGATGCAGCAAAAAAAAAAGATCAGTTTCTTGAAACAGCTTACCTACAGTAATTGCTCAAAGTGTCCTCCATCTTGCTCAATACACAGCTGTGCACGATTGTTCAATGATCGGCGAACTCTGTGGCATACCCCCGGTTTGTCCTGAACATGTGCGGACGCGACCATCACTCTTCCCAGTAGCTCTTGTTGGTTGGGAACAGTAGTTTCGTACACTAAAGCTTTCAGATGGCCCCAGAGAAAATAATCCAGTGGGGTCAGGTCGGGTGACCGCGCAGGCCAAGGCACAGGGCCACCTCGGCCGATCCACCTATTTGTCGTCCAAATACTGCCGCACTTGTAAAGAAAAGTGGGCTGGAGCGCCATCGTGTTGAAACCACGTGTTGGCTCTTATGTTCAGTGGCACATTTTCTAATAGTTCCGGTAGCACATGCTGTAAGAATCGACCATAATCATGCCCATCCAAACGTGGTGGAAGCAAATATGGCCCGATGATATGCTCGTCCGCAATGCCGCACCAGATGTTAATTGAAAACTATGTTGGTCTCTATGGATGGCTATGGCATGAGGGTTTCCTTCATCCCAAATGTGACTGTTACGGCTATTAAAATAACCTTCCTTTGTGAAACAGGACTCGTCAGTGAACAAAACGTAGCGACCAAAGTTTGGTTGCCTCAACTCCTGCTGCAGCCACCAACGACAAAAACGTCGACGCGGCAGATAGTTTTCTGGACCCATGGCTTGGACTTTTAAAAGGTGGTATGGGTGTAGTTGCTGGTCATGGAGAACCCGCCAAGCAGTAGTTTGAGACGCTCCCATTTCATGTGCAATAGCACGCACGCTTGTACGCGGATTGGCCTCTAGTTTGACGCACCACTCAGATAAATTAAATGAATCGGTGTGGAGAATTTACGATAACAAAAATGTAAACACAGCAGGCTTTTTTTTACAAATCGGCGAGACCATGAAATGTGCTAGACGAACATTTTGCAGCTGTTGAATTTTCTGTTTCTCTTAAGGTAAAATTAGCGGTAGTGCTCAAACGGCATATTTACGAACAGGGGTTTATAATGCAAAATTGCATATTTTTATGCCCTCTACAACCCCTATCATTTTGTCGCAATAATTATGGAACACCCTGTATATAATTCAATCCCGTCGGCCTCTCTGTAGGTGTGTCCTGTAATCATTAGCCCTCTATAACTTGTAAAGTACTGTTCGGATTTGGATGATATTTTCATACATAATGTTACTACTACTATGTCAAGGATGAAAAAGCTTTGTAATTCCTGAAACGCGGTCCAGTGCCGGCGGAGAAAAGGCCAGAAATGAAAAAAATGAAAAACGCTTAAACGTTGCTTTTGATGCTTCAGACTATCCTGATCATCTTTTAGAAAGGTCTAGGGGTAGAAAATTTGGGAACGGGGAATGTAGGTGGTCTGAAAAGGTATACCTCAGTTTTATAATAACCTCCAGCATTGATTATGGAGATTCTATCTCTAGATAGCCACCCATATATTGTATTCCGGCATCTAAAAGGGATCAAGATTGAATTTCGGAGTCTAGTCTGCAAAAATGCATGTAAAATAACATTGCATGTCATGCAAATATTTCTTTTATATAGGTTCCTTTTTTTTAATCACATAACAGTACAGTTTTTGTGTATATCTAATACGTAAACGATTATTTTTACACGAAAATTCATGTAATAAAGAAATAGTTACATTGTAGTTTTCATCGTAAATGGTAAAATCACATAAATAACTTAAATTTACCAAATTCTAATTTTTGCTATGGTATCCAAATACATAATAGGTGATGTGACACAAATTTTTACGACACAGCCCTTGGTGGCTGGTGATTCCAAAACTAACATATTTCTAGGTTGGATTAGTTTTACAAGCAAGTGGTATGCGAAGTGAAAAGAGGAGTGAAAATTTGTGTTTACCCTGTGCTACGTTTAGGTTATGCCACTTTTATCTTTTGTTGATCTATGAGAAATTTTAATACATAACGAATTCTTGCGAACATATGTAAAAACCAATATATGTAAGTCGTGTTTGCCTACTGTCTCGTAGATGACATTGGGATATTTCAGATCCCCTTTTTGGGAGCCAATATACAGTTTATGGTTGGCTATCTTCGGGCGGAATACGTAATCAATGGTTGCAGTCAATCAACACTTTTCAGTTTAGTCTAATTCAGTTTGAGGCGAAAAGCAGCATGTGTACAATGCACCGATCTGCAATTCAAATTCATCCATTTACATATTCCAATACTTTGGACTATCTACTCCCAGCAATGAACGCATAATTTATAATAATAATGTAATTCTGTCAAAATTTGAATTTTTGTCTGACACAAGGAAGAGCGATGCGTTTATTGATTATTTATTCGACAGAAAATTTACTGATTTCATTTAGATAAATAGTTAGAGTGGAACTGAAACACAGTGCCGGATCGGACAATTCTAATACAGACATTCCGGACGAGACCCTAGCCAACTAAAAAAGGTATAAGAAACCCGTGTTGCGCTAATTCTATTTTATCTGAAGTGACGGCTCAAAAATTTTCGAAGATAGATATTGAGCAATACCAGATTGCTGCGTGGCCAAGAAGTGATAACTAGGTCTCGCGACAGAGAGGAAGTCGCTGATAGTCTTCTTTTCTCCAGCTCGCCGGCAGAGATCGGCTTGTCACTCTAAATTCATACAGGTAGAGTGCTGTCATCAGCCAGGCTGTGGATCGGATTGATCGTACAGGAAAGCAGGTGGTTGATATGTAAGAGGAACAGTGTAAGAGCCAAGACCGATCTCTGGGGAACACTCGCGTTGACATTGTAGGATAAAGAGGTAAGCCCGTCAACTATGACGGATATATTGCGGTCAGAGATAAAGTCAGCCGCCCATCTGCAAAGCTTTTCTGGGAGGCCATAGGATGGGAAGTTTGCTTAAGAGGGCAGCGAACCACTGCCGATCGAACCCTTTCGTGATGTCAAGAGCAACGACATGAGCCTCACCATAGGACTGGATGAGTTTACTCCACAATTGCGTGACGTAAGCTAGGAGGTCCCCTGTGGATCGTTGGTGCCTGAAACCATACTGCCTGTCGCTAATCAAGCTGCGACGATCGAGGTAGTCCAGAAGCTCGCGATTTATGCACCTCTCATCACCTTACTTATAACAGAAAGCAGAGCTATAGGCATGTAGTTGTAAGGGTCGGTCTTCGATCCTTTTTTCGGGATGGGTTGGACATAAGCGAATCTCCAGTTCTCTGGGAAGGTACCGAATTGATACGATATCTGGAAGAGGCGCGAAAGAAGTGGAGCAAGCTCCGCTGCACACCTCTTCAGTACAATGGCTGGAATCAAATCTGGACCAGAAGCTTTGTTGACGTCGAGCGACAAGAACACTCGTCTTACGGTCTTATGCCTGAATGTGAATAATTCACAAAATGAAATTTGCCGTGAACGCCCGGCAACATCGCGGTACATTATTGTAATCAAAGTGTTTCCAGTTTTGTGAAATAAATAATGTAAGTTACACCTCCCAAGTATTAGAGGGTTTACCAACAACATTTACTATAATGCGGCTGTAAAACAATGATTTTTTGTGTCTAATTTAGTTTTGATCTAAAATAACAACAACAAAATTCTTCCGGAGCCCATCAACTGTGAAGCAACGTTGCCACCTCTTGCAATATCTCCCCAAATAAAACAAATCGCAACATGAACACTCGACTGCACAGTAAGAAACAAAAGTTAATAACAGAACGAGTCAATCGGTCGCAAAATACAAGCTACATACATATACAGGTCGACGACCCAATTGACGAAAACACTAAAACCCAGGAAAGCATTGTGTTGGATATAAGGAACAGGTTGGCACAGAAGGAAACGAAAATTGAGGAGCTCAACAGCACCTTAATTGAGCTGAACAAGAAAAATGATAAGCTTGCCAGAGAACTAGAAGCTAGGCAAGACACTATTGATTACCTGAAAAGCGTAATAGAAAAAGTTGTACGCAAAAGTATAGTTATGGATAATTCTACTCAGACACATCAAAAAGTCACATCAACTGTATCACAGACTGATGACACAAATTTACAATTAGACACATCGTATTCATTAAAAGGAGACATATCTAAACATGAAGGTCGAGCAATTAATACGCAAATCTCTCGTACAGTCCAACCAGAAGTAAGCAAGTCATCAGGAAGTGTGGAATTGTATGTGAGGCCACAAACTGGCGCCAACACACAGAACGAAGAAAATCACAATACATCGACATCAAGCTTGTCTAAGACTCTAGATGACATCTTAACTACCGATGCTCATCCAAGCAGTGGGATTATTTCCAGTGACAGTATGACAACGAATATCAGTGAACCCATAGCTTTAGAACAACGACATGTAGGTAGTGATAAATCTAAAGTGCTGGTCTTCGGCGATGAGTTTGCAAGACATGCATCTTTTTTAGTATATTCCGTTCTATCACAAAGAGATTTTATCGTAGAAGGTGTGGTCAAGCCGAGCATAAATGTTTTAGATTTAGTTTTAACTCTGTTTGAACATTCACGTCAATACGGTAAAAATGACCATGTGATTGTTATGATTAGCACAAAAAACGTTTCAAATTTCAGACAACTGAGCAAAAGCTTGAAATATCTGCTGCCAATCAGTAAAGTAACGAATCTACACATTCTCACTGAACGAAACCATATGCAGGACGAAAAGATTGATGAGTTTATTAGTAAGGCAATTGTAAATTTTACAGACAAAAACAAAAATACATCGACAAACTTTCAATGGAATGTTCAAATAAGACGAAATGCCTTAATCGGGCTGATCAATAATTACATACTCTCTAAGAGTAGCACAAATAATATTGTTTTAAAAGTAGTAAAGACAAATCAATTGGCAACTGTCAATAGCTCAGTTACTTCTCAGTTTTTTCGTACCCAATAAAGAAAGAATCTCTAAATTTAATTTCAAACTTCTTCACCTCAACATACAGTCTTTGCGTCACAAATCAGATGATTTAGCAGTGTTAGGATCTGACAATCAGTATGATGTGCTGTGCTTGAATGAACATTGGTTGTCTGAGGGTGAATTCATTGTTAATCAATTAATAGGTTATACACCAGTATCAAGCTTTTGTAGAAAAAATAAAACACATGGTGGTGTAGCAATCTTTATAAAAACCAACGTTGATGCGGCGCCTTTGCCAGATTCAGTTTTTGTAGAAAAGGAAGAACAGACTTTTGAGATAGCAGGCTCTTATATTAACAATATTCAAATTATTTCGTTATACAGAAGCCCTAACAGCGATTTCGATACATTCCTTAATAAGTTATGTACTACACTTGATCGCTTAAATTACGAGAGGGATATAGTCATAGCAGGCGATTTTAATGTGAAATTCACCACCAATGACACTCGAGCACACCAAGTCGAAAGTCTATTTCGCTGCTATGGATTGAATAAAAAAGTCAGCACCAGTACTAGGAGGCATAACTGTCTGGACAATATATTCACAAACATAGACAGGCCCTCCGGTGTCACAGTTTTTGAGAGCTATCTGTCTGATCACCTAGCAATTGAATTTACATGTGAGCAAAGTAAGAACTTACGAACGTTCAACAGAGTTACTTTTAGGCCAATTACGGATGAGGGTCTTTTCAATCTGTACATGGAAATTGAGAAGGTTGACTGGTCATTCATCGGGGGAAATGATAACATCGAGCAAGCCTTTGAAACATTCATTCATCTAATCAGCAGTAAAGTTGAAAAATGCCTTCCATATAAATCACGTATCTTTGGTAGTGATAATAAAGGGGAAAGAAAAATAAATTGGTTTGACAGTCATTTGCGTGCTATGAGAGACCGTTTGAGGCTCCTGATGGATTGGTACAAGGTTAACCCACAAATAGTTACCAAACAAGCTGTTAACGAGTATAGATCACAATATCGACAGGCTATCACTAATAGCAAAAAACAAGCACACGACTTGTATATAAACAATTCGAGCAACAAGCAGCTAGCAATGTGGAATATTATTAGATCCAATGTTCCAGCTAATAATCAGAACAAAAGCAACATCTTGAATGCTAACGAATTCAATTCATACTTCTCAAGTATAGCCCAGACGCTCATTGACAATATTCCTCCAGCAAATCGTGATGCACTAGACTACTTGGTTCATACTGATAACATCGACCTTTTCTTGTTCAAAGAAGTATCCTACAATCAAGTCAGATCAGCGATTTCATCACTAAAAAATTCTAAGAGTACAGATGTACATAAATTGAATTCAAAAATTATAAAGACCATAATGAATCTGATTATCGTTCCACTCGCTAAACTTTTTAATATTTGTATTCGAAATAGATATTTTTCCTACAATTCTCAAGATATCCAAAGTCATTCCAATACTTAAAAATGGATCGGGTGATGTGCTTTCCAACCATCGACCAATTTCTCTAATCTCATACTTTGCTAAGATTTTTGAAATTCTGCTAAAAGATCAACTAACCTCTCATCTAGAGTCAAGTCAATTATTTAATGACAAGCAGTTTGGATTTAGACGGAACAGATCTACTACTACAGCTATCAATTGTCTTATAGATCTTGTTAACGAAGGATTTGAGAACCATCTACATACCAAGGCGGACCTTTTCGATTTATCTAAGGCTTTTGATTGTCTGCAGCATAGTATTTTAATAAAAAAATTACCTTATTATCACATTCATCCTTTTAGCATCAAAATTTTAGACTCTTACTTATCCGACAGAAAACAACTAGTACATTTCAATGGCTGTAACTCTGATACCAGATCAGTGATCCATGGAGTTCCTCAGGGTTCCGTACTGGGACCACTGCTGTTTTTATTATACATTAATGATATCCCCAATAGCCTGTCAGATACGCACAATGCTGCTTTGTTCTTATATGCTGATGACACTACTTTGGTAAATTCTAATAAATATGTAAACACCCTTGTCGAAACTAGTTCATTGTGTAAGTCGAACCTTGAGGATTGGTTTGCTGCCAATATGCTATTGCTCAACACTGATAAAACTCAGTCTATAATACTAAGCTTACGCAGTCATGAGTTGGAATCTGCTCAAACAGTGAAATTGCTAGGCGTTCATATTGACTGTACTCTGACATGGGAGGTGCATACTCGCTGTGTGGTGGATCGTTTGTCCAGAGTTATATATCTCATACGTAGTCTAAAGGATAGAGTATCTGATAAAGTTTTATTAACTGCTTATCATGCATATTTCCACTCTAACATGACATATGCAATTTTGGTCTGGGGACACTCTCCACATATGCAAAAAGTGTTTGGCATGCAAAGGCGTTGTATACGATACATCTCTGGTTTGAAATATAGAGACCCCTGCAAGGCTGAATTCATTAAATTGGCCATACTAACCCTTCCATGCGCGTATATTTTGAGTTGTCTCATATATATCAAAAGTAACATTAGTACCTTCCCCACTCATAGTGATAGCCACAAATATGAAACACGAAATAGAAACAACATTTGCCATAATAACTACCGTCTAGAAAAATCAAGAGTTGGAACAAACTTTTATGGCATTAAATTTTTTAATGTGCTACCCAACAATATAAAAACATTGGATATTGGTGTTTTTCATAGAAAACTAAAGTATTATTTAATAAAAAACGCATTCTTTAGCACGGACGAATATTTGGCAAATTACTTTACTGATATACCTTAAATGTTTATTTATTCATTTCTGTCTCCAACTTATGTACAGTTGTTATTGTTTTGTTTGTCTGTATGTGTATAGTTAATTGTATTATACATATATTTTTCTTAGCGATCTTCTTTTATCTCATGACATTTTTGTATTGTTTTTTTTTTCAATTTGCTTTTGGTAATTATGCGTTACGCAGCATTGCATTGTTTTTAACTTGTTTTATTCATGTTTGATGTAGATTTTTCTAAGCGTTCGATGAGTATATATTGACTTGTGTAAACACTTTCTGTGTATTAACATCAATAAATTATTATTATTATTATTATTATTATTATAATGTTACCTCCCGCATAGTGTAGGGAACCCTTTGAGTTGACGGCACGTTGGAGGGGACATCCATGGTGGAGTTGGCAGCAAAGATCTTGGCAAGCACTTCCGCCTTGGCCTTTGAGTCGGATACGATCGTTCCATCCTGTCACGTAAGTGGTGGAAAGCTACTATGTGAGAAGTTCTTTTCAATCTGCTTGGCCAGCGTCGAGAAAGAACGACTGCCATTGCGCTGCAACATTACCCTGTGCCCAACTTTTATATCGTGCTGGTTTTTGGCATTGCGAACCGCTTCGTTATATTTGTTTCTGGACTCGACGTCGGCTTGTCTGTTCTCTGCAGTGGGATTTTGTAAGAAGGTTCTGTGTGCCTTGATCTTCTGCTGGCGAGCAGTGTCACACGATTTGTTAAGCCAACCTTTGGAGCCTGGTTTAGGCACTTTCACTGTGTGACGGATGTATTCCTCCATTCCGACGTGGACAATTTCGGTTATCGAAGAACATACAGCCGACGCATCCGCGTCAGTGAAACAGACATCTCTCCAAGGAAAGGTAGAGAAGAATTCTCCGGCCCCTCCCAGTCGGCATGTCCGTAATGCAAGTCTTGCGGCCTGTAGGAGTTTCTGTTGCCACAGCAGGTCCTGACCGAAGGTGCCGGATTCATACGATATCTGGAAGGGACGCGAAAGAAGTGGAGCAAGCTCTGCTGCATACTTCTTCAGTACAATGGCAGGTATCAAATCCAGACCAGAAGCTTTGTTGACGTCGAGCGACAGGAGCACTCGTCTTACGGTCTTATGCCTAAATGTTACCTTCCGCATAGTGTAGGGAACCCTTTGAATCGACGACGCTTGGGCGTCGGGCGGAACATCCATGGTGGAGTTGGCAGCAAAGAGCTTGTCGAGCACTTCCGCCTTAGCCTAAGAGTCGGTGACAATCGTTCCATCCTGGCATCCAGACTACTTTGCGAACCGCTTTCATATATTTGTTTCTGGCCTCGACGGCGGCATGTCTGTTCTCTATAGGGGGATAAAATATAAATATATGTATATATTTCTGGCGTAAATTCCTGTGAGTCATCTTCTACACTCATATACATGTATAATTGTGCCATACCTTTGATTTTAAAATCCACGAAATAAAAAGCCTCAATCTGCTTAATGTAACATCTGAATTCCTTTCTCCATTCGCGATTTTCACCACCAGCACATCCCAAAGGAGCGCAACCGCTGCAAACCATAACGTACGGCTGCTCTCCGTCGTTTTCCCATTTGCCTGGGGCGCGGCCGGAGCATCGTTTTAAACTTTTGAAAAGCGGCTGGCGGTAAAAAGCGGCTTAGGGTCCCGTTACCGGCGCCAGGATATCCCGGGAGGACTTTACCTCCAGAGGTTTACGGTCGCAACGAAAACACGTATGTATCCTGCACATGTCTTTGCCGAACAGAAAAATTGTCGTTTACATCGTCGTTGCGAAATTTATAGTCTGGCTTCTTCGCTCCTTGTGTTATTCAAAAGCTTTTTTTCTTTATCCCTTTTCGTTCGAAAGTTTCGATTTTTTAAAATTGCTCGACTATATGCTACTTTTCGATGCGAGACAAAGACACTTTGTTTTCCGGCTCGGTCCTTGCCTATTACTACTATACGTGAGCGATTAAAAATTATATAGCTATCGAAAAATAAAGATATTGAGCTTAGGAAACGATTCTGACCGTTAGAATTCCCGTCAAATTTCGAAAAAGTAAACTTTGAGCGCCTCAAAAGAACTGATGACAGCCGTTTTTGGGCGTACTTTGTCTTCTTCGATACAGACCTTCGTTACGGATCAAGATAGCTACGATTTTTTTTCACAAAACGAAAGACCAAAGTCTCCTGATTAATCCGACATACCACACGTTATCTGATCGCATTTTTTAAACTCGACAGATTAGAAAATTTCAAAATATGCAGATATTTTGAGTTTGACAATTGTACTTTGATTTTCGCCCGAGATTTGCGATTCCTGTTAGGCGGGGTATTGTAGGTATGATAATATTATGAAAGCGAGCGCGTCCTAGCGGAACGTCCAAAACGTGCCCTTTTCGGCTGTATGACGATCGCTTCATCCAATATTGGATCATACCGAATAGCATTGTCCTTTTTTACGCGTGCAAATAATCATTTTTAAATAGATTCAGAATTTCTATATTCTATAGTCCAAACGGTACCGGACTATAACTATAATCATAATAACAATCTAGTAGGTTGCAATGTTTACCGGCAGCTGGTGCAATTAGGCTTTGACGTTTAGCAGTTTATAGAAGTCATCATCTGTTTAAATACGATAAATATTGTAAGCCCTAATTAGTGCCCTAGATCAATTCCTGAAGAGACCAAAAATCTACAACATAGCAAGACTTTGTGCTTATAGCAGTCTATTATTGTGTAGTGATACCGGGTGCCGAGTGTTTACAGTTTTTCGGTTCAGACGAAGTGCCTCAGTGTATATACAGGGTGACTTTGAAGTTGAGTCATTAATTTTCAGATAATGATTGTAGAAGGAAGATAAACCAAAATATGTGTGTAAGAATAAAAAAATAAATAAAAAAAAAATGTTACCTTGTTTAATAAAGTATCGTCCCGACAAGTATTTCAGTGCGGACCTGTATTTGATCGTGCGGTATTGGAGCAGCATGCCCTGACCTGTGAGGTCTTAAGTCACCTGATTCACGAACACTTTGTACTACATTAACAAAGGCACGAGGGGTTGGTTGCACTCGATTGGGAAACCGATTCGCATAAATCCGTGATGCATCCGGGAGCATTTTGTAAAGACTGTCCCCCCGTAAATAAGAATCATGTCCACAAGTTGAGCATTTTCGTAAACATGTGCCATTTTTGATTTCGTTTGAGCCACGCAACAAACACTTACTATTTATTCACTAACGCGTTATCGACTGACGAAAAACATCGTGATAAACGTTTCAAATTCTTTCGCTTTTTTGTTTCCGATGCGATGAACCGGTCAGGCGGATTATATCCGTTGTCGCCAAACACGAACATATTATTATTGAGACAGGGCAGTACTCAAACTTCCAAAGGGCTATAACTTTGTTACTTTAATTTTACCAGAAAAATGGTAAAGGAAAAAAACATTTCTTTTGATCAGATCTACTCACTGTTAAAATAAATGACTCAACTTCGAAGTCACCCTGTATAATTTCATCTTTGAAGAGGTTTCAGAGGTACCCTTATTAATCGTCAGCAGATTTAAATAAGGTTAACAATTTTCATTCCCCAAAACTGAAGAAAGAAGAGTCCCGTGCTATCCATAGGCGAACACGGTTGATCTATGTCAGTGTCAAGCGCCATTTTTTTGCACGTCACGTGGTTGTCAGACATATGCGACGTTGCCGGCTCCTCACATAAATCTGAGTTTGTCATACAATTTTATAGAGTGCATTAATGCTATATCGATGATTTTATAACGCCATGTGTGTTATTACCCTCGACACATGCGACGTTGCCGGCTCCTCACATAATTCTGATATACAATTTTATAGAGGGTATTTTTAATGCTATATGGAAGATGTTATAGTGCCATGTGTGTTATTAACAACGACACATGCGACGTTGCCGGCTCCTCGCATAAATCTGGGTCTGTTATACAATTTTATAGAGGGCATTAATGCTATATGGAAAATTTATTTTTTATTATAGACGATAAAAGATAACGGTTAGTGGTTAACGGACAACATATAACGGATAACAAATAACAGATAAGAGCTAACGGATAACAGCTAACAGCCAACTGATGCCAGATGACAGCTGACAGATAACAGGTAACGGATAACGGGTAACGAATAATGAATAACGAATAACGGGTAACGGGTAACGGATAATGGATAACAGGTAACGGATAACGAGTAACGAAAACGAATAACGAATAAAGAATAACGAATAACGGGTAACGGGTAACGGATAACGGATAACCGACAACAGACAACAGATAACAGATAAAAAGATAAAAAGATAAACAGATAAACAGATAAACAGATAAACAGATAAACAGATAAACAGATAAACAGATAAACATGTAAGCAGATAACAGATAACAGATAACAGATAACACATAACAGATAACAGCTAACAGATCAAAGATGCTAAAGAATAGAAAATGATTAAAGATAGGGATTAAGTATATCTCTATTAAGGTACATTGTCATTTTTGAGTCACTTTTTTAAAGTTATCAGGTTTAAATATTTCAGTATGTTTTCTTGACTGCTCTTGAATTTTATGGTACTGGATATAGGACTTCATGCAATTTAATTGGATTAAATTGAACATGCGATGCGTGTCAAATGAATTCAGCTAACAAATAATAGCGAGAGTGATTTTAACCCCCTTTATTTTGGCTCTGTAGTCAATTTCCGTTGCAGTTAAGTCTATACAACTAGATCGAGCGGTGTCACACTAGCTTCATCCATAGACAACTTGCAGGCAGATACCGCAGCTACTAATAATGCTTTACACTAATTGAGTTTCACAGCTTGAGGTAATGGATATGGTGGATCAGTAATGAACTTTGGAAGGATGCTTACCAAAGTTAACGATAGCCCTATTCCACATGTCATTGCAGGCTATCACACACCCGATATTTGGATTAAAAAGCATACCACCGCTTCTTTAGCCTCTTCGTAAGACCATCTGTCACTATACGAAATTTTATGCTGAATTTGTATAAAATTATAATTAGTGTCAGAGAACATTTAGTACATAACTTTGTACAAAAAAAATACTGCCCATTTTGACTGTACATTAGCAGCTAGAGACGACAATTATTTAAAAACCGGGTTTGAATTTGAGTTGAACAATACCAAGCAGCAGCAGTAGGACAAAACCATGTAAACCACTCAGCTGACGGCAAAACTAAAAAAGAAAATATCTAGCTTAAACCTCAAACCTCAAATAAAAGTGAGGTTAGAATGTTTGACATTGTTATAAATTACAGTAGACCAAGATAAAGCCTTTTTTGGCCCAAATGATCATGATTTCGTGTAAAATTTCTTACAAAAAGTTATTTTTGCGGGGGACGGGACTCTAGTTCTCAAAGATTGACAGTTAAATTAGTATAAGCTTTGTCCATTCAAATTTGTTGCAAAATATCTAAAAAATGTTTTACCATGACAGACGCCCTTTACATGGCGTACGTTTCTGGCAGGGGTCTGAAAGTTAGATGTACCGCTTGTTCTATGTCGTCCTGTCCGGCATTTAAAGGTCACTCACTATTAAACGCGTTATAACTAAAATCTCGTCGACGTACTATATGAAGAACTCATCTCAAGGCGTTTCCGTGTACGTAAAACTTCAAACAAGCTTCTAATGTCAAAATATTCTAAATTCTATCTCTACGATGGTACGCTACAGGTAAGTACTTTGTGTTAAAATATTCTGCCACCATATATACTCTATTAATCAAAAAAAAATTATAACCAGAATGATTCGGACAAATAAATATTGCTTCATGAAATCAAGGTCTAATTCAACATCACCTCCATCCTCCTTTTGATACTCGACTTTTTTCACTCTGTATAGGTAGGGCCAAATCGCCCTGGTTGCGCTTTCTTGTTCTATGCCCTTGGTCCGTTTCAACGAACACGAAATAATAAAATGGTCAGACAAAACTGAAAGCATGATTGTGTTCATTTTTCAATGGACAAGGCAAATGCTAGCAACAGCACTGCTTGAGAACAAAGCAGGTCCAGGTAAAGCCGTCATCACCGACAACAATATCCTGCTACGCCTCTTGAAATATGGGCCTCTCTTACATCCGAAATACAGTATACGCATTTTGCTGGGTCGGAGACCGTCTTTCATAGAAAATACTGATATTTTGCCAAGAATTCAGGGCAGGACGGGCTAACGTGTAACTTTTATTTTCTAAAAAATATTTTGAATACACATAGATATAACTCCAAACTTTCAAGGGATCCTACAGAGCCCTTACAAGAAATGATAATCGTCCAAAATTTCTGAAAATTGGATACTGGCTGTTTTAAATTCGAGCCGCACTAATGGAATCTCGGAAACTGAGAGATTCCAAGTCGATTTAAATGTGCAAAAATTGTAAACAAAATCTTTAAAAATGACGAGTATGTCCGGAGATAGATATATCGCATCCCTTACCGTTTCCAGTATCGCAATAGTAACGGTCGAATTAGTTCCTCTTCATTGAGGCCAAAAATATTTTCAAAATTTCGTTCCTATAAACTTGAAAATAACGTCCTATTAGCTTCTATCTTTTACATCTTTTACATCCCGTTAAGAAATAATCTGCATCGCCACTCATTTTTGAATATGTGTAATATACCGCACAATAAGAGGCAGTTTTGAGATATGATTGAGAGAAAAGTAACACAAAATGGCAGACAAAAGAACTTTTAGTCCTCCCTCAGAACCAGAACTGTTAGAACTAAAGCAGAACCGGTTCTGAATCAGTTCGAAATTTGTTGGAACAGAGGAATGTCAGTTACGGAATCAGATCCATTTTCATGCTCTATCCACTTCACTATTTCGATAGTTTGTTAGAACAAAGCTATATCCTACGCGTAACTTCATAAAAATTGCATAAAATGTTAAACAGTAGTAATGTTACCTAACGTATAACTTGTCGGACGCTTGAAAAAATGGGTCCGGACTCAGTTTCTCGGACTTATCAGTATTTCATCAAAATTAAGACCGTTTAAGCAAAATATTAAGTTGTTTGTCTACAGAAAAGCCTAAATATGGTGCTTATTATTGAACTAAACAGATGGGTTGCTTTTTTTGGTCTTCTAGTTAAACACACCATTTACTTTTCTCGGTATTTTTAATGACTCAATTCGACCAACTGATGTTGAACAATATGAATTTTCCTTGGAAGGGAGTCGGCATTTAGTATGCAAGTGACCTTTTAGGCTAACTCGAAACTTAGATGAAAATGCAGGAAAACCTAATATAGAGGTGTGGACTCTGAATTTTGTTGTTACGTTTAATATGATCTAACCAAAAGTCCACTTTAGATCTATCTGCATAATGCACCCATAGGTAAATCAATAAAATGTAGAGTTCACGAACTTGATTTCGAGATGGCCGGGAAAAACAAATTTAGTGGACTTTCATAACGAATGAGGTTTTTCGTTTAAGCAGACCTCATGTTGTTGTACAACATCGGTTAGGAGGATAATACCATATAAAAATTTCAAGCTGGCCGTAAATATGAGAAGTAAATAAAATGCCTTACTTGTATCTAGTCTTTCACTCATATCACTTTAGAGTATTAGTTGCAGGGTATTGTGTATAATAAAAGAAAAGAAAAAGATTGTCTGTCCCTGGAATTTTGAGTTTCTGTACTCACCTCGAAAGTCAATTCAAAGTACTACTTTGTGGGTATTTGATTAAATCAAGCTGATAACGTTTGAAATTGCGTCTTTTACGTCACTTAAATTGCTTGAAATAAGCTATTTAAATACATAAACGTGTTAATAACTAAAACACCAAAGGAGGCGCAATCAAAAAATGTTACGCATCGATAAGTAGCACTCTTTGTTTTTTATCGAATATCTCAATATTCTACTGGCTGTTCGAATACTCTTAGATTATTCCTATGTAACTTTGCTATTGCACAAAATTTCACCAAACCCGGTTTTCAATAGTACCTGTAATACAGGTCAAAAAGCATTTTTATTTTAGTCCTTTTGTTTTTTGCAGTTTTTACCCACGGGAATCGTGATTTATAACTTCATGAAAAAAAAAATTATTCATAAGACCTGTCACTTGTCCCCTAACCGGTTAGCCTTTAGGGCATTTTGTGGAAGATTTACACGATTTAGCTCAGTATCAAAAGAGAATTGTCAGTTTGAAACTATAAATACCCTGTGAACCCCACCTTGAAGCTTTGGCGCGTTTAGATAATCCATCCTGTGCCATCAAAGTCCGTCAATGGCCTGATAACTCCGGTCCTGCAAGCACGTAGAAGGAATTATCTTTCCACTCTCGTGATCAATACCAAAGTTTCTTGAATTCCTTTTTGATATCTCTGGCTTGGCGTGCAATGTATTTGGGCACTGTAATAAATACGACGAAAACTTATTAGCTGTTTTCGAACTATCCTTCCACACACTGTTCGGAAGTTTGGAGCTACCGTCGCGCCATGGGTACTTTGAAATAGACGTTTTTGCTTTCTTTGGATCTAAATGCACTACTGCCAAATTGGAAGGTCTTTGGAAACACATGAACATATACAAGAGGAATCCTTAGCAAGAAAACACGAGGCAATAGGTATGCCACGGTTTTTGGAAGCTATTTCAGAAAATTTGAGATCGGAATTCACATTCCAGATTCTGGGTTTATTCTGCTCATCAGTCCCTTGTTCAAACAACGGCTTTGGTTTGGCAGTGGATTGCAACTGGACACTGTCAATTAAGGAAGCATATCCGTAATGTAACAAATATTTATATAGTTGATGTCAATAGGTATTGTAAAGCCTTGTAGTAATATAGCTTTCGTTTATCTGACCACAGACTGCCAACTATGGGCAACTGCGCGCATGCTATTTAGCAAATTTTTGCCATGGGCTTAGTTTCAGTGGACAATTAATGAAACTCTACTCTATTCACAGTTCAAGGTCTAGCGAAATAAGACGGCACAAGTGCCATCTAATAAAAATATTGGTGAGCTTTACTGCTATCGGATCTCAAAACAGATATGACCATCATGATAGCAACAAAAAATGTGCATAAGTTTTATTTTTAAAATTTTCCGAGTTTCCGGTAAATATACCGCAAATATGCTTCAATCATTAAAAATAGCAAGTTTATCTCTATTAGCATAAAATATTGCAAAATACTCAATTTCACATTAAATTATTATAATGATTGTCCTTGACTCTAACAACATTATTGGACTGAGCAAATGGTATTGATTTCTCTTAAAATTCATTCAGAAAAAGCTATTGTCAGTAGAAAATGCAATGCAATTATTTAGTGCGTTTGTTGGTTTAAATATTTGTTTTTAAATACCTCTTATGTGCATATATTTTGATCACCAATTGAATTGCTGATCAGTGAACTGTACTAACAGCAAAATCAATATTGGCCCAATCAGGTCCTTTTATTTGTATCAGAGCATGCAATGTAGTAATTGTAATTATCATAGTATGTATGAATTAGTCACCATTATGCATATACACATCGATATTGTTATTATTATGCCTTTATCAAGGAAATGTCATATAGAGAACATAATTATGGAACATACTGCGAAGTCTAGCATAAATCTACTATTCTCAACCATTGATTAAAATAGCCAAGCATGTACTGCGTTTTGGCGTCCAAGAAATGTCATCTATAGTTTGTAATCGCTATGTTTCTTCTCTGCACAATAATTAAAAATCTACTTTCGAAAAGGTTAGTGTTTCGTCGACGGCGCCGCCGCAAGCTAAATGGGTATAAATCAACAACCAATCATCAAACCGCCAAAGTAGATCGTATCAATCATAAGAAGGCACAATCCGTCATTTTTTTTAATTGTACCATCCTGACTGATTAGCATGTTATAGCTTTTACAAGATTCGTGATTGAGTTATTAGCGATTCTCTGGAGAAAAACTTAACCTTGGCAACGTGAAAGTTAACTTTCGATTAGAAAAGCGGGCCTAAGAGTAGAATAGAAGCATATTTTCATGAAAAATTTTATTTGAGGCTGCCCTGACTGTGTATGGATACGCTCCAAGGTCCTAGCATCGTTTCCTGAATTGCCTATGAAGTACCGTAAAAAAAAACTGACAGGAATGACAGATTCTTGATGGACTATCGTCTCAAGAAAACTGTCTGATTTGTGCAAAATTTAATTTTTAAAATAAAATATTGTGAAGCACGCCATGCGACATCAGAAGATGTCATTCCCTAAATTTTATAAAAATCGATACAGTTGCTTCCGGAGTTATGATGCTTCGGCTTTACATAATGTAGAGGCCATAAAGGATCCATAAAACCAAACTATTGCAGGTTAAAATAGTGCCATGATATCAGTAATACTTTGAAGCAACCAAGTGCTTGTACTAAATAACTACTGTTGAATTCCTTTTGGTAGAAATATTTTCGGGATATTAACTCCCTGATTCGCAACAAACATTTCTCGCAAAATAAGTTCCTAGGGGAAGACATTCGAAAACATTTCACATAAATCTTTGCTGCAGATTTATAGCAGTGCAAAGTGCTTTAAGCAAAGGAAGTTCTGCAAATTCAATAAAACAGCGAATCTCTGTTATCGCACTGAGAAGAGCTCATGAAAAGACATTGGATCCGTGGTCTTTTTGTTGTTTTTACTACTTGGTATTTACATATATTTTCTAATTAATTTAGGCGCTATTTTGCTCTCCGGGGATCAAAATTTTGTCCAAGAATCAAGATTGACCAATCAGAAAGAAGATGTTAATTACTGCTTGAACCATGGATCAAGGTTGATGTACCTAGATTGATATGACAGCATTTTATTGAAAATAACAGTGCTTACCACGGAGAGAAAATTCTAAAAAAAAAATTAGAAAATGTTGACGTTGACTTGTGCACTAATATACAGGTGTTATTAAATAATAGTCCGTAATTATATACCTAAGATACAGGGTGTCAAAGTTTAAAGAAAAATCTACCTTTACATAGGAAAAATAATAGGAAGTAGTACATATATCTTACAAATCCGGTACTTTCCTAGAAAACTGAAACTATGCTCATGTCAATACTGACCATTACAATAACAGACCTATAGATCTGATTTCTGGTATAAGTAAGGTGATAGAGAGCTTTTGATCATTGTGGCATTCTTCTGTTAACTTCCATCTTACAGCCTCCTAGAGAAGCATTGTAAATGGGTGGCTCACTTCCTCTCTGACCGCAAGATAATAATAATAATAATTTTACTTGTCAAATTCAATTATGCAAATATAAATTTCAAAGACTGTTGCCACAAAGGAGTATCAATGACAAATAAAAGTAATGCCACGAAAGAAAAATCTTGTGTGAAAAACTGTACAGGCTAGTTAACGATAAGATCCCTGCTATTTGCATATTTATAGACTTAACCAAAGCTTTCGACACCGTTAGTCACGACAAGCTGTTGGAAATACTCGAACTTAGCGGTATAAGGGGAACTACTTTAGATTTAATGCCGAGCTACCTAAATAAGAGAAAGCAGGGTGTCAAAATAGATAACGTGACCAGTCATTATAAAGACGTATGCTGTGGGATCCCACAAGGAACTGTTCTTCCACTGCTGATGATAGCACTCCACATGCAGAAGTTCAGAGTGTCACACCGATCCCTCCCGTGAGCTTGAAGAATACTAACAGAGACTAGAGCCTCGGTATTTAGGCTTTTATCTATGCGGCTTCCACGGTATGAAAAAAATTCAAGTTTAAACGTAAAAATACTGTTTTTTGATTTCCCAGGTTAATCCGTATTCCGATACGTATCGGTACAAAATATAATTCCGTGATATGAAATTACGTGAAAGGTTGCACGCGTTGGTACGCTGTTTGGTTTAACGAATGTTAAATTTTATACAATCATTGCGGTTTTCGATGCAAAAGCATTCATGTGGGACTATTGCTAGCTGACAATTTAAATAAAAGTTTCAATAAATTGTTTCAGGGTAATTATACGTTTTGCTGTTACATCGGATTCCAATCATGCGTTGTATTTGGATGTTTGTTGTTTCATTTCATTTGGTATAATTTTTTGATATAAACTACGGCAAGGTATATTAAAGTGTTTTGTATTAAAAATCATTAAGTATGTATGTCTCGTAAGGTCCATTTGTGGAAAATGATTAAAAATATCCCGCATTTACGATAACAAACACTAAGGCTAACATCTTTATCTCTACAGGGTGATTTGTGACTACGTAGTGACTCATACATTTTTTTAAATGCCCCGATTCTTATTGTAAAGTAGGATACGTTTTTTCGAATGAAGCAATTTGGTTTAACACACTATGTTGCCAAATTGTTGAGATATTGCACAATCTGTAGGAAAAAACACTCAGCTTTGTAAGCCTGCACATTCGCAACTGTTGTAGTCAGAGTACTGAATTTTTCGTTTGAAAAACTGTATGATTCCACATAATCTCCCTATCTACTGACCTTTACAACTTTTTGAATAGTTTTTACATGGTGGCGAAGAACGCAAAATGAACTATTTGTAAAAATTTTCAAATGAAACACTCTGTATATCTAGACACTTTAATTCCTCTTTTCAGTAGCTTTTTTGTGATATAATGTTTATGGGAATTTTTAATAGAGGTTTTTGAGTTACTAAAAGCACAGGGACAGCTTGATTTTTCGGCTTCATCGCATAAGGTTATTTAAATTTCGAACGCTCTGTTATTGCAAAGTAAATATATGCTGTTTTTATTTTGGAAATTTATTGTAATCTCCTCCATTTACCTTGATATCTGATTCGAAAAAGAAAAGGGTCAGATGTAGCTCAAAAACAAGTCATACAAACCCCTATAAGACTATTACCAAAAAAACATATACGTTATAAGGGGATTAGGGTGTGAAAATATACATAGCGTTCCAATTAAAAATTTCATGCAATTGAACGCTTTGCGTTCTTGACCACGCTCTGTGAGTAATAAAAAAAAACTGGATCCATCCATATCAGGGAGATACCTTCCAAGCTATGGACGGGATAAGGATAAATGTGGGGCATGATTTTCTACAACGTACATGTCACATAACGTCTAAAAAACATTTGCAAAATTTTTCGCGATTAGATTACTCCCTCATCAGAGCAGTGGCGAGGGAAGTAAAAACACAGAAAATCCGACTGCAGTAGCTAAAAAGAATGATATTTAATTGTGCTATCAAAATGCATCTCAGGACACTTCGAATGTCAATATCCATCAAGTTGTCAAATAGAGATTTCAAAGTTTTCATTTGAAATCATTCGGTTTGATTTTTTGAATATACTCTAACTACCACGAAAGCCCAAGCCTAAACACCAATTGGGTACCGAGGGGCTATAGGGGGATACAGGGGAAGAGGAAACGCCACACGGACTCTGGCGATGGAACACGTGTGCATGCAACATGGACACATTCTGGCCCCGCCTACGAGATCCGCCGGTTGGTACCTCTGCGTTCGACAGTCAGAGACCGTGTACCACCTACGGACAATCAAAACATCCATAGCCAAGAGAAAAATTTCTCTGGGTTCGGGATTCGAACCCGCACAGCGCACGGCGGCTGATCAAGAGACCGAAGAGTCTACTACTGCGGCCACCGCTGCTGCCTATGCCGATTCTTAAAATGCCCAGTTCTACTAGCGGTGTGTCAATTTGCGAACACCTCATATGTCAAGATTTATCAAGCCATTTGGACTGGAGCCTGTAAAATAGAATTATTCTTTTCCACATACATACATCGACACGCGCGAAAAACGTAGCCCTCCTGAGAAAAACGGGTAAAAATAAAGCGGCAGCGGTACCTTTAAATGAGAGTGGCTCGAAGTTAACTGATGATAGAAAAACAATTTAACTTCAGCAAATGTTTATTCTTCTTTGGATGCGTAAGCATTTTTTCAAAGTTATCGGCAAACAAACCGAAACTTTGATCAAATTGCAAGGCACTGAAAGCTGCGTAAACTCATAAAGCAGATTTCTTTATCATGTTTATTTTGTGACAGAGCAGCGAAGAATTTTGCAGGGCTGGAAGCTTCTGATACACTAACGTACCCGCCTCAGATTTAAGACTAAAATCAATTCAGGCGTACTCACCCAGTAGGCTTGGATATACATATCACTTCTGATTAGGAAGGTGATTGACACTTTTTTATTACGTAACCGCACAATGACGGAGATACAACTGTCATTTTGTCTAGCTATAATTCACTTCATTTTCACTTGTGGTAGCTGTGTGTGTTTCTTAAACGTCAACAGCTTTCATGGCCTAAGCTGAGAGTTTTATACTATAACTCGTTGTATTTTAGAAATTGGTGACAAAAGTCGTATGCGCAAACTATCACCGTTGTCGTAATAATACTGAAAAGTTGTTAGACTTACACAGACTGTGGCAATTTCAATAAAATTTGAACAAAACGCCATATTTTCTTCCTAAAATGGCTTATTTAATATTCCTACGGCAAAAATATAAGTCTACTACTAAGACGACCTTTCGCGAGCGGTTAAAAAGTTTAAAATTCCTTGACGTCATTTACCATGTTATAAAGGTTGATCAGTAGTACTAGTTAATGACGTTTGGAAAAGTAGCAACATTAAGGAATTTAGCTGAGCATAGGCAAAATCCGCAAAAAGTGGATTTGAGCAGAATAGGATAGGTAACCCGAGCGATACGTATTTCTGCTGGTTGGCTTCATCAGGCCCGAAATGAATGTATAGGTTGGCTCTTGTTGTGGACTTCGTGTGTCTTTTTTTTTTCCTCTCCATCTTTGTTTCCTCAGGTTACACCCGTATCCGGATGTATGGGCATGTGTCTTTACTTTTGTAGTTGCATATGTGCATTCATTTCGGGCCTGATGAAGCCAACCAGCAGAAATACGTATCGCTCGGGTTACCTATCCTATTCTGCTCAAATCCACTTTTTGCAGATTTTGCCCATTATTTTCCTATTTTTGTTATATACCTTTCTCCGCATGATAATTTACTCTTTGTAGATCCTTTGGGCTTGAAGTACCACAGCAAGTGGCTATAACTGACCGCGTGGTTGTGGTTATTTGTCGCCTTGAAAATTCTAGGTCTTCTAGCCATTTGATACTACAATGTGTAGGTTGGCTCTTGTTGTGGACTTCGTGTGTCTTTTTTTTTTCCTCTTCATCTTTGTTTCCTCAGGTTACACCCGTATCCGGATGTATGGGCATGTGTCTCTACTTTTGTAGTTGCATATGTGCAATCATTTCGGGCCTGATGAAGCCAACCAGCAGAAATACGTATCGCTCGGGTTACCTATCCTATTCTGCTCAAATCCACTTTTTGCGGATTTTGCCCATTATTTTCCTATTTTTGTTGTATACCTTTCTCCGCATGATAATTTACTCTTTATATATATATATATATATATATATATATATATATATATATATATATATTATATAACAAATATATAAAATAATGGGCAAGATCTACAAAAAAATGGAAATTGGATTCGAGCAGAAAATATGATAGGTAACTCAAGCAATACGTATTTCTGCTTGTTGGCAACTACAAAAGTAGACAAACATGCCCATTCATCCGGATACGGGTGTAACCTGAGGAAGAGAGCATGGATAGGGGACAAAACGATGCACGAAGTAAGCAACAAAATCCAACATACACAACATTGTAGTATAATGGCCAGAAGACGAGTCTTCTAGGCGTGATCTAACCTCAACCACGCGGCCAGTTATAGCCACTTGTCGTGTTACTTAGAGCCCGAGGATCTTTCTTTTTGTAGAGACTAGAATAAGTTTCCACAGGTCTCCATTTTACAGTTGTGCCATTTATTCAACAAATTACCATTAAAAATTCAACAAAGCTTTAATTATATTTCATTTGAAAGAATTGTTAAAAAAAACATTTTTTCTACTAGCGTCCGGAAAGTACTCATTTGCATGCAGAAGGTAGTACTACCTACTCAATAATAATAAAAGCTCTGACGGCACAAGCAGTGCCACTTCTACAGGATGTTGTAGAGCAAATGAAATTTTAGAAGAAAGTAACGCCGACGGCACTAGTTCTGCTTCGAGAACGCCTTCAAGTTTTTATAATTAAAATAACTGTTCTTTTACTTTTAATACTGTTAATAATTACTATGAATGAATTATTGTTGTTGTTGATGATGTTGCTTTCACAATTTAAAATTTTGGGTTTACTATTTTCTCGTGCTGCGCTGTTAAAAAGGCGTATACCTAACACTTGTGGATAGTGTATTTCCCACACTTGACGGAAAGTATGACTTTCCGCACTTGTGAGGAATATAACTATTACAATGTGACTGTGTACTCGGAATGTGCGTACATAAAGATCGTATCAATTGTTATTCATTCATGCATATTTTTGTTACATTTTTATTCACCTTTATTGTTTCGTATTACATTTTTTACCTCACATATATAAATACAGAATAATTACCATACAAACTTTCAATGAATATTAGTTTATATTGGGCCCATCCGAGAGCCCGTCTATTGTTGATACATGCTAAAGCCCACCTCCTTCTATAAAGACGTCTGTGTCTGTATAACTTGTGCAGGGTGATTCACAAGTCGTGGCACAGAATGAAACATCATGCACAGGACCACATTTTAAGGGGGGTCTTCTATGTAACATTCTTACCTCGGGGGTTGAGGTTTAAAAATAAAAAAAATTTTTTTCAAACCCGTCAACTGGAATGAATTAAAATTTGGTATGTGAATTTAGCTGAGTATTGTCTACATTCAAAAGTCTTTACTTAAAATTAACGTGCACTACCGACGGAGATACAGGGGATTGCATTGTTTTATAAATATAAAGAAAATAGATAATCAAAGCTTTATTTCAATAAATGTTCAAAAAGACCACCACTCTAACGGATACAAGAGCGGTATCTTTTTAATAAAGAAAAACGTATTCCCGCAAAATTTGTTGTGGCTTGAATTTGATGAAACGCATTATCTATTCTTTCTTGTGACTGATCAACAGTATTCATTTGTTCAGCATACACTAGTTGTTTAAAAGCGCCCCACAAAAATAAATCCAGGGGGTTCAAATCAGGAGATCTCGCAGGCCAATGTACGGGTCCGTTTTTGCCAATCCATCGTTATCTAAAATGATTATTTAACCATGCGGTTATGTCACGACGAACATGCAGTGGGGCACCGTCGTGTTGATACCACATTCGTACTCTCTTTGCTAACGGAACATCATCAAAATACATTTTCTATGAAATTCTCTAGCAAAGTACGAGTCTGAATTTAAAAGTTGTGGCAAACGAGCATAAATAGTTGGCTATTGAAAATGCCACATCAGACATTACTAGAAAATCTGTATTGAAACGAGTGGATTCTTACAGAACGAGGATTCTCTAACGACCAAATATGTTCATTAGGATAATTGAAGGTTGCAGACATTGCTCATTTTACCGATGGTAAGGATGTAAAACTTCCCTATTTAAAATTCACCACGCAAGACTTTGGCAACATGGTAACTGGGCTGCAATCCGCCTAGTACTTGTACTAGCATCATCCAACACCAAATTAATCACTTCCAGTTCCTCTTGAACAGTATGCCGGACACCATGGTCTCTAACTCCGGGAAGTTTGGCAATTCCATATTGCCGAAGTCTTAGAAATGAACGCGTAAAAACCTTTGGGGTAGGTTGGCGTCTGTTGGGCAATCTACGTTGATACTCCCGAGAAACCGCTAAAGAATTTCCATTACAGAATCCATACACAAAAATAATATCGGCGTACTCATCGTTGCTAAATTCCATTTCACAACACTCAAAAATGGAAAAAAGGAACTTTTGACTTGACTTTAACACAAAAAAATGGTAGCAGCAACGATAATAACCGTGCAGTCACACATAACGTTGACAAACTATTTCCCAAGAAACGTCAAGTTGGTATCAAGACCTCCTATATTATTTTGAAGCTAATTGTAACCTTGGCTCTTCATGAATGATCTTATTTGTTTTATTTTTATTTTCACGAAAGGAGTGCACACTAGGAAAAGACACAAGAGTAATTACTTGTAGCAAATTGAAGGTAAAATGCGAAAAATTGCGTGATTCGAAAAAAACAGTGGCGTAATATTTTTTATTTTAAAAATAATGCCACTAATCCCCTATATACCCGCCACTGATGTACGTTAATTTTAAGTACAGACTTTTGAATGTGGACAATAAATTCACATACCAAATTTTAATTCATTCCAGTTGACGGTGTTGAAGTTATTGAAAAATGTTTTTTATTTTTAAATGGTTTGTCCGTTTTATGATTATTTTCCGTCTGCCATTATACGCATAGACTAGTTTCTGAAATCATTTTAATATAACCTAGATTCGTCATTAAGTTACGATAATAACGAAAATAGATAAGTTACTTTATATTTGACAAAACCTTTTCGTTGGCCTTAAAGCATCTGTCAAGTGAAGTGTTCTGTAATGATGGGACTGTAACAGCGACTAAGCGCAGATAGATATGTGAGAGAACGCTATTTAGTTCAAAATTTTCCGCCCGCAATTCATAGGAGGGGGTACCCAAAAAAACTGGAATTATTTTTTAAACGCCATTTATTTTCAACTTTTTCACAACGTAACCTTATCTCCTTCAAAGTACTGTCCACTTCAATGTCTTCAAAGCGGCGTCCTTTCATGCCCTTTTTCATCCGTGGAAATAAGAAAAAGTCGCACGGAGCCAGGTAAAGCGAATAAGGTGCGTGAGGCAGTGGAACCATGCCATTTTTAGCCAGAAACTGTCGAACAGAGATGGCTGTGTGTGCAGGTGCATTATCGTGGTGGAAGAACCAGTCTCCTGACTGCCACAAATCGGTTTTTTTGCCGAACACTGTTTCGTAATCGTTTTAAAACCTCCAAATAACACAAGCTCTCGAATTTTTTCAACATTTTCTTCTACTCGGGCAGTTGATGGACGTCCAGAGCGAGGTTTGTCATCAATCGACATGTCGCAATTTTTAAATCGAGCAAACCACTCGTACACCTGAGTTTTTCCCAAAGCATCATCTTTGTATTTTCAACATTAAAACAGTTTCAGCAGCATTTTACCAATTAGAAAGCAACATTTCACAGCTGCACGTTGCTCACTGAAGCTTGCCATCGTAAAGAACGAAACAAACACGAAATAGCTCTAGCAAAAATAATGACTACAGAGGAACGAAACAAGCCAGATTGACATCTCAGGTGGCACTGAACTGGTAACGAGTTAAGCTGTATGCCTCTAGGGGTAGAAATGTGTACTACACAAGCTCCGCCTACTGCAACGCTATTCTGGTTATTTTTGGGTACCTCCTCGTATTGCGTTGATTCAACGGGGCTTGGTAATGAGAAATTGTCTTCTCCGGAAAAGTAGCCCTAGGCGACAAGGTTTAGATTACAGAGTTACCATAATACACAACAGGGATATTATAACATTTTGCAAAATTGTTTTAGGGGATGAACTATACCTAGGTTTACTGATTTAATTGCTTTTAACAACCCAACACATTCAAGCGTATCAAGTTTATGGTAGTGAATGTCAAGTTTATAGGATTACTTGGATCTACAGCTAGATACTGTGGCAAAATTAATTATGTACTATTATTATTCCCAATTATGAGTTTTAGAAGCATCACGGAAGTCAGAGTATAGCATTTTTGTCAATATTTTACAGCATCCACGTGTGACGTGAGGGAAGAAATGTGATCTTCCACTTCCTCTGCTTCTTTGTTTATAGCTTTCGTGCTCGCAGCGCAATTAGCCAGCCCATCATCGTGATTTTGATGGCTGTGGAATTTGAGAGAAACTTTTTAATCATCCATAAAGGCACAAAGTGCAAAAAAGTATAACAAGTTTCATTTTTAATGCGTTCACTTGTAGATCCTTTAAACAGTGTTAAACAAATGTTCAGGTATAATACATGACTGAAACAGTTTTTGTAATCACATCCTTTTATTTTTAGGGAAAGTTTGAAGGAACTAAGTATGATTACATTAGATTTAGTTAAGTAACCTCCTTGACTGCACTTTTGCAATCTGTGACGATGACGACTCTGTCTTTTCCATGCTCAGTGCAGTAATTGACCAAGTTAACTAGCTAAAAATCGACCTTGTTTCAGAAGGAATTCTAATAACCTATTTCTTAACGGAATTATATTTTTGAGGGTAAGCGAGAAAAAACTTCTTGATTGAACATCATGGTTTAAAAAACAATTTTTCGGGTACATTCAGTTGAAATGGAAACACATAGATTTGTATACTTACCAAAAAATGCAAAGTATTGAAGACAATTGTTTTGATGGGCAATAAGAAGGGCCAACCAAGACCTTAACTTAAAGTCTTATCTACTTCAATTGTGAATCTAAAAGTTCTTAGGAGGAAAAACTATGAATAACAAATTAATTAAGCTACTTCCAAATCTTTTTATTGGATTAATATACTGACAATCATATAATACCAGTAATTTCCATATTATGCTCAACCAGGTATTTGCTCTTAGGAAAGAAGCTACTCTGATCATAACAAGTTCAGAAAAACCGAGAAGAAATCGAACAATGTGTCATAGCATTACTAATGTCTGGTATTCCACAATTTCTGCTATTTGATGTACACAATTTTTAATATTTTTCACTTTGGCGACAAACAATGCAATGCATTTACATTAAATAAGAATTACATAAGAAAGAGGCTTGACTCCCTCTATTCTATTCGATTTCGTTGACCTGAACCAATTAATCATGACTATTTAAATATACACGAAAAATGGGTTTTCCAATTTTGTCGTTTAAAAAGATAGTCACCCAGCAGAATTTTTTGTATCTCCCGATGAACAAGGTCTTTTCTTGTACCCAAATACATAATTCCCTTGTGACACATTATTTTTTCTCCAAATTCTAGAGATATCCTGGTCTATAAACGTGACCGACGGATTTCAAGAGATTTGAATAGTACAATGTTTAATACCATGGTATACGGGTTAAAAAAGCGATTGCGTTAATTACAGTAATAAACAATTGCAGCCTTCACACTACCGCACACTTTTTGACGTGTTCTATCGACTTTTGGGTGTGGGAGGTGGCACAGCCGCGGACGACCATTCCGAATTCGATAAATTACTGGTGCTCCCATGCGGTGGCTGCCGATGCCCACGATGCCGTCGGTCTAATCGAAACTCAATTCCAAACTTTTAATTTGCGAATATTGTTGCCGTTCCAATGGGATTAATCCCCTTTTTCCGCTCGAACACATGTTAGGGTGTGACTGTGTGGCTCGTGCAAACCTGCGCGAATGTTTTCGAGACCCTTTGTTACAGTTACATCGAAACCACATTCGAATGAATAAAAGGGAGGAGTATGAAATTTTATTATTCCATGTTTCTTGCCGTTATGTCAAACCACATGCGTGAGCTTCGGTTTTTAGTAACGTTTTTGGCCTTTCTCAAAGCGGGAACCAAAAATATGATATTGACTATATAATAATAATAATACATATGTTTCATATTTATCTCTTCTCCTAATGATAGTTTGCATGTTTTTTATTATACAGTGTGTGGCAACAATAGCTTCAATGGTCCTGCATCATAACGAGATCGCCGATACTATCTTACTCTCATTATCTTAACAAAACCTTTCACATTATTTGTAGTAAACGACTTTGTAGTAGTTTCAGTTGCAACAAATTTCTTTATGCTGGCATTTTGAAAATTTTTCTTGCTATTACAAGTATGAAGGACTATCATACCTTACAGATGGAGCTGGATAATGTTCAGACTTGGTGTCAAGTAAGCAAACTTAGTTTTTATATAAAGAAAGTATAATTAGTTTTACCAGAAGGAAAAGTCCGTTTGTCTTTGACTACACTATAGATGTTGACGTACTTTCTCGGAAATTAAAGATCTGCGAGTTGTTTTTGACTCAACTTTGTCTTTATTGAGCAGATCTCAATAATGTCCGTCTTCCGCTGATGTTAATGCATGTACAACAATGATTTAAGTTTTGTTCGCTCAAAACTAGAACAAGCGTGAATTATTTGGTATCGCCATTACTTTATTCATAAAATGACAATTGAAAAAGTGCAACGCCGCTTTTTGTATCTGCTCACTTATAAGACTGACGGTACTGATCCTCCTAGAAATATACCTTGGGAGTATATTAATTTTATATAATTGGAAAGCCTGGGTCCAGACGAAAATGTAATTCTTTGACCATTTTGTACAATCTCTTACATAGTAACTCAGACGCCCGCGTATTTTTATCTAACATTAATTTCTTTGTTCCTCGTTTGAGATTTAGAAAGATCAAAACAATCCATTGCGAGAAAGCTAGATTTAATATGGTTCTAAAGTCGGGACTATTAACTATGTATGAACATTTTAATTCAATTTCTGCTGTTTGTGATATACATTTTGACAGTATCTCAAAAATACCGAATTGTGCTCGTTTGTTTGTGAACAGACAAATCACTTAAATGAGCTGTGCTTCTCTTATTATGTGTAGCATACTTTTACTATATCTTTATTGTGAATTTTTAGTTTATATTTTTCCTTAAAGGTTGAATATATTGATGCACAATGACAATAGTCGTGAATTATTTTTCTGTAATTTGCCGTACTTTCGCACTTTTAACTTATTCGATTACTCTTTATATTACACATCCATTAATTGGATTTTTTTTCATATAATTTGGGAGACTGTTGGGCAGTAAAGAAGATTATTATTGTTTTTAAAATTTTAAAATGGAACCTTGCCAATCCAGCAGGGTGCTGGAGCGCCAAGAGTAGGCATTCCATCTCCCAAAGACTCCAAGCCTCTCCAACTCGACAGGCGAGCATGAAGTTATGTGTTTTTTGGATGAACTAGACATGTCACCCTCGCTCATGCCAAGCGATCTCGAGAAAGCGAAAATCGACTCCGAACTGCAACAAGCCTGTTGACTGCTATGCAATTTTCGACAAACTAGTACTTGTATTGATTATCATGGAACCTAAAACCGAGAAACAGTACATCGATGCAGAGTGGCTAGATCCTTCTGTTTAGAACATGATACTTAACCTAAGGATCTTTGTAAGAAAATAATTTATGGCACAACAGTTTGGCTCAAGATGAGGAAGCAAAAGATCTGCGCTTATAAACACATCATAAGAAAAACATGGAAAGGAAAAAACATAAATTATATCTTTCTTCCACGGATGCTCTACCAAATTGGGTCACAATCAGTAGAGGAACTGGAAATACAAGTGTTTAATTTTATATCAGCTGATTTCTTTACGACCTTTTTGTAATCTTTGTGCAATATTGAGACTTTCTCCCATCACTGAGTGCTGATGTGCTCCATTGTTATTTAGCCCTTATGTTTTTCACTACATTCAGCTGTCTGTCTCAACAATGACAGTCCATTTCATGCAAACATATCGAATGATTTATCTTATGTTTTACAGAAAACATGCCTAGTTATGAGCATGAAAACCACAAGATAAGCTTTAGATAGTACGTTTCCGGAATTTTGGTTATTTTGGTATTTGTACTCCTTTGTATATGCAACACCTCAACTATTCCCTGACCAGAAATGTTCGTGTAAAGTTTGTCTTCGAACCCGTCCTATATATCGGCTATGGAAAGCATACAACAGTTTTCAAATACTACAGATTAAATCATGATATTAACTCATTCATGCACACAGGGCCAACCAATTTACTAAGGTAATCATGGTAAAGGAGAACATCGATTTTGAAACTTTTCGTGTTAACAATATTTCCTTGTCAGTTTGAAATACTCTTAGGAGCAAAAGTGTCCAAGATTGTACTTAATTTCATTAAAGCTTTTTTAATAGCAACAAGCAGGGTAGCATTTTGAGCTCTACGTTTCCGCCACGTCTGGATTTAGAGGAGTATGAAACATATCTACCTACCTATAGATGCAAATTTCAGACGTCTTAAGCTCAGAGGCTATTACTACAAAAAAGCTGAAGTGTTCGGGAAATAGGTTAGTGCTTTATTTCCGTCTACAACATTCATTATTAGCATACTATCGATTACTGATCTAATATAAATGCAAATTCGAAGAATGTAGGTAGTCTTGCAAAATTGCAATAACAGAGCGGAACTTATGCATACATTAATTAAGTTTTGTTGCCAATTTACTGATTCGACAGAATGAGTAAAACATAATCAACAACTGAGATCTGTTTTACTGCTACGGGAATCCACTTTGATATAACTTGTTCTTTGTTTGCGTTTTCGCTATTATCTGACACAGTAGTTCTTAATTCTAAACACAGCATATTCACCAATTTCAAAAATGGCGTCAAGTAGGTTGACTCTACGCTTCCCACGTAACGTTGACATTAACGCGACTTCTTCATTAACCAGTAACATAAGGAACACCTCCAACTTTTTAAGCAGAACTGATATACTTCTTTGAAAACGACACTTGTTTTGGCGAGTTTTTCACAAGGCATAACGTATAAATCGTGGAAACAAGTAACTTGCAGACCCAGCTTTAAATATGAAATTCTTTCGAATCATTACGTGCTGAATTTGCCCTTATATTTTCCTGGCATCATTATAAAAAGCACTGAATTCGCAACCTCGAAATATCGATCGTACGCATAAAATATAGTGGAAAGACTAATGACGCTTGCATTTCACTAGGCTCTCCATCAAAATTCCTATCCGACAGCAGTAAAAATATCTTTCACAATGCCGGCCTCCATAACAAAAGTAGCCCGAACTAACCTTTGCCCCTCGTTCCCATTTTTCTCCCGATAAACAGTGGATAGCGGGACAGTGGAAATAGTGGCAATCAGTTTCCCAGCATATATTCCATTTTTCGAACTTCGGGCGTTGTGCACAGACAAAATTGATATGCCAAAGGCATACATGGAATGTTATTCCTCTTGTCATCATAGAGACATAGAGTGATTGTAACGCAAACCAAACAATGTCAACCAATCAACTGATCAATTGGCGATGCTTCAAACTGCAGTTGCATTGGCTGACA
This sequence comes from Acanthoscelides obtectus, assembly GCA_963669975.1. NCBI lineage: Eukaryota > Metazoa > Arthropoda > Insecta > Coleoptera > Chrysomelidae > Acanthoscelides > Acanthoscelides obtectus. The sequence continues at coordinate 40,791,315 of CAVLJG010000003.1, read as the reverse complement.
CCGAGTGGACCAGATTATGCTAGGATCCATAGCTTATGGATCAAATATGTAAACAGTATAATAACTACGAAGTGATCTTTTTATACTAGCATAAGTGCGAGTTCGATCGAAATAAGACAGTGCAAAGCGCCATCTACCATTGAGACCACTGCGAAGAGTGAATAGCAGCTACCGGTTGGAACCGTATAGATTTCAGTCTGCAATTGGACGCCCAGTAACCATGTGACAGCTAGATGGCGAAGATTCTAGCTTTGTAGCAGATGTCCAATAAGACAGTGCGAAGCGCCATTTACCACCCAACTAACAATTATCACTCACAGTATTCCTTACACAGCATTGTATACTGTAAGAACATTGGCAAAACCCTCTTAGAACAGCTATACAAGCGAAATGGGCACACCTAATAGGACACTTCAGTCATTTAAGATGTTGTTTAAGGGCTGCCGGTAACAGTTATACAACAAAAGTGTAAGCCTCTTGCAGCCGCTATAGGACATTTGCGTCAGTGCAAGATTCAGTTTTTGTCAACTATACAACTATTCTGTTACGTGATTCTACTTTATTGCAACCAAACTATTTCTTATGTATTGTATAGACGAAGAAGAATAAATATATAACGGACACATTACAGTCATATTGTTTACTTCCATATCGGCCATTGTGAATTTCATACACAGGTATATGATAAACTTCTACACTGTTATATAGATAGGGCAAATTAGTTACGGGCTTCGTATTTGATTCATATTTTGATAATGATCAAAAGTATGTCTAAATTTTTAAGATGGAAAACTGAACTTATCTGCGTAAAATCTTCCACAAATCCTATATTTAGACACAATTACACTTTATATCTGTAATTTTGAACTGAAACATAATTATTTAATATTAAATAGAGGAGTAAATGTTTGCCCAATATGGCGGGTGGTTGTGTATAATCATGGCATCGTCCATGTTGTCTTTAGGTTATTAGAATATTTTGGTGTTGCCTGCAGGTGTTATACAACAATTTGACAAATGTCTGAAATGAAATACCGACAGAGTCGAATGATTTACCCAGAATTTGTACCAGATCTATATCTTCTGTTTGAACAGTTGATAAAACATTTTGAACCAATAGGCATGCGTTGTTTGTCTTAAATCATTGGTTATAGCATTTTGACAAAAATATGACAGCAGAAAGTTAGGTTATGGTGAAGTTGTATACCAACATATTTAACAGTTCCTAAACAACAGTTGTATAAGTGCTTCCGTTGGGAGCAATTTGTTAGCTAAAGTAGTAAATTGCACAGTAAAACAACAAGGCATGGCTTTATTCTATAAACGTTACCATGGATGCCACAGCACAACCATTTTAACTAACGTGCAAATATGCAGTATAAAATAGTTGTATAAACGTTTATGCAACAGTTAAAAATTTGAACTATAGGATATTGTATAACTATGCCACAAGAATATTTTAAACACCTCATTTTAAAGCAAATATGATGCAGAAATCAAATTTGCATTCCACACAATATTAAGCCAGCATTTTGGTGTTCAGGCAACAACAATAGAGGGCTTTTATGGCTGAACGGTTCTTTTACCAAAACCTTATACCACTACTTTGCTAGTTAGGCATTGTGTGCAATTCTAGTGGAAGATGACTCTTTGCGTGACTGGGCCCCCAATTGCAAACTGAGGTGTATTTTGAGGTGTGTCCCATTGAGAGGGAGAAGCGAAGCTCTTTCGCTGGGTTCCTTTATACACAGTCAACTCAGAGCCTGAGTACTGAAGCGAAGGTTGTAAATGACAAATGTTGCTGCAGCTGTCTACATGTCGCTTTGCCTCGGTGGGCGTGCAACTTTATGCTGCCTGTACGATATAACGCCAACATGAAGGGATCTCAAGAGAAGCAATAGTATGTTGGCATATTGATAAGAGACAGACAGATCACTGACCGCCACTGAATGTGGAAGAGCTTTGTGACAGAGAAAGCTTTTTTTTCAGTAGCGGCTGCGATCGACAATACTGTTTGCACCAAATGATGTCAACTACGGTCTGAGCTCAGAACGATTCAGAAACTGTCAAATGCGGTCTAGTCAAATTTCTGTAACATTGAAACCGACTAATTCTGGAGTATCCATGATCAGCTGGATTTGCACGTTTTTTTTAAATAAGAAGCTATTGTAGCTGTAATATTCAATTATCAAAGAGTAATTGTATTGCATTTGGATTGCTTGTTTTAACTACCTAGCCTCAAAACGTTTGCGTATTTATTGTTCCGACTTTTTGCACACTTTCATTAGTGTTTTTGTCCTAGAAACTGTACTCTTTGGTATCCAAATATAATTAAAGCAGATTAATCGCACAAAATGATCCACGACGTCACTCAATTTTCCATCTGAGGCACAAACTGAATTCAATCAGAACATCTGCGCAGTTATATTGGATGGTGAAATTTCAATCTCAGTTTAACGGTAGTCATGGAATGAACCTTGCATGTGTAGGAACTTTATGGGTATATAGACATGCCATGTTTCACGAATAAATGGAAAGGCAATCCCAATATCGCAGTTATTTTCCTGTTTTCAAGTATTAACCCCAGTATCGCACGACGGGCACGGGTATTAGCATATTCATTTTTTTTGCAGCAGTGCCACCGCTAAAGCAGCGGAGCAATTTAAATGCTAAAAATGGTTTTAGATGTAACGGAAGGTGAAATTGCGGCACTTTACAATGGAACACATTAGGACGTACTTTATTTGCCCATGGCTTCTAAGGTTATACCACACAAACGGTTAAGAGACAATGCAGTACTACTTGTTATTTTTCGATCTCTTCACGTCTATTGATTTTCATAAATATCTTTCAATCATGACCTGATTAGGAGAGTGTTTCTTACAATATGGTTATGAGTATATACACAGACCAACTATTTAACTGTGTGAATATATTTGCCCCAGTATTATCAGACATCATTAATGAATCGGTTGCTGCTGATAAATTTCCAACAGCTCTTAAACTGGCAACGTTAATTGTGATGTTGAAAATTGCGCTATTATGTATTTTCTCGAAAATAATTGAAAATGTGGTAACAATGAAAATTAAAAATTTCTTCCTTAAATTTGCTATTATCACATATGCTCAACTTGGTTTCAGGACAGGCTACGCAACTGAAACAAGCATTATCGAGTATGTTCAGTATGTTTCTGATAAACTTGATTTAGGTAATTACGTACTGAAGATCCAATTTGACTTGTATCAGACCTTTGATTGCGTAAGTTCCGCATTTGTGGCCGATAAACTTCATCATGTCGGCATTCGCGGATGTTTGAATCAATGGCTAGTTAGTTTTTTAGAGAATAGAACATTTTATGTTACTGTCGCTGATAAAACATCTGATAAATTTAATTTAGATTGGGGCACTCCTCAAGGCAGCGTCTTTGGACCACTTATTTTCTCGATTTTCATAAATGATTTGCCTGCACACTTATCCTACGGAAAATTACTTTTGTATGCAGACGACACAAATATCATTTTAGCTGACTCATCGCAAGATCATCTTCAAGAAAAAAATAATAATTCGGTTAATGAGTTCAGTCAATGGTGCTTCAAAAACAGACTAATAAAAAAAAGACCGTTTCAGTTCAGTTTTTTAGGTGTAAGCTTTGATTGTAATTTAAGATGGACAGAGCAAATTAATTCCGTATATAAGAAGCTTGGAAATAGTCTGTATCTACTACTTACGCTAGGGAGGAAGTTAATCACCTCAGCATTAATGGATGTCTACGTGTGAACACTCTGTCATTTCATATGGCATTACTGCGTGGGGCCAGGCTAGTGAAGTTCTAGAGTGTTTGTCTTACAAAAAAGGATCATTCAGATTATATTTAAAATACAGTCCAGATCTTCTCGCAGTGAGATATTTGTTAAATACAAAATACTTACAGTAGCATGTATATATCTTCATAAACTTTTAAAATATATTTTTCCGCACAGAAATGATTATCTTAATCATACTGAGCTCCATGACTACAGCACTCGTAATAAAAATAATATAGTTACGCTTGTGTCATATCAAGCGTTTCATTCAAAATCTCCCATAACAGCAGGAATATACTTTTTTAACTCATTACCTCCGGAGATCAAAGACGTAAACTCCATAGGACTTTTCAAGAGACGTTTGCGGAACAAGCTATCGGATTGCGGTTTTTATTACCTAGGTGAATTTGTCACATACCACAGTGCTTCTGGTAGATCTTAATAAATTTACTGCCATGTGTGTATGTATCATATTGTTTTTTTTATGTTCCTATTGTTATTTGCATTGTACTTCATTTTATCTATATTTTTAATCTGTATACTCCTACACCGACTTATCCAATGTCTACAATGTAGATCTAACTGGATCAATAAATGAATCTGAATCTGAATCTAAGGAATGCATACTCCATAGTTTTCGCAAGGAGTCCTCATTGTTCCAAAAGTATGTTTCCAAACACAGCTGTAGAACAAAAAGTAAATGATATGAATCAATCACAGGTGAAACTTATGGTAGGTAGCAGTTTACACAAAAGCTGTAGGAACGGTCAGTTTATATACATCTAAAACATATAAATAAATGTACCTGCTATACATGACTTAGATTGGTATGTTGAAATGAAGAAAATGCATATGCGTGATGAGTCGATGAGGGATCGAGCCTGTTTTTACTACGAATTCTGTTTGGCGTGAACAGATTACTCTCTCGGAACTGGGTTAATTGGAGTGATAGCAAGGAGGGACTAAAACCAAAGCCAAACTAATGCTGCCCCATTATTCAAGTTTGGAAACCGAAATGGAGCAGCCAATAGAGATGAGCCTTGTGTGGTATCATAGAGAGGGAATAGTAGCCATAGAGTTCTTCATCATGAAATTTTAACTCAAAACAGGCTTAAATAGAAGTCTGACAATATCGACTATGGAGTGGAGTCCACAGTAATTGGATCGATTTGAAGACCATCAATCCCTTTATCTATAAGCTTTACCATAAGTAGCCCTAATATGATAATATTCTTTCAGAAATTAGTTGTATTCTTTCTATGTTGTTAGGAAGAATCTCAGCAAAAACCAATTTCCATCATCGTTTTTTGTAGCTGTGACACACCTTTTATAACATATTGTCTCGTGTCTAATAGATTGCATATATCTGCGACACTGTATACACGGTGTTTCAGAAAACTGTAAGGAACTGTTTGTTGGAACAGTATTCTAAAAGATCACACTAGCCTGCACAAAATTATATTCTAAAGCATTTACATCAGTGGCGTCCGGCCGGCAAGGTTCTACGTTTAGCCAAAATAGTATCGGGCATAAAATAGTATCGGTGAATTGAAACTCCATAGATACTACTTGAAAACTTCCTTTTGAAGTATTTCGTTCAGACACCGCTTTAGAAATAAGCAATTCTTTTATTAACCAGTACATCAATATTTTTGTTGTTAAATAGTGGTAATTCATCTAGCACCTTCTTGATGAGCGTGAGTCCTGGGCACCTTTTAAACAAAATTATGATGGCTAGAGAGGGGATTGGTAGATTGGTAGTTATTTTTCCAAAAACAAGTGACACCTAACTGTTCGCTAAACATAAATTTTAAACACCAGGTGTGATGGTAATGACATCCTGTATAGATTCAAAGTCACGTTACTTTTTTCTATCACAAGAAAAGTGCCACTTTATGTTGATATGAGATGGTATTTTGACGTTTGACACCTATAATGGTACATGCAAAATCTAGTTTAACACGCGTGTCTCTTTATAGTCTAATCATATTAGACGAAAATACCACTGGTTTGCGAAATAGTTGTGAAGTCTGGTTTTATTGCTGCAAGTTGTTGAAGGAGGTATTCAAAACATGATCGCATAGAATGGGTACACCAATTTTTATGGGAAAACTTTTTATTCGACAACAAACATTGAGAAAACGTCTTTTTTGGGTTTCAATCGAAAGTGCTGACAGGAACGAAAAAACTCTTAAAATAAGATTTTTAGGCATTTATACGAACTACAAAATGAGACCACACGCAAAAAGATCCGACCAATGGCAAAAAAGTTCGAAAACCGTGGCAAACTGTAGGTTTTGGCACTTGATAATGCGACGATAGTTTCTCGCAGATACTTGGAATTCTTCAAATTCGTAGGACTCGTAAATAACCACAACATTGGAACAGATTGGTGGAGTAGTTTTTGAAAATTTCCAGTTGTTTATCCCAAAACACCTGTTTTCCGACCTTCACTACTAGTTTACTGAGCAATATACAGAGTTAGTTCAAAGGGCATTTTATAGCAAAATACACTAGTTTACTTTGGCAATATGAACCGCAAACCATTCCGGAAGATAAATGTTATTTTTATGCAAAAAATTATGGATTACGTTTTTCCTTCTAAACAAACTGAAACGTTTTGTATTTGTGAGTAATTCACAACAGAAGATGATAGACACATCCGCTTTGTTTTAAAATGTGTATAGTTACGTATGTTTTCGAATATCGTAGCGCATTTCTTCAATAACTCGCAAATACGAAGTTTGAATTTGTTTAGAAGAAAAAAACGTAAAAATAACATTTATCTTTCGTAATGGTTTGTGATTCATATAGGCAAGGTAAACACGTGTATTTTGCTTGCTCTTTGATCGGACCCTGTATATTGCTCAATAAACCAGTAGTGATGACCGGAAAACAGGTGTCTTGGGATAAGCAATTAGACATTCTCAAAAAACTACTTGACCAATACACTCCAATTTTGTTGCTGTTATAGAAGTATGAATCCTACGGATTTGAAGAATTTCAAGTAGTTGCGTGAAATTATCGTCGCATTACCAACAAGTGTCAAAACCTGCATAACATTTTTACTATTAGTCGGATCTTTTCACGTGTGGTCTCATTTTGTAGGTCTCGTAAATACCTAAAAATTTTACATGTAAAGTTTTTTCCTTCCTATCGACACTTTCGATTGAATCTCAAAAAACACGTTTTGTCATTATTTGTTATCAAGTAAAAAGTTTTCCCACAAAAATTGGTGTACCCATTTTATGCAACCATATTTTAAATACCTTTGAACAACTTGCACCGATGAAACCGGACTTTACAATTATTTCGGGGAAATCTGCTAATATGATTAGACCATTATGTTCGTTTTTTGAACAATAATTACAGTCCCAAACAGACATTTGCAGTGGTACGAACAACTTCGACGCGTAGCTAGACAACATCGTATCATCAACTTGTTTTGATAACTGTATTTATCAGTTTCCGTTAGTCAGAAATTCTTTGTTGGGAATATCCGAACTAATTCATCATAAAATGTATTATCAACATTCTATGGGATCGCATAACTTTGATAGTATTACTTCTAAATATTGGATAGTCGCCATTTGGTAGTAACTCAGAGAGAAACTGTCGGTCCCAAAAGACGGTCTTGTTTCGACTGGGGTTTAATGGAAGCGACCCCGGACCTGGACGAGGAAGTTGTGACAGGGGACAGTGTGTAAGTTTCCCTTAACTTTGCTGGACTTAGTTCGCAACGTAATTTGTCAAGTATTTCTCGATGTTTATGAAATGTCCGTCGAGACGTTTTGGACAATTGTAGCGGTTTGTTTTTGTGGGTGGAATAATATATATCGCACAACGCCCAACCGTCTTGAAGGCTCTCAGTCGCCAGATTTAGACATCCTCGAGGACGTTTTGGTTGACTTGGTAAAACAGTTGGCGATCCTTTTACACTAGCCTCTCTGTCATTCACGGTATAGTAGTTATCTGGGGCTTATTTGGCTTGCTGGGCACAAAGTTGTCACTACTGTCAAATTATTTTCAATTTTTGAATATTTCTTTGTTTATTACAAATAATAAAAAGAGTTTATTTTATAACTGGAATTATTGTTGTTGATTGTATTTATTTTCCTCATTATTTCAACATCTTGGAACTAAAATGCTACTTGATAAATTGGAGTATTTAAGACAGAGTGGGGAAAACGAATTACGTGTCGACGTACGTAGCATCTTCTATCTTTGACGGACTCTAACATATAGTAGCAGCGTCCCTCCCTATACAGCGAAAAATTTGTCTGACAGCTTGATTCAATGTGTACGAGAGAGAAGCACGAGAAGTGTGTATTAACACATGTTAGAAAGAGGTAGAAGCCGGCTAAGGTCATCACCGCATTGCGTTGCAAATATGTTGCACCTGAAAATGTTCGCGACAGGCTTGTACAATAGGTTTATTTCAATTTTGATGCGACTTAGTTCATTTTAGAATCATCTTTGATTTCCACGGACGGAGATAAAATTAACACATCCTGAGTTACTGTTACTTTTTTTACGCAATACAAGTTATCACTATCTGAGTGAAAACCATATTGAAACAGGACGATACTCCCCAAAGAGCGGTAGGTTGGAGGTAGAAACCTTGCCTTAGAATGTACGAGATGCGGTGTTGCTAAGCGAACCGATGATGCAATGTTGTAAAATTTGTGGCGATCCTGACCTAAAATTCAATTCACTATTCAAAAATGTGTACGCTCAAAATAAAACTATTATTTGGGCGTAGAGAATAAACTAACCCATATTTTCAACATGCATCTTAATTCAAGGAATTGGTGTAACAAATTGGTAGCACAGCAGATTTCCGCTTCAGCGTTGCTAGGTAACGCGGTGATGAGCTTCGGTATCCAGCCGGCTTCTACCTCTTTCTAAAACATGTGTCTATACACACTTCTCTCTCATACAGATTGAACTCAAGCCGTCAGAAAAATTGGGTTCTCGGTGTATAGCGTCGACGATTTTCGTGTGCTTTATTCGAACAGTGTCGCCGGACGTTGACAAAATTATCAAAAATGGTATGTTTCACAGTCTAATCAAATTAAATGTCGTAATATATTATACTCGTAATTATTAATGAAAAAAAAAATGTATACATGCCTAGGTGAAGAACGCCATTATTGCCCACGCACATTATATCCTCTATGCGCCTCGGGACATAAAAATGATCGGCCAATAATGACACACCTCTCCACGAAGGTATGTAATGTCCTATTTCTATTTACTATATATTACGAGCCCCTTCCACTTCAGTTGGCCCAACTATTGAAATCTTAGTTTTTTTCTTATCAAACACAAATGTTAAAAATGTAGCAGGGCGTTATAGGTTTAAAACAATAACAATGAATATTTTGATAATATATAGTAGAAAACACCAACTTTATCACTCCCTAATCAAATTTGCAGCATAAAAATAACACAAGTTGCAATTACAGCATATCAACCTATTTCATTTCAATGCAAAATAAGTCTATAACGCATAGGTGGCTGTGAAAAATAAAAGCCATGACAATTGTTTTTATTAATAACAGCTGCCAGAATACGTTTAAAATAGTTTTGGGTAGTTAAGGTATTCAAAATGGGTAGAGGAAAGGTTATTAGTGAGAAAATTCGGTTACTGATAATTAAATTTTTTAATTCTAGGACATCAAACTCAGAAATTGCAACTTTGTTAGACTTATCGCGGTACAGTGTGAGAAATATTGTTAGAAGATATAACGTAACTGGTTCAGTTAATATTAAGCCACAATATGTGAAAAGAAGTAATATCACAAATGCGGACCGAAGAGCATTAAGAAGAATAATCGTAAAAAACAGGCGTGCCAATTATTTACAATTAAGTGATCTGTGGAGTCACGCTGTTGAAAGGAGAATTTCGAGGTCCACAACTCATAGAGAGGCCCACAAACTGGGATTTAGCACTTGCAAGGTAAGTTTTCTCGGGTTAGATGGGCTAATGAACATAGACAATGGACACCTCAACAATGGTGTGCAATACAATGGAGTGATGAAGCCCGATTCGATGTTTGTGTTGGTGAGAGTCGCAGAAGAGTTATTCGTAAAAAAAATGAAGCATTCCATGTTGACTGTCTGAAGAGAAAAGTAAAATTTCCAGCATCCATTATGGTCTGGGGCAGTATGTCATCAAAATTAGTAGGAAAACTTCATTTTATTGATGGAAATGTGGATACAAACAAATATTTGGCAATTTTAGAAGAATCGCTTTTACCAGTGATGGAAGAATGTTTGACATCCGGCCAAGATTTTGTGTTAGTGCAAGATGGTGCAGCGTGCCATACCTCAAAAAAGGCTATAAAATGGGCGGAAGAAAATAATGTACCACTTTTGAAATGGGTTTCTAGCAGTCCAGATCTGTCACCTATTGAAACTTTGTGGCACGAGATGAAAAAGGCTCTACGACAACATCCTGCTCGTACAATCACCGAACTGAGACAAAAGCTTCAAGAAATATGGGATTGTTTTACACCAAATTCTTGCCAAAACTTGGTTAACACTATGCCCCAAAGAATTTTAGCCGTAATAAAAAATAAAGGGTTACACAATAGTAATCTTTCAATTGTTGCTTTGTTAACTTCGCGCATTTATTCGCACATTGTTTATTTGTTCAGACGTTGTATTAGTTATAGGTCTAAGTGATTTCAAATATGTATGTTTGACGACTAGAGTGTATCTAAAATGTTTTTGAGACAATAAATTGTTTTAGAAGTAAATAGTTTCATCATGTTTAGTTTATAAAGGCATACTTTGGTACAAATCTTCAAGTGGGCCAACTGAAGTGGGAAGGGGCTCGTATTATGAAGTCAATTTTTATCAGTTACAGATATTTTTTGAGAAAAACGTGGACGATACCGAATAATACGGGGTGTTCTGGAGGTAGGAACTTATCTAGAACAACTGTAGCAGCGAAGGGATGAACACGAATTTTGAAGAAAGCACCACTCATTTTATAGAAAATTTCGAGTACCGCCTTGTCCATTGTGCTTATAAGCACTATCGCTGTTCAATTCCAAAAACAGAAGTAAATCTAACTGATGCGGTACAGAATAGTAACTTCCCGGAGAACGGTCTATAATCACTCGCGAATTTCCGACAGCATCTTAAAAACACCGGAAACTAACATCATATCGCCAAGTTCGTTAATGTTATGAGTGTGCGATATTCGGTTTGCCGATCTGTAAACAAACAGCTTAGTTTACCTACACTACGCCGGTTGAATACTGACTCGTGTATGTCTTCTCATTTAATCACTCGTTGGAACAGCAGAGACGTACTCGATATCCTATTTTTTCTTTGGCATTGTCTTTTAGGTAAAATTACATCAAAAATCAAAGTCCTACCTTCAAGAACATCCTATATAATAATTTAGTTGGGACAAGTTTCCTTTTTTATCCATCTCAAATTTCACTACATTTCATAAAAAATCTTCGTATCTGACATACACCTCTTTATGGACATACACCTGAAATAAGTACACAATATCTTTGTAAAACTTAAAAAATAAATACCTGCATTTTAAATTGTAAACAAAGTACTATATGTGTTTTGGAAATGATGGATTGATTATTAACAAAGGATTGAATTGGAAAGCTTATTGCGTATGCTTTCGAAATACGGATTGTGCATTGCAGATATCCCTTTATGCATATATAATCATCCTTTTTTCTACCCCTCACCCCTATCTTGGGCTATTCCCATATGCAAGAGTCAAACAGTCAAACTAAATCCAGTATAACAAGTAAATGCATGTTGCCAGACGTAACTGGATATGTAATTTCATGTGGTAGATCCAGATTAGCGGAACTCATTTAAACTGCGGTTTAGATTAATTCGGATCTGTTAAATTGAAAACTCGAATATACATGCATCACTAGAGTAAGCAAATAAATATGCGATTCTCTCCCTCCTTATAATAAAAATATGTCAATGTACTCAAACAGCAGCGACACCTTTTAAGAAGCTTTGAAACAATTTTGTCAAGTCCAGATACTCTTGTTAATTATAATAATTTTCAAAATAGAGCTGTTAAGCACAGTTGTCAAAGTCAAGATTACTTTCCCAGGAGATCATTACAATGACGCGCAAATTTTTTTTAACGTATTCAAACTACGATGCCGACATGCGCTTTTCCTAGGACTTTATTCATGCTTTTTCAGAAAATCACAAATCAACTTTTTCTATATGTCGTTACTGATATCCGTAACCTAGAAAATAAGACTTACTTGATTATAAAAATAGTGAACCCACTAAGCCAATTTTTGACTAGACCTAAGCACGAAAATTATTAGTAACTCGAGAACTTGCAAGTGGAGGTAGTCGTCCATAATTTTGATTTGTATTGGGATTTCAAAATTAATTGCATATTACAATTCTAATATGACGTTTTGTCCGCCAGCATCAACTTCATTTTGTCTTATAGGTCTGCGGACCTTAGACTAATAACATAAGCCCGTTTGACTAACTTGATCCATTATTTTTTTGTTACACATGTTCCTAGCTAACTTTTCCCCCAGATGGGCTAATTTGTGTTGAACATTATCGTTTATGAACCGATGCCAACGTTGGGTGCAGAGTCAACCATTTTTTAGATACATTATTATCTTTGAAGTTAGATTTACTCTTACTCGCAACTCTAAAATCACTTCCAACACGTTCGTTCAAACAGTTTTACTATAAATATTTTAACAGAGCTCTGCGGCAAATGATTCTGACAAACGTACTTGTACGTTTGCGTACGTAAATTATCCGAAGTCCCAGAGGAATCTTCAGCACTACGAAGCATGTCCCGCTCGTATCAGCTTAATATTTGCATAAAATGATTAGATTCATTGACGAGAAGGAAAGCGAAATATTCTCCGGTATTCGTTACCATTATTGACGTGTCGTTTGCCATAAAGACACATTAAATTGAAGACAAACATTAATTTCAGACGCACGCATTGGACGACAGATTCTGTGATTGATTATACCCTCCTAGGGTAATGGGAGTAGAGGATTACATAGTTTTTGTTTTTTCTGCCTATGATTCATAGGATATTATTTTTCAGCCAAATTGCAGTTATTTCAAATCGTCCAAACAGTGAAATAATGAATTTCATGAAGGCAAAATGTCCACGTGACAGAAAAATAATTGGATAAACAAAGCCATCGCGTTTGAAAAATAGTATGTAAAACAAATAGCGAAGTGTACGTGAAAATGCGAGGAAAAATGGATCGGTGTGGAACACATTTATAGGTCTTTTCACGGTTTTTGGCGGGTTTACCCACTTTATCCTTGCAAAATAGTTTTTTTTTTCATATCTTGGACACACTTTATCGAATAATATGACGTTTATAATTCCTTATGACCTTTTGTCGACGTGATGATAGTCTGTATATCTATTTATCAATTTATAAATCGTCTTATCTCTACGTGCGCAAAATTGATCCGGCGCCCACCGTCTTTTTTTTTTCATTTTTTCACCTTACAGAAATTACCGCAACGACAAAAATAGTTCATAGGCGTAGAATGCGAGATCTAGAGCATGAAGGATGATTTAGAATTTGCTACTATATCTGTGATTTTTACGGGTCTTCAACACAATACGCAGCCTGTCATTATTATGCAATAGCATACTATTCCTACGACAAGGTATAGCAGCCTTTTTTTTGAGTGCTTCCTTAAATTTATAAATAAAGTTATACAACATTTGGTTGATATATTTCTACTGTTTTTTCGTTTTCTCGAGTTTATTTTCCAATATTTTGAACTCGTTTTAATCGTACTGTATTTCGAAAGCAGACGTATACTATATTAATACTTTTAATAAAAATGTCCAGGGAATTATTTCTTCGTAAAGAAACTGGATTAGCTGACCTTCTTATTTGACAAAGTCATGCAGTCATCAGTAATGCAGCCATTTAGCACATGCTACATACTAACTACGAGTAGTCTAAAACAGTTTGAAACATAATTGTGTCTTCAGTTTGCGTGCTAACTTTATAAACAGTTCAGCGAATGTCAGTATGAAATATTTTTTTTATAAACTTGTTTTCTTCGCAAAAAAAGCTGAAGGACACATCAGCTTTGTTTTAAAATGTGTATAATAACGTATGTTTTTCGAATATCGTAGCGAATATGTTCAACTACTTATAAATACGAAATGTTTTTGTTTAGAAGAAAAAAAGCGTAACCCTTCGTTTTTCGCATAAAAACAACAATTACCTTTCGGCATGATTTGTGATTTATGTTAGCAAGGTAAGCTCGTGTATTTTGCTATAAAATGTCCTTTGAACGAACCCTGCATATTGGGTCAGTAAATTAGTAGTGATGGCCGGAAAGCAGGTGTTTCGGCATAAGCAATTACAAATTCTCAAAGACTACTCGACCAATCGACTCCATTTTTGTTGTGCTTACTTAGAAGTGTAAAGCCTACGGATTTGAAGAATTTCAAGTAGTGCGTGAAATTATCGTCGCATTAGCAGCAAGTGCCAAAACCTGCATTTTGCCTCTGTTTTCGGCCATAACTTTTTTACTATTAGTCGGATATTTTTGCGTGTCGTCTCATTCTGTAGGTCTCATGAATATTTGAATATCTTGTTTAAAAAGTTTTTTTGGTTTCTGCCAACACATTCGATTGAATCCCGAAAAACACGTTTTCTCATTCGTTGTTATCGAATAAAAAGTTTTCCTACAAAAATTGGTGTACCCATTTTACGCGTCTATGTTTAAAATACGCTCTTGAACAACTTGCTCCAATAAAACCAGACTTTACAATTATTTTGGGGAAATTTGCTAATATGGTTAGACTAGATGGACAAGCAATGTATCTCTTATGAAGTGGGACTTGAGCAAAGTAACAATTGTTTATAGCGTCATTTGACAGAACATATATTTTGTCGATCGGTCAATGCAGATTGGTATACAACCGTCTGCTTACCCCGCGTTGTTACCGAACTGTGAAAAACAAATAAGATTCACTGAATCCTTCTTCATCACGATAACGCAGAGCACACACTGACCGTCAAGTTGAATTTTTGGACTCTGTGAATGTGGAGATTTTAGATCACCCACCTTATTCACCTGACTTAAGCCCCAACGACTTTTATGCTTTCCCGAAAATTAAGAATAAATTGCTTGGGAAGCGTTTATTTTCAGTCTCCAGGGGTAGCGGTAGAAGTTTATACCGAGGCTATTGTAAGTAGGCCAACTTCAGAGTGGAGTTACTGCTTTACATATTGGTTTGTTTGAATGCAAGAATATATCAAGTTTAAAGGTGAATACTTCGACAAACAATAAATATTCTCTTGTTTGCCTAAGTTGTTTCATTTAGTCAAATCCAGAATCATGAGAGACATATACAGGGTGGCCCATCCATGTGTGGACGGAATATTACTCATAAACAAATACATTTCGGGAAAATCTATATATGGTATGCTATATGACATTTGAGGGCATATTTCTAAAATACTGACCATTATAATTTCGACCTACATATAAGTTGTGATTCTTCATATGGAATGCCTCAAATTTTATTGCATATTTGGATAAACCAATTGAAAAGAAGAAATCTTATATGACATACTATGGGATTTTGGTAATTAGCTACTGAGATATAAGGTGTTTTGGCTAGTCAAAAATCCCCCACTTCGGCAGCCCCTCAGTCGGCCATTTTGAAATTTGAAGTGCTGAATTATGTATAAAAATAAACTTACACGCCTCAGCTTTTGTCTTATTTGTTACTTTTTCGAATTTTAATTTTTGCTCATACAGGGTGGTCAAAAACACAAAATCGCATCATCCTTGGAAACAAATAAATTGTGGATTAGTTACAAACTGTCAAAATTAGCTTTGTGAGCATTATATTAAAAACGGGTTTGAAAATGAATTTCTCTAAAGATGAAATGGTGAATATGGTGTTCGTTTTGAAGAAATAGTTTCCTAGCATCTCGCATTTATGAGCAACGGTACCCTAATATGCGACATCCAAGGCCGGAAACATTTTCCACATTACGAGAACGTTGCAAAGTGGAATCAAGTGGAGCAGTGGAATATAGTAAAAAATGTATAAGTAGTTCAAGTGTCACCAATGAGGCGAATCAGTTGGAGGTTCTATTAAAGTTGCAGGAAAATCCCCATTTAAGTGCACGGCAAATTGGAGCAGGAAGTGATATATGCAGAACTTCTGCCCAAAGGATAATTCACAAGCATAGGTACCATCCATATGACTTATGCTTGTATCAAGGCCTTCGTCCTCAGGATTTCGCAGCTCGAATGGAGTTTAGTAGAATAATGCTAAATAAAGTGAGTGAAGACTCTACTTTCCTGGATAAGGTTCTTTTTAGCGATGAGGCAACTTCTAATAGCATAGGAGTTGTCAACAGGCATAACATGCACTATTATGCTACGAAAAACCCTTACTGGGTTAAGCCAATAGATTTCCAAAATAAATGGAGCTTGAATGTTTGGCGAGGAGTTATTTGCAGACAAGTTATCGGGCCTTTCTTTTTCGACAACAAATTAACAGGTATAGAATTTTTTGATCGAGCATTTGCCTTTGCTTTTGGGGATGTCAACCTGCAAACTCGGATGCATATGTACTTCCAACATGACGGCGCACCTGCGCATTATCATAATCGTGTGCGTAACTATTTGGACACCTGGAGTAACAATCGTTGGATCGGTCGCGATGGGCCTATATCTTGGCCTCCTAGATCACCAGATATGACACCGATGGACTTCTTTCTATGGGGCTACGTTAAGCAAGAGGTTTATAGATATACACCATCTACCCCAGTAAATATGAAGGAAAGGATTAAGGATGATTTTCCGAACATAAGGGAACACATGCTGAGGGATGTGCAACGGTCATTTATCGAAAGACTAGGGCTGTGTATTTAACATGGTGCAGATATCTTCGAGCAGTTTTTGGAGATTAGGTCTTGAGTAGTGATAGTTGTTTCTTTATGTTGTTGTTATACTTGTTTTTCTCTATTATGCTTGAAGCTGATTTATACTGTTCGGATTGTTATTAGCTTTTACGTCAAATCTGTACTCTTAGTGGCAATACGAAACTAGCCCACTGTTATGTCTTTTGATGTGTTGTTCTATTGAAAGCTTAATAACTCAAAATCTAGTGATTTTATCTGAATCAAACCTTATACCAAGAAAAAGCTTATAAAAAATTGAATCCAAACTTGCACAAATAAATATAAATTTTTGAGCAAAAGTACAATTTGCGTTTTTGACCACCCTGTATGATCAAGAATGAAAATTCGAAAAAGTAACAAATAAGATGAAAGCTGAGGTGTCTAAGTTTTTTTTGATACAAAATTAACCACCCCAAATTTCTAAATGGCGGGTTGAGAGGTTGCCGAATTGGACGGTTTTTCTGGACAAAACACCTTATATCTCTGTAGCTAATTACCAAAACCACATAGTATGTTATATCAGTCTTCTTCTCTTGAATTGGTTTATCCAAATATGCAATAAAATTTCAGGCATTCTATTTAAAAAATCACTACTTTGACATGTAGGTCAAAATTGGGACACCCTGTATAACTGCCAATATTTTAGACATGCGCTCTTAAGTGTCATGTGTAACACGCCATAAATAGATTTTCCCAAAATGTATTTGTTTATGAGTAATATTCCGTCCACACATGGATTGGCTCCGGAACTAAATCTTACAATGATATCAAGATAATAGCCGTTCACACTTCTCAGGTCTCTGGTTTCTTGCTGACCATAGACAAATTGACTGATAGTCTTTGATACAAAGGCAAAAGCCAAATGAACTGCAATGACATATAAGGTGACATATAAATCCGAACACCCAGTTTAAATGGTTTTATTTTAATAAAAGTTGGTGAATGTATTTATCTTACTGTAAATAACAAGTGAGAAAATTTTCAGCCTTATCAGTTGGACATTCCGGTTTTTATACTGCTTTTTTTTAATTCACTAACGCTCTAAAAATGAATATTTCAGCCGCAGTAAAGAATCAACGTTGGCGGATTTTGGTTATTGACATCCTTTACGATGCCTAGAGTACGGAGACCTGTACGATTTCATCAACTTAGTGAGTTTGATAGGGGCCGTATAGTGGGACTTCGGGAAGCTGGACTTTCTTTTCGGGCAATTGCATTTAGAGTGCAAAGAAGTGTAGACACTGTGGTTAGGTGTTCAGGCATGGCTTCGAGAATGCCGTACGCAAAGAGCAAGGGGCACTGGACACCGCCGTAGAACAACAGACCGTGAAGATCGCCGCCTAAGATTATTGGCCTTAAGGGACCGTTTCTCCACTACCAGGTCCATTGCAAATGAATGGTTTTCAGAACACGGAAGACCTATTGGCATGCGAAGTGTTTACCGACGGATGAGAAGTTTTGGCTTGTTTTCATACCGGCCACACTGGGTCCTCCCTTTAACTCGAGAACACCGACGTAATCGCCTTGAGTGGTGCAGACAACGGTCACTCTGGGATCAGGAATGGAACAGTATTGTCTTTAGTGACGAGTGTTGATTTTGTTTAGGCATGCACGATGGTCGTGCCAGGGTTAGAAGGCGACGTGGTGAAAGGAGGAATCCACAGTTTTTTGTTGAGAGACATGTTCATCACACTGTTGGAGTTATGGTTTGGGGTGCTATAGCTTATGGTTCCAGGTCACCTTTAATCTTCATCAGAGGTAACATGAACGCGCAGCGTTATATCCACGAAGTTCTAGAACCCCATCTTTTACCCTATCTTGACACCCTGGCAGATCCAACTTTCCAACAAGATAATGCCCGACCACATGTTGCAAGAGTCACAATAGACTTCTTTCAACATAATGATGTCACATTGTTACCATGGCCACCAAGATCTCCCGACTTATCCCCAATTGAGCACGTGTGGGATATGATGGGTAGGAGATTGCTCAATTTGCAACGTCCTCCTCAGACTCTAGAAGCACTTCGAGAGGAGTTGGTGGTTGCCTGGAATGAGATACCACAGGAGAACATTGACCACCTGATCAGCAGCATGCCTAGGCGCGTTGGAGAATGCGTAGCACATCAGGGTGCATCCACACATTATTAAAGGTCAAAGGGCTTTAAAGCAGTGCAATCATTTTGAAATTTTTATCATTTACTTATTATGCTTCATTAAGTACTTATACAAAATTTTATTAAAATAAAACCATTTAAACTGGGTGTTCGCATTTATATGTCACTTAGTATACAACCGAGAAAAGCCCGGTATTGGTTAACCGATGTATCTCATCTTTAAAGGGAAAATTACTACCTTTCAATATAATATAGCTTTCAGTTCTAAAATGGATTGAGAGCAAAATCGTGAAATTTCTTATTTCTGTTTACAATATTTTTTATTTCTTAATCACCACGCATAAAGTACATACGTACATACTGGGAGCACAACAAACTTCAAATTCAAAGTTTGTCATTCATTTCTGTCTGTCTGTCGATCGCCGACTGTTGGCGCTTTTCGAACGGCTTTCAGAAACAGCTACATCGATTTAAATGAAATTTGGAGAAGCATATGCATATGCGTGGGCGATGTTTTAAAGAAATCCAAAATTTTGGAAATCGACAAGGCTCAATTTTAAGTTCAATGTTTCAGTAGTGATAAACAGCCGTATCAATGATTTCTCTCTCTGAGCAAATGAAGCATTCGAAAATAGTTGTATAGTAGTTATGTAACTGATTTATATAAATATCTTCAAAAATGGCGTGTCTGCGAGCCGTCAAAGCTGGGTATTTTTTCAGACGTTTGACCCAATATCTAAGCAATTGACAATCAAGACCATATGATATTCAAGCTCTATTCAAATATACAATAAAATATAGGGTGTTCTTTAAAAAAAGCATGCTTGCTCTGGCACGAAGTTATAGAACACCCTGTGTATATTGGAATAATTTTAAAATATGCGCTAGTGACATATCAAGGTTGCCATTAAACAGCTCTTTGATATCTTTTCCAGTTTGCTCATGAAACTACTTTCCATTTTCGTTGGGACTATCTTCCTCAAAACACCTCAAGATACTATTAATAAAGCTTGTAAAAATAAATAGATTTACTACTGCAAGAAATCGGTTGTTATGTATTTCACTACGACATTTATTAAAATCATCATATAAATGACCACATATTTTCATCCCACCACATATCCGTTGGGATTGTCATTAATTTTCAATAACTGAAATGCGCAAATCATCGATCAAAACCCTTTTTGAAAGCGATATTTATTAATTGGCATACCAAAATTCCAACAGTCCATGACAATAATTATGGCTTCTAGCCTTTTCAACATTATTTCATTACGTTCCACCGGATACCGGATTTACATAGTTTGAAAAAGTCTGTTTTGAATTATACATACTTTCAATCGGGATAGTTAATTAATACAGGAAGTTTCATGAACAGCCACATTCCTGTGGATTATTCATAGATCATAAAATTGCACACTATTAACCCCCAATATTGCACGGATAACTAGAAAAGCTTTAATTTTAATGTTACTGACCTCCATCCATACCACGTACAGCGTGTTCAAGCTCTTCTGCCCCGGGATTATGAGCCCCGAGTTGCTTTTTGTCGCACAATGTTAGAAAGACACAGGGAAGATCCACGGTTCTTTGAAAAAATGTTATGATCAGATGAGACCACATTTAAGAAAGATGGGTACATGAACCTGCATAACTTACACGAGTGGCACGTAGCAAAGCCACATTTGATGAGAGAAGATAAATCTCAATATCGCTTCAAGATAAACCATTGGACAGGAATTTTAAATGGTAAAATAATCGGTCCGTTTGAGTTCCCAGAGACTTTGACTGCTGAGGTTTATTTAGGTTTTTTGCAAAATCATTTAGAAAATTTATTGGAGGACGTGCCATTGAGTATTTACAGCGACATGTGGTTTCAGCATGATGGCTGCCCAGCGCACTATGCACTCTCAGTGAGAGAGTATCTCGATCAAAACTTTCCAGGCAGATGGATAGGGCGGTCTGGTACAATACCGTGGCCAGCCCGGTAACCAGATTTGAATCCGTTAGATTTTTTTTACTGGGGAACTGTAAAAGAAAAAGTGTATTCCAAGACGATTCAAAATGTAGCTGAGCTACGGCAAAGACTATTGGAAGCAGCTGAGTTTGTTAATAACCGTGGATTCGCTCGTTTAATAACCCGATCTTTTTTAAGAAGATGTCGAGCGTGTATTGCGGTTGAAGGAAAACAGTTTGAGCATTTGCTGTAAAGGTAAATCATCATCAGCA
This sequence comes from Acanthoscelides obtectus, assembly GCA_963669975.1. Taxonomy (NCBI): domain Eukaryota; kingdom Metazoa; phylum Arthropoda; class Insecta; order Coleoptera; family Chrysomelidae; genus Acanthoscelides; species Acanthoscelides obtectus. The sequence goes on along the minus strand of CAVLJG010000003.1, from coordinate 40,770,206 downwards.
GCATTTTGACGCCCACTGTTGTGCAAACAGTTATCCTTAAGGGTCCTTGTGCGTTTTCATAATCGCTGTTTAATTAGGAAATTTTGAAAAATTTTCATCAGTTTTTCTTCAAATAAAAATTGTGCATAAGTTAACTAGTAATCTTCTAAGTGTTATACCATTTTGGAATCCTTATTAAATGCGCCAAATTTTAAGGTTACTTGCCAAACTCTCGTAGTACATTTTTTTCCAGTACAGCCAGTTAAAGTTGAGCAAAGTTTTACTTTGGAATACTTGGTTGGGAAATAAGTGGCAATTTTTCCTGAACGAGAAAAGTTGGCAGTAAGGTTGAGACACCAGTTTGAAGATGCATTATTCATCATTACATTGTAAAAATAAAATCCAAAAAAAGTTAATATTTGTAGTAACAGGAGTTGACAGACTGCCGTAGGGTGTGAAATTTCTATATTTTTTTCAAATACCTATAATTTTCGAAACACATACATAAATTTTTTTTAATATTTTTCTGATAGCTGTTATGACTTTGCCTATCACCCGGTTTCGGCTTGACGTCGACTTCTGGGACACCCTGTATAGTTAGCGTACAGTCAGGAGAAATATTGTCAGGCAGTGAAACAACTTTATTACTTATTATCTGTGAATTGTATATATTGTTACGAATTCGTAGGGTAAATACATACAATTTTGCGCTATTAATTGTCGTTCGTTTATTCCTTGGTGTGCTAATAGATTTACTCGTTTATAATGGATTTTAAATCCAAATTACAACGTACAGTTATATCAGCGTAAGCTAGGTAGGTTGTATTCTTTATGAAACAAGAAGCAGAAGGAAGTGAACCTCTTAAAGATTTGGATAAAGTTCAGGAGCGTGCAGCCATGGCCATGGGAGTCAGCCTATCGACTATTAGGAGGATGAAAATATGTTCAAGGAGGTGCTTCGAGATCTTTTTCGTCACGAAACAAAAAAAGATGAAGAGCCACTCCGAAATCTAATTTCGGCGACTTTGATAGAGGATTGCTTCGTCGATCTATAATGAATTTTTGCATAACGGAAAAGAAGGTTCCAACTTTGCGGCGCATGCTCAGGAAATTTGTTCAAGAACACAATTACACTGGATCACATAAAACTTTAAAGAAAGTCACTGGATCACATAAAACTTTAAAGAAAGTCATGAGGACGATGGAATTTCGTTGGAGGAAGGCAAGAACTAATAGAAGACTTCGTTTGGAGAAACCAGAGATTCAGCATCTCAGGAGAAATTTTCTGAGAAGGATGAAGGAATATAGAGGTAAAATCGTCCTATAATTTATATGGACGAAACATACATCCATGCATCACATACGCATGAAAAGAGTTGGAGCATTAATACCAATGAGGGTCTTGACATGCGAGTCTCAAAATGACAAAGATGTATTATTGTGCATGCTGGTAGCGAAAATGGTCTCGTGGAAAATGCTTATCTGAAATTTAAATCCAATATTAAGTCAGGTGATTATCATAATGAGCTGGATAACTATAAAAAATGGCTTCAGGATAACCTGATTCCCAACCTACCACCAAATCGTGTTTTGGTTATAGACAACGCTCCGTACCACAATGTTCATATAGACAAATGTCCTACTATGTGCTCTAAGAAGGATCATATGAAAGAATGGCTAAGGCAAAAAACATACATTTCACTGACGACATGTTAAAAATTGGTTTGTATAACCTTATCAAAATGCATAAGCCGGCATCATCTATAACTCATGAAATACACAGAATAATGGCTGAAAGACTGAAAGAGGTCATTCTGTTTTGAGATTGCCACCATATCACCCCAGCTTGAACCCAATTGAGTTGTATGGGCATCTGTGAAACAATATGTGACCGAGATAAATGTAGATTTTATTCTCAAGACTGTCGACAAACTTTGCGATGACTTTTTCTCGTCTTATCCCACAGAAGAATGGAAAAAGCGATGTGAGCTTGAAAAAGGTTTTGAGAAGCAGTATATGGAAATGGAACCAGCACTCGACTTAGTTGTGGAAAAAATAATAATAAACCTATATGAAGATAGCGATAGCAAAACCGAAGATTTAAGTTTAAGTAGTAGCACTCGACTTAGTTGTGGATAAAATAATAATAAACCTAGACGAAGATAGCGATAGCAAAACCGAAGATTTAAGTTTAAGTAGTAGCTCAGATTCCGATTCCGAACTTTCAGGATTTGATCCTCTGTGAAACTTCATAAATCTTTAAAATATTGCCAACTGTATCTACTACAATGTTAGTTTTCTGACCTCACTTTTCATTTGATTGTTCATTAATTGAAATTATTAACAAAAATAGAATGAGTACCAATCATTTTCAGTCTTATAGCTACATAGCGTGTAATACATATTTCATGGAATAAATTGTTTTGGTTTCCTTCTTTCTATGTTTATCCCATTTATATAAATAATCACATAAATCCAATTTTTACCCTTTCTTTGGTAGCGAACAGGTGTGGAAACATAAAACTATTTCTGTAAAACTGATGTATTATGCAATTTTGAAAATATTGACAAAGTAGTATATAAAACTTGTATTTGTTCACATTTTACACTCTCCACAAGTAACGCAACAAGATATACAGAACTGTTCGTAATGTACTTTTTTTCTATAATTATATAGCTATAATTTTTGGTGTCGTAATTTGATTTTCTTTTTGGTATAATTTTCCCTTGACTCGACACCTCCAGTGAGATAAAACTCAAATACCAGTGGATAATGTTCTTTTAGAGAGAAAAAAAATCAGGCCTTCTATTATCAAAAACGAGAGAGTATAATCACTTAAAGACTGTAGGCATGATAGAATAGTCATTCCCTAAGTTATTCTCAGGAGACAAGTGCAAAACTCTCGTTTGATAATAGAAAAAACTTGGGAACATATTATTTTGCTAATATATTCACAAAACTCTCGTTTGATAATAGAAAGAATTTGGGAACATATTATTTTGCTAATATATTCACAAACCTGTCTGACAAATGTCAACAGCTGTCAGAATTTGGGATTATTCCCTGAGAATCACCTTCTTCCACTGCGTTTGAGAACTCGGCTCCACGAATTCAGATCTATTTTCATATCAAATCGGAATTTAATGATTTACTACCTTATAGCTAATTTGGAACAGGTGGTTTTGAGATCTATTTGAAAAAAATTGTTTTAATAATAATTATTATATTGCTCGTACGGTATTTTTCTTTAATTATAATAAATGTATATGCAACAAAGTAATGAATTATTCAGCTACAGCACTGCACAGTATAACGGACAGTTCAAACAAAATTTAATTTGGTGTACTAGGAAAATGAAAATTAATTTGTACTCACAAACAATGCTCGAATTACCAAATTAGATATCCAACTAAAAATAAACAAAGTTGTGAATGTTTATATTTATAAGCCAACTAGTGGAAGCAGCTGGGCCTCTCAAGTTGCATAATTATTCCATCTTTTAAGGGTTGTTCACACCCTTGGTAAAAAGATCTATTGCCAGCCTGCACAACAGAATTCTGGTTTTTCATTTTCTTACAACTGTATGCGTTCAACTCAATGTTGTTATGAGTTTTCAGCCAGTACAGTACAGATCAGGTGGTTTTACCGCATTGGCAGCACATCGATAGAAGGGTAAGATAGAAGATATATACATATAAGTTACCATATATAGTCTTTAGATGGATGCGCTAACTTATTAAGGTATTACATTTTCAAAACGTACACCGCAAGACCGTTTTGCTTTGGCTGAACACTCCCAATTAGTGTTTTAGAACTTAGATTCCTTAAGAGTTTCCTTACCTAATCAACTCGTGTTAGTATCTATTTTTTCTTCGGAACTTTTTTTTTTATACCTATTCTTCGCCAAGAACAATTCTATTTCAGCCGTTCAAATATAAGGTCGTCGAATTAATTCTTTTCTGAAATGTTGCAATCCCTGAGAACATTTCAGGAGATGCGCTTGTAAGCCAGCAAGATAGACAAAATGAAAGGTCTTCTGTCAAGCTGGAAAAATCCGATTGTTTGTTTGCTTGTTAGTTACTCAATAGGGGGTAATCTAGAAAACTAGAATTAGATGGTGCTAGACAGGTTGGGACCATATTTAAGGTTATAAACAGAGAAAGATGTCAATTGTTGTCAAAATGTGAAAAATATGTTAGATTTATATCAAATTTGTCTGATTCCCATTTACAGTCGACCTCTAGCCACACTAGCGTAACTGCCATTGAATTTGAGATTTATTTTAAAAAAATGTGTTCAGAGTAGATGTGTGTAATTGGTCTTTGTTTCCGACTTTGTTATAAGACCAGTAAGAAGCGAAAATTTATCGACAGAATATTCCCAAGAAGCTTTCTCTTCAGCGATTAAGAATTGCTGCATGATTGAGGATATTTCCGATCTCACCTATTACAAACTGAGTATTAGTTTTAGTAGTACACCCTAGATGTGTCACTCAATAATTTACTTATCATATTGAATCACACTCGTTTAACCCTTTAAGATTTTTCTGTGTATTGCAGAACAGTTCATTTTATAGCATAGTGTTGTATACCGAGTTAGTACTAGTGAAAATAAAATTACCCAGCAGGATTGCACAGTCGATTATCATGGGTTAAAGGTCTTTGATACCCCCATCGCATAGCATTTGATGAAAAATGTGGGAGTCACATTTTGCAATTGCAAATTCAAACTAATGAATACCCTTTGTTAGCAACGCAGCCTATCGTAATCGAAATTCAATTGTGTGCAAATAGTTTGCGACTTGCACTTTGGCAATCAAGTTCTGGGTTCCTAGTCTGTTTAAGAGCATTATTTCTAATAATATCATATGGATAACGATATACCATTAAACCCGAAGACCCCGGATACTTCGCCACTACGCATTTTTTTTAAAAAAAATTATGAAAAAGCCTTCATAATATCAAAAGGCAATTTGTCGATGGCCTCAAATATGACCTAGGCAATGACCTCGGAGGTCATCTAGAGTTCAAGTTTGTTCATTCAAATAACACCATTTTGACAGTACGTCCATTTCGATCTTGAGATTTTACATGTATTTCCATACATGAGGTCAAGAGGTGACGATATCGCTTTGACCTACTGTAACTTCTGAAATATAAATGGTCACTTAGAAAACTTAGTAACCGCGCATTTTTTGGAACAAATATTTTGCTTTTCAGATATCCTAAAACATTTCTTAGAACTTTTTTCCAAGAAAATGCGTGGCTGCCAAGCCTTCGAGGTGTTCGTGTACTTTTCAGATTTTACAGACATTTTACGCTGATAGAACCGCTTGACCTCATGTGTGAAAATGCAGACTGGTGTAAGATTTCAAGATCGACACAAATCTATTTATTATCTACTTTAAGAAATGGTCTCGAAGAATAGTGGAAGTACCAGTTCAAGTAAGTACTCGTAATAACAAAGATATGAAATTTATTACACTGAGTTGCTTTACTAGACAATTTTTGGATATTCAAGAAGTCGTTCAAAATACATGATACATATTAAATTTTAATGTATTAGCGATGCATAGCAAAACCCTTACCTGTAGAAAATCCAATGCAATAGTAGCTTTATATAAAACACACACTAACACTTAACACATACATTTATGAGTCGTTCACGTTCACTTGCGAACTACTCAGTTATAACGACAGATTTACAGAGTATGAAATGCACTGCAGTTCAAGTCTAAGTATTGTTTCTATAACTGTACGTCTTGTTTGCACAAACTTGTAAGCCTTCTCTGCAACAAATTGTTCATTTGTAAACTCAAAACGCTTCCGTTGTTCTTAATGAAGTGTTAAAGCTAAAGAAATGACTCTTCACCACATTTGATAAAGAAAGCATGGGTGGTACAATTTTTTTAGAGGAGGATTTCTTTTTTGTGCTGGAGTAATATTTTAGGAGATACTTTCAACGTCCGTATCGGATATAGGGCATGACTAATTTAGTCTAAAAACTATTAATGGCGTATCTGTAACTACGGGAACTACATTTTTATAGAAAGTCTGGTACATCGATTTCTTTTGTATCTACTGTTTTGTCGGATACATCTTCTAGATAAAAAATAATTGATTCTGTATAGTATCGACGAATAATTTTTTCTTACTTTTCAGGTTCAACACACTGAAAACTTTTAAATCTTTTAAGCACATGTTGATATGATTTTTATTCATGATATGCTTGTATAGATTTACTGTTGCACCTTAAATGTGTTATAAAGGTACAGGTATAGGTACATCTTGATTAGCAATAAATTTTGAGACATTTTTCTCCGTATAAGAGGTTTTAATACACGACACATAAATCAAAAGTCTATGACAAACCTTTTAGTATTATACGTTACTTTTTGTAAAGTAGTTCAGAAAGTGCTTGAAAATGTAGGTTGCTTAAACGTATCTACCCTTCTGATCTGTTTCATTCAAATTGAATATAAATACAAATATATTCACAAGGCAACCTCAAAGGGAGGGTTTATTAAGGAAGGAATTTGTTTTTCAGGCCAAGGAAGTTTACTGGAATTTACATATTTTGATTGAAATGTGCTTGCAGCTACTATATTCTGAAATATTTATATATTTGTTTTTCATACCTAGATCTCTTAAATTGTATTTTCATGTAAATGATCGTTTTGGGTCCACCATACACCGAATGATACAACCCATATGATGAAAGGTTATTATCAATTAATCTCCCAATTGATTATTTATTATCGATAACAATCTCTCTTACGGGTTACATATATCTAATACAGTACTAAAATAAGTGCCTCTATTACAAAAATTTTAATTATACAGGTACGTCTACGTTTATTTTAAAAAATTAGCTTGTTTCCAATGTAAAGCATTATAGGAATTTCTGTGTCTATTTTTTACTTCGTAACCTTTTTGGACTAGTCATAACGGTACTTTTCTGTAATAGCGCTGACTAATCTCACTGATCGAGGGAAAAGGCGGAACACCTGTTAGTTATATATAACAATATATTTAACATTCTGTATAGCGATTTACTGCTTATCCACACTAAGTTTAATTGTACTTGATAAGTTGTTGGGCAAAGAAGGTGAACAACAAAAAACCATATAATACACCTCCACTAACCACCCTTGTCATATTGAGTGGAAGATAAAATTACTTGAAACGTTAATGCTTGACTTGACTTGATATTGTTCTACTTGACTTTAAGTCAAGCATTTGTTATATTTGCTCAACCGGTGAGCCGTATTTCGCATTTTAATACAAATAATCAAGTAGAAAATCGAAAATTGTCATCTCAAGTGATGCATGCAAACAGCGTTGCTTAACCAAAAAAACATGAAATCGGTAGGTAGAATCGTTGTAATTCGATAGGCTCAAAGTCAAAATCGGTAGGAAGGAAAAATCAGGACTTTCGTAAGCTCAACACCCGATCCAGGGGCTTGAGTGTCTCGCAGCGCCATCTATGAAAAGTATATTTTCGTATTGCGCGGGCACAGAACACATATACACACGAGCCTTTAAAAACATCAACAACTAATTTCACATGTATTTTACATGAATCTTAAGCTATTTTGCACAACTTTAAAATTATTATTATGATATAGTAGTGTGCTCCGAAATCTGGTCAGTTATCACTTCCAATATTTTTAATATTTGACCACCATTTTTAATCCGTTGGGACCCTCATGTGCCTTAACTCCATGTTAGCGAATGATAAGCTAATTTAGAATATGTATTTAGCTTTTTCTCGTATATCAGCTGATGAAATGTTTTTGTTCACTTGAGTTTACAGTTTCATCTTTCTGTTACTTGCTACACGATGGACAAATTATTTTGTTCAATTATGTATTGTTTTCTCTAAAACTTGTGACAAATGAAGTATTTCTGTTGTGTATTTATGATCTACTCGAACTTATATTCCAAAAATTATCAAGTAATATCAAGACCACTTGAGTTTTTAAGTACTTGTCAGACTTACGTAAAAACTACTTCAGTTGGTAAGATTGCTAATATCTAATATCTGACTTGAGCTTGGCTTGATTTAAAGACAAGTGAAGTACTGCAAAAATTAAGTCTAGTAGTGAATCACCAATTAAAATATTTTATGCAGTACTGCAAACACGTTTCAGCCTAATTCGGTAATTTTTATCCAGCTCCCCTGGGCTCCAAGGCATAAAATTTCAACACATTATTCATTACATCAATAATGTATAAAGGCAGTATAGTTCCAATTAGGCACCACACTTTTAATATCCACTTCACCCTTTTTTATTTGTTAGACACTGGTAACAATCCCACTTCTGAAATCTAAAATGAAAAATCCGCTATTCTAACGTGTAACGACCGTCAATGTCAACAGGTCGCGAAGTACGCGAGGTCGCGCGTCGCGTGATGTTACGCAGCAGCGTGGGACGCGTCGCGGCGGCGAAAGCGTCGCCAGATGCACGCAAACTGGGCGCCTCCAGCTGCGGGGGCGCCAAAAACGGCGCGGCGCGGCGCCATCACACCCGGCAGCTGGGACGCCCGGCTTCTGCGTCGCGATGCTTCCGCCGCGTCGCGGTGCTGGATAGTGCAAAACGGTTGAAGATTTGCTGAAAGGATGTTGTATGGTTTGAAATCGGTTATGCAAGCAGTACAGTTTACGTGTCACTTGTCTTGTCACTTGAAACTGACATTGGAGTTGTAGATGTTGATATAATACATATATTGCTTGAATTGACCACTGCAAGACATTCCAAGCCTAGATCATGTTGAGGAATAGCCAAAAAGCACGAAACTGTCTTCGATAGGACGGACAAAAGCGGAGCATGTTTATTTTATTTTGTAGAAATTAGTCTAATTTGATATAAGACCTATGCACTAGCTTTAAACGTTTATGGAGCACAGGTGTCCAAGCTGAACAGTGAATTACCCTGGCTGGACATATTCCAGGAGAATGCTTATAATAAATTTATTATTACTATGAATTAATCCATAAGCTGTTTTCCTTATATCGAAGCAAACGCTTAGGCGTCTACTATACGAAGCTTAAATACACCTTGTTAATCCATCTCTTGAACTGCCTAACGTTCGAAGAACTGGGAAAAGCCTCCTCAGGTATATCCAGAATGACACCCTGGGGGCAAAGGAGCAATCTTAGCAGCCAATTCTGGGTGTAAGAAGTTGGACATTGTTAAGATGGAAGGCCGAAGTCAGGTGAGTCCATCTGGAAGGCTTATCGCGCAGCACAATTATTGAGAAGGGCTCTGATGAGCAAATACCGTTGTCCGTATGAGAGAGCCATATCGCCGACGACCCAACCGTGCGAAAGCCCTACTGAGAACAGCATCAAGCATGGATAAAGTAGTCGAAGCAGCGGCTTTCCAAATATCAAATCAGTTCTCGGCCCTATACAGAGTGAGGAGGTTATGTATAGCAAAGTACTTCTTAACCCTGAACGAACAGCCCAGCGTCTTTCCAGCAGCTGCCGTGATTGACGAGGTATGCTCGTGCCAGATCTGGATACTCTCGAGACCGGATGAGCGCTGGGGTGACGAATGTTCATCAAGTCTAAATAAATGACACAGCAAAGGAGAAATGGACACCCAAGATCTACCTGCAACCTCCCACTGATATGCTATAAAGCCATGCTGGCGAACAAACAAGAATTTTGATAAAAGAGATTAGTTTCCCAGATATCATATAATCAATATTAAGAAGTTACTAAGTTACTACAAGGTATACAAGGTAAACAAAATATTGAATTTATGAATGTTAACTAGTGCGTAGCTGACCGACAATATATCTATACCATTACACTGAAGCCCTTTAACACGGCAAAGCTCTAAATCCGGCGACGTAATAGGAATATGAATAAATTGGAAAATATACTGATAATAAGGAGGAGGAGGATAGAAATATCTGTATTAACTAAGAATACGAACTTGACACTGACACCGATGTTTACAGCTCGGAAATAATTATTGGGAATTGAATTGAACTTGTGATCTTCGGTTTTTATATCAGGCCTTATCACTTTCATTAGAATGTTAATTTAGAATTTTCGCGCCAACACCAAGATTGGTTGTCACCCAGATTTATCTATCTTACAGAGGTGCATAGGGGTAAACGATGATTTTCATCATGGAAATTTGTTTGAGGGTTATATCTCATCTCCTGTATTACACATTATGTACCTCTTATCACTAATTTAACGCCTGAAGCGAAATATGCTTTCTATAGACGTGAGAAACAAAACGGGCATTTCTTGAGAAGAGAAGTCAATTAAGCGAGGTTAATAACTATGCAAAACATTGAGCGGGTCTCAGATTGAACGAGGCTGCCTTTTTCCTTGATGATATTTTACAAATCCCCTGACACTCGTCGCATACTGTTGTACAGTCTAGTACTAAAGCGGGAGGTGTCTTTGACTGTAGCTAGATCTGCGCGCGCCGACTTTGCCGATATAAATGCACGCCACGTTAGCAGTGGCGTATGTCGAGCTAATCCCTTCCGCTTTGATATCCGACTCTCCGAGTTAGTCAACGTCGGCCTGAAGTACCCGTAAGTATAGGAATTCTTGTTTGACCGGCCTGCAACATGGAACAAATGGCATAACCCGCATGCCAGCAGTCTTTAAAATTACTCCATGTTTCGTTCCTACATCAACTCTTCCTGGTATGCCCATCCAACATATACCAATACGTCATCACCCCACTCCATTCACCTATGGCACGATAAACAGGTTCATATTTGATTCACCCTTGTATTAATGCAACGTTTCTAGTTGACGGAGGCTGTACCGGTTTTTGAATTGTACCACCTAAATATTCACTCAATCGTTGATATCTAACAGAAATACTATATAGGGTGTTTCACAACTTATCCGACAAATTTTAACCACATATGCAATGCTAAGAAAGAAGATGATTTCTCAAAAAAATGTAATAAAAGTCTTACAGAAATTAAATTATAAACTTGAGTAATAATAAATAGAAAAATAAATATCTGTATTTTACGTTCATCGTCGTGATATTAGAACACGCATTGTTAATTTATTGTAGCTAACCTTGTACCAAATAACTGACTAGATCAAGATACCAGGAATTTTTATCTTTTCATACTGATAAGAACGTGTAAATAAGGTTTAATCTTAATCGGGGGTGATCTGAATCAATAACGGTCAATTTTGTGAAGTTAAATAAGAAAGCATTTAGCGAGTTTATGTATTTAGTTATTTATTAATAAAAATAGCAAATCTGTACACTAATGAGGAGTTAGTGGACATTGTTGTAGCGTACGGAGAAGCAGTGCAAAATTCGCGAGCGGCTTCTCATTTGTATGCGCATCGATTTCCGAATAGGCACATACCACATCACGAAACATTTAGTTCAATTGTTTTACGTACACGTTCTAGTGGAGATTTGCGCCCCAGACGTGGAGTGGATAGGGGTTGGGTTCGCCCACAACGCGTTTTCAATACCGAAGACGAAATTTTTTATATTGTGGAAGAAAATTCGGGAATAAACACAAGGCAGTTAGCCCAACAGGTCCCAGAAGTGTCACATGCAACAGCGTGGCGCATATCACATGGCTACCTACAGACTACCCCGTAAGAGTAAGATTTTGTGAGAGGTTGTTGCAAGAAAATGTTCGGAATGCCCGTTTTACAGCTGATACTTTGGCCACCGATGAAGCCATTTTTACTTGTAATGGGACAACCAATCTTCATAATACACACGTTTGGCCTTTGAGAATCCTAAAGCAGTGGTCCAGACACACTTCCAACATCGTTTTTCTTTAAACGTGTAGGCATGTGTTGTCGATGAAGGCCTAATTGGACCGTTCATATTTCCAGATCGGATGGATGGTCACCAGTATTTAGAATTTCTTCGGAATGATTTGCCGGTCCTTCTTGAAGATTCTCCATTGGCGGTCCGACCACGGATGTGATTTCTGCACGATAGGGCACCTTCGCATTTTCGTTTAGAAGTTCGTAATTATTTGAATCAGGTATACCAGATACGCTGGATCGGAACGGGTGGACCAATTGCATGGCCTCCACGGTCTCCCGATCTAAATGCTGCCGATAATTTGAGCTTTCAGGCACAGCAGGAAGGAGGTGTATTTGGATTAGTGCGCCGAAATTGGATGTTTTATAGGTTAGTGTTAAACTGTATTATTTTATTATCTCTATTTCTGTAGGACTCTTATTACATTTTTTTTAAATCAACTTCTTTCGTGACTGTGCATATGTGGTTAAAATTTGTCGGATAAGTTGTGAAACACCCTGTATGTGTGTCGTGATGTGAATCGCTCAGCTATTGTTAATAAACAGGGAGAAATTTAATGGGGCAGAAAACGAAAGTGAATATCTATTAACGGTATAGCACTTGGACAATTCTACTGAATTCGTGATTTTGGAATGTAAAATATTGTCTTCATCAAATAGCATCAATGGTAGAATATGCAAACAACTAGTTGAGGAGGTTTGGAAGTAATTTAATTAATTTGTTATTCACAGTTTTTTTTGGGAGCTACTAGAATCCTATGGAAATAAAATGAGAACGTAAATTGACTATTTAAAACTTGAAAGTAAAGACTGTTCCTTAGAACCTTAGATTCAAAATTAAAGTCGATAAGACTCAACGTTTCAATTAGATCTTCAGTATCCATCAAACAATTTGCATTATTTTCAATAATTTACATTTTTGAATGTTGTGGTTAAGTTTTCAATAGTATTAATTAACTTTAAATTCTGACTATGCACCCAAAAAACAACATATGGACTGAAATAAATCAAAATTACCTCACAATTGTCCAGGTAAAAGTCAAACGTCGGAATACATGCCTTTTCGCAACGTCGATGACAATAATATCGATTATTCAGTTTAACCGGTTTTTGACAGTTCACATAAACCTTCACCATTTTCAAAAGTCTGGAACACTAGGATTGTATGGAGCCCACGCACTTTTATATATTTTCATGTGAAATGTCGACAACTGTCAAACTAGCGGCTTAGGCCTAAGCGACTTGTAGTTTGAAGTTTCATCCTGACTACAGACCCGGCTACAGACTGTATTTGTAAATTATCGTGAGTGTGCCATGTACCAAGAACAATGCCCTTTCACCATTAATGAAAATCTAATTGTAGCCAGGATTGTCAACCTATTTGAACAATGAGATTTAACTATTCGGTTAACGCCGAAAATAAGCTTCGATATTTTCATAAACATTCTATGTTACAGAAAATCCACAGATTTGAAAGACTTCTGACCCGGTTTTACCTTTACTCAGGCCTTTATTTCATCCACCATCTACGATTACCACGGATAATGGTTCCATTGGCCGGTTTTGACAAAACATCTACCATATTACAAATAAAAATATAACATTAAGCACAGTTACTATCTAACAAGACGAGAGGACGAAGGGACATATACATTTTATATTCGGCGCTGAAGTCAAGTTTACGGATGCTCGGGGCAGGTCCCGTAAAATTTTTATAGCTGTACTGAAGGAATGTGAAAATATGAGGACACTTCAACAAATATATAATCCTAAGGACGCCCTAGGGTAAAGTCTACAGTACACTTTTTCATCGCGAATTGTTTGATCACATGTCGTAAAAAAATTATAGTCTGAGCTTTGAGTCCCGTACAAAGCTCTGTACGCCTTACATAAAAATGATGTATAATGGGGCTACTACATATTTTTTTGATATTCCCAAGATGTCTCTGCAAAATATTACACTTATTGTAGCTAAGATCAGGTTTCTGGGACATAGATGTTGAGGTTCCCGTCAGGTATAACAAAAAAATGCATGCTACCTGAAGACATCCAACCTAATACTGTATTTCTACTACTTTGAAAAGCTTAGTGACTTTTTCAGATATACGATAAAAGTAGATTTTTATTTATTGCGGAAAGGTGAAGCACAGCTGTGATAAATTTTCATGGATGTCGCCTTGGTTAGCTGTCTTCAAGAAGAATTTAAGTAATGATAGAATTAAGAATATTTCAGCCTGAAGCGCATATCGAAGAATATTTCCATCCAAGTTTTAGAAAACTGTGCTCGTAAACCCTGTATAGGAAAAGTGGAAGTAATAAATATTATAGAGGTACTTACTCTTCGCTGATGACAGATAGCATACAATCAACATGTATACACTAACAGTAACTTACCTGCAAGAAAAAATAATTAATTAGTTTAGGATCAAGTACCAATTTAATCAATCCAAAAATAAGGTTTTTGAGCAAATTCAATATTCAAGGAAGGACCATTTGAATAGCTGACTCTAAAATATTTGTACCCTATGAGTCTGTTAAATAGATAAGTAATGAAAATAGCGCTCGAAAGTTGTTTTTCATGTTCTTTTTTTAAATTAATTTGCTTTCACCGCTGTCGTAGTATGTTTGCACTTGCATTGCAGGCATGCAGGTGTTTTCCAGTCCCCATATGAAATTAGCTAGTAACTGTTCAACCCTGCAACATTCGCTATAAACAGTGTCGTGAATTTACCTGTATTAGCACAGAAAATGAGACTTTAATGTTTCGTCGCCCCACGTGTACTTAAAAGCCAACTACCACAAAAAGAAAAATACCGCTTTCCGCAGCATCCCATGTTTGCCGTTAAAACTTTTTCCATTGCTGATTACACAGCAATCTTATTGCTATCGCACCCAATTGTTTTCGGGACTAGTATCTCGAGCAGTGGTGCACCTAGTAGCGTATACAAATATTGGATGAAATAGCTTAAAAAATATCCACAGACTGGAACAGTACAGGAATAGGTTTAAGGAATAGTCTGAAGCAGCAATGTAGGGTCGGCCATACATGTGGGAACGAAACATTGCTTCCACACAGAATCTTTTGAAAGAAAACTATTTTTGGGTGATTATTCATTATACATACATACAGGTACTCAAGGACTTATTTCTAAGATACTTACAATTACACAGTATGTCCCAATTGTGACCCATATCTAAGTTGATTTTTCTAAATAGATAGCCATCTTCTTTTATTGCAAATTTTGTTACTTATTAGTTGGTTAGCGTTTGGGTATTTTATCGAAAGAAGCGCTCATATTTGATAGCCTGCACATCTCGAAGGAGTTGTGAAGTTTATGAAAAATATTTCATTATCGCCACTGAGCAAGGAAGTATTGTGATCACGAACAATTTCGAAAATGAGATATTATGTGCTTTGGATGTTATATGACATGTACATCACGAAAAACCATGTCACTCATGTCCGTTGGAATGTAGGTCTCTCTGTCTGTACGCCAGTCCTTGACTCATTTCGAACTTGGGAAGTACCGGTCAGATGTTGATGAAATTTTTAAACAGGGTTACTTGTATGCCAAAGACGAAAACGCTATGGAGCTCTGTTTCAAAGGTAGGTAGGGATTGGAAATTGCGGATTGTAGATTGTAGGGTGTAGGGGGTTGTAAATTTACGTATTTGATATCAGTCAAAGACATTCTATCACTAACTTGTGAATTGTAGTATTAAGAAGCTGCTGATCCCAATAATATTCTGCACCTGTTAGACATCATGAGTCACAGATGTTTTCTCTTTTTTTTTCTACAGCTTGATATGCAAACGCCGATGATTCGTCGTAGCTAAGTGAACCGACCTAGTCTCGATTCGATTCCGGCGTTGTATTTTTGAAGAAAGTCACATTCAGTATGACGAGCAACAACGAAGTCGGTTGTACAGGGTGGCCAACTAAAAACGCGAGGTACTGTGTCTGGGATCCTTTTCATTGGAGAGGCTTGCGCCAAAAAAAGTTCTTACTGAAACGGCCAAGAGGAAAACCGGGAAAATATTTTCTAGTTTCTGAAATTGCCGCTAGAGGGCTGCAGTCTTGAAGCTGAAAAAGTGATGTTTCTGTGAAGTCAACTATATCAAACTAACAAAAAAAAAACTGATCTTTGAAGTCGAGGATAATGTGAACTTTTTTGGTTGACAACTTTTGCTGTATCTCTAAAAATAAAGCGGTGGGAGGTATTCAAAGGCTTCCGTAAAGAACACCCTGTATCTTCGAAACCGCTGAGCCGATTTTAGCGAGCTTGAGCCAGTTGAAAAGAGCTATTCTTGGGCTACAAATGTTATATTATTCGAACTTTTGTTAGTTTCACATGTGGCCGCTAGAGGGCTTTTTTCGACATTCCGACAGAAATGGTTAACTTTTTCAAAAAAAATTAAATGCACTGGTATTATTTTTTTATAAAAATGTAGCTAAATGACGTCTAAACAAGCTTGCGAAAACAGCATCTCGGTATCTTGTTCCTAACCTTAAATTTAGGCTAATGAAAATTTTATACGGAAATCCCTGAATTTTTTTTTTCAAACTAATTTTCCTGTAATTCCTTTGTATTATTTAGAGGCCCGAAAAATCACCGATTTGAAAAAGAAAGGTTTTTACTGCCCTCGTAAATGCTCGAAATGCTGATCATCACGCTCTATGCATTCCTGAAGCTTCGCATGGGTAGACAAAAATGCTCAGCTACTTTATTTCATATCTTGTTACCAAATTCCAGTTCTCTGCACTGTTTGACTTCATAGAACTAG
Organism: Acanthoscelides obtectus; assembly: GCA_963669975.1. Lineage (NCBI taxonomy): Eukaryota > Metazoa > Arthropoda > Insecta > Coleoptera > Chrysomelidae > Acanthoscelides > Acanthoscelides obtectus. The sequence continues at coordinate 40,753,648 of CAVLJG010000003.1, read as the reverse complement.
TCGTGCGCCAATGTATACGAAATTTTTCCGGTACCTCGAAAGATAGCATGAACCCAACACTCACTGTTCCCTAGTCTCCTCGTCAAAATAAATTTACAGGAAAGTAGAATTTAAAATGTACAGGCAAAATTCGCAGAATTTGAAATTGAATGTCGCTAGAGCTCAGTAATTTTCCTACGTAGAAGTTGAATGTTTCATACATTCATCCAAGTTTAATGGGTATGATGTGCTTATGTTTTCAGGAAAAGCGGAAGGCTTTCGTAGCACAATGAGAAACGAAGGATTTATAATCCTCACGGGAACTGTATTCTGAAAATTGTGCTTTAATAGAGTTTCAGAATATTTATGGATGTACACCACAATATCCAGAATGGCATTTCTTGAGAGCAGTAGGTTAGGGCACTTTTGCCGTGTGTTTTGAATGTTCAGCCAATTAGGATCATTAATGGGTTTCCTTTTATGATCATATTTTCTGGAATCATTAAGGAGCTTGCAACGTGTATATAATAGTTTGAACATCTAAATATGTATACTAAACCACTAAGCAATATGATATTTTTGACACGCTTATATCAGCTTGGCCAGTATGTAGATATGTAACGGAACCTTTGAGCATAATTTTCACCAAATTCCAGCAGTTTGATTGATTTGAAACTTCGCACACGTATTAAGGACCGATGACTATGCAATAATTTTAAAACAGTTTTCCATTATCCTTATAAGTAAAATTTTTTAAAAAGCAGATATGTTAATAAAAAGATTGTGTTATAGCTTTTTTATTTTTTCATTAAACACGCTTTTATTAGCTTGGCCTGTATGTAATCGCACACGTATCAAGGACCGATGACACTGCAATAATTTGATAACAGTTTTCAATTATCCTTATCAGGACCGCCAGGATTGATAAATTCTTTTATAGATTGACTGTAGGGGAGTAACAGAAACAGAGCTGGCGCGCGATCTGCGCATGCTTGCAGTTTCGGACTTACTCTTTATTGATTCGGGCACTGGGCACAGCACAACTGAGGCAGATACTTTTCCAATGTAGTACATTAATCCTGAGTTGGGGGCATCGACCGTCCACAAGATGCAAGGTTGCGTGGTTCATATGCTGCATGCAATATTGGGCATGAAAAAGCTGTCTCCGTGATAGGTGCCGGGTTTGCCCACTCCGGACAACAAGCGCAACCGCGAGACTACTTCAAAGCAGTGTTTGACGCTGTTTAAGCGCAATCAGGAGTTTCTGTACCGTTTCGTGAACGGCGACGAAACATGGATCCACTGGTATACACCAGAAGCCAAGGAACAGTCGAAACAGTGGACTTCACCCGGCAAACGTGCCCAGAAGAACGCAAGGACTGTTCTATCGAATCCGAAAAAATGATGACAACCATTTTCTGGGATTCACAAGGTTTGATGACTTCCTGCAGGAGTGCAAAACTGCCACAGGGCTCTACTATGCCGAATTATTGGGCCGGTTCGACGCCAAATTGTTGAAAAAACGAGCCCATTTGGAGAAGAAAAAAGTGCTCTTCCACCATGACGTCGCAACCGCCAAGTAGTCGAATTAGACTACGAACTGCAGCCCGTCCAGATTTGACGCCGTGCGACTTCCTTTTTTTGTTTCCAAACTTGAAAAATTCACTCGGCGGGCAGAAATTTGAGTCGAATGAGGAGGTTATCGCCGCCATGGAGGCCTACCTTGCACATCTCCAGAAAACGTATTTTTAAGACGGGTTAAAAAAGTTGGAGCATCGCTGGATCAAGTATATCGAGCTGAAAGAGACTACGTTCAGAAATAAATCTCCACTTTTCCAAAATGTTCATTTTCCTTTTGTAGTACTTATCGGACCGCCCTCGTAATGGTTCTCAAGGTTCTCATGTTTTTGTACCCAGTATTCTATCAGTGTTGAAGGATATACAGGGTGACTTCGAAGTTGAGTCATTTATTTTAACAGTGAGTAGATCTGATCAAAAGAAATGTTTTTTTCCTTTACCATTTTTCTGGTAAAATTAAAGTAACAAAGTTATAGCCCTTTGGAAGTTTGAGTACCGCCCTGTCTCAATAATAATATTATGTGCTCGTGTTTGGCGACAACGGATATAATTCGCCTTATCGGTTCATCGCATCGGAAACAAAAAAGCGAAAGAATTTGGAACGATGTTTTTACAATTATTTCATTCAGTTGTATACAGTCAGTGTCAGTCGGTAGTGGATAGTGGTGTCTGTTGCGTGGCTCAAACGAAATAAAAAATGGCACATGTTTATGCGGATCGGTTTCCCAATCGAGTGCAACCAACCCCTCGTGCCTTTGTTAATGTAGTACAACGGGTTCGTGAATCATTTGACTTAAGACCTCACATATGGACGGCATGCCGGTGCTCCAAGACCTCACGATCAAATACAGGTCCGCACTGAAATACTTGTCGGGAGGATACTTTGTAAAACAAGGTAAATTTTTTTTTTATTTTTACACACATATTTTGGTTTATGTTCCTTCTACAATCATTATCTGAAAATTAATGACTCAACTTCAAAGTCACCCTGTAGATGACTGCAAAATAATAGAACCATATATTATGCTCTATCGGTTATTGTACTTAGTCGTCGTCGTGCTTTGGTTTTTGAAATTTACTTGTTTACAACAATCTGGCAACCAGACTGAATACTGGGAGTTGCTTGATACCTTGGCAGCAGTATGTGAGTGGGTGGGTGTAACGAGTGAGGGGCGTGGTCGAATAGATTTCTTCATCGGATCTTTCTTGAACAAACTCAAAAATGTTTTCACATTTCATCAGTATACCATTGCTTACATGTTATGGGCATGCAAGACGTGGACAAAGGAAAAAAGCCGAAGCGTCATATTGAGGTTTTAATTATGCCATCTTGTAAAGGAGGAACAGTGGCACTGTTAATGTGCAGTTTTTTATGAAATCCCACTACAAATAAAGTCGGGAAATATTTAAATTTTGGTTTCTTCTGACTGTCACCGGTCCTTTGAATTTCAAAGCTCTCTAAAAGCCATTGTGTTAGTTACCTACATACGCAAATTTCCCCTATTAACCGACTTCGTATCTCTCACCCTTTCCGAGATCCTTATGGTGAAGGCCGAATTTGAAACACTCGGTATATTTAAGCTAAAAGGCAAAATAAAGAATAAAAAACTAAAAAAATCAAAAAAATGGGAGATTATCGATGTAAGACATACTCGTATAGAAATGAAACTTTATGTACCCAAATGACAGCACAATATAGCAGTTACTCGTATCAAAAGTGTCTACCGTTTTCTCTGATTAACAAAACATTAGTAATATTACTAATAATTTATGACCGTGAAAGTGATCAAAATATAGTCACTGATTAATTCCTAATTCGTAATCACTGATTACTTAATTGCCGCTTATAACAAGTAACCATTAGGTTGCTAGGAATGTTCGGTTAATAGTCAAGATTTCAGTTCATTTTTGGGTCGTTTTCTTATCCCTCCTTTCCTAAGCCTACAGACCATTAGGACTACTATATTAATACAATGGGATTACGTAAAAAAACATTTTTCAAAGGTGTTTATAGAAAAACCTGCATAACGTCAAGAAACCGTACATGAAATCAAAAGAATATCGTCAATACGGGTGCGGCTAAGTAATGTACCTCCTGTACCCAGACATAGAATTAAAAAATTTACACTGCCGTTTCGGTGACCTCGGTGGCATTTTTCAAGTAGACATGGTTATGAATTGTAAGCTCCAAAATTTTGTTATATAGGGCTTCATATATTCTACTATATCTCTGAACAAATACATATAGCAGAAAGGAACTGAAAAGTCAGACGAAAACAAAAGAGCTATATCGATGAATAAAATTTTCTTTGGTATGACCGCACAATCCCATAAACTCGTTATTTTTTGTGACAATCTCATTTGAATTCCCATTCCACATTCATGATATTATGGCAATAACCGCTGAATGGGAAGTGAATCAGCAGAAGCACTCAGATGAACTTCTCGCATATTCCGACAAAATACAAAATCGATATTGTATTAAAGCAATATTTCATGTCGCTAAGGCTCCAGCTTTGCGAACATAAAGATATGATTCTGAGGTGAATATTTTTGTATACCAGTACGGTGCGTATTCAAACCCATTTGGGCATATAAAAGCATATACGTTGATATTCGTAGTACAGTACAGGAATATTTAATCTCGAATCTTCACAACATAATAAAGGCAAAACTGTGTGCTTCGATAAGCAAGTGAAAATATCACTCTTGCCCAGGAACGCAGCATCTTTCAAGACGTGACACTCGTAAGGGTGCCTGGGTACAGAGGTGTACCAAGAACCTACCGAAAACGCGTTGAACGCTATGAATATCACACATAAGCAAACTGAGAATCGCTGAACCGAAATAGACGAATAGTGATAATATTAATACCAAATGGAATTTATTTCGTACAAAAGTACAAAAAATACGAAGTGTGGCCAAGAGTATGTAGCGTTTTACTTAGAACTAATATAGGGTGGCCAATATATAACTGACTGATATACGCGTTTCAGTAGGTAGCGCCATAGTAGTTGTTTAAAGCACATGTGTCCAATTCATCATGGAGCGCTGCACGATTCTACAACGCGTCCGTATTCTTAAAACGTTTCACTTAAATAATGAGTCGATTGTTGCAACGATTCGGAAGCTACGACAAGATTTCGGTCGAAATAATATAATCCGTCAGTGGGTGCGGAAATTTGAACGAACAGGTGAAGTCAAGGACTTGCCAAGGTCATTCCGTGTTCGAACTATTCGTAGCCCGGAAAATATCGAGAAGGTTCGTAAAAATGTAGCGGAGCGCCCTGACACGTCTACCAGACATCGTCCTCAAGAATTGGGTATTCGTCGCACGACGTTATACACTATTTTAAAAAAAGGCTTGCATTTGCGGCCATACAAAGTTCAGTTAACCCAAGAACTACAGCCTAGTGGCCATAAAAGTCGCCGACAATACAGTCATGCAATATTGCAGCTTAATACCCAAAATAACGCTTTTAACCGACAGCTGATAATGAGCGATGAAGCCCACTTTGATATGAACGGATTTGTTGATAAGCAGAATTGTCGTATATGGGCATTAGAGAACCTTAGTGTCATCCATCAAGGACCACTACATCCGTGTCGAGTCACAGTTTGGAGCAATGTTTGGTATGGAGGTGTCATTGGACTTTACCGTGTCGAGTCACAGTTTGGAGCAATGTTTGGTATGGAGGTGTCATTGGACTTTACTCCTTTGAAGACTTTGCAGGTAATTCTCTTACTGTCGCTGGCGAGCGCTACCCTGATATGATGCTAAACTTTCTGGCTCCTCAAATCTAATAATTCAACCTGCAAAACATGTGGTTTAATTTCTGGATTTGGTGATGTCAACTGGCCACCAAGGTTACCGGATTTAATGGATCCTGACTTTTTTATGGGGATTTTTGAAAAATAGGATTTATGTCAACAAATCAAATTCCCGAAACCTACCAAAAAGTGATGAAAAATGTAATCAAGTGGGCTGAGGTCTGCGCAGCTTTTAGAGGCGGACATTTATCTGATATTATTTTTCATACATAATTTCTAAGTTTCAATAAAATATTAAGATGAAATGAATGGAAGTATTTTATTTCATTTCACAAATATTCAAGATACAAACCAGTCAGTTACATATCGGCCACCCTGTACAAATGTAAGCATATTACTCTATAATAACTACTCAATTAACAACGCCAAAAAATTTAAACTATTACAGAAATAGTACATACTGCCAGCGTTTGTGTTCATCATCAGACCTCGGCGTGTTGTTTTAATTTAAGTCTCTTTTTAAAATTAAATAGTGTGTAATTTTGGAGCGTAATCGGCAAATCATGTAATTTGCGTTGTAACTGAATGAGTTTTTGTAGGCAAGTTTAGAATGCAAGGGTATCACTAAAATATTTTTATTCCTTTTAATTAGTTGATTTATGTCGCTACACCGTGCTTCTTATGCAAATATCGCGGTTGTTTGGTGGCACACAAGAGTGTGAGTGCCAATAAGTGCCTTCAATCTGCAGAATACCAAGCTGCTTAAAGAACCAAGCAGTTTCCTTATGGAAGATGGCTCTCGGCTAAATTTAAACTCGTGTATAGGTAGTTTTTTCAACATGGCGATCAAAAGTCCCAATGGGTCGCCCTATACTCCTCTACCCCATATGGAACCCAGAAACCCCCAAGTAGGGGTTATTATTAGATATAGGAGGGCAACGTAAGTCTTAAAAACAGAGTAGAAGTGGAACATAATTTTGCTAAGATTTCTCAAAAACTGATCAATGATGATACTGGATTTGAGAGCGGCCTTGAAAGTTATGGTCAAGGTCAGGTAAATTTTTAAAAGTCGTACATCTTACATTTCACCAGGTAAATGGATAAAGCGAAACATCTACTTCAATTCAGTCTATCTTATTCTGACTAACTGAGCGGTAATCAGTCTTGCTTTAACTGGTCGGACAGACTTTTCGGGTCCCTTCTGTCTATGCATAGTACATAGACATGTGGAGAAGGATGGATTTCGGGGCAGGCGCGGATCCAGCATCACGTATTGGGGGAGCAAGTAATTTGGATTACCTTCCAGGGGCTACTGTCGACGTGTTTGCGCTCAGATGAGATGGCACAACCTCACTCTCATTTTCCTTCTTTCACTCTCCTCTTTTTCCCTACCCTCCCTTTCCTTTCTTTCATTCTATACTCTCCATCTTTTCTTTCCCCATTCTTAATTTTTTCCTGTAAGTCTATCCAGCCAGTTAAAGCAAGACCCATTACTACTCAGTCAGTCACAATAAGCCGCAAAACTGCCAAACAGGATGTTTCACTTACAAAAACTGACTTCATTTTAACCATCGCATTCAAGGTCACGATCAAGGTCAAATTCATGTTCCCTATTGGCCGTTCTGAAATAAATCTTAACAACGTCACGTGTTACGCCTTCTCTGTGAATATTACAAGTTATAATAATATCCTCCTATATCTATCAATACGTCCAAATTGGGGGCTTCTGGGTACCTACTAGAAGAGGTCTGAGAGGACTTTCCTGACCATGACCTTCAAATGTTGGGTTCTCGAAATGCTCAAGTACTACATGAAAGTAGATGTTTTGCTTTGTCCATTGTCCTGGTGAAAACTAGGACATACTTTTAAAAATTGACCTGACTTTGACTATAACTTTGAAGGTCACTGTCAAGGTCGAATTCAAGATCACTATTGGCTAGTCTAAAACAAATCTTAGCAACAGTATGTTTTACTTCTTCTCTAATAATATTCTTTTAAGACTTATGTTGTCTTCTCGTATCTTGTTGTTTTCTGGGTTCCGTATGGGGTAAAGGAAGCGTGTCAGGTAGTTGGCCAGAGTGGGACTTTGGGCGAATGTTGAAAACTAGCCTTATGTAAAATTCAAAGAATGTAGCCGAAAGCCATTCTGCATAAGCAAACTTCCTGTTTCTTTATGAGAAATATGACCAAACTTCCGTATGTCGCAAGAAATCTGACGCTGGGATACTCAATTCGGTGTAATCTGCTTTGTTCATTATATGATAGAGCAGGGCCATATACAGGGTGTCCAAATGCAATGTAGTTAAAAGATATTAAGGAACCATGATCAAATAAGGACTATTTTGGTATAATAACCTTCTCATATTTTTTCCTCAACTTTGACCATCTGTGGTGAAACAACAGTGCACTGGGCTATAATTGCATTATATTGAATAAAAATATTGCTCATTGAATACAGATTTGAGAAAGGCACCACACGTTCTATTTGGAATAGAAAAAAGTGATAGCTGCTTTTGCAAGTGACTGACACACACTACAATGTCATTATTGGATTTAAATTCAAGTTGCACTGGTTACCGATCACTGACATGCTAAATAGTACATAGCTACATTATTATTACCTGCACCTGATATGATTTTATGAAAGTTGAGGAAATAATATCAGAAGGTTATAAATCCCAAAACAGTCCTTATTTTATCACGGTTCCTTAATATATTTTAACTACATTGCCTTTGTATATGATAAAGCAACTATCTATAAGTGTTTTATAGAAAAAATGAACAAACTATAACCTTATTTGTACATGCAGCTAGAGACCACAGATGAAAAGGTTCGTTTTTTTAAATTTAAAAAAAAGATCAATATCTCAAAAACGGTGACACTTTTATATGAGTAAGTTTTTGTTATTTGTCCTAAGCCTACCTTCTCCTTAAGTTTGTCGTGGACACCCTGTATAGGTAGTATCACAATAACTGATTTTTGACATGATTAACGCTTCAGACAGTTTCGGATTTAATAAAGTAGACATTATTTGCCTATGCAGATAAAACTGCTAAACATAACGAATTCACTTACTTTATGTATTTTAGTTCTGTGTCAATCCAGATTCCCAAGTTTTTTATACTCACTCATTATAGGAAGCCGGTTATCATAGATTTTGAGGTTAGTTTCCGTTTCGATGGATGTTCTTTTGTTTTTTGAGCCGAAAACCATAACTGAAGATTTGGATGGAATTCTTAGCTTATGCGAGCACATCTACTTGCTAAACCTTCGTTGATTAAACCTCAGCCATTTTAAAATCTTTGTGCTGAAAACTAAAATAAATTCGAGTATCATCCAAGTAGTGATGGATTATACAATTATGCACATACTGATGAAAATCTGATATATATAGAGAGAAAAGTAAAGGACCCAATATGGAACCTTGAGGAACACCATACTTTACAGCAGTTGATTCCGACATTTTCGAAGCTGATCGGACCTTTTGACTTCTACTTGACAAATAACAGCGTATCAAATTGGCTACAGCATCAGTAAAATCATAGTAAGGCAGCTTAAGTAGAAAAATTTCATATCGAAAGTTTTTGTTTAACCGAGTAGAACCAAGAAATGGCATTTCCTTGAAAAAGGCCTCTTAGGGTGGATTTCACAATTTAACAAACCATTATTCTGCACCAATAGGGTACGAGTACCAAACAGTCCGTCAAATATACCCAATCAGCCTCAAGATCTCTCCGTCAAATGTTTGGCAGCAAATAGCATCAAACTATTCAATACGAAACACTGTAAAATATGAAGTGACAGCTTGCCATTGAAATCTTTTCAGTTTATTGAATATTATGAAATTATGTAAAACTGAGCCAAAATTTTTAAAAATGCTTGATGTCTGAGTAAAATCTATTTTTTCATTAGCTGAAGGTTTTTCCATGTTTACTGCAACTTTTGTAATCCATATGTGATTATATCACCTACTGTGTGCTTATAGTTTATTATATATTTGCAAACTTGCACTTCCAAACCCTTCTTACATGAAAAAGCCTTTTCACTCAAATTTTTGTTAGGTGTTGCATTTCAACAATTCATACACTTCTTTCCAGTTCCTCAACGATATTTTAACCCCACTGGTCCGAAACTGTTCAACAGTTTCAACATTCATACATACAATTGCAGTTGCAGTGTTTTCTTTTAATTTCAGTGTATAATCAGTCGCACCATCGGTGATGGTACATTCAACATAACCACGTATTTAGGGGTTCGTGCAGATTTAACGTGTACACAACGTCATCATTAGGCGCTCCTCTGGCGATGTCCGATTGCGTTCAGGTGCCTTCTGCAGGTACCTCTTCACCACGGTCAGGAGTTGATCCCAGCGCGGCTTTTTTTTTGCTCTAGGAATGGCCATACTCAATTAATCGCACAAAAAATAAGTCCAAGGCAGAAAAACACACCCGAAGACGAACACCAAAACAAATCTCTACCGCAAATTCGTCAACAACTCAAACAAAAACAACACATGATCCACCGCCTGGCTTTGACCGTAAATCGTCGTGGAACACGAGACACCACAGAATTATTATAATTACGTCAATACGAGCATAGAACAGCATAGAAAGAGCTATCCAAGGGTAAGACGAGTTCCGAAACCACCCGAATCATGTCACAAAATGGCTGTGACGTCACCAAAACGTTTGACCACCACTGGAAATCACTAGCTAGTTAGCTGATCCTTAAATTCGGTTACGTTAAGTCGTGCATGAGCCCGACATTATTTTTCAATAATTACTAATAATTTTAGGTCTATGTCTACAGTAATTGCATTATGCACCTCGGAGATGTAGGGATTAACATGTTTTACACATATCGGTGTTTTAGGATGGGGACGACATATTGTTTTGATTGCTTTGAAGAAATTCAATAACCCATGAATTTATAACAAATAATTACTATTATGATGTAAAGAGAGACGAGGAATTGTTGGAAAACATTTTATATTCTATTTTCTTGCAAATCTGCACAATTCAACAGGTATGTGTAGCTATAATGATCATATATACACACAGTATATTGAACTTAACAAATTTCGGGATTGCCATGAATTAACAAACGACCAAACCTGCTGCCAAATTTAACAGCTAGAAAATCGACCTATTATTTGCCTCATTCCCGTTCGCTGAGGGAGATAACGGATTGTTAAATGTAAACCTATAACATATATCAAAATACATGAAAGTTGTCCTGTTTTTTCTGTACAAAAGCATCATGTTGGAATCAAAAAGTGGTCTTGTTTATAATATAGTCGAATTTTCACGATTTTATTCAACATTTTAATAGAAATCACTGATATTCTGAGACCTTTGACAGCTTCCGTCAAATTGCATTTCGATAAGGTATTTTCCTATTCGTCCATAATAATAATGTTGGTGAAATCGGCCCTTATAATATCAGTGGTATTGGCTAGAACCGTTGTTGTGCTATGGTTTTCCCTAAATCCTGGCTGCTTTGATGGCATTATTTCATTACTGAAAATATACTCGGATATCATTTCCCGTTTCAAAAGCTTTGAAAATCCACTCCAAGTGTTGGAAATGGAACAGATATCATACTACTTCCTTGCGGCAAGGCTTTGGAGCTGATATACTCGGAATAAGAAGAATTTGGTAGAGAAGAGATCTATGCACCAGCAAGACACGAAAGTTGGATCAATCTTCGATGGTTGAATCCCATCCAGTCTGGAGGGTTGTGTGGCTAAATGCTGTTTGCTGCAGCTTTAGGATGGCGGGTGGCTGCCTTAACACTCCTATTGTAGTGGAGAGTGATCTTCTCGTTAGGCTCGGCACTATGTGTGTTTATGCTAAAGACTTAGGTATAGTAGTTTGGGGTCGTTTTATTAGTACGGCCTCTGAAAAAATATTTAACGCTGATAAGACCGAGCTCGTTCTGTTCACTAGGAGAAGGAAAGTTGACAGGTTTTCCATTCCAATCTTCCGAGACTCGTTCTATATCTATCGGTAAAATATCTATGAATCATTATGGATTGTAATCTAGACAGAGGATCTTGAATGATGATCAATATCTTAACACATTCAGTGCGCGGGATGCACGGGTGCGTTTTGCAATATATATATATAAAGTTGGGTCAAGGGTGCGCATGACGCACCAGTGCATCACAGTAAAAAAATACCTGAGGAGAGCTGTTTATTGTATTTTAATTATATAGAAGACATGCTAGCAATATTTTAACGGTATTATTTCCAAACAGATGCACCGTCCGTCTGTGAAGTTTGTCAACAATGTATTAGCGTTGAAAGTGTTAACAGGGAAGTTAGCCATCCATTTTATTTCAATTTACCTAATCTGCTTTTTATCAGTTTTAAGTTTGTTATTCAGTCTGCTATTTATATTTTATTTTTCTTTACATTTCAACCCCACTAGCTTTTTAATTCGTTGTCTATTGTTATTTTTTATAATTACGTGTTTATCTTTTTTGCAATATGTGTTTTTTATGTTATAAACATGTGGTCTGTATGTATCTCTGGTGTGATTTTTTTTATTGAATTTCTATATTTCAGTGATGTAATTCGTTTTTTCAGATGGTTATGGGTCTGCAAACGGGTTGTCGGAGTGAAATGGGGACTAACAGGTTTTTTTTGACTATACCACAATGATAGGTCGCTCTCTTTTATGTGGCTCCTTTGTATGGTGGTCTTACATTAATACCAAAATAACTAAAGCCAAAATTTGGCGTTTGGCTTGTGTTAGTTTTACGAGCGCATCAAGCCTTTATCTCTCTCAAAAGCTCATATTACCATCTCAGTTGAATTACAACGGGGGTATTCCATCCTTCTTAGAGTCGTGATTAGAAGAGTGGAAGATTCAATATCGAGTAACCGATAAATGGAGTGAGATTTCAGGATCAAAGGGTATCTGAGGAAAGAGGCAAGTCTTATACACAGACGGCTTGGTTACTAAAGAGAAATCCAGTGCTGGAGTCATCGGGCCTAGGCTCACTGCCTCTCGGTGAATACATCATAATTTTCCCAGATGAAAATTTTTCACACTATACAGGGTGTTTCAGTTTATTGTTGCATAACTTTAAGATTCGATAGAACTTTTAAAATTAATGCATAAAGTCTATATAAACATGGTCGAAAAATTCGTGGCTTCCGAGATACAGAGTGTTTAAATTTACTTTCTAAAATAGTTTTTTTAAATATTTCGAACAATATTTGACGTATAGCAGTGAAAATTGGTATACAAGGGTTTTTTGGTACGACAAAACGAACAATGGGCATAGTTTTACTGTAGCCGCTAGAGGGCGCTCTCTACTGTACCTGTAGTGTATTAAAATGACCGAAAAATTTTTCTTAGTGCAATTTTTTGCTTTTCGAATAAAAAAACTGATTCTTCGGGCTTTTCTGCATAAAAAAGCTCAGTTTTCGTTATAGTTGGCCGTTTTTGAGATATTCCGATTTTTAAGGTTCGATGCATTTGTAATTATTTATGAAAAAATAATATTTTTTTTACATATTCGATTTGGGCATTACAAGTAATTAAGATGATCGTTTAGATTGTGTTTTTAAACAATAATTCCTAATTCCAAATAAACACAAAAAAACAGAATATTAGTTTGTTTAATTTTCCAATATTATTTTTAACAAATTAAATTAATTATTCACAACTAAAATGCTAAGGATAGTTAGGACAAACATACAAAATCTAAAGTAGTTGCTCGAAATGTAAACCCAATTGTTCAATACACAATTCACATCTACGAATGATCGAACGTGGTATAGCATTATTCAAATAAGGCCTTATTTCATCACATGCATTCCTGATTCTATCTGTTAGGATATCTCTTGTGGTTACGGGAGTCTGCTACACTTTTTTTTAGAAATCCCCACACAAAGAAATCTAATGGATTAAGGTCAGGGGATCGTGGAGGCCAGGCGACTGCTCCTCCACGGCCGATCCATCTTTCTGGATAATTTTCGTCCAGCCAAATAGTTAGAAACTTAACTATTCTCGAATAATGAGCTGGACAACCATCAAGCTGGAACCAGGCCAATCTTCTAAATCTAACATAACATCATCCCACATATTTGCATGTTCAGCCTTTAAAAATTCCAAGAAGGTCGCAGCATTTAACCTTGCAAGCAAAAGGTAGGGTCCAAATAGTCGATTAGGGTAGATACCAATCCACACGTTCACACTAAATTCATGCTGAAAATTTCTTTCCCGAACTGCATGCGGATTTTCATGCGACCAAATATCTTGATTATGAAAATTCACCACTCCACGTCTAGTGAAGCATGACTCGGTCCATAAAACGTTACTTAAAAACTCCCTATTATTAGCAGTTCTATCAAGAATCCACTGACAAAATATGATTCTTCGTTCTCCGTCCCCTGGCTGTAGTCCTTGCACAGGTTGCAAATGGTAAGGACGTCTATGGTCATTTCTAAGAACACGGTGAACATGGCTTGCTGAAATTCCCAAGGCACCAGAAACTCTCCCAACACTTGTGATCGGATCTCTATCAAATTCACGCTAAATCATCCGGGTAAATCTGCGCTGACGAACATTTATGTTTTGATCCCTTTGGAGATTTCCAAAACCATTTTCAATTATTTGGCGATGCACTCTTACAAATACTGAGGGAGTTGGATGTCGTCTGTTTGGAAATCTTCATGCGTATTCTCTGGCTGCTTCTGCTGCGTTTCCATTTACAAAGCCATACACAAAATGAATATCCGCTAACTCTTGATTGGAGAATAAAAATGGCATTTTTATAAAACTTACAAAAAAAAACAGGTAAAAAAACCTAAATTTCGTGCATTCACAATTGCAAAAAAACGTTTCAGGTTTCAACAGACAACAAAACTAACTGTCAACTAATTGACGTTTAACCTTATCCTGCTTTCGATTTCAAAAATATTTGCAGGCACAGCCTACTTCTAAAAATTATCGAGATACTGACTTTTTAAAGTTATTTTATCATAAATAATTAAAAATGCATCGAACATTAAAATTCGAAATATCTCAAAAACGGCTAACTGTAACGAAAATTCACAAGAGATCTTTTTTATGTTGAAAAGTGCGAAGAATCAGTTTTTTTGTTCAAAAAGCAAAGAATTGCACTAAGAAATTTTTTTCGGTCATTTTAGTACACTATAGATGCAGTAGAGAGCGCCCTCTGCAATAAAACTATGCCCACGGTTCGTTTTGTCGTACCAAAAAACCCTTGTATACCAATGTTCACTCTTATACATCAAATATTGTTCGATATATTTAAAAAAAACTATTTTAGAAACTTTATGTATTAATTTTAAAAGTTCTATCGAATCTTAAAGTTATGCAACAATAAACTGAAACACCCTGTAGGTATAAGGCTCAGTTAATACCTAGTCTCGAGTATTACTCACACGTTTGGGGTGCTGCCGCCTGACTACATTATTCATGCGCGATGCTGTCCAGAGGATGACTGACGGACTGATCGATGACTGTTCTCTAACAGACAGTCTTCTATCGCTACACTAACGGGTTTTGCTCCTCAGAGCAGAACCGCGTCGAGCTTCGCACTTCCAGAACTGACCGCTCATTCGTCGCGAGAGAACAATCTATAAGAGGAGGCTTTTCTAAGTTTTACTAACCAGTTCAAAAATCGGATTAATATTTTTTTTTGGTATCCTCAAAGAAACCGCGGTGTGCTGGCATTTAGGTTTTTTCCTGTGCGGCTGTTTCGGTGTGAAAACGTACCAAATAACTTTTGGCTATGCCTATCCATTTTCACATATGCATTTTTGTGATCAGGTCTGCTGATGCCTTGGCTTCCTTCTTGCAGATCGGGAGGATACTTAAATACTCTTCACCGACTAGTAAAAGACAATCACTGACATTTTCTCGCTATGAAAAATAGGATATTGTGCGAAAAATAGCAGGCACCTTGCAGCTACGTAAAAGACTACACCGCCACCGGGACGCTTAATTCGTTTTTCTAGCGACCCGGGAGAGCTCAATGCGGCGCCATCGTTCTAATGATGGAGGCGAGACGCCGCCGCATCTCAAGCGTTATTTTATTCTGGGGATAGCCTGATTACTCTGCAGCACTAACTACCATGACTGAAAAAGGACTACTAGTAATGTTATAACAGCTTCTCCTTTTTCTAACCTGAAATAATATAGGGAGCTCAAGATGATCGACTCGGTCAGCGCTGTGCAAGAATCCGTAAAAACTACGTTTCAATGCAAACATTTAAGTACGAGAGCTGTTTTATAAGTCAGTGACTTTCTAAATTAAAAAAATGTTTTTCTGCAAATAAGTATTTTATTTCTCAACATAATCTCCTTTTAGCTCGATACATTTAGTCAAGCGTTTTTCCAATTTCTTACTTCGTTCCGAATAGTAGTTTTTATCAAAGCCACCAAAATATGCGTTTTGTTTCAATGACCCAAATTTCTTACCACCCAGCCATTTTTTCATGTTTGGAAATAGGAAGTAGTCGCTGGGGGCTAAATCTGGAGAATAGGCTGGATGGGGCAGCAGTTTGTAGCCCAGTTCATGAATTTTTGCCATCGAGACTACACACGTGTGTACCCGTGCGTTGTCTTGATGGAACATCAATTTTTTTTCGTCAAATGCGGTCGTTTTTGCTTCAAAGCAACGTTGAATCTGTCTTACAGCTCTGAATAGTGCTCTCCCATGATCGTTCTGCCCTTCTCAAGGTAATCGATGTAAATGATACCGCATGCGTCCCAGAAAACTGTGGCCATAACCTTGCTGGCTGACAGACAGACCTTGGCCTTCTTTGGAGCACGCTCACTGAAACCCACTGTCTTGATTATTCTTTAGTTTCTGGTGTATTGTGATGAATCCATGTTTCGTCTACAGTTACAAAAAGACGCAAAAATTCGTTCGAATTGCGGCTGAACATGCGCCAAACATTCTCTTGAAATGGTCACACGGTTGCGCTTATGGTCGCCTGTGAGCAATCGCCGCACCCATCTCGCGGATAGTTTTTTTATGTCCAAATGTGATGTACCCGCTCAGTAGAGATGCCTACAGCCTCAGCTACTTCACGTATTTTTACTCTCCGATCTTCCAATATCATCCCATGGATCTTATCCACGATTTCTGGTGTGATGACCTCTTTTGGGCGACCTGAACATTCGGCATCACTTGTACTGGTTCGACCACAACGGAACTCAGTAAACTACTTCTTCACCATTGAAATAGATGGTGCTGAGTCCCCATAGTATTTGTCAAGCCTTTCCTTCGTTGCAGTGATGGTTTCTTTACGCAAAAAATAATGTTTAATTGGAACACGAAATTCGCTTTTCTCCATTTGTGTTAGAATTTATGAGACTGTCTACTTTCAACGGCTGTCAAACTCAAATGAAATGACATAGCTTGTTCAAATTTTGACAGTTGTCATATAAAAAATGGCAGTTGAAGGCAGCAGTGTTACATTCAAAGTTACTGCGCGGGGAATTCAAAAAGCCACTAACTTATCAAACGGCCCTCGTATATCGGATGTTCCAAATTCGCCTCTTCCCATTGTGATCTCGGAAACCGTAGGAGATACGAAGTATGTTAAACAAGGGAAAATTGTGCATTTACGTAACTAACCAAATGGAACGTGCAAAGTTTGTCAATTCCGGATTATTTGCGTTATGTATGGACAGTGTAGTCAAACCATCAGGACCTCGGAAGTATCAACTCCACTCCGAACATGACCTAGTCCTAGCCTCTAACAGACATTCCAACAGATAATGGTACTAAGCTTAGTCCAAAGCTAGCCAGTCAGACTCTTAGAGCTGGGCAAGTCTCTCTCGCTCTCTCGTTCTCTCTTTCTGTCAAAAAACGTCCTGCCAAATAATATATTATTACCCCGTAGAGAACGTTTTTTCTGAACGTCTATGAAATTCACCATCACCGCTGGCATCCCATCAGAAGAGCAGGACTCTGGGGAAAAGGGTGGAAAACCACTCACTTGACACAAAAACGAAAGATTGGAATTAATAACGCGGAAAAGGAGTTTGAAAATTGATTTCTCCTAGCCTTGAACAGTATAATACGGAGCTGCTTAAGCAAAGGAAAGCTCCATTAACGACAGAAGGTGATTGACTTGGTGAGTAGCTTGGAACAATGTATAGGGGTCTGGGCGTGTTTTTATTATTGCCTTTCAAGGGTTGTAGCAATTGAAATGTGGTCGGAAGAGGAGAGTAATGGACCTGCTTCAAAGTAATGTAGATGCAAAATGCGAAATAATTTGCATCAACACTTTTCAAGCCTTGAAAGAATAAATAATAGTTTAAAAAACTAAAAAAACACGCTTTTATAGCTAACCGAACTAGTAGAAAGAAGTAGTAAATTACACGAGTTTATATTACAGTAGTAGATGGTCGAACAATAAATCATAATTGTTATAATTATAATAAAATTTAAGTTATTAACAGAATAATTCAATTCAGTGTAAAAAGCGTGGGGCACTTGATATATTAAATGTTACAATCATTCTATTGGCGACTATCTATGAGAGGACAGTTATGGAAATATAGTAAAATGCACTCAACGCTTTTTACTTTGAATTGAATTATTCTGTAAATAACTTAAAGTTTATTATAATTTTATTTTGAGATCATTAATTCTGATTGATTGTTCGACCATCTACTACTGTAATATAAAAATTATTTTCTACTTTTTAGTTGAGTTAGCTATAAAAGCGTGTTTTTAGTCTTTTAAACGATTATTTATTTTTCATTTTTAAGTTCCATTTATAAATTAGTTTTTTGTGAACATGTGGTATTGAAATATATATATATATATATATATAACTCAAGATTATCGTAAAAGACTTACCAGCAAGCCCAAAAAAATGGTCATGTAAAACAAGGTAAATATTCAGCTTAAATGAAAATACTTGCTGATATCTTGAAAACAAGACACCTGGTAACAGTTTTTTATATAGCAGGTTGGCCGTAGCTTCAAAGAAGTCACAAAATACTAGATCTAGGTCTATAGTTTTCACATTTCATAATAATTCTGACACCACGCATTTGAGCAATCAAATGCACCGACAGGAATGGAGAAAACGACAGCCTACACATTTCCAAAGCCATTCAAAAGATCATTGTTACATAAAGTTCAGCGTCGTCTGAATGACTAATAGCTAGTATGAAGATGGATGGTAAGCACGCAGAATAGAAAGTTATATAGGCACGTTCTTAATATTATCAAGGCGGAGTTGAAAACTTTTCGGTATAATAAAATCTTTTAAGGAAGAGAGTTTTAATAAAATGTGCTAAAAGGGTGTAGAACGTACGAGGAAAGGATAGAAATGGACGTATTTTTCCAGAAATTGGCCCTGAGAAAGGGAAGAGAGTTTCCGCTAGCGTTTTTGTGAGATGAAAAATCGTACACTTGGACGGTAGAAAATAGCAACAATTGAAACAGTATGGTTACTCTGGAAGTTTTTATACTGCATCAGTGGGTATGATATGTAGTCTAAGTCCCGAATTAGAAACGACCTTCAGCCAAGGATCAAGGAAAGATGTTTTGCTTAGTTGTTGCAAGGCGTTCGTTATGGTTGACCTAAATATTCGCTGTAATAAGCTTAGATATTCTCGCCTGTCCTCATCGGCTTGCACGCTGATTCGGAGTCATATTATATGAAAACAATACATCAAGTGCTTAAATCAGAATTTTTTGTGTCCTTCAGTCGTTTATCAATACGCAGATGATATACATCTTTATAACAGCTTTTATCCGGATAACATAAGTACATATATGCTTGACAACATCAAATGAATCAAGATTCTAAAACTGAATGCTGGCAAATCTTGCTGCATTTTATTTGGCCCCAAAAGAATAGTGAATTAAATCAAAATAGCAGTAATATTATCGTGAACAATGAAGACGTATCATTTGTAAACGAGTAAAGAAACCTTGGTATCTGGTTTGACTGTAATACAATGTGTCCTATAATGTGCTTCGTCAGTTATACTCGAGTCGAAGTGTCCTGTCACACAGCTTAAACAAAATTGTCTTACGGTGACTGTGTTCATGGACCTGATCGCCTACAACGTATTGCCGAGCAGATTTAGATGATTCAAAATTCATGCATCCGATTTTCATACGGAATCCGTGAATTTTATCATATTAGTGACGCTGGACCAGTTTAGGAAACTGCATTGATTAACTCTTGCACTCCTCTCCTTAAAGCGCCATATTATCTTAATAGAAAGCTATCCCTCCTCTATCAGCACGATCGAAGTTCCTCTAGGAATGAACGCATCTTACTCATCCCGCGGCATTCGACAGCATTGTTCACAGTGCCGGATTAGAAACGTAGCAAGAGTAGCACTTGCTACGGGCCCCGCGAATTTGGGGGCCCCTGGCTCCAACGCCTAACTGACCGCAATAAAAAAAAATATTAATTTAGATAGCAGCGTAAAATATCTTGCATGCCTTAAACGCGAAGCGCTTAGGCTATGCTGCACTTCCACTTGAAAATCTAAAACTCGATTTCGTCACGTTAAATCGTAGAAATAAGTAGGAATTAAACGAACTTTTTAATGTTAATGTTCTAATGTTTAATTATAATCGATATATTTAGACTAGCATCTATACCACATTTCTACCTTTCAAGCGGCCAGATTTTTGTTTTTTATATAGGTATACATTAATTTTGCCAGTTTACGTAGCCGAGATTGTACTTTTTTAATCGATTTTAATATAATATCGATTATAAGTATTTCGAGAAAACACTCCAACTATTTAAATTTTATTAACTCAGTCACGATCCAATCTACTGTGGTTGGTTGATTCATAATATAGATTCATTTTCTGAATGAATATAACTGACATTTTTTGAATCGATTATCATATCGATCATGTTTCGAGATTGTGGAAAGCTAGTGACGGTAAAAAGGCGGGTAATTTAAAAATGAGCTATTCAAATTATAAACAAAAAGTTATTCAATTAAAAACTGCACATTTTACGTGTTCGTCGATGTTTAATATCCTTGAGGATCTCTACTATAAAATGATTTGGATATTTTGGATTTCAAACTTCTTTTAAATTACTATAGTAGGTGCAGGAGAAACGTTAGTATCAAAATCTACAGCAATAATTTTAAATTGTATTACACTTCTAAATATGAGCGCTGGCCACACAACAAGTTATGTGTTGTACTACTTACAGTGTACTACACGCAAGTTGGCAGCACTGCAAAACTAATAGGGGAATTCCCTGACATTGACATCGATCGAGCGAGTGATAACTCGAACAAATGAAATAGGATTCAATTGACTATAAAACAATCAGAAATTGCTATACATTTGGCACAACGTAAAAAAATTTTAAAAGCACTTTAGATGTGAGCCATTCTTGAGAAAAGTTGTTTTGACTTTGCTTTGAGTACTATTTTCGTGCGTGTCTGCAACTCATTCAATTATCTTTTGTAAAACACAATAGAAGAGTTTTTGTATGTAAAAAGGCAAACATATCAACCAGAATAACTTTACTTAAGGTAAGATATTTCACTATGTATGTTTTGCATATTACAAATGAATCGCATTTGTCAAGTTGATTTTTTTTTAATTTAAAATTTAAAATATTTGTTTGACCGTCAGTAACATGAGCAACAGATCTAGAGATACGGATCGGCACTACGCTTCTGGAAGTTCTAAGCATGAAGCAAAAGATGAAAAGGAAAAAAAGAACGAAGCTATTCTATCAAATACACGTAAGCTGATCGAGTATTTTAATGTTCAGAGTGATGTTGCTGAATCTGCAGAAGGTAAATCAGAAAATACAGAAGTTGCATCTCATTGTACATATGATAGTGGTACTACTACCGTTTCTGATGAAGCTACATTTTCTATATCTAATGCTGTAGTTGAAGAGACAGCAATTCCTCCTAATTTACCTATATCATGTTATAGCGTAAGAGAAGTTAAAATCACAGCCAGTCCTCAGAATCTAGAGTCGTCGTGTTCTAACCAAAAAGTAGTCGATGGCATATTATTACTTGATTCTAATGTCACTACAGTTTCAAGTCAAAAACGAAAGTAAAATATACTCCAACGATATTTGTGAATGGCCGAGCAACCTTGATAGATATTCTTGGTCTTAAAAAGAAAGCAGCGAACTGCAACATATGAATAGTGATTTTTTGTCTTCAAAGATTTACGAAAACGAAAATAAGCACGATACTGCCACAAATCATTTTTCACCTATAAACATAAACTAACGAATAAAACTCACGTCAGAGACTGATTTTGTTATTCGGAAACCAAAGGACGACATTTCTGTTTTATTTCGTCACCACGGTTTGCGAAAGACGGATTAGATGACTGGAAGAATGTGCACAATTTGTTGACAAGACCCGAAGAAAGCACCCCGCATAGACATGCCATAATTTCGCTGTTAAACCTCAAAAACAAGAATAAGCGAGTTGATTCTCAACTTGTGAGCCAAACTGAGACTGAGCAAAAGTATTGAAGGCTACTGATAAAACGAATCATTGCAGTAATAAAGTTTTTAGCAGAACGAGGTCTTGCGTTTCGGGGTAGTGACGAAATTGTTGGTTCACCTCACAATGGAAATTATTTAGTCCTGATAGAATTAATAGCCCAATTTGACGCTTGTATGGCTCAACATATACAAAATCATGCTAATAACGGAAAGGGACATACGTCATATTTATAAAAAAGACTTGTGAGGTTATTTATCTAATTGCATCAACATACTGGATCAAATTATTTGCGAAATTCAGAGATGCAAATACTACTCAGTTTCATTGGATTCTACTCCAGATATATCGCATGTCGACCAACTGACTCTGATAGTGCGGAGTTTAGTCCTTGGACATGGAAGGTCAT
Organism: Acanthoscelides obtectus; assembly: GCA_963669975.1. Taxonomy (NCBI): domain Eukaryota; kingdom Metazoa; phylum Arthropoda; class Insecta; order Coleoptera; family Chrysomelidae; genus Acanthoscelides; species Acanthoscelides obtectus. The sequence continues at coordinate 40,731,434 of CAVLJG010000003.1, read as the reverse complement.
ACTGCTGAACAACTCGCTCAAAGTTTACTAGATTTCTTAGGTGAGAGTGGCACTGATATCAAAGATTGTCGTGGGCTCGGCTACGATGTCAGCAACATGAGTGGGAAATACATCGGCTTACTAGCCCGAATTAAGGAAATAAATAAGTAGGCCAACTACATTCCCTGTCTTGCACATTCATTAAATTTGAGTGCTGTACAGAAGCATTACTTTTCTTCGATTTCATTGAAAACCTCTATACATTTTTTCCGCTTCTACCTATCGATGGAGTCATCTTACGAACGCACTTAAAGATTCTACTTCAAGAATTCCCATTTTGAAACGGTTATCGGACACTAGGTGGTCAGCACGATCTGATGCTAGGAAGGCACTTTGCACTTTTATGTGGTTTTATCACTATTATGCAAGTTTTGGAAGACATTTTCAATAACATGGAACGGAATCCTAGAACGTTTGCAAGCGACTAGTGCTTCGTTGCATTCGCCTGATCAAGACCTTAATACGGGATACGCCCTTTATGAATCATTATATGACTACATCCAAGCAATGCGATCCACATTTTCAGATATTGAGGCAAGAGCCAAAGATCTGACCAACTCTGAAGAATACCAGCAACAGACATCAAAACGAATCAAGCGAAATACAAAGTACGATCATTTCAGCGGCCCAACTACACTCGACGACTTTTTTGAAAACCAAACACCTGGACAACGTTTCGAAGTTCAGGTGTTTATTGTCATTATTGATAACTAACTGTCTGCTTTAACTAAACGTATGAAAGCATAAGATTACTAGTGTTTTTGAAGTTTTTCGACAACTAAAATCTCTTACAACAGAAGAGATTTTGGAAAAACGCTCAAGAATGGTCAGTGCTTACGAAGATGATTTGGAGAACTGCCTAGATGGCGAATTAGTGCAGTTCGCAGAGCTGCTGAAAACAGATGTGGCTACTGTTATTGACAGCAAGAAACAGGAGCCTCTTGAACAGCAATTTTATAAACTTTTGTTAAATAATTCTTTAGAATCGTGTTTCCCAAACTTAGAAATTGCCTTTCGTATTTACTTGTCTTTCATGATTACTAACTGCAATGGCGAGCGTTCTTTTTTAACATTGAAACGTATTAAAAATGAATTAAGGAACACGATGGGCCAAGAACGTCTTAATCATCTCACTTTGTTGAATATATAGCATGATTTACTTAAAGAAGTCGATATTGAAAGTGTTATCTCTAAATTCGTCCATATTAAATCCAGAAAAGCTTATTTGTAACAATTTTGTTTTATTTAATACCCTAAACTTGAGAACCTAAAGCAAGCTTGACAGAATTTGCTACAGGCCCCGCACTGGCTTAATCCGGCACTGATTGTTCACACGTACTTTCTGGATCTGGGCACCCAAACTATATGACTGCTTGTCAACTGGGTACAAAAACTTCAACCTAAGTAACTTTAAAAAAGGTTAAAGATGACGTTAAAGCAATCGGATGACTAAAATTTAGCATTTCGCATCTGTTCAGGTAATTGATTGTTTCCTTTCTCTGTGAAGTGTAATATTTTATGCTTTTCTTTTCTGGTAATCTATGTTGTGAACTGTATTATCTTAAATTTATGTACTTTTTTTAATATCAGTTAATCAACCGTGTCTGTGCCTTTAATGAAAAAATGTAACGTAGTAAGTTTTAGTTTGGTTTTAGTGTATGCTTCTGTATTATTGTCCTACAGTTTGGAGACCGTTGGGCAATAAAGATTATTATTATTATTTAGGTCAAGTTGAAAAGCAGCATAAGCTGGCCCTTCACCTGTTCGTCACTTTTTTCCTATTAAGTCAACTACATATTTTGTAATGCTGTGACGAATAAAGTCCATTTATTATTATTATTATTATTACTGTTATTATTGATATTATTATCATAGCCACACGGCATTATTTCTCATCTTTGGGGTGATACTAACTCATCCTAGATGTCAACGGCATCAAAGGGAGTGAGCTCTATTGAAGCTTATTGTGTTACGATGTTGATTTCCCATGAATTTTCTTACTGTATGGGCGGGGGCCTTTTCGCATCATTTTGTAGATATTCTCATTAGTTCTAGTTTTTTAATATTCTCCAGCAGTTTTAGAGGTATTACACTGGTTGATGACAAGTTTATTGGAACCGTGTCAACATTCTCCTTTTTCCATTGTCGATTGATTTGGAGTTCGGGATCTCTATATCTTACGATCTTCTCGTTATGCTTTATCTCCAGTTGTTATTGTTAGGCATGGCAATATCGATGAGGGTTGTTTTAGTCAATGCTTTGATAACTATTATGTCAGGTTATGCCGGATAGGTATGTTGATCCGTGAGAACAGTGCGATCTCTATCCAACTTATATTCTTTGTTCTCCAAAATGCATTGCGGTGTGTACTTATAGTAGCGGACTTTGTGTTCTACCAGCATGAATCTGTGAGCCAGCTCCTGATGTACTATTTTCGCCCCAATATCATGTCTTTCTTTGTAGTCTGTTGATGCAAATGCCTGACAACCAACAATCACATGTTGTATTGTTTCAGCATCTCGACATAAGTATCTGTAATTAACCATCTGTTGCGGAGGTTTGAGGATATACTTTTTGTAGCTGCTTGTTGGAATAACCTGATCATGTATGGCCATAAGAAAGCATTCTGTCTCATTTGTCTGGAAACAAGCCACATGCTTTACTTTTGTCTCGCCACCTCGAAAACGTATGTGTATTACTAATCAATGCTTGTCACTGTCCGTGTGACAACCCGCTTGACGACGGCATACCTTTTCGTAATATAAAACATAGCAGCTACTGAGAACACAACTAACGGACAATATCGATAGCTTTTGACAAAATCCTTTGAGTGTTTTGAGAAAGTGAATGAAAGCAATGGTCATTTATTAACCAATCAATGTCTGCAACAGCATATGTGTTTAAGATCGGCACGGGCCATTAAGTACCTTGAAAAGTGACATTATGTCGATTTTTTGACATTATATTGTTTTTGTGATATTATGTATGTTTTCTTACAAGATGTTAACTTAGCACTAGCTAATGGACACGTGAACTCATTTTGTAGTTGTACGTGTTGCCTAAAAGTCATGAGGTTTCAGTTATCACTGTTTGGCTCTGACATGATGTAAAATCTGCTTCAGAGATGGCATTACTGGAGTAATGGCAATGCCATTGGATTGTTAGACACTTACTTGAGATTCAAAGCTAGAAATTATTTACACATCCACTTTTTCTTATCCATCCTGGAAATCACATTATTTGGCTGAATTTCAAAAATGAGAGAGATAAGAAATAATTATATTCACTGTACGCTGTCGAATTACAAGTGATATACATGCTAACAGTAATTACACACAACGCGAGCACGGTGGTAATTTCTCGTAATTGAAAACATAAGAAAATGTACAATTTATAACCTTGAGCATAACCTGTCTTCAGAAAGGACAACATATAAATAACCCGTCGGGCACAGCTAATAGATATACTTCATTGGCAGCATATTCAGTAATGATTTTCTCACACAGCGAATATCATTGATTTTATACACATGCAGACCAATACACTCAATCATGCAGATGCGATCTAGCTATTCAAGCAACTTCCTTCTCAGAGATGAAAACTTTGAATTACCCGGCTTCACAAAACACATGCAACCAACATTGCGTGTAGTTGAGCTATTCCTCCATAGATGGACGCTTACCACGATCCTAGTGAGAAAACATGGAATGACTGCTTGCTCTTAAAAACTACCTAGTCTACAAGGTGAAATTTTATAAGTTTTTTATTTATTTTTTGACGTTCTTTAGGTTTTTTACATAATACCCGTGCCGTTTGTCCAGAGTGCAATTTTCTATGGAGCTTCAACACATGATTCAGTTAATCGATTTGCTTACATATTTCGTATGGTATCGATGACGTAACCGCCAAAAACCATGAACAGAACTATAATATAGTTATAAACGTACGTGGTTAACGTACATACACCTATTTTCGAGCAGGCACGTCTTGGCTAGGTATATCCTGGTATTGAAGTTAAATTAATCTAATCAGTGAATGCATGGCCAGAGCTTCTTTTTCCTAATATTCACATCAAATTGCGAATACGCTGCTCCAGAAGATGCCCGCCCATGTTTACGAAAGCACCATCGTATATATGTATAGCAACAATGAAATAAACGGCAGTAATCAAGTCAACGGGAGAACAACATTCGTCTCTACTCCATTCCGACATTTTATTTTATTTGTTAATTAGTGAATCTAATGAATAGATAAATAGCAGACATTTGCATCTAGATCCAGTGAAATTAATTCATTTATATTGTCGTCCACAGCTGAGGGAAGATCCACCGTTCTGCCGTTGAATGTGTTTTGCAGTTTGTTAATTTTCCACTTGGTGTTGAACCAACCTTAACAAGTAAGTCAATTTGATTAACTCCGGAGTGCATCTGATGCGCGATATTCCTCGGAAATTGAATACCGGCACAAATTGAACGAAGTATGAGAACATGGAGAAATTCGACAAAGCCATATGAATTCACAAGCCTCGGATGGTATTCTCCTTAGAAAATTAACTCGTAGTTTTGGTTCGTATTAGGTACCGAACTACAAAAAAATTAAAGAAAGTCCAATATGTATATTTTTGAGAAATCGCTTTTTCATTTTTCCTAGAACTACCGCCTGTTAATAATCGAAATATCGAAAACAAAAAAGCCGAGTTTGGGACTCAAAATCGGTCAATTTAGGGTGAAGTCGACTCAGGGAGATATTTATCTGTTTTTTACGCAAAAATTATTTGAGTCAGAAACCACCAAAATAGAGCCCAAAAATCAAAGAAGACTGTCATACGAAGTTAACGCAATACGCTGACGGATTATGAAAATATAGTGAGTAGTAATGCTCATCAATTTTCGTGAGCTTGGTTGCAATATGAGTATAAAGTTACATTTTCTGCATTCTCTCAAATTGATTTTTTGTGAGAAATTACTTTTTAATTTTTGATAGCATTACCGTTTGTTAATAACACTGGTGAACAAAATTAAAATATTTTTGTGACACGGACAAAACACGGTGTTTATTATGTAAAACGTACCCAAAAAGGAGGAAAGCAATCGATTTCTTCTATCACTCACGGTTTTCTTGCAATAAGGCATTTTATTTGCTGCTTATACTAATAAAATATAAGGATATGTGCGTAAGAGTACTAATAAACACTCGAATAAACATTAACCTTAAAATGTTGTTGTCGATGTTGCACCTGAAGTATCTATTAACAATGGCCAGCAATAATCATCAGGCAAATTGGCACTCCATTTGCCTTTATACCGTTTTTCCATAGCAGAAATGCTTTGGTGGAACCGTTCACCATATTCATCACTTACCGCACCTAAATTTTCCCGAAAAAAATCGAGATAGGAATCCAAAAAGTGAATTTTTAGAGATACGTTACATCCCAGTCCTTTATAAGCATCAATTAGTTCAGTCTCAATACCTTTATAATTGTCCGCCTTCACATTGCCTAAAAAATTTGCAGTAACTGATTCAAAAACATTCCAAGCTCGTAATTCAGATTCATTTAGAGCACTGTCAAATACATCATCCATCACGATTTTCCGCATTTGGGGACCCACAAATATGCCCTCTTTAATTTTTGCCTCATTAAGGCCCGTATCGTCAGTCGTCCCTACAATTGTAGGACGCCTTTATGACCTCCTTGATTGTCATAGTTTTCTATGTTTCCATGTCAGTGCTCTATGTTGAGGTTATGTCACAAACATCTATTTGCATCAAATTGTGCTAGCATTTGAGTTATATCATGTTTTATCAGCCTGAAATTTCCTACAATTTGAAAGGAAAACATATCTTCACAATAGGAGAGCGCTAACGCTGACACGGGACAAGTGTAATCTAGAAATTTTTGAAGGAGAGAAAGGAGTATTACAATCAAGGAGGCCATAAACGCGCCCTACAATTGTAGGAACGACTGACGATACGGGCCTAAGTCTCGGAAATGTTTGTTTTAAATACAGAAACCCTCTTCCATTTCGATCCATACCTTTCACAAAATTTTTCGTCAGTCCCAACTTAATATGCAAAGGTGGAAGCAACACCACTTTGGGATCAACTAGTGGTTCATGAGCAATGTTTTTGAGGCCCGGAGTTAATACCTGACGTAGTGGCCACTCCTTCTGTTCATAATGACGATTTCGCGCACGACTGTCCCATTCACAAAGAAAACAACAATATTTGGTATATCCCAGTTACATTCGAAAAAGAAGGGCTATTACCTTTAAGTCTGCAGTCATGACCCATCCATATCCATTATAACGGATGTGCTCTAGCAGAACTCGCATATTTTCATATGATTCCTTCATATGAACTGTGTGCGCTATAGGTACGGATGGATATTTATTACCATTGTGTACCAATACCGCTTTTAAACTAAGCTTAGAGGAATCTATAAAAGGGCGCCAATCTTTTGGATCATGTTTCCGTCCTAACGCGTCAAACAAATTGTTGACATCCGAGCAATATATCAACTCCTTTTTTTGACAGAAACAGTGTGTGAGGTCTTGTTCTGTTGTTAGATTTGATTTAAGGGTCTCAAAATAGATAAGATACACCCAAAAATTGTCATGTCACAAATCCTGTGTTTATCAGTGTAATCGGAACAGCAAGAAAATCTGTGCTGGAGGCTGGAAATTAGTCCATTTAGACTAAAGTCGACTTAATATTATTGGGAGGTATTTAAAAGCTATTTATCTGTTTTTTACCCAAAAATAAAAGAAGGATTATGAAAATATAGTGAATAATAATGCTCATCAATTTTCGAGAACTGGGTGGCAATATGAGTATACAGTTACATTTCCTGTATTTTCATATCGATCATTCAATTCTGGTGCCGAAAGTGACGAGCAAGGTAAGTGCTTTCACTAACGCATTAAGGTTATAGAGATCAGATACTAAGAAGGTTGAGATACAAATATGACAGGATACTACTGGCAGCCGTTGAAGGGTGGTTAACTGGAGAGAAAACGTAGACAAACAGATTGAACAGGAATCTTGACGGAAGTATAATATAAAGATACGATGAATCTCTTTGATTTAGTTGGTCTCTTTAGGATTATTTTTAGATACTCATATTGCTATTTTAGATAAAAATTTAGTTTTACATCAATTTTTACGACTTCATGAGAATTGTTAAAAATCTCCAAAATGTGCATGTCTTCGATAAAAATAAATCTCGACGTCCTAGAAAAGAAACAAAGATGCAATATATATACAGGGTGGCGCATCGAAAACCAAACAGACGCATTTACTGGCAGCTCAGGTTTTTTTGGAAAAACGCTCAGACCCTTCGATTTTGTTTTCGAATGGTTTTTTGTAGCAAACAAGTTATTTCTTGAAGAAAGATAAGGAAATATCTCGTACTTATTTTAAATAGGAATTTAGTACATAGTTTGTGATTGATTTGACCAAACTTTGTTGCTAAAATAACTTGTAACGCTTTATTACATAAATTAACCATGGTATATTCCACAGCAGAAAGAGTTGAAATTATCGAAATATTTTTTGAAATAATCAGTGCGCTAATAGAACTGCAGAAATATTTAATGAGCGACATGAGAACAGTAACGTGCATCGAAAATATGTTCTAGAACGTGTAGCTAAATTTCGGAAAACTGGGTCAGTCGCCAAAAAAAAAAACGCAAAAAAACGCAACATTGAAAATCCCATAAGGAACGAAGCAATAGAAGTGGTGGTTTTAGGGCAAGTTTATGTAAATCCTACGTTAAGTACCCGCAAATTGGAGACTGTGTGTGGTGTTAGTCGACGTACTGTCCAACGGATTCTAAAGGCCCATAGTTTTCATCCGTATAAAATTCACCTGGTACACGAACTTAATGAAGACGATTTTGATCGGCGATTACAATTTTGTGAAGATATGAGTGAACGAATTATAAACGATGAACATTTTCTATTCAACACTTGATTGTCCGACGAGTGTTCCTTTTTCTTAAATGGCGTAGTAAATCGTCATAACTGCCGATATTGGTCCGATTCTAATCCCAGAATTTATCATGAGGTTCGTACACAGCAGCCACAGAAATTAAATGTTTGGGTTGGTATTTTTGGCGATCATTTAGTTGGTCCTTTTTTCTTACCTGGAAATTTGACCGGTGAAATGTATTTGGAATTACTGGAAGACGCCATAGATCCTGCATTAACAGCCATAATTGCAAATCAGAATGATCGGCGGTACATTGCGAATAGGTTTATGTTCCAACAGGATGGTGCCCCACCACATTACGCATTACGTGTTCGACAATATTTAGATCAGACGTTTCCAGATCGATGGATTGGTTGAAGAGATGCCATTGAATGGCCCCCAAGATCGCCAGATTTATCACCTTTGGATTTCTTTATGTGGGGTCATTTAAAAAGCAAAATCTATGCTATTCAGCCAACATCATTAGAAGACCTGCGACAAAGAATTGTGAATGAGTGCCTTCAAATTACTCCTCAAATATTGCAAAATGTGGGGTAATGTTTTGAGCAAAACCTTTATTATTGCATGGAGAGTCATGGTGGCCATTTTCAACATCTACTTGCCTAACGGGTCAGTTCATTCTTCATTTTTAAATTACTTTACTGCCAAATGTATTGATCTCCACTAATGATGATGTATGTATTAGTTTTATTTAAGCTTTAAATCAATAAATCTTCAAAACTACCGAACTGAGGTAATAATTTAATAATAATTTTATATCATTATAAAGGGAATTGAAAGACCTTTAAAATAAGGTATCATTCGATCCCCCTTTGCATTTAAGATTTTGGGGGTGGTGTCACGCCCGCTTAGGGGGCTGCACGTTCTAAAGTGATTTTTTGCCAAACTTGTGTCCCCCTCGAAAACAAAATCCACGGGTCTGAGCGTTTTTCAAAAAAAAAACTGAGCTGCCTGTAAATGCGTCTGTTTGCATGCATAGGTATTTGAAAAAAATACAACTATTTTGAGAGGAAAAGAAGTTAAATTTCGCAAGCTTGTGCTGTTGGGAAATCTATTCTTGTAAGAGCAGCAATCATCTCAAGCTTTGTGTGTTGCCACGAACGCTTAACCACAGGGACGTCTCGGGACAAACCAAGCATTTGACGTCCCTCAATATTCCATTAGAAGAGTACACATGCCGCATGTTTCAAAATTTTGAGAAGGATGGTCGCATGGGTTTTTCTATCACGACATGTGGATTTTCAGAGCCCCAAATCCTACAGTTCTGCTTGTTATCGTAACCTCCCAGATGGAAATAGGCTTTGTCCAAAAAGATGATTTGGCGACCAAAATTGACGTCCGTTTACAATTGATCTAGAGCCCACACAGAGAAATGATATCGAAGCGGATGGCCATTTTGTTTCAACTCTTGCACAAGTTGCACCTTGTACGGAAATAATCTCAGGTGAGTTATGCAATATTCTCCGCACAGAAGTGCGACTGATGCCTACTTGTTGTGATCTGACAGTTAACATTCTTGTGTTTTCACGCACACTCTGGGCAACAGCAGCAATGTTTACGGCTGTACGTACTGGTCGAACACGCCTCTGTTATCCACAAGCAGGCCAGTTTCATGAATCTTCTTCACGAATTTTCGTATACCAGTCGCGGACGGAGCTTCATTCCGATCAAATAGTCTTCTCAATTCTCGCAAAGTTTCTGCAACACAGCACTCACTCTGAAAATAGTTTTTCAATATTTCCCACATTTGTTCAAGACTAAAATGATCCATTGCTCACAGCGTAAATTTGACACAATATATCTGTCAATATGTTGAGCATGGAAGTGTTACCAACTGTCAAAATAATACCAACTTCAAAAAACAACTGATGGCAGTGATGGTCCACCCTTTAGTTTTGGGAAAAAATTAAGGACTGATGGTGCGGTATGTTGGATAATCCAGTAATTCCCAACGGAACTTGCCTATGTGCCCCTGTATCCTTGCCGCATGTTTTGAAAAACGCGCTTAAGCTTCATTAATGTTTCACAACACCACTCAATATTTATAGCAGGAGGAACTTTTTTGCGTATAAATACAGCATTCCTTAGCGCCCTTTACAATCGGAGGGTTCAGTAACTAATACGGTGACAAACAAAACAGTCTATCCACGCAACCAACATTGGCAGAAACGTGAAACATAACGGCGGTATAGTGAAATACTGACCAAGAATGTCTGAGGTTGAACGATGCGTTATCGGTTCTTACTTTAAAAATGGCACCTCCTGTTGAATCTGAAAAAATGCTTCGCTGTATTTGGACTGCTGGGAGTTGTTATAAAGTACTCCACAACCTCTAACTAATTAGAGGAGCAAATGTTTAACTTACTAACAAGATCTATAAACTTTTTTCCGGAAAATGAGTATCTGGCGACCGATGCGGACTTCAAAGCAATTAACACAACCACCCAAGCTTGAAATCGCCACCATAAAAAGTCTACTTGTTATAGGCTTGTACATGTAGCAGCGAACATTTGGTGTGTTTCCTTGCAAAAGTATAGTGTAGTTTTTTCTTTAGTTTGAAAGTAGATTATAATCTGAACCTAATACCACATTCTCAATGATAAATTAGATTCTAAGGTAATGCTATTCCAATATACTAGAGCATGAAGTGAATTTGAGCGAGTTGAAAGGTGACATTTCATAGGAAAGCCTACATGGTATCAAAGAAACTACATAACGTCATAAAAAATCACTATAATGAACAAAGGCATGAACAAATTAAAGCGTATTTAAACTCATTTCACTATTAAGGTACGCGCCAACTGAAAGGTAACAACGCAAAGAGATCCGCACGGGTATTACGTATCTTGAAAAGTGAGATTATGTCGATTTTTTTTCTACAAGATGTTAACTCAGCACTAGCTTCTGTTATCAATTTTTGGCTCTGACGTGATATAAAATCTGCTTCCGAGATGGCATTACTGGAGGTAACGGTAATGCATAGGTGCATAGTCAGGATTTGTGTGTTAATAATATGTGTTGATGATAATTTCATTGGATTCTTATGTCAAATACACTTACTAAAGAAATTAGTTGCGCATCTATTTTTTCTTATCCATTCTGGAAATTACATATTCACATTTGCTGATTTTCAAAAATGAGAGAGGAAATAAATAATTATATTCACTGTACACTGTCGAATTACAAGTCATATACATGCTAACAGTAATTACACACAACGCGGGCGCGGTGGTGATTTCCCGTAACCCTCCTCAAAGTTTTTGAAAACACAAAAAAACCTAAGAAATCGTGATTTATAACTTTGAACATAACCTGTCTTCAGACAGGACAACATATAAATAACCCGTCGCGAACAGCTAATAGATATACTTAATTGGCAGCATAATCAGTGATGATTTTGACACACTTTAAATATCACTAATTTTATACACGTACAATACAATCATCCAGATGCGATCTTGCTATTCAACCAACTTTCTTCTCAGAGACGAAACTATAGACTACTCGGCTTCACAAAACATATGCAACCAACAATGCGTATAGACATGTAGTTGAGCCATTTGTCCATAGATGGACACTCACGATGATCCTAGTGAGCGAACACCCTAAAAACTACCTAATCTGCAAGATGATATTTTATAGTTTTATAGCGTTATATTTCTCGAGATCAAGGGTGTATTTTTAATGTCTTCGTAGAGAGTGTAGTCTATCTACAGCAATAATTTCTTTTATTTGTATACATTTTCATCTTCTTGCATCTTCAGGACATCGACTAAACCGTTGGAGTCAAATGGTTTTCGTTCAACGGCGCACGCCTGTTCAGTGGGAATTGAAGCGAAACTTATCCCGTGGGTTCCTTTACACAAAGTCAAATAATAGGCCGTGCACTGGAGTGATGTTAAGGGAAGCGATGTATTATATTTGATGCACGAAAATGACAAATATCGCTGCGGTTCCCTTTGCATCGCTTTTCCTCAGTGGGAGTGCAACAAGATTTTTTTTAGGATCCTGTTTTGTTCCACCCAAAACTAGTTTTGATTACACAATTCTATTTGGACGAGGAGTAATAAAACTACGAAGGGAGCCTCGGTAGCTCGGTGGTCGTTCTAGCAGCCTGGGGCTCGCGGGTTGATTCTCTGCGTCGTATGTTTATTCCCGAGCCATGGATATCTTGTAGTGTGCGGTATATACCGCGCTGATTTACTATATGTGGGTAACTACTGTATCGGCAAAAAGGGTCAAAGGTGGGCTAGTTGCCAGGCTCTTCCTCCCTACCACGACTTCTAATACAACTACGAAACTTTAAATGAAACATCCCTAAAATACGGACAAATTCATCGAGTCAAAAATGGACAAAAAATGCATATACCAAAGTAACTGTGAAAAACACACGTTGCTTTGTGCCAGATGTTCTGATTAGAAATATACCTTCAGACAACCATATTTTGACGTCTCACCGCCTATTCATAATAAAACAGTGAATTGCCCTGAAGTGCATTATTAAACACCAACCAATATCATCGAATTAGTCATATGATGTGAGGTCAGTATAAAGTGAAGGTTCATGGATGTAAAACCAAAAACTATAAGGAAGAGTTCCGGTTGCATACAATTTTTTTGTGTGAAGACTTTTCCGAATGAAGGTTGATTTTTTTATGTGCTACAGTCAGAACTCATAACCGGTCAAAACCAGTTTCGACTGCAAAAATCGGTTAAAGTTTTGACTACGAACGTTACCTTTAAATTAAAAAATATTGGGAAATAGTGATTTTGAATAAAATGTATCGGTCAAAAGTGGTTTTAGCCAAGAAAGTTGGTCAGAAATACTTATGACTGGGAGTAAATCAAAGGTGCTTGTGAAATCGCTTAATCATTAAAAAAATGAAAGTCTACACATTGTTAACTTGTCATTATAATCATTAAAGAAAATCAAATGGGAATTTTACTTAATTAATTGTTAAGTTTGTCTTTATACATTAAATGAACGCCTTGAGATAGATTTAAATTATTGATAACTTTTCTGGTAATTTTCGGAATTACTGAGAACTTCGGTCAAAATCACTATTGACTGCAGAAATCAGACAAAGGCAGTTTTGGCTGAGGACGTTGGTCAAAACTACTTTAAAGTTTAAACATATTAGGCAATGGTGATTTGAAATTATATCGGTCAAAAGTGGTTTTTAACCAAGAATCTAACAAAACTACTGATGGGAATATTGAATAAGAATCCTTAATTATTATTACAAAATGTTTAATTGTCATTAAACTTTTTAGAGAAAGAAAACTAAAATTTTACTTAATTATCAAAATCGTCATCAGACAATAAATAACTTTATATACATTAATTATGATATTAACAATAGTTTAGCATTATGGAAAAAATCGTTACTCTGATGATCGATTCAGTTACAATCAAATCGACATGCCTGATTTAAAGTGGATATTTCTATCTTTAAAATCGGATGCATCAGGAAGCGATGACGTATCTCCGAGTATGCTGACACTATGCTTTCCTGTAATTTCTTATCATATCTTGCAGATCCTCAATACATGGTGGCTTTCGAAAAGGATATAGTACTCCAGGTGCTCTACTAGACTTAACTGATAACACAGTGATACCATAAATCAGCGTCTCTTATTTACAAAATGTACATTTTTTTGTTTTGGTTTGTCTTATTCTTCTGCAAATTTGATTAATGGCTTTTTACAAAATCGTAAGCATTGATATGATTTTGTCTCCAAAATGTCTCATTTCCTCGGAAGTACCACAAGGGTCTGTACTTAGACCACTGTTATTCATTATATATATATATATATAGAGAATATGATCATGCGGAGAAAAGTATATAACAACAAGTAGGAAAATAATGGGCAAAATCCGCAAAAAGGAGGGAAGTGGATTCGAGCAGAAAATAGAATAGGTAACCCGAGCGATACGTATTTCTGCTGGTTGGCTTCATCAGGCCTGAAATGAATGCACATATGAAACTACAAAAGTAGATACACATGCCCACACATCCGGATACGGGTGTAACCTGAGGAAACGAAGTTGGAGGGAAAAAAAAAACGACACACGAAAATTCGAGGTCGTATAGCCATTTTATACTACAATGTGTAGGTTGGCTCTTGTTGTGGACTTCGTGTGTCGTTTGTTTTTTTTTTTCCCTCCAACTTCGTTTCCTCAGGTTACACCCGTATCCGGATGTGTGGGCATGTGTATCTACTTTTGTAGTTTCATATATGCATTCATTTCGGGCCTGATGAAGCCAACCAGCAGAAATTCGTATCGCTCGGGTTACCTATCCTATTTTCTGCTCGAATCCACTTTCCTACTTTTTGCGGATTTTGCCCATTATTTTCCTACTTGTTATATATATATATATATATATATATATATCTGATTTAAGTGCCGCTATTAAACAATGCAGTGTTCAATTTTTCGCCGGTGAATCACAAATTTATAATCATTTCCAATGTTCTACTATTCAAACTGCTGTATCTGAGATCAATGATGATCTAAAATGCAAAGAATCATAATCTTCAGTTGAACCCGTCAAAATCAAAAGTCATTATTTTTTAACCTAAACCATTTAGAAATGATGCTGAAAGAAATTTTGACATAAATTTAACTGGTGACTTCATTGAGGTGAGTGAATCAACCAAAAATCTTATCATATTTGATGAATGTCTCGAATTCATACCACATGTGAATAATATCACCAAAAATTGTTTTCGCATCCTACACCAACTCTACCTAAATAAACGATTTCTTGACTATACAACCAAAAAAATTTTGTGCCAATCTCTAATCATGTCTAAAATAACTTATTGTGATATAGTTTATGTTCCATTTTTAGACTCCACTTCTCTCAAGCGTCTCCAAAAAATTAAAAAAAACTGTTGCAGATCCATCAATTACTTGAGTAAGTATGATCATATCAGCACTTATTTTAGAGACAAGAAATGGCTGAGAGTAAAGGAACTATATGAGTTACACTTAGTCACTTGCACCCATAAGCTTTTACTCACAGCCGTTCCTCAATTTTTAAAGGTAAACTGATACCTAGTTATATACACACAAGAGATTCGATTCAATTTGCGGAGACACTCACAGGGCCCCTCCACAAGACAGCCTTCTTTCGTAAATACTTCACATATAACGCAGTTATTCTCTATAACGAACTTCCCAAGCCATAAGACTGCTAACTTATGAACAATTTAGAAAAGAAATTAAAATATTGATTTTCGATAAATATACTTGAGTCAGTTGTTTTCTCAACCTTTCATTTCTCAAAAATTTTCAGTGTAAGATTTTCTTTAAACTGTAAGATAGTTATAGTTTATATCTTTTACACAACTTATTACTTTTGTTAATATTGAGGTATTTTTTTTTATTTTTTTATTTGTACTTTTATGTTGGAGTTAAGTGTCAGAATAACGCTACTTTAAGCTTCGACCCTAATAAAGACGGTTATTATTATTATTATTGTTATTATTTTTCTGATTATTTTGATTTTTACTAAGAACGTCGGTCAAAATCACTTTGACTGTACATAGGTTAAAACTACTTTTCACTGCGAAGAATAAGAACTGCTTTTAATCGGTTATGAGTTTTGACTGTAACATGTGCATTCCTATGGGCAAGCCGATGGCTTTCTTTATCTCTAGAAACTACACATCATGATGCTTTTATGATAATAGGTCCAGACATGGCGATGTTTCCATTTATCCACTAGTCTGGCCTCCCTGTTCGAGAGTGGCTGCAACCACCAGTGACCACAAGGCAGCCACAGCATCCCTTTCGGCACAATTAGGTTAGGGAGGACATCCTTTAAAGTCGAGGCGGACACGCCGGAGATAAATAACAAACAGAAAGCTGTTAGCGAAAAGGACAAAGGGCCGGCTGCTGCTGCATCCACAATGCGAATCACAAAGCAAATAATGGCTGTCGGTGTCGCCTGCGAGGTTGCAGTGCAGCTGCAGCAAGTTTTGAAATTCGAAGTTCTGCGTCAGGAGGATGTAGTACGGGATGTGTCACAAGTTGCCAAGATGTCCAGGGACGGCGCAGGCGACTCAGAAGATATTAAAGAAGGCAGCAGATGTAGAGAAAGTGCAACATATTTGGAATACTGCAGGTAACTTGGAGTACTCAGTTACATAGATAAATACAAACGCTATCTGTATTTTTTTGCCGTAAATATACTGTCTCAAATGACACGAAACCACAAGTACTAAAAACAGGATGGCATTTTGACATATCCTGCTACCAGCCACACGGGAACGAGGCGTCTACTTTGAAAACTTTTTCGGTAAGAATGCAATCATCGATAATCATTTACTATGATACGTAAAATCTTCATGGTAATTATTTGGACTGTTTGTTATGTGTCGTTGTGAGTTTACAATTTTATCTTGATTTTGTGAATTTATTTAGAATTAAAAATGTGACATGAAATTTTAAATTAGGATGTCATGTTAATTAGGAATAGGCACAGCTTAATGTGCGAATTGTGGATTCACGCTGCTTGTAGTGCTTATGAATCTGGTGTGTACGAGTGTATCTGTGATTATTGTAAGAACAGTAACTATGAACACTAAACTATGCGTTCAGGCTAAATACTGATTTGTGATTATTGTAACTGATTACTTAATAATTAATAATTATAAGCTATTTTGTTAAACAGATTAATCACCAAAGACTGTAAAACGGTTACAAAGTTGAGGAATTTATTAGTTTCTTAGAAAAAGTGTAACCAATTGTCAAAAAAAGGTGATTATAATTTGGAACACTATATCATACATACGCATAATTTGGAATACTATGTTATATTCCAACTTTCACCCTTTTGGAGTTTTTTACTTTGATAAATATTTTGATGGGATTCCTGGTTTTTGTTCTGTTTGATTGTTTATATCGTTAAAATCTAATGATTTCCCAATAATTTTATGCATTGTTTATTTTGCTATCCCTTGCATATTACAATTCATTGCCAAAAAACAAACCAGTATTCCAAATATACTACAGTTGCTCTATCGTCAAGATAACATCCAGAGAGGCGCAATTAAAATCTCGCTTGGCTTACAAGGATGACACATTTGTGTCATATTCGTCATCATGTAACAAGATTTCTAAAAAAAAATACTTTCTGCGTTTCTAAACACCTTGAATAGGTGATGCACAAAATGTCAAAATGTTGGAATTGCAAAAAATGACTTGAAGTAAGTTGACTACTTCCCACGCTACGCTGTCTTCAGTTCGAAAATGATTATGTTAGCCTTTAATAAAAAATTAACTGAATTTCCTCCTCCCCCTGAGCACGACCATGCTCAGCGTACATAGCTTACAGCAGTGCGGAAGCGATAGCCGACTGTGACGTATGACCACCGACGACGACGGTTGCCCATCGGAGGACCACGTCCCACGTATCGACACACGACTGTACGCGTTTAACTCTAAAAAAAAATTCCAAAAATGATTAGGATAATCTGAAACGTTAAAATACGAAATATGAGCGATTTTTATTGTTTGTTTTTAACCTTCCACTGTCGTTGAACTGAGTTTCAAAAATTACATAGCTTTTCATAGAAATCAGAGTGGTACTTCTCAAGTTAAAGGCGGTTATAAGATTAGCGGACAGACAGACCGACGGAAATGAGTGACATGGTTTTACGTGGTGTACATGTCATCTAACATCCGAAAAACATATCTGATTTTCGAGAATTTTCGCGATTTCAATACATTCCCGCCAGTAGGCGTGGCAAGTAAAAACTATATTTGGCACTCTATCTACAAGAATGACTTACAAGCTGTCAAAGTTGAGTGTTCTTTCACACCCGCTGCTCCAGAAATATGGTATACCTAACTTCTTCCTTTGAAAGGTCAGTATACAGGGTGGCCCAACGAAAAGGTCTCACCCCCATTTGTGATTCTCCTGGTATATTCTGGAAAAAAATTTGATTTCTAGGGGACGTCTTTTCATCTGTAGCTGCACAATACAGAGTATTGTATTGAGTTTTTAGTAACTTTTGCATAATAAAGTTGATATGTATATTCAATCGTTGTGAAGCTATTTGAGCTTATAATAAAATTCGAATTACTTAATACTGATAATAATAAAAAATAATAATAAGCAATAACATTTAAGGTCAATCAGTGTCGTCGTATGTCTTAGAAAAACTGTCTTTCATTTCAAATTGTTAGGTTATCTACCTAATTGTGATAAATATTGAACAATCACTTATTTGATTCAATAAAGGGTAGAGATAACAAAATTGTATTACCAAAATGGGAGTATTGCAAAAGCTACTGCCCTGTTGTTTAATGCTTTACCTCCAGACAAAAACATAAGAAATGAAGCCGCAGAAATAGCAGTTTTCTAACACATACCACTTGATAACACCCAAAGCACTCATGGACTGTCTACTTCTTCAGGATTCACACGCTCAATAGTACAAAGAATTTTGAAAGACAATAAATCTCACCCGTACAAGATGAAACTTGTCCATGAGCTTAATGAAGAAGATAATTTTGATAGAAGGTTGGAGTTTGGCGAATTAATGTCCCAACGTTCAATCATCAATGCAAATCTGTTATTTAATATTTATTTCTCGGATGAGTGTACGTTCTATTTACATGGTGCTGTAAATAGCCATAATTATATTGGAGTGACTCGAATCCACATTGTTTCGCGAGGTAGTCTCGCAATATCTTGAAAAAAATAAATGTATGGGGACAGCATTTTCAGAAATGCGAATTACATTCATTTCCAACAAGATGGTGCACCGCCGCACTATGTGGCTCGAGTACGACAGTTTTTGGAGGCCAATTTCCCAAATCAGTGGATCGGCAGACGAGGCCCCATCGAGAGGCCGCCGAGATCTCCGGACCTTTAGATTACTTTCCTTGGGGGCATCTCAAAAATAAAGTCTTTAGTATGAAGCCAGATTACAATCAAGATCGTCAGCGGATTGTAAGTTTTTTTAATACGCGGGAGCTTTATAAAAAATCTAAAAATTAAAAAAATGGAAGTTTCTATTTAAAAATATAAGTGTAACGCAATATTTTAGTTTTGGATCACCCAGTATTATACGGCTAGAGATGAAAGGACGTTCCCCTAGAAATCAAAATTGACTTGTCCGAGCGTTTTTCCCAAAATATACCAGGAGAGTCACAAATGGGGTGCGACCTTTTCGTTGGGCCACTTTGTATACTGAATATGTAGGGTACTCCACTAAGATAAAAAAACGCAAGATTCTGTTGTGATGTAGTTATAAATCACGATGTAGCGAACAGCATTTTATTACAGAGCCACCGACCGATTGCACACTGGAAGCTCGCTTGTATATCAATGTTAACATATTAGGTTGTTCGGAAAGCTCTTGTGATTTTTAACCTTCAAATTCAAAGGAGCATACCTCAGCTTTAACAAAACTTTATTGATCAAAATAAAAACCATTAGAATCAGTACACTTTTGCCAACGAGAAACAAGTTTATTTATGCCGCTAATGTAGAAATCCGGAGTTCTGGAGGCGATGAACTCATTGAAGGCACTTTTGGCATCGTCATGATTATTGAAGCATTCAGCGTTCAGCGTTTGCAGGGTCGGTTGTGCGACGAGTGGCCGGGCGTAGTCGTTTACGAGAATTAGCCTCTTCATATTGACAAGTCTAGGGCACATACGTCGGAGCTTCTGATGCATTTCGTCGATCTCCTTACAGTACTTCTCCGCCTTAATCGTTTCGCCCGGATTTGGGAAGCTGTGGTGGATGAGACCGTCTGCAGGCCAAAGAGTCACCATAACCTCCTTTGGATGGAGTTTCGGCTTCGGGAAGTGAGCCTCGTCGCTACCCAACCATTGCGCAGAACGGCGCTTATTGTCGTAGAGAATTCACTTTTCATCACATGTCTCCACCTCAAAATGACGATTTTCTGATTTTCATTTAATTCGTGCGATACCCAATGGGTTTATCAAGATTTGTTGACTTTCCGAACCGTTTCAACTGGTCTGAAAAGGTCGCAATACCCACATCAAGCTCCTCCGCAAGCTCGCGAACAGTGCTCGGTTTGCTTCCACCAGGGCCTTTAATTAATCGTCGTCGACATCATGTGGCCGACCATTTCTAAGGCTCTCGTCACCGCTGTGGAATTTCTTGAACCACCATTGTACCGTACGTTCATTAGTGGCTCCTTGGCCAAATGCATCGTTGATATTGCGAGCTGTCTCGGCAGCTTTTCTACCTAATTTGTACTGGAATAAGAAAATCGTGCAAATGAGCCTCTTGTCCATCCAAGTCAATAAAAAAAAACAATTATCGTAAAACAAAACAGAGACGTCTAGATAGCGCTAAAATATAAATAACAAAATCCGCAAGAATTTTCAGAACAACCTGATATTATATAATTTACAATTCTATATCCACTATTTTTTTCGATGTTGCCCGTCCCGAGAGCAACCTTCATCTTGCCCGTATCAGTTCTGGTGTAGTAACTTTCACAGTGTATACATACAACCTATCCTTTATTCCTATTTCAGCATGAATTATTTTCCCTTTGAATCGTCCATTTGTTCTATTAGAAAGGAAAACGGAATGCGGAAAAGCTCCCAAAGTACCCGTTTCATCCCCGTGAGACGCATATTACAGACCTCCTGCGAAATACAAAGCTGTCCCACAAATGTCCCTTTGACCGGGAGTATATGTCATAGGTATCATTTTATAATGCAAAAGGTCCTTCCTTTTCATGGCGTCCCTTCTGTTGCTGACACAGCCAGATTAGAAATGTTTGCCCGATTAAGCTAAGAATGGTAATTAATTTTGGTTCGCTTCACTGCCACTTAAGAGGAAAGGCAAAGAATTTTATAGTTCAAAAGATATAACACTGAATAATATCATGTCGCTGGCTTTCCTGAATCTATTATCTATGTGCAAGGTGAGTCAGTCTTTTTGAAACTAAAGCCTAAGTGCAGGACTACCACGACTGTTATAAAGCAGCTAAAAAAATTACGTTGATAGAAGCCGTGATCTGGCTGATGTCGGTAGAACTGGGCAAATCCTCTTTTGGTAGATTCCATATTCTTGATGTCCTGGGAAGGAGACTTCTTATAATACAAAACACTATAGAGTTGGGATGAGAAGCGAAAGTCTGTCATGTAGAGTAAAGGATCCCCCAAACCGACGCGAATATTTCGCAGCGACTGCGATTAATTCGCGACGACATTGTCGTCCAGAGACTCTTCTCGTAGAATCAAATGAACAAGAACAGACCTGTGGGTCAGTTTCGCTCACAGCGGTGCGACAGTGCAGCGTCTAAATTTTAATTCGCTGCTTGCACGATTAATTAAACAATTTCTAATTATCTACTATATGACTTGAACAACGAGGACTACAAAAATGTTAAAAAAAAGACAAAATCTGGGATGAGATAGGAGTGGAATTGAATGACACCGGTAAGTTACTCTTTACTGAGAAATTATTATAATACGTTTATTATTTATGAATGCCTTAGCTAAGCTGATCTTGAGCAATAATATTACGAGTTGAAGTAGTCAACAAATTTTTCTCGTGTAGAAAATGCCAGATTTGTTGCACGTCTTGGATCATTTTCGATGTTGGTAAAGGCTTGTGATGGATCTGGATCTTCGTCTACAGTATATTCAGATAAGAGATAGACCGGACATAAACAAGACCACGTGATCATCGAACGCTGTAACATTCGGCAGGGACGTATTAAGAGTCACGCAGTACATATTTTAGATAGTAGATGCTGCTTTGCGTAACTTTGTAGTAAATTAGCACAATTCGATGTGTATACGATTGGTGATGGATATAGGATCATGTGGGGGTGGGGTAAGAAATATATTATGATGTAAATATACATAAGGGCTTCAAAATTTTCGCTTCGATTTCCAGCTTCGGATGCCGCCTGATGTTTGGTGAAATACAGTCGAATATAATCTCAAAATGGCGTTTAAATTAGCCTAAATTAAAAATAATCGTATATCTCTTAAAATTGCTTTTAGAATATTGATTAGTATATTTTTTGATTTCTAGGTAAATACATATGTAACCAAATTAAAACGTTCAAAATGTAAAAAAATGTGCATGGTTGAACATTGTCAGAAAATAGATTCTTGAATAGGTTTTGCCAAAATGGGTTCAAAAATGTCAATAATTAATTAAAAAATACAGTAGCTTTATAATTACTTATAACTTACCGAATTTGATGAACGACATCTTTTATTGGAAAGATGAGCTTGATGAGCTTTCATCATCGCTACTGCCTGAAGCACCAACGTCAATAATGAATGGCTCGACTTGTTCCTCTAAAATATTGTCCAGTTCCCACATTCTCTTTTCAACTTTGTCTTTCACGTGCTTAATACAGTTTTCCCATTTTTGCGCTGTTATTAATTCTAGTGCTTCTTTGAAAAGTCCTTTGAGGTCACAAAATTTAAAAGTTGTATTGTGCTTAGCTATAGAATTTTTAACCTCTGTCCATATGAGCTCAATGGGATTGAGCTCGCAATGGTATGGAGGTAAACGGAGCACATTTTTATTTTGACTTGCTGCCATTTCGTCAATGGCGTATTTTTGATATTCCGCCTTGTGATCCTTTAACAATTCTTAATAATTGTACTTTCAGCATTGCTTCTTCAAAGTTGATATTTTTCGAGCGGAGCCAATTTTGAACATCAACTTTCCTTGAAGCCGTTGTTGGGACCTTCTCCATTCTTCGAGAATGATAAGGCGCATTATCCAACACAATTACTGCGTTTTCCTCTAAGTTCGGTAAAATTTTTGAAAACCACTGTTCAAACGATTCGCCATTCATTTCCTCGTGGTAATCTCCAGTTTTCTTAGACTCAAAGCACCACAGACCGTTAACAACAAATCCATCCTCACTGCCAATATGGCAGATAATGAGCCTTCTCCCTTTACCTGGAAATCGAAGTACTAACTGGTGTAGATTTATTTCAATAAGCGAACCTTTTTCAAATGTTTTCATCACATTCAGCGAAAAAACCTTGAGACATGAGTATCAGATTGCTATAATTGGGATTATTTAGTCATATTGAAAGAAAGAATATTGAACGTCGTATGATTACTCAGCGCTTCACAATTTAATTTAAAGTTATAAACCTTTAAAAAATGAATGATCAGGAACCTGAAATACGCGCAAATATTAATATTAACAAATTATAACTTTATAAAGCTTAAAGTATGAATTAAAATGATTAGAAATATTAGGAACGGTACACAATATAAAACTTAGTAACTTTTTTTAAGTTTATAATATTCGACATATTTTAAGATTATATTAAAAAATTATTGAAATATCGAAAACACATAAAAACATGGCTTAAAAAAGTTCTAACAAATGAAAATGACAATAAAACATCCACGCATTTTATCGAAAGTTATACAAGTTTTGTTACTTGTAATATGTTTTATCTGCCCCCTGGAATTAATGTTTAGAACCTTGTTCCCAAGGTTTGAAAAACATCCGATTGTTGTCTATTACTCGAATTTACCTGCTGGATTTTTTAATCCGGTGGACAGTCCATCTAGAAAGGCCCTCCTGGATGAAGTTACAGAATCATCAACCCATACTTTACTTGTAGTGTGTCCTGCGTTTACCCACGTTTCATCAAGGTAATAAATCTTCCTGTTTTGATTTCTATATTTCCCAATTTTTGTTAAATAATCCCTCCTTCATAGCACAATTTCTTCTCTATCCAGTAGTAAACTATTACGACCCCGTTTTTTCCATTTGAAATTTAAATGCTTCAGTAACGCATGGAAAGTTGATCGTTTGAAATTTGGCAACGTTGTATCTCCATTTACCTCCTGCAGTACTTTATCTATAGTAGGTATTTCATTCCTAAAGAAGAATTCATGCACTTTTCTCCTAATCGCATGCTTATCAGCTTCATCCAATGATTTAACAATACTTTTGCGATGTTTACTGGTCATTGGCTCAGAAAAGGTGTGATTTTTTTTGTATTGTCTTAACACATTAAACACTGATGCGCGACACACCCCAACTTTGTGAGAAACCTTCACAACAATTTCTTTGATGGTTGATGCCTCGTTCTCCTCGCGCTCGATCTTATATATATTCAAAATATATATTCAAACTCAACAACTCAATAAGATAACAAACGAAAACGTCCAAAGAAATATCAAATTGCAATGATGCACACGACATACGTAACACGTCTGAACCTGAATGTGACTCTGCCTTGATACGACTGCTCTGCCGCTCGGCATAGGCATTTAATTGCGAATTGACCAATGAGGGCTCCTGTTTTACGTCGAGACGGCGGCGTTAGCGTGAAAATCACCCGAACCTTTTGTTTACATCCGGTCTATCTCTTATCTGAATATACAGTAGAAGGTGTATATATATTCGTCACATTGTCTACTGCGTAAAAAATTATGCAGAACGAATGTAGTTTTTACTGTTAAAATTGTAGTATCTGTTTTCGTTTCCATGGGCCTATAAAAAATTCTCCACTTTTGACTCCCGAAAGCATTTTCCACTACTCTCCGCGCCCTGCACAGCCCAGTATTGTATTTTTCTTTTTCTAGCGTCTGCTTTCGACTGTCTATATGGAAACGGTCTCATTAGGTAGGGTTTGAGGGAAAATCGTTCATCTCCAATCAAAACATGAGGGCATGGTTCCCTCTGTCCAGGTAGAGGCTTATCTGGAATGTGCATCAACCCAGCTTCAAATCGTTGTCCCTTGGTAGAAGCTTCGAATATTCCCCCGTCACTATTTTTCCCGAAGCCACCGATATCTACTCATATAAGCTTGTAGTATGGATCAACGATTGCCATTAGCCATATATCATCGAAGCAGTCACTTGTCATTCGAAAGTATATATAGAACCATTTTTCGTCTTGGCGCAATTCAGTCATTAATGTTTGGAATTCCCCACATTCCCTTCTTCCTAAGTTAATTTTATGGCACCATTTTCTTCGCTTCCTGTAAATATTTGCGAATGTTTTTTTTGAGACCTAGATATTGCAAGAAATACATACCTACTCCGTTCTTCCTCCGCCAAAGCAAGATATAGAATTGCTTCTTCTTCATCTGAAGAGTACATGTTCTAATTTGATTTTCAAGCTACACTCTCACACCGTTTACTGCCAATCCACTGCGATCTTTTCGCTTCGATATGAAAGTCTCTCAGATGTTCGCAGCGAATTTCGCGAGAATTATATCGCCACGAATATCGCAGCGGATTAATCGCGTTGGTTTGTGGGATCCTTAAAACGATCTAGAATCATGGAGATATAAGCATCCCACAAACCGGTGCGAAATAATCGCGGCGAAGTATTCGCAACGAAATTCAGAGCGAAATTCGCAATCTGTTTCGCCTGTTTATTCATACCAAAGCGTCTTATTCGCTCCGCCAACGTGAAGGTTTCGACAGGTTGCGTACATTTTATTTTTGCCTTTTGCAATGAGCTCGTCTTCAGAAGAAGAGGAGGCACTTCTATTTCTTGCTTTAGAAGAGGAACAAAATGCACGGTAAGTTATGTTTATTTAACGCCATTTGATAGTTGGGTATGTATTACGTTTAACGAAGTACATAAAACAAATATTTTCAATTTTGTTTAGGAAACGAAGGAAGCGGGTATATGATATTAACTTGGAACGAAATAAATTTGGGGAATACCATACTTTGATGCCACAACTTCGGCTGGATGAACAGCGCTTTTACCTATATTTTAGAATGACTCCAGAGTGTTTCGATGAAATATTGAACTTGGTGAAAGATGAAATACGAAAATCTGACACAAATTATCGTGAAGCTATTTCGCCAGAAGAACGACTTGCTATTACATTCAGGTAAAAAAATTATATGTATTAAAATTAGTAGGCTTATCGAATACGAAAAGTTCAGGGATCGTGAAATAAATATTTTATTGTAATAATTGGACTACATGTTGCCACTAGGATTAAATGTTGCTAAATAATTCGAGGCAGAATTTGCCTCCTCTGTTGGGTATATTATTGGAGCAAACCCAGTGCCGCTTGGGAAGGACGACATACTACTATCATACATACTTGCAGAATTCTGGGTAGACGCTGAAGACATTTCTTCAATATGTTCAAATTCTTCGTGCGCTATTAATTCGGCTATTTTTAGTTTTATTCGGGCTTGACGCTTTAAGGGAAGTATTTTCACAGTCTGTGCATGTGCCAAGAAAAGTGAATCAATGGCCTCGTTCTCTTTTTTACGTTTTTTACCTTCAAAATAATTAATGAGCTGTTGTACAGACGAAGATGGTGGTTCATAGCGTTTTCTGCTTGTTTTATATTTTGGTGTAGTTGCAGTCTGCGGAAAGGTGTGCCCTGGAGTAGTCACTGCTGTAGTGTTCAATGAAGAACGTGGTGCTGTCTGTGTTGCCGAGGCGTTCTTTTTTTTTTATACTCCAACTACCACGAAGACCTAAGGCCTAAGCACCCATTGGGTACCGTGGGGCTATGGGGGATACATGGGAAAGGGGGGACGCCACACGGACTCTGGCGAGGGAACACGTGTGCATGCAACATGCACACATTCTGGCTCCGCCTACGAGAACCGCCGGGTGGTACCTCCGCGTTCGACAGTCAGAGACCATCTACCACCTACGGACAATCACAACATCCATGGCCAAGAGAAACATTTCTCCTGGGACGGGACTCGAACCCGCACAGCGCACGGCGGCTGATCAGGAGACCGAAGGGTCTACTACTGCGGCCACCGCTGCTGCCTAAAACAAACACACAACATCCATGGCGAAGGCGAGATTCGAACTCGCGGCCCGGCCGGCCGGCTGATCAGTAGCACGACACTCTGACCCACGCGGCCAACCGAGGTCCCGCTGTGCATCTTCTGCATCTACATCAGCATTTTCATCTTCTCCATGGCCGCGGTCTTCCAAATTTTCGGTTTCTACATTTCCAGCCCTTTCCTGATATATATTTGAGTTAAATTCGGCGGTCTCATAATGTATGACGTCAATATCTTTCACATTAGACGACGTTTTGGCACTTGCCACTGGTGACACCTTCTATACCATTGGGCATAGCTTTCGAGTTGGCTTTACAACAGTGAGTGCAATCGTAACCGAAGTCTGTGAAGCGATATGCAGACATATGGAGCATATATATTTACCAGAACCAACAGAGAATATATGGAAAAAATGTGCTGAAGAATTTGAAAATAGATGGGGATTTCCCAATTGCATTGGCAGCGAGGACGGTAAACATGTAACAATCAAGAGACCTAACAACAGTGGCTCCAATTACTGGTGCTATTTACATAAATATTCAATAGTACTTATGGCCATTGTTGGCCCGGACTATAAAGTTATATGTGTTGATATTGGTAGTTTCGGAAAAAATAGTGATGGGGGTATTTTCGAAACCTCAAACATGGGAAAACGATTTGAACAAAATTTAATGAGTGTCCCTGCACCTAGATTTCTCCCTGGGCAAAATGAAATCTGCTCGTACGTCTTAATTGGTGATGAAGCATTTGCTTTAAAACCATACCTTATGAGACCATTTCCTTATAAGCAGACTTTAACAGACGTCAGAAAAGAGAAATACAATGTAAGACTTTGTCGAGCTAGAAGAGTCGTGGAAAATGCGTTTGGTATTTTGTCTCAAAAATGGCGAATATTTTACAGGCCATTAGAAACTAAAGTAGATACTATTATTCTAATTGTACGTACGGCATGTGTTTTACACAATTTTTTACGAAGTAAAAGTGGCGATGACAAATATTTTCAATTCTTAGATCCCCCAGAACCCGTGCTTGGAGCTTTTACTGATATAGCAAATGATCCTCGGCGGGCAGCAATGCTAGCATTTTCTACTCGTGACAAATTCGTAAATTATTTTAATTCTGATATGCCTATGCCCAATATATAGAATGTTCGTTTTCACATTTGTGTAGACTGTAAATTATTTAACAAGTAAATAAAAAATATATCCAAATCTTGTCTTTCTTTCTCACATTCCTGTATTCATCGTTCGACAAATCATACAAACAAGGATACTTTTTCACTATTTCTATCAATGATTCCGTTTTTGCCATTGCGAATTTTTGAAGAACGGCGTCAAAAACGCGGTCAAAGGCGAACTGAAATACGCCGCGATAAAAACGCTGGAACAATCGCATTCGCTTCGCACAAGTCTGAGCCTGTCCGTAAACCGCCGCGTTTTAATCTGATCGCGAATTCATCGCCGCGAAATTTTTGCAGCCAAAGCGAATATTTCGCGCCGGTTTGTGGGATGCTTTATGCCGTTAACATATCGGCAGAAAAATCGCTAATCGCTGACTGCCACTTGTATAAAGAAGCTGTATTGAACAGCGTATTAGTCTGAGTTATTTCTACGTCCTCACGGTAACCTGGCGGCCTGGCTTTTTATAAAGACAGTTCTTCTCTTTCCAACGTATCTGCAAAGTTCGATCCAGGGTTGCCAGGTTTGGCGATTTGTTTACGACTTTACAGAGTATTTTCCAGTGGCGAGTGCTTATCCTATAAATATACTGAGTGGCAAAAACAGGTTAACACCTACGTATGTTTATTAGAATTCAATTATTTTTTACATATCGATTTATCTTGCCATGAACAACAAGTGATAAAAAGGTCAGGTTTTTCTGTTAAGTTTTTGTGGTGGGTGCGTGAATTGTTTGGTGATAAAGAAGCATTCAGTTTTCGTACATTTACGGTGTCAGCTACCTATGTTAAAGTTCGTGTAGCTTATTGAGAAGCCTTTATGTGATTGCTCAAAATGCCTAGAGTGCGTAGAATTCGCCGGGGTTCTGGACGTCCTAGAGGGACCACAGAGTGACAAGACGCCGGTTAAGACGTCTCGCTCTGAGAGACAGATTCAATAGTACTCGAGCCATCGCCAATCAGTGGTTTGAAGAGCATGGAAGGATGGTTGGTATGCGTACGGTATATCGCCGAATACGACAGTTTGGCCTTTTGTTTTTATCGCCCAAAATGGGTGCTAGCTCTCAGAGTTGAACATCGGCGTAACCGTTTGCTCTTGTGTAGAGAAAGAATTCTATGGGATCGGAAATGGAATCAGGTAGTCTTTGGTGACGAATCGCGCTTCTGTCTGGGGATGCACGATGGTCGGGCAAAAGTGGGAAGGCGACGTGACCCACAATTTGGCAGGAAGCGTCACGTTCGCCACACCGTGGAAGCTTACGGTAACAGATCAGCACTAATTCTCATCAGAGGCAATATGACAGCACGACGCTATATTCTGGAAGTAGTGAAGCCTCATCTTATTCCATACCTAAAGACCATCCAAAACCCGATTTTTCAGCAAGACAATGCCAGACCGCATCGCATCAACCGTTTACCTTGGCTACCACGATCGCCTGACCTATCTCCACTTGAACATGTCTGGGACATGATAGGTGGCACTCACGAAGTTGGAGTAGCCTGGAATGAGATACACCAACAGGATATCGACCACCTTATCAGCACCATGCCAAGCGTGTCAATGAGTGTATAAGAAATCGTGGATCCTCAACACATTATTGAACCAGCTTCTGCAGACAGTTGACGAATCAAGCTGAAAATTTAACATTTTACTAGTAAGGGACACTGAACATACAGTGCCTTCCTTTAATGTCCCCTCCCCTTTGATCTTTTGAAAGGATCAATTCAAAAAATTAAAACTTGAGGTAATGAAATTGATGCGTAGATACCATATTTTAAAGTAAAATTGACAGATGAAAATGTCTAGATGGCCACTGGGCGCCATCTTGGAAAAAAATTATATGAAAACGGGGGTCTTGTGGAACATCATTTTGAAGCTCCCGACAAGTAATTTATAACCCTAGAATATAAAGTCAATACCTTTACCTACTACAAAATGGTGGTACATTTAATAATTACTTAAACACAAACCCACTAACATGCATATCTCTACAAATAATTGTAATTCCCTGCGGTATCTACAGCAGCAGCGATAAGAACTTGTTTTGTTATTTTTTGTTGACAGTGACAAGAATATCAGTATGAAAACAAACATCATTGGACAGTTAAAATATTCTTATTTAGTTTTCAGTTTTAGTGCTAGATATTGTTTGAACTATTTTTAAAATGGTCAATTCTCGTGCATTGGAAGAAAAAATCGAAGCGATTTTTATTTATAGTGCGACGCGTAACTTTCACGAGACCGAAAGGATTTTTCATGATCGCTTCCCGAATCGTCCTGTCTGAAGAAAATATTTAAGGGAACTTGTATCTAAATTTACAGCTAGCTACTGGTAGTGTAAACAACAAAAAGCCCCCAGGAAGGAAAGCAAATTCAAATAATTGGTGAAATCATAGTAAATCCGTAACAATCTACTACCTCCATCGCGAATGTACGTGAGGTTTGTCCTTCTACTATATGGAGACTTTTGAAAAAGAATAGGTATCACCCATACAAAATTCAAATAGTACATCAGCTAACTGAAGATGACCCTGATCGAAGAACAGAATTCTGCGAGACTATGACGGAAACCATTGCCCGGCATCCTACCTATATCCAAAATATTTGTTTTAGTGATGAATGTACATTTTTTCTCAACGGTAATGTGCATAGACAAAATTGTCGTTATCGGAGTGACACCAATCTTCACGTCTTCCGGGAAACTCATACTCAATATCCACAAAAAATAAACGTTTGGGCTGTAATATTGGGAAATCATATTGTGGGGCCTCTATTCATCGAACAAACATTAATCGGGGAACTGTATTTGGATATGCTGGAAAATACTATTGACCCTCTAATCACCGAAATCGTTGAAGCGAATCCTAATGAATTCGATACTGTTATTGTATTCCAGCAAGATGGTGCTCTACCACACTACTACAGACAAGTTAGGAATTATTTAGATAACAATATCCCCGGTCGAGATCCTGTGGAATGGCCAGCTCGCTTGCCAGCTTTGACACCTTTAGACTTATTTTTATGGGGCTATTTGAAGCAAAAGGTGTACGAAACTGAGCCTGCTTCAATATTGGATATACGGCTGAGAATAACAAATATTTGTTGAAATATCGATGTTACTATATTTGAAAATGTTCGATGCGAAATTCTGAACCGGCTGTTATTGTGTCAAGAAGTTCAAGGCAACCATTTCCAGCATCTTCTAAACTGAGCTCAACGTATTTATTCGAATTATCAAGTTAAATGTCACTGTATTCAGGTAATTATTAAATGTACCACCATTTTGTAGTAGGTAAAGGTATTAACTTTAAATTCTGGGGTTATAAAGTACTCGTCTGGAGCTTCAAAATGATGTGCCACAAGACCCCCGTTTTCATATAATTTTTTTTTCCAAGATGGCGTCCAGCGGCCATCTTGACATTTTCATCTGTCAATTTTACTCTAAAATGTGGTATCCACGCATCAATTTCATTACCTCAAGTTTTATTTTTTTGAATTCATCCGTTCAAAAAGTCAAAGGGGAGGGGGGCATTAAAGAAAAGCACCGATTAAAATTGGATAAGCATGTTTATCGTTTTTTGTCACTCAGTATATTATCACTACCATACTCGTATCTTTCATAAATATGGAAGAATTTTTGCTATATCGTTAAATTTGAGAATGTTGAAGCAAGTTTTATTTTATATGATGTAAGGAGTTATATTAATTACTAATCGGTTTCGCCTATCAGGCAAATGTCGGAGCGCTTTAAATGTTGACACAGAGGCTCTTAAATTTCTCTCGTAGCAATAGCTGAAGTTTGAAAGAATATGTGTAAGGACTGTTAGTTTGAAGTGGTTCTGCTGCCGGTTATCTCTGAAACAGGAACGTGTCGGAGCTTCTGGTTCTTGACACGGCAGCACCTAGCGTTCAAATAGAGCAACTGCCTGACGATCTAATGATTCGTCTGTCTGTCAAATCCTTATTGGTAGTCTTGTCATGACTAAGTAGTGATAAATTAATGGATTTCTGGATGTCAAATCATGAGGCAGCTGGATATTTACTCAAAGTTTTTCCCAAAAATAGGCTTTGTCCCTGAAAATCAAATCGTATCATCCCTAACGCTCGCCAAGGGAGAATGACTCGCGACGTTTCATGACAGTTTTTAGCGCTCTTATTTTGCTGCTTCATTGTGACCTCCATCATTTCAAGTTTGCGCTGTAGGGAGACAATCCGTTCTGCGTTATCGAAATAAGGAAGTTCCATTAGTTACAGCGAATAGGGGAGGTAGTTTTTTCCTTTTACAGCGCTGACGCCGGAATTCGTAAAGCTGGGTATGCTGAATTGAAATAAAGTGAAAAAAAACAGATTGATTAAAATATAATAGAAATTTGAGTTGTATATCACAGATAAAGGAAAATATAATAAATAGGCAGTGTTCTAAATAAATTGAATTTTCCTGATTCTTCTTCTAAGTATATGCGATCTAGCAAGGTAACGTTTCATTGTAGCTCTACTGCTCACTTGTTGTTCTGTGATTCCATGATTCTAAACCTGCTCATTTTTTGTGCGGTTTGGACACAAATATTACCGAAACATTTCTATGAAAAAAATTAATAAGGTCTTAAAATTTCCGCATTAGCTAACGAACTCAGAGTAGGTAGAAGGAGCCAGTCAAGAATTTGTCATCTAATTCTCATAGTCTGCAGAGAGGATAAAAGTGCACTCGACGTGTCTCAGTCTTGTCCTTAAATCCTTATATTTAGTGTTATTTTTTGAAAGTGCGAGAGTTTGAAGATAATTGTGGTGTCAGACGATTTCAAGACTAGTACTTCTTATATAGTTTGCAAAGAGCGGCACAAGCCTAATGAAAGTAGATGTTAGACAAATGAGTCAAAAATATGTACTAAAACTACGCAATTTTGGCGACAAACTATGTAATGTGAACATAAAGGTCTGGCTCCTTTTAATCTATTCGAATTCGTTGGTGTTAGCTTCACATCAAGATCGAAAATAAATAAACTTGCCATGACTGTCAGCAGTCAGTACTGTCAAATCACCAAGGTTCACTTTAGTGGCCATAAAAGCTCCTGATTTCCAACCATTCTTATTTGCTATCTTTGTCAAAAATAACGAAACGGAAACCTTAAAGTCACTTCTAATTTCCATTAGAGCAGATAGGACGGCGCATCGGTAAATATTATAAATACTGGAACCACATTTTTTGCCAATCCTCCAAAAATGATAATGCCGGGCCCCGTATTGCTTAGCCTCCTAGATCTCGATATATTTTGAACATTGGACATGTGTTAGAAATGATGGGTAGAAACGTGACCTCTCTACCTCATCCAACACTAACAGGTTTTCGGACCCAAATATAGCTAGCGTGGGCTGATACAACTGGATGAGTGTATGTGGCAATGGAGTAGTCCATCACAATATTATTGAAATCCAGCTATTTAGCAAATATTTCGTTTCAAAAATCAATCACTACTCCCCCTTGCTCATATCTGACTGCTAATACAATTTCATTCACATAAAGTCTTTTTTTGGTGTTGTATTTTCTTTGCCACTGACTATATAGTATATGCTTTTACAATCTTGAACGGAACAGATCTGGTTTGTCACCGTACATGCAAATATCGAAAATGCTGCTGGTAGAGGTTCTTTTCTTTTTAAGTATTTACGAGAGTATTTATTTCTTGAAGCTCCTCTTGAAGCACCGCAGCCCTCTTTGTAATAAATTATTTTCCAGACTCTATAATGAACTTAATATGCAGAGTAACATTTTTGTTAGATAAAAGCTAAATATTTTTGACATAATGCATACAAATCTGCACAAATTTTGGCATAGATACTCATGTTCCTCGTACGTTTCACTTGTACAGTGTACAGTCTTAAATCGTCATGCCAGACAGTGTGTGTGCGTGTTTCCAAATCGTCTGCTTTCGTTGTCGCATTCCATTGACTGTTTTAAACAGTCTGTTTAGCATGATTAAAATCAATGGAGAGTTGCTTATTTTTACGCGTGTTCCTACTTACTTAAGGAAAAGACTGTGTGTCTTTATGTTTGACGACAACAAGACGAAGTATTCCACAAACACTACACGATGACCTAATTATATAAACGAGTAGCATGAATGTCAATGTCAGCCATAATGCTCTCTTAAGATCTTGTCTGATAATTCTAGAACTAACTTAAGGTATACATCAGGGCGCAGGAGAATTAACGCGATTCTCAAAAAGATTTATCTATTTCTCTATCTCCCTATTTCTCATGATGTATAGTCTCGTTA
The DNA here is from genome assembly GCA_963669975.1 of Acanthoscelides obtectus. Classification (NCBI taxonomy): domain Eukaryota; kingdom Metazoa; phylum Arthropoda; class Insecta; order Coleoptera; family Chrysomelidae; genus Acanthoscelides; species Acanthoscelides obtectus. The sequence continues at coordinate 40,697,165 of CAVLJG010000003.1, read as the reverse complement.
GCAGTAATTGTAACCCTTTGACCTACCCTCAATCCGACAGACGGATCCTTAAGCGGGTAAGATTTCCTTCCTTCCCTTCTAAAGCTAACCGAAAAGCCGCAGACAGTGATTGTCTATATTCATCCGTCCGTGAAACTTTACTGAAAGGGTGACAGAGGACAGCAAATAGCAGCATCTCTAGTTAAAGCAATAAATAAATCCCTTTCGTTCACTCGATTGAGTATCATTATTTCTATGTATGCCCACCATGGCCTAAAGCAGGGCTCATTTTGTTATAAACACATGAGTTGGTTGAATTAAATGATTAAAAACTACTTTAAAAAAAACTACATAAGGTGTTTAATGTAGAAAAATATTAAATTCAGGGTATTACCTTACAGAGTGTTGCACTAATGAAATATAAGGACAAAGAAAAACTGAATTACTTATTTTATAAAATATTGATGAAACCATTTAGATATCCTTTGAAATGTTGCGTCCTATAAGCTGCTAAAATTAAGATATTTGAATACATGTTTCACTAAAATACTAAAACATCGAAATCAATCTATTTTGCTATTTAATTAGCACCATTCAATTGCTTTTTTTGTACATAGTCAAACGTTTCAATATTCAGCTTGAAAAGTGAATTTAAACTTTATTGAAGTGCAAAATTTCAGCAAAATCGGTTCAATAGTAGGGGAGACCGGGGCTGGTAGCCGCACTTTTTTGAATTTATTTGATGACTGGTTATCCAACCATCGCATGCTGTATTTACATATTTTTTTAAGGGCCCATACACTGATCTGTCCAGCGGCTGTAGCTTGTGAGAGCAGTGTGGCGGAAAGGATAATACCGTCACTCCATTCTCTTTAAGATAGTCCAAAGAATCAATTGATAAATGGGAGTCATGGTTGTCTAACAACAGAAGTACCGGCCTTTCTTTGGAGCAACCAGTGTGCTTAACAAAATGTTGATACCAGTGCAGAAAATGCTCCTTTTTCATCCATCCAGACTGGTTAGCTGCGCCAGCCCTTCCAGGTGGGGCACCAGAGAGCATGTGCTCTCTAAAGTTAACGCGTGGAAAAATAAAATAGGGCGGAATGCTATTACCAATGGCGTTTACAGCTATCGCGAGAGTCACTAATGTACCTCTTTCTTGAGAGGTGATTCGACCTACTTGTTTAAAGCCCCTTCTTGCTACAATTCTGTCAGGTTTTTGAACGGTCGTAAGTCCAGTTTCATCCATATTGTAGATATTCTGAGTACCAATTTGTAGCCTATGCAGAACTGTTTTCAGATTTTTAAAAAAATTTCCTACACTGTGCTTATTGATGCTCGTGCCAAACTTGTGGCTTCCGGCGTACGTATAGACAGACCAGCGTGTCTTTTAATAAAATAGGTAAACCAATCTTGTCCGGCGCATTTATTTGTATTCCAGGAATCGGGAAATTTAATTTTTAGTGAGACAGCCCATTCATAAGCAAAAATTCTTATCTGTTTTGGTGATAAGCCAAAGTATACATCGGCAGCCTTTAATATATATTCCTCTAATTGTTTCTCTTGGTCGTCGGAGAAAACCTGAAAATGAAGAAGATGTATTAAATAATTCACAAGCACACTGTTTACTAAAGTGCCCAATAAGTAATTATATTTTTTTACCTGTCTATTTTTTATATAGCCGACTGCAGTTGTAGGTAGTTCATTAGTGCCATAAAGCTCTTCATCCGTGACTTTCTGCAGAAATCGTCTCAGGGTTCTTTCAGGGATATCGTAATCGGTTCCTGCTCCTCTAATGGATTTATTATTTAATTTGACCTCTCTTGCAGCCCTTAGCATAATGTGTGCTGGTGTCTTACCCCTTTCACTGGTTCTTTTACGGTTTCTCATATTCTATGAAGATAATAAAACGTTTTTAAATATGTTTTTCCAAATTATATGTGTTGAGTGTAGGAGTGAAATATATATTTATTATTATGTATACTCACTCTTCTTTGTACAAATTGATCTACAAAGACTTTATTTTTTACATATATTGATTTATTTTAATTTATGGCGTAATACGATAAAGAGTTACAAGTGGTTGGAGATAACAGTTATGTGTTACTCGTTCGCAAGTTGAGACGAATCTGTCATGCTGTCGACGTATACAATATTTTTCGCATGCAGCTATGTGTTTAATATTATCCAATGCTATTCTATTGGTTGGTTAGGGAAGAGTAGGGGTGTTAAGAAAGGTTTAAATGCTAAGGTATAGATAGGACGTCATAAGGGTGGAGCTAAAGGGAATAAGTCGAGAGTAGGCGTGAAAGTGAAAAGTGGATACAGGTTAGGTCCAGTTAGATGCAAATGTGAAGCTAAGGTAGGGATAATGAGCGTAAAAGTTGAAAGGGAGATTTCCAGATAGAGATAGCTAATAAGGATGAAAAGCGGTAAACAGGAAGTTGCTCGTCATCACAGTAATACGGGGATTTACTTTTGTTTTACAATTGTTATTTTTCTATTTACGTGGAATACGAGTAACTTCTATAGTTTACATCGGATACAGGTGGTCATTCGCTATGATTATGTTAGAAGTTAAGCTAAGCTTATCGTTAAAATTACGTATATATAAATAAATACATTTTTGCGTCGCAACAATATGATTTAAAATCCAAAGTGGGGATGGTTGCCGCATGCGGCAACCTGCCCCTCAACAAATGCGGCGACCGACCCCAAAGCGTTTTTTAAAATACTTTTGCGTTTATTTTTTGTCTGGTAACTAAAGTGGTTATTAAAAATATGTTACTAAAAAATAGATTTCCGTAGAATTCTGACGGTCTACTTCGTTTTATATTATTACTTTTACATCAAAAGTTATAATAAAAACAATAGAAAAAATAAATTCACTTACGAGCATCAAAATAACACTTGACGGCGTGCACTCACTTCTATTGCACTGATCAGACTGAAACGTTCCACAAAGTTCGGGCGCGACTTAAGCTTTAAAACACGAGACGCGGCATTGTCGCCATATTTATAGTTTTGGGGAAAAAGCCAGTGCGGCTACCAACCCGTGCGGCTACCAGCCCCGGTCTCCCCTACGTGAGAGTAGCTATTTAGCAGGTTTAGATAAATCACCCGAAAAAAATGAGTTTAGAACTCTTTATTTCGAGATATGAAGATGTCTCAGCAAATACTATCTACCAGTTCACTATGCCCATGTACTCGTAAGTATGGAATACCATATATAACTTGCGTTGCAAAAATATTTAGTTATTATTTGAGATGCATATAAGACTAGGGAATAAAGTAATTAATCCAATTATTAACCATTATGTGACTAGAAACTTTGAATAGTGTACTTGAAAACGATTCATCTAACGCATATATGAGTAATACTTAATATAATATATATCGTAGTTTCAAATAATTCAACTTTAGCAGAAAAATTCACATACATTGACAAACTTATGGTTATTTTTTGTAAACTGATATACTTTATGTATTCTTGAAATCGTAATCATTTCGTCACATGTCAATATAAATACTTTGAGTTTTATAGTTGAACCCAAACGGTGTATTTAACTTTAAAGTGGCTGTGTTTGTGTGGAGACAGTATAAATTCAATTTATTGGGTTAAGTACGATTCAAATAAAAAAGACTTTAATTATCTCGTCACTTCACACCACCAGATAAAACTTCGTCGAAACTCCCTATTTCTACGTGAAAAAACAAATCCAATCTCTCAGCCCACAAACGCTCGCAGAATAAATTTCAAAGTTCAAAGTTTCTTGCGTACTGGCGGCGCGTTGCCGTTGCACAATGTTCTTGACTTACATTATTTATTCTACGAGCATGCTTCGTTATAGCTGCGATGCTTTCAGTTTTTGCGAAGTCGATTACGAAGTTTTTCTTTGTGTAATATCTACAGGTCGTTCCTTCTTTGTAAAGCAAATTGACTGAGCTAACCTGATCGTAATTAGTATGTGGACTAGGGAACTTTAACAAGGGTAACATTTGGCCTGAAGTTTTTATGACTGTTTCAGTGCAACGAAAGTAAAAAAATAGGCGGCATACTTTTTGGGTTGAGAACACGGAAGCTGGTAAACACGCATTTTTCCTACTTGAATAGTGAAAGAAAATAGATTGGCGTCGCCAACGTTTGTTTATCATGAAAAATTTATGTAAGTGACCAGGTCAAATTCGTGTTGAGAAATGCTTCTTGAAATAAGGTATTTGTGTGTCATATTCCGAGAACCGTACAACCCTAGACAAGGTTGCATTTTTACAGCCGTCAAGTACAGTGACTGTGTACTTCCCACACAATTCTGACATCAAATGTTCGGCCATATGAAATATGATTCAACAGAAATCAATGAAAACAATTGACATAAGGATTCATTAAAAAGACTAATGAAATTGAAATCTGGAAAACTAGGTATATACATTTTCCTACGACCAAGGGTTGCACAATAAAGATGTTTAGTATCAGCATCATCGTAGCGTAAAACTCTACAGTTCGACATCCCAAAACTATAAAAAAAAACACCTATTACATTCCTGATTCAATGGAAAATGTATGGACAATTGTAGTGTTCTTTTCGCAAATGAAGTGAGTTGTAGCCAATCCGTGGGGGTAAACTAGTGAAGAGTTCTCCCCTCAAAAGATCACTGAAAAAAAATACACAGTAAATGCACTGATGATATACGCTCTCATCAATCAAGCATTTCATTTCCTTGTCCCATACTCCAAACTTTTTCTCTTCTCCGTTCTCAGTTTTCAATCACCGACACCTCTCGCCCCTCAGAAGTCCCCCCGCAAAAATAACTTATCTGTGGATCCGCCCCTTGAAGTGAGACTGCCCAAATAGAGACGAGGCTGTCGACCATGATGTCCGAGTCACTTGTAAAAGAAATCTCATTTCATTAAAATTGAGATTTTGTAAAACGGACGTACAATAAACTGCGCGGACTAACGTGAAGTGAGATTATTTGAAATTGTGTGTAAAACGAACGCAACTAAAATATACCAAGTGACATATAAATCCGAACACCCAGTTTAAATGGTTTTATTTTAATAAAATTTTGTATAAGTACTTAATGAAGCATAATAAGTAAATGATAAAAATTTCAAAATGATTGCACTGCTTTAAAGCCCTTTGACCTTTAATAATGTGTGGATGCACCCTGATGTGCTACGCATTCTCCAACGCGCCTAGGCATGCTTCTGATCAGGTGGTCAATGTCCTCCTGTGGTATCTCATTCCAGGCAACCACCAACTCCTCTCGAAGTGCTTCTAGATTCTGAGGAGGACGTTGCAAATTGAGCAATCTCCTACCCATCATATTCCACACGTGCTCAATTGGGGATAAGTCGGGAGATCTTGGTGGCCATGGTAACAATGTGACATCATTAAGTTGAAAGAAGTCTATTGTGATTCTTGTAACATGTGGTCGGGCATTATCTTGTTGGAAAGTTGGATCTGCCAGGGTGTCAAGATAGGGTAAAAGATGGGGTTCTAGAACTTCGTGGATATAACGCTGCGTGTTCATGTTACCTCTGATGAAGATTAAAGGTGACCTGGAACCATAAGCTATAGCACCCCAAACCATAACTCCAACAGTGTGATGAACATGTCTTTCAACAAAAAACTGTGGATTCCTCCTTTCACCACGTCGCCTTCTAACCCTGGCACGACCATCGTGCATGCCTAAACAAAATCGAGACTCGTCACTAAAGACAATACTGTTCCATTCCTGATCCCAGAGTGACCGTTGTCTGCACCACTCAAGGCGATTACGTCGGTGTTCTTGAGTTAAAGGGAGGACCCAGTGTGGCCGGTATGAAAACAAGCCAAAACTTCTCATTCGTCGGCAAACACTTCGCATGCCAATAGGCCTTCCGTGTTCTGCAAACCATTCATTTGCAATGGATCTGGTAGTGGAGAAACGGTCCCTTAAGGCCAATAATCTTAGGCGGCGATCTTCACGGTCTGTTGTTCTACGGCGGCGTCCAGTGCCCCTTGCTCTTTGCGTACGACCTTCTCGAAGCCATGCCTGACAACACCTAACCACAGTGTCTACACTTCTTTGCACTCTAACTGCAATTGCCCGAAAAGAAAGTCCAGCTTCCCGAAGTCCCACTATACGGCCCCTATCAAACTCACTAACTTGACGAAATCGTACAGGTCTCCGTACTCTAGGCATCGTAACCGATCGTAAAGGATGTCAAGAACCAAAATCCGCCAACGTTGATTCTTTACTGCGGCTGAAATATTCATTTTTAGAGCGTTAGTGAATTAAAAAAAAGCAGTATAAAAACCGGAATGTCCAACTGATAAGGCTGAAGATTTTTTCACTTGTTATTTACAGTAAGATAAATACACTCACCAACTTTTATTAAAATAAAACCATTTAAACTGGGTGTAGGGATTTATATGTCACTTAGTATATGTGTGAATATTATATATAACATGTGCGTAATATTATTGGGATCAGACCCTTCTAACTTATAGAACGTCTTTTGCTGATGCCATGCCAGAGATGTAATCTGCTTTAATGTTATTCCAGGATTAAAACGCCAAGTTATCATACAAAAGAGCAAACGTAATTTGTCAGATATACTTATCACTGCCCCTGGATATCTGCGAATCAGTTTTAAAATAATATACTCCGCTATGGGCTGCGCGGAGGTATGCCTGTGTATCTTTCCCGGCAATGCGAATCAATTTACTGCTGCCGTCGAGAGATCGAAACTGATAACGTATGTAGCGGTGGACCGAGTTCTCAATTAAAGTGATGTGAACGTACCAGTGTTTTAATTTGTCTGTCTGTCTTATTAATAGAACATATTTCACTGGAACCAAAGATGCAAATTTTACAACCCAGACCCTCTACAACCCCAACTCCCAAACATTACAAAGAAATTTGGAAATGAGCAGGAGTCTCTGAAACGTCAAAGAACGAAGTATTAGCGACTTTTTTTTGCCCGTAGCTTCGCCATCATTGAATCGATTTTCAATTTTTCTTAGTTCTTGGCACAGTATGAATCTTGTTGCAAAAATGCATCAAGATCCGAAAGGTACTTTCAGAGTTATGAGTGACACGATTCTGTGTGATATATCCATCATATAACATCCAAGAAAACAATATCTCTTTATATTCATTTTTTTCGGTACTACAATACTTCGTCGTGTGAGAATTAACAAATGGAAGGTACCATCGCCTCCAGGAAGTGAGCTTGAAGGATTGAGGCACAGATAGCTCAATCGCAGTTCACTTAAGGACTATTATTTTCGTTATTTCTCTGGTTTTAACCCCTGTATGTCGCCTAATGCCCTGTATAGTGCAAGGCGCCATCTCGTTCACAAGTCGGGTTCTAGCCCAAAACAAAATCCGAATGCTCCAGATATCTAGCCTCCTTGAAACGGAAAATGAGAGAGACCAACTCCGGCGACAAAAATCAATACCAGCACAGGCAGCGCTCTCTATTAGCGAAACGCATATAACATTAGCGACACACCAGATTTTATTGGAATAATCGTTAAATCTCCAAGTAGACTAAGAGCAAGAAGTTACTAAAAGAATATTCGCTCGAGGATGACACTACTATCTATAAGATGGTCTAGAAATAAACGAAATGATTTCTTAAGCTAGAGTCTGTTGGCTTTCAATGTCTTTAAAAAGGACTATCAGAAACAATGTCTTTAAAAAGGACTATCAGAAAAAAAGAAACATCTCTTAACAAATGACCTGATAAGGGTTGTGTTTTACTATAAAAAGATGGTGGGAATGTTATATTCATTACTTAAGGATGTACTGGACATCCGCTATAAATATAGTATACCTTGTAGTGACTGTCGATTGGTTTATATCAGTGATCAAAACAATACCTGAAAAACAGACTTTCTTCACATAAATTTTGGAGTCTGAGTTATCATGTACCCAGTTTATTGTCATAGTTTTTGTTTGTTCTATAGTTTTTATATTATTGTGCATTTTCTTAGTGGATCTTTTTGACTGACTTTTTTTTCACTTCATTGCTATATTTACAATTTTGAATATTTAAATATATTTTGCCACATTTTTTTGTAGCCCTGATGAAGGACAATTTGACCAAAGACATTATTTGACAGCCGTCGACTTATCTTAAGAATTGGAAGAAATTGGACTAGAAAATCACGACAAATATAAAAAGTAGTTGTATTACCTTACTTTAACAAAAACAGCTTATTTAATTACATAATTGTTCAGAAAGTGGATTACTAACAAAACAACAGCAAACCATCACATTTTTCACATAGACACTCTTTATGAGAGACTAGTCAAAGGAGGAAAAGGATTCTGCTTGCTAACCACCACCTTCCTATGCTGATGCGAGATATAGCCTTTAATTTTGCCCTCATAAATCAAATTCGCCACAATGCACTGTGTTTCATCCAAGTCCACATCTTGCCCCAAAAACTGCAAGGCATTCATCAATGATTCCACTGGAATTTGATGAGTGTTCAATATCAAATAGACTTTCTTGAACAAGTTCCTGTAAGCGACGATTTTCAGCTTGTCCACAATTAAGTAAATGCCACACTGGATGAAAAACGATTCATGTGTCAACATGAGTTGGTCGAACTGCTTCAGGTTCCCTTGACAGACAGCTTGGACTAGGTCCCAGAACTGCAGCACATCATATTTCTCAAGGACTTTTTTGCTAGGGATGTAACCTAGCAGCATTTTGACAGGAACAAGGTAAATGAGGATTAGTCTTTTGTTTTTTCTGCTTGCCCGGTGACAGTTTTCAAATGCATAAGTCAAGTATTCATCTGCAGCTTTATAATCACTGTCATACATTGATTTTCTACCAACAAAGTATCTGAAATAATAAACAAAGATTGTGTTTGTCATGTAAATATAACAAGTAAGAAATATTACCACTGAGCTAACCATTTGGGTTAAACCAGGGATGAGTTTCACCAAAGATTGGTTCTAAAAACTGAATTGAGATTATAATTTCTAACTTTGGATTTCTATACTTAGAGCACCATTACACCAATGTATTTTTTTTTTAAACAAATTATAGTCATATTATTAATTCTATTTCTACATAAAAATGTACAGGTATCATTCATTACCTATATGTAACTTGCTGACCTAATGGAAAATTTTCTTTGAAGGGTGAAGACTCTATGGCTCTTATGAGGGGCTTACATAAATGCAGCTTGTTTATCCTAAAATAAACCTTAAATAACTGGTTTACTAATGCCAACATTCCAAGTCTTTTGGTATCTTCTTCTGCTGAGCGATTATCTGCAGCACAAACTCTAAAAGAACACATTATTTGTAAATAAAAAGTTAAATGGCCTTCTAAATATTATAAAATTATTAATATCTGTATAACAAACCTAAAACAGCCCATGAGACATTCAGCAGCCTTTTCCAAAATTTCTCCAGGCTTTTCATTAGCTCCATATCTCTCTTTTTCTGCTCTTTGCGCAACCAACCTCAAATCTGTGCAAACAGTATACATGATAGGTAAAGACCAGTTCTCTTCTTTTTGGCTTTGGAATAATTTGGTGAATACCTGCACCATTTGGCTCTGATGGTGATATGCTTCCATGTAATCGCCTTTGAAAAACAAGATTTCATTTGAAACAACAGATCAACAATATGAATCTACAAATCAGTGTTGTAGCTGTACCAGTTATATGGATTAAATGTGGTTATAGCAGCATATGAAAGGCATATGAAATCAGTTTATATAGGTTCTGCATCATCGCCTTTTATGAAAAGGACTAACATGATAATTCTGAGGGACATAGCACTGCATGCACATTGAGGCAAAGCTACTCTTCCTTTGCTTTTCTAAATAAGCAAACACCTTTGATATACAACTGTTAACCTACCTTTTCCTATATAATATAAAACTTTAAGGTGAAGAATAACCAACTCGTCAATGCCAGGAATGAGAAACTTCTCCACCAGATTTTCTGGATGTTCAACTTGATAGTTCGGATATTTAGCATGCTCATGGCGCAAAGACAAAAACAATGCTACTTTCTGACCATCCTGTCCTCTCCAACTTCTATCTGTGATTTGCAAGTATTGTGCAAGATTCATGAAAGTCATTTTGGCGCTAGAACAAAGCATTCTAAGGTGTAATTCATCTAGGAAATGATGAATTAAAATCATAACACGCCTGAGCAAATAACCAGTATAAATTAACAGAAATATATTGATTATGATTGAAGGGAAATCGTACCATAATTACATGAAAGCTTACCTGGGTAGAAATTATATATATACTTAGAGCATCAGTTACGATTTTCTTCTAAAGATGTTTTTGCCGGTAATTCTTGCAGATTTGTTGCTAATTGTAACAAAAATAACCTCAAACTTGTCATCAAACTTCAAATAACTTGAAACCACAAAACACTCGTATACACTTGTAACACAGAAACATCAATAAAATTGACGGGGCGCCATCTCCTACCGATTTAGTTCACTAAGCTGTTGCCATTTGAGGTGGTTTCTGGTGAATCGAAGAGCCGACATATGGTAGTGACGGAACCCGCCACAAGATGGCAGCGTATGGCTATCTTGTAATCGAGAATACGAGGCGAGCTTGAGTAGTTCTTGCAAGAACGATATAGACTAGTAGATAAGTATCTAAAAACTGAAAAAAAGAAATAAATTGCATGAATGAAACTATCAGCAAAATGAGATATTGGCTCGACCCGGGTTTTCTCAATATCTTATTACCAGGAGAAAAAATTAAAAACTGTTGAAAAATAATTGGAACCCTAAGAAACGAATGAGGTGCGATTTACCTTGAAATTCGAAATGTTTCTGATTTTCTTTAACCTGTACACGATGTTGTTTTGAGCTAAATTTTTAGTTCTCTGACTGACATTGCTGGTACACAGCCAAATCGTTAGAGCTACGTCAATGTAGAGTGAATATACTTACACATCAAACATACACATTATTCCATCGAAATCATTTGTATCAACCACATAATAGGGTCATTAGTGTGTTTATCTTACATTTTACGTCTAAAATTATCAGGTAGCTCAAAATGCTGACTGCTTTCATCAAAACATGAATGTACTATCTCTTAAAAAATCATAACCTATGAGTTTCGTAGTTATCCTCAATCGCTTCTTCATGCACCAAAAAATGTGTTTCAAGAGTTTTCCTTTAATTTTTCTAGCTGTAAAAAAAATTGTAATCCGGCAAAAATATTTTTCACATCAACGCAATTTTCGGTTATATGAATGACAAGTGTCAAGTCTGCTAGATAATAATAATAAGTTTTCAGGTTCTGGAATTAGTAAAATAAATATATTTTATTAGAGATTCAAGAAAGAGGAGTATGAACAATCTGCTAAAAGAAGAGCACAGACAGGAAGTGAAGTCGGACTTTAAACAAAAATATTCCATTACATAATTTTCATACATTACCAAGAGCAGGGTGATTCATACCAAGTAAAGCTGTACAGTTTATAAGGGCTGGACATAAGCACAGATGAATTGGTCTGGGATAACGAACTTGTGAGTACGAATTCTACAACACTTTTCTTGTTTTTTCAAACTCAAGTTTCAATTATTAAATCACTTCAACTAGGTTTTGACAACATTGCCTGTGTATTATGATCTCGTACGAAGAGCTTAAAGCAGTGTCCGGTTATCATCTGAGCATTCGACAGCGTCAGTCAGCTCATGCTTCCGGCGCTCGATCACGCATTCTAGTGTTCGATCTGTATTCGACCAGCACTTACATGTTGAACCTTTCGTGTATGGTTGCAACACGACGCGCAACACATTGCATGTTATATTATACGAGCGTGGCCACTACTCACTTCTGTCTGCCACAAAACATCGGCACAATCTGTCGTGCGTAGGAGCACTAACGACATTGACAAGTTAAGTCGTCTGATTTCAGATTGTAGATGATTTTTGGCCGTCTATAATTTGTACTTCAAAATGAAAAGAGTATGATTTTAGTAGTAATGACTTTGTTACCTGTAGGCGTAAGTCGCTTTTGTCAAACATTCTTAAATGAATCGCAAAAAATATGTTTGAATTTATATAACAAAATTGAAAATGATAACGATATTTTATTTCTATTGTAGCGTTTTTCTGGTATCTTTTGGGTGTGGATAACACTGGATTCCACAAAAAGAAATGTACTAATTTATTTAACTTGATAGAACATTTATACGTATATACACCACTATTTATGTCTGACTAATTCTTATGTCGCCATTGACTGCTCTATACTCCACTCCGATCTGCTCTGGTGTAATCTGTACTCTCTCTACCTCCATCTCCCGGCTGCCGAGTTATATATAGTCCCAATTGCTGCTTCGAGAGAAGCCGGGTGAAACACAAAGCGACATCTAGAATATTGGAGGCCACTTCGCGTCGATCTAGAAAGCGATCCACTGTCACGGTCCTCACAGACGCCGCCAAGCGGCTTGTGCAGTCGTGGTTGGCGTAAACGCAGAGATCGGCCATTAAGCTCTGACGAGGAGGAGACTCGACCAACAGATGGCGCCTATTTGTCACATTATTATAAAGTTAAATCTGTTGTGTCTGGTAAACAATCTAAATTTCACCCAAATGTCCGGGGTTTCTGAAGCTTTTTTCCGGCGTCGGTAATTTAGGTGATGATAGCCTAGTCTATCCGAATATGTTATAAAATATTAACCGTTTCACAAAAAGAAGATTGATATAACGTACAAACAACGTTTTGAGTTATAAGCGATTCAACGTAAAAAAACACTCAACTGTGACAGCCTCCCCATTCAACCATTTTGGAAAATTGTGATATATTCTAAAGTTATAAAATGGTCAGAAGAAGCTCAAAAATGAGGCATTATCATTCTATTTAAAAAATCGCATAATAACTGTTTTCAATGTTAAAATGTAGCATTCATGCATTCATTTCATCACGCCGAACTTTAACTTGCTAAGTAGACTCGTTCAAAAAATAAGAAAAGCACTGTACACATATTTTCAACGACAATCTCGTTCGCGTGCAAAACGCCGGGTAAAGTGTTGAGAGCAGAAAATTATGCAGAGATGTGCAGTCACCCTATTTGGGATCCAATTAGAGGCTCCGTTTTATCCAAGCTTTAAGGTCTTATCCTTTATCCACAATATAGCTTTTTGCACGTAGTCTTCTGCCCTGAGAGATTTTTTGAACCGAGAGAAATAATGCCGAATAAGCAGAGCAGTTCATTCTTTTCATTTATGCATTTTAGTTTTTCTATATTCTAATTAAGAACTTGAATGGGGTTCTGTTTGTGTCCATTTCAGTATCTTATCTTCGACGTAAGGTATAAAAGACCTGTTTAAATGTTGCAGGAGTTAATTTCGGAAGCAATGCAGTCGATTTTCTGGAATCTTGGCAGAAACATGCAGCGTCTATTATGCTGTATAGCAATTTCGTAAATTGTGGTTAATCTCAATCACTTCCTGAAGCAATAGGTAGTCTATATTCTAGAAGTTTTTAAAGGGGCAGTTAGTTTACGCAAGAATATAGACTCAGGATTCAGTCTTCGTAGATTACCTACTCTAATCCGTTCTTCACACAGTCTTATTAAAAAAGAGCCCTCTTTACGAAAGTGGCTGTAGTTATTCCTGAAATTGTGTCAAAAAGTGTTCAAACATTCTTTTAAGCAAATTCTGAGAATTTGATTTTTTTCGCTTCGAACAACTTTTTTTCAAATTTTTGAGGCGTTCGGAACATAAACGGTTCGTGTGACCATTTCTCTGGAGTTGATATGCTTCGAAATATAAGTGATTTAATATTAGAAAAAGTGCGATATCCCAATGTTACAAAATATTCTTCAAACATCCATTAATAAACACACAAAGCAGTTTAGAGGGTATTGCTTTTTAATTGTTGTTTAATCAAATTTGTTTCGACAAAGTATCCAACTAGTTCAGAACTGAACTGAGTATGCGCAGATCGAAATTACTGTTTTAGCAGAAAAATGAACTGAATCCAGTCCTCTATTCCAACAAATTCCGAACTGATTCCAAGCCGGTTATGAAGTGGTTTTAACAGTTCTCTTTGAGAGAGTACTAAAAGATCAAATTTGACAGCACATGCGCGTCTACAGAATAAATCAAACATCAAACCTAAATCTCAAATGATTATTGTTCAGTTTATTATAAATATTCAAGATCTTGTGCTGATTATAGGAGATCCAAGAACCAGAATTGTAAATGACGTAGTCAACTGTTGAAAGTGTAAATGAATTTATTTCAATCACGTAATTATTATAGTAATATTAATCTTTCATTTCAAGTCAATTGATAGCTTAGTCTGCTGTCTTGATTCGGGTCTAAAGGCAGTCTTCCTAACGTTTCGCTAGCACGAGTGGCAAGCTTCTTAAGAGGTGCTTCCATTTCCGAGACTGGATGTAGACTGACGATTTCTCTTGCGAGGGTTGTATTTATACCGGAGGGTAGGTGTCGTTGCTTGTTCCGCTTCGGTTGACTTCGGGATGTCGATTTGCACTGCTCGGGCGTTTCTGAGGATCGGGTGCCAGATCAGGTTGAGTCTGAGGGTCTCTTCCTCCCTGTTGAAGTTATCTGGATGTTTGTGAATCTCGATAGCTTCCCTGACCAGCCTATTGTGATAGCCGTTGACTGATGACAGCAACATGCAGCTCCCAAAGTGTATCCTGTGGTCCCCATTGCTTAGTGCATGTTCAGCTACCGCAGACTTCTCAGTTTGTCCTAGCCGGCAATTTGCTTTGTGCTCCTTGAGTCTCGTTCCCATTGATCTTTTCGTGGTTCCAATGTATACTTTGCCGCATGAACACGGTATGCGGTAGGCTGACAGTGGGTCCTTCTTGTCCTTTGCCGATCTGATGGTTTGTTGGATCTTCTTCGTAGGCTTGAAGATTGTTTTAATGTCATGTCTCTTCAGGACTCAATCCTGTCCGTGACTCTTGGCACAATTCGAAGATACGCTTGAGAAGTGGTGGGACGCTGTTTGGTTTCACGTGGCCTGGCTGATCTCGAGCCCATTGATCTTTCGATGTCCCTCTTGCTGTAGTCATTTACTTCGAACGCAGTTTTCAGGTGTTCACGTTCTGTCTGGAGGTTCTCCGGTTCGCAAATCTTTCGAGCTCGTCCTGTCAGGGTTCTGATGACTCCATACTTCTGACTTGGGTGATGATTGGACAAAGCGTGCAGGTATCTGTCTGGGTGCGTTGGTTTCCTGTATACTGTGTAACCCAGCTTGTTACCTCGCTCCCTGACAAGTACGTCCAAGAAGGCCAGTTGTTGGTCACTCTCTATCTCGATGGTAAATTGTATGCTTGGATGCCGATCGTTGAGGTGCTGCAGAAACTCGTTTAGCCTGTCCGTGCCATGTTTCCAAATCACGAAGGTGTCGTCCACGTACCGGAACCAAATTGCTGGTTTGTTCTCCGATGTCTCAACCGCCTTCTTCTCAAAGTGTTCCATAAAAATGTCGGCTATGACTGGGCTAAGTGGACTTCCCATTGCCACTCCGTCTGTTTGCTCGTAAAAACCCCTGTCCCATATGAAGTAGCTTCCAGTGAGACAGATTTCAAAGAGCTTGCAGATGTCAGAAGGGAATATCCTGTTCACCAGATCCGGGCATTCCCTCAGCGGTATCTTGGTGAAAAGGGAGACGACATCGAAGCCCACAAAGATGTCGTTGAGTTCAGCTACGATGTCCTGAATCTTGCTCACAAAGTCGGTGGAATCCTTGATGTAGCTGGTACTCTTTCCCACGTATGGTTTCAGCAGGGATGCCAAGTGTTTCGCTAAGTAGTACGTCGGCGATCCGGAAGCACTGACTATTGATCTCAACGGAACATCTGCCTTGTGGATCTTGGGCAGGCCGTAGAGCCTTGGTGGAACCGGTTCCGTCTTCGTGACGCTCTTCTTGGTGTCTTCTGGCAGTTATGATAGCTTGATGAGCCGGTTGATAAGGCGTTGTTTCTCAAAGTAGGCGAGAACGCCACAGGGGTTCTACTGGGGGCGATAAGGGTCCAGTAAAAATTTTCGGGGAGCGATGCAACGGCTAATTTGTACTTTTGTCAATACCTAAACTAATGTGCTAGAAAATAATTGATTCTCAAAGTGAGCGGTGGAAGTTTGAAAAGTCCTACTCTGAAGGCAAAATTCTTCCAGCTATGAAAATGAAAAAAATGGCGTCAGGTTCACCCTGCACTTTCCACGCAACGCTGTTATCAGTTGATAAAGGTAAATTAGGTTCAGCAAAAGACATACCATGTGAGAAAAAAGTTAGTTGCGAACATGTATAACAGAGAGACTAAAACTAAAAGTCAAACAGGTTCATAAAACTACTTCAAAGATATACTTTCCCAGCCCTACTGGTAGCCCATCTGGCAACGTCGCCCGTCCGTGATACCTAACCCGATCAGACGCGGCAGCGCGGCAGTAATACCAGAATACTTACTAAGGCAGGAACGCAACCGGGATCAGAAACAGACACTTATCAACGAGATTTCAAGTTTTGAGGGCAAATGTATTGGAAAAATCTATAATGTGCGAAATATGTCTAGGCCTAGATCTATGTGCGTAGAACTACCGAAGTTGTGAGCGTATAAATATAATAACATAAAAAAACCACCCCCTAGGTTCTTACTTAAGAAATTATGAAATTTCAAAACAACGAAGTGTGTGCGATTTATATTTTTTTCCGTTGATGGCCTTAGTGGTAACCTTGTGCAAAAGTCGTGATTTCCACGTTATAGACGGGTCAAGGATTAGTAGACAGACAGACCGACAGACGGAAATGAGTGGCATGGTTTTTCATGACGTACATGTCGCATAACATGCACAAAACATAATATCTTGACAAGATTTTTCGCGATTACAATACTTCCTCGCCAGTAGGTGTGGGAAGTAACAATAAGTACGTCAGAAAACAAGTTATCTCAAATTCCACGTCAAACATACGAAAATATGATAAAGGTAATTTTTTCTTTAATTAAGCTTATGTATACGAGACAATCCATTTAATTCTTCTCTGTTGCAATAGATAGTCCGGAACTACTTCTGAACTGTCGGTCATACGCAGAAAAATAGTCCGGAGTTAGTTCTGAACTAGTAGTTCAGAACTGCCTATTAAATGTTTCCATTATTTACTGAAATTTCTCCCAAAATGTGTTTGTATACCAAATCCCCAAAACAGTTTTCATTACTGTAACCAACGAGCGTTTACTAGAATGAAAGGAAACTGTTTTGTGGTTGCTATTAATTACGATGAGAGAAATTCGTGTTTTTCCTGCTAGCCTCATTACTGTCGTTGTAATTTTTAGCAGCACTGCACCGAACCAGCCGTTCCGTGCTGGGTTGCTTGGTGTCGCCAAAACAATTACAAGCAGAAGTAGACTCTTCAAGAAAAAGTTCCCAGAAATGAGTGTGAGAAACAGAATAGATCAGCATTTCTGAATGAGTTGTCAGATACTATGATTGTTTTATTTTAGGGTTTCGCAGTTTGCGTTGAATTGACTTTGCTCGAAATAAGGTAAATTCCGAATCGTTTAGTAGAAACTAAATTTTAAGTCATCAACAATTTTTCAAGTACTTGAAGGATCAAATAGTTACTCCAGACTACGTGGTTTTCTACTTTGTCATTAAAGTATGTCAACAAAAAGTAATAAAGGAGAAAACAATCGGCAATTTTTGATATAACACAATCTCTGAACCAAATAAAACTACAAGAAAGGCTCGCAGAAAGCGAATGTTTAATGTTACATGTTATATTATCGCTGCTCCTGTTAGTTAAAAGGCGATTAAAGGATAGGAATATGGTTACTGGTTTTACTATAAGGGTGTCCCCCTGTCATTTAAAAATCATTGCGATTAGGAATCTAATTCTTTTCTCATCCGTTATAGTCAAGAAAGCTGTGGAAAATTATGTTACAACAGAGACGGAGTTGGTCTGGGTGGTTGAAAAATATTTGGTCACTGCAGCAAGAGTTGGAATATGATTTTGCACTACTTCGACAAATTCACAAAATCTTCGGAACTGGTTCAGAAACCAGTTAATACGTTTTCGAAATGAAATCATGTAGCAGCTTGCAAATATAAAATAGTTTATATCGTATAAGTATGATTCTAATAAATGTCAAAACACTTGACCCAAATATTGCCTACGTTATAATTCGCTCACAAATTTATTGTCACCTCAAATATTTTATCGTAAGGCTGTTATATTGAAAACAAAATTACTATCAGTGTTGTTTTATCAAAATCATCAGTAGGTCAGATAAGACGAGCTACGAAACAGACGAGCATATCCTCCTTATTGTAGGGATTGTTTTACTCAAACAAAAGTTTAAAGCAATCACGCCAACAGAAAGATCTAGGGATAAGTTATAACGTGCAATGTTGATAAAGACAAAGTATAAATGGAGCTGTCTGCACTTCTCATGCAACGCCGTCATCAGTTCATAAAGGACTATGTTCAGATCAAGATGGATCCTATATAATTAAAACAGGGCCATAAAAGTTATATCCTGGATAGAAGATAGTTGCTACACTTTCGTTCGTTATCCCAGAGACCAAGCCTAGACCATGCTGATGAGTTGTTAAACAAGCAGAAAACAGCTGTCCATGGTTGGCTGTCTTTGGTCGGACAAACGAAAGCAGTACATTTAAGTTAGACCCGTTAAGAAAAGTTAATTACGATCATGCAAACAGACAAATTAAACGGATCCAGTGCATCAAACAGGCCCATACAACTAGTACCTAACATTATTTCCCTGCCCTTCTCGTAGTACCAGCCATCTGGTAACGTCGCCTCTTTCCACTACCTGATCGCACGATGCGTGAGACGCTATTGAAAACTTGTCTATATCATTGCTTCGTAAGTTTTAAGGGCAAATGTGCGGGTAAATCTATGATGAGTGAAACATGTCTGATACGTGCCTAGAATCACCGGGGTTGCAAGTGTTTTCTACACTAACTTAAAAAAATTCCGTAACGCCCTCTCCCACCCCCTTGTGACCCTAACCGTCTTACAACCACCCATCCCCTTACAACCCTCCATCCCGTATTTTTGTCCACCATAAATCGTTTCAAAGGTGATCAGGGTCTACTGAAACGTCAAAAGACGACGTTTGAGAGGTATTTATTTTCTCGTTTTTGGCATTTTATTCCACAGATACTGGACCGATTTTCAGCAATTACAAAGATTTTTCGTCCCTGGTATAGTAGTAACATTGTGTGGAAATTTCATCCAAATCGGTGCGGCACTTTCCAAGTTATAGACGGGCAAGGATTTGTGGATAGACAGACATACAGACAGACGAAAATGAGTGACGTGGTTTTTCGTATCGTTTCTTATGACAATAAAAATATATTTGTCATTTTCGAAATTTTTCGCTATTACAAAACTCCCTCGCCAGTAGTATGTAATCACAAAAATTTCAAAAATGGCATTTTATGATCTTTTGATGTTGTATGACATGTACATCACGAAAAACCATGTCTGTCATTTCCGTCGGTCTGCCCGCCTGTCCGCTAATCGTTGGTCCATCTATAACTTGAAAAGTACCGCATGGATTTCGATGCAATTTCTGCAAGATTACTACGATGCCAAAGACGGTCCAGTGGCGGTGGAGAGAACGACAAAAAAAATGAAAATTGACCAAACCGCATTTTTTGACGTGTCGAAGGTTCCTAATTATTTCCTGAATAATCTTTGCAGAATAATTTCTGGTTAGGGGTCGCAGGACGTGGGGGAGGGTATATCTCATTTTTTACTGTATATTTATAGGCTTCCAGTCCTAGTAATACTACGCACCTATTAGACATAATTATTTCACTCTTCATAGATGTCCCCGTACATTTAATTTTAAAACTAGAAATATCTCCAACAGTCGCGTGTCGATACGTGCGACGTGGCCCGGCTGGTCGTACGTCGCATTCAGCAATCGCTTCCGTGCTACTGAGGTCTGTATGCTGTAAAGATCAATGTCGTCACCCACGCGGGATTAGTAATAGCAACGATCATATGGAATTTCTCTCAAGGATAGAAGGAAGATCTTTTAATTTTTAATTTCACATGTTTGTTCGTAACTTTTTTCTCAGAAGGGCTAACTTGTGCCAAAGATAATCGTTTAGGAACAGATGACGGCTTAGGGAATATAGGGGTGCATAAGGGCCCGTTTAAGTGGCTTATGCACCGGCTCGTCACGGTAGCCGGTATGACTCTAATTTCATAATTCATTCATTCATTCCTTGTCAAAAAACAAGAAAATGTCAACGGTCGGTTTGTTTAAAAATGGACTTAATGGTAATGATATAATTTTCCAGGAGTTTCACGGTACATACTTCACAACTATGTACATATGCCGCTGTTTTTGTTCCGCTACTTAAAATGGAGATTTAATTGTAAATATATACCTGAAATAGGATAGACAGACTACAACACTAGTGACAATGATTCGTGATAGTGCCAGAACTATAATTATAATTTGACATACTTGGCCAGTATCAAACGAACCATTTACATTCATTTTCGTTCTTACTTTACACTCCACAATAACTACTTTGAACTTCAGAAGTTTGGATGAACCTTTCAATAACAACAGTCCTAATGAAAAGATGCATTCAAGGTCCCTCGTTGAATAGTCTTTTGTGGACTAATAGGAAGATAGTCCCTTAATTAAAGGCAAAACTGAAGATAAGTGAGAAAAGTTTGTGTCGTGTCATCCAACTTGAACATTTTAATTAATGGCGTAAACATTGTTTCAAATTACGATACGGTTATCACTCCAGTATATGACAGAGACATGGCGGCCAGTGACGTTACAAAGAAGTCTTTCAAACTCCAAACTGTAGTCATGAAGATTGATGAATGAAAATGATCAATGGTCAAAGTGGCAGTTGAACATTTTATGATCACGTGGGTATGTGTTACGCCATTTTGAAGCACCTCATGAATTCTTGGTGGCCCTAGAATATAAATTCACTATCTTTAAACATGGAGGACGGGCAGGATGTCAAAATTGATCGTTTTTATACACTGAATCGCTTACCTATAACTCAACAACTAGTCATGTTAGTATGCAACATCAATCTTCTCCTTTTGTAAGAGTCTATCTAAATGTGCAATAAAATATGGGACATCAGATTAAAAATACTAACAGATTTTGACATTTCTTTACACCGAAGCAACCGCGCAGGCAGAAGCCTAAATGCAAGGGCATCGCGGCAGCTATGAGGAGCTTAAACTTTTTTCTCAGAAGGGCTAACTTGTGCCAAAGATAATCGTTTAGGAACTGATGACAGCGTGGCGTGGGAGGTACAGTCAACTTACTTATCGCGATTTCTTATACAAACCTTAAGCCTGCTTTGGGGCTGCTGCTGGTGCAATTCAGTTCGTCTGATAAATAGGTACTGCTATATTCATGAATTCTTCGTATTTGAGAAAATTGCATAACCGACCTTTGTTAGCCATGTGTACAAGACTTCTGCCATAGATTGTGATGTCCTATGTGATCTTTAGATATGTGTTCTAATAGGACACTACCACTAGGTGTCATGTCGTCAAACCATGGGGAGACAATAGTGCAAGCTAATATTGCAATGTAATACTCTCCGATCCGCTTCAAGTAGTTAGCTCATTGCGAAGCTAATTCACAACCAATTGCAAAATGAGGCGTGTTATCCAATTATGGTAACAACTCTGAAGTTTAGCTTAATTGTCCAATTATGCATAATGCTACAAAATTGATATTTATTATGCATACGTACTGCAATTCAAATCGAGAATCGAAGTCTTTTGACAGTGCGTCGAAAAATACAATGAATTTCAGGCCACCAAGTATAAAAAGTTTTGAAAACTAGCCAAAGATTGCAGTCAATATCTCTTCAATATTTTTTGTATTTAAGTAATTAATAGGGAGTAGTATCTTTTCGTAATTAAAGAGTAAGAATAAAGTAAGTCATCATCTTCTCCAATATAGAAGTTTCTATTGAAGGTCAACGCTAAAAATATGCCTACCCTATTTAAACCTAGAGTCGAAACAACCCGATTGCCATTTTACTGTCGGTTACCAACATGAACAGTGATATTGTTGGAACGTCCTTCAGCCTCCAGATAACAATAATGAAATTTGTGGGTCTCTATCCATTTGAAAACTGTCCTGGCATATATACATTGTATTCGAACCTGTTATATATACTGGTTACTGTGCTCACACCTGTATCGGTTATTCTGTACCTGGTGTTAAGTGAAGACACATCAGTAGAAGACACAATGAAATGCTTGAACATGGCTATGCAGCTGATAATTCTGATATTTAAAGTTCAGCCACTGAAAAGACATCCTGAAAAATTGTCGAGTTGCATGAATATCTTACGGAAACTCACCTTACGCAAATATGTCCCACAACAGAAGCTGATAGTGGAAAAGTGCGCAAATACAACTAAGAAGCTGGCCTACGCGTTGACAATTGTGAATGCCTCGTCGTCTACGATGTGGCTGCTTCAAACTGTTTTGTCAGAGCAAAGGCACATGGTACTAAGCCTGTGGTTGCCGTTTGAATTTGATATAACAAATAATATGCAATACATCATTGTTAACGCTATTTCACAATTATGTAAGTATAGCCCATTTAATTAAAATGAAAAGAAAATCGGTATTTTCATCATGCATGCAACAATAAGGGCCCAACTAAAGCTTCAGCTCCGTTGTGAAAAATCTGTGCACCTTTCGCGAAAATGCCGCTTACTAGCGGAATAAGAAATGCACATAACCATAGCGGAAGAATTCAAGAACAATTGCTTGCTAGATCTCCTGATTTGACGCCATTAGAATTTTTTCTATGGGGTTATTTGAAATTGTGTTTACTCCTCAATCTAAAGGTTTTGATGAACTTCGTCAACGGATCATCGAAAGCTGCCATGATATCCTACAACATGTTTTTGAAAATATCCGTCAGGAATTTGAACATCGCTTATATCACTGCTTGGCCAATAACGGGCAACATTTTGAACACTTATTGAAATAAAAAGTAATATTTTCGTCTGTTTTTGTTTTCTAAAAACAAATTAAGATAAATAGAGACTTTTCTAATTTTCTTGAATATGAATCGACCGATTTTAAAAAATCAAACTCGATGCCCCTTTTAAGGGGATCACCCTGGGGGCAGAGGGTGAAAGGGACAAATCTTTTGACGTGTCTCGGCGTTTTTTCTTTCAATCAGTGATTTTCGATATGAAATGGTTAACGGCACAGCTTATAAGCAGTTCTGCATAATTCGTGATTTAAAAAGGTGAACAATATGTAGCGTTATCTCCATCAAACAGCAACAATGGCGGAATACGTGATATTGAAACTAGTGGGACACCTTGCATGAATTCTACTAGGTAAATAGGCAAATGCTTAGATGAGCATAATATGCAAATTCCTTCAAGTATAGCATTGTCGCCAAATTTATCAAAAACTGATATTAGCAAGTACAGTGAAAGCTCTCCTTGCGGACAGCTCCTATAAGCGGACATCTCTTTTAACCGGACAAAGTTCCTGGAACCGAATTTCAGCCATCAATTTTCAATGTTAAATGCATTCCGATAAACGGACGCTCTTATAAACGGACGCGGACACTAGATTTTCCTGTATGTGATCAAAAAATCTCCCATAAGCGGACGCGAAACTCTAATACCCGGACGATTTTTTAGTTCCGCTTATTGCAATGCACATATCTACGTTACATACATAAAATTCGGTAATTCCCCGATTTATATTAGGTGATTCCCCATTTACGCATTTCGTTGGGTAGCCTGTATGTAATCTTGTGGCTTGTCTTCAGTTCAGGCAAATTCGTAGTTGATTGAGTTACGTATTTTATTATTGTAATTGTAAAATGGCACCAAAAAAAAGGATGATCTCGTTAAAGGAAAAGATGGAAGTTGTTAACGTATTAGACAGAGAAAGTGTTTCAGTTCGTCATTTGGCAAAGAGGTTTAATATTGGGAAAACGCAAGCAGCTGAAATTGCCAAAAATAAGGAAGATATCAGGAATAAATGGCAATCAGGAACTAATATAAATCAAAAGAAGGATTTTTTAAAAAAGGAAGGTTTTGCTATAGACAAAACATGTTTTGAGTGGTTTGTGAAAGCTAGAAGTCAGAACATTCCAATCTCAGGGCCGTTAGTGAAAATGAAAGCTAAAGAAATCGCCACTACTTTGGGCTATAATAATTTCAGTGCGTCCGACGGGTGGCTGCAAAAGTGGCGCAAGAGACATAGTGTGAGTTTCAAATGCATATCTGGCGAAGCTGCTGCAGTAGATCAAGTTGATGTGTCACAATTTTTGGAGAAACTTCCGTCCATGTTGCTTGGCTACAAACCAGAAGATGTGTACAACGCAGATGAGAGTGGACTTTTTTTTCGCGCATTGCCCGACAAAACTCTGTCCTTTAAAGGAGAAACATGTGTGGGTGGAAAGTTGTCTAAAGATAGACTAACCATTTTATTCTGTGCAAATATGGCCGGTGAAAAATGCGATTTGATTGTGATCGGGAAAGCGGCTCGTCCCCGTGCTTTAAAAAACGTTGCTATTAAGGATCTACCAGCGACTTGGAAATCCAACAAAAAGGCATGGATGACCCGAGAAATCATGTCTAAGTGGTTAGTCGAATTCGACCGGAAAATGAGAAACCAAAAAAGGCAAGTTCTTTTATTTTTAGACAATGCATGCTCTCATCCTCGTGATATGAAAATGAAAAATGTGAAAATTATATTTTTACCGCCAAACACAACTTCTGTTTGTCAGCCCATGGATCAAGGTGTCATACAGAACTTTAAATTTTATTATCGGCACTTGATTTTAAAACATATTTCAACAAAAATTGACGATGGTCAAAGCTTATCTGAGCTTACAAAGTCTATCAATGTGTTAGAAGCTTTGTATTTTATAAAAACGGCATGGAATAAAGTAAATTCCTCTACAATTAAAAACTGTTTTGGCAAAGCTGGATTCAGAAAAAGTGAATGTAGCTCAGAATTTGCTGAGCAAAATTATTGCGACGCTGAAGACGATCTGCCCTTAGCGACACTTGCTCAGTTACTGCGACATGCCAAACATTTAGGAGTAGCAGATCCCCAGAAAGTAGATAATTTCCTGGCCATAGACAATAACATAACAACAGAAGAAAATGCCATTGGCAACTTTTCGAATTTGGATGTAGAAAGCCCAGGCCAACTTGAATATGGTAGTCCAAACGACTCAGAAGAAGAAGTGGAACTGGTGGACTCACTAAGCGGTTCAAAAACGATAAATTCATATGGGGAAGCTCTAAATCATATTTCTATATTGAAAAAATTTGCTAAAGATGATTTCACTGCATTTCCACATTTGAAAAATTTAGAAAGTTATTACGAAAATTGTCTCCTTCAGCAAAAGATGGTGAAATTTCGTCAGACAAACATTTTAAACTTTTTTCAACAAGCTAAAGAATAATGTTTTTTTTTAAATTCTCGTACCATGTATCGAAGCATTTATGTTTTTGTATGCGTATATGTACATATACCTATTATATAGATATATAGCATAAATACATACTTTAAAAATGTGGCGAGTTTCTGTTTCATTTTTCTCATGATTATAATACCTCATTTCCTCATGATTATATACCCCGTTATTTGTACTCTATACTTACATACCCTCTTTTAAACGGACACCTCCCATAAGCGGACAAAAGTTACGGAACCGTGAGTGTCCACTTATGGGAGCTTTCACTGTATTTGAATTAATTTGATATTCGTAGTTTCTTTGGACGTACTGAGCTTCCTCCATAGAATCTCGTGGCACGAGAGATCGTAATATTAAGAACTTTAAGACTCAAAATGAAAGTAGATAAATTAACATTTTAGTTTAGTTAGATTACAGTTTCGGATAACCGGTTTCAGTATCCATCAAAAAATTTGGTTTGTCTCCAATATTTTGCATTTTTCAATGTTGTTAGTTATTCAATTTTGTTAACACAACTTAGATTGAGTGCTCAATGGTACAGGATGTGAAATGAAATTAATCAACTATACAGGTAAAAGCCGAATGTCAAGGTTCATACCATTTCGCTGTGACGCGTAGAAAATCTATATAATGCCAAAAAAAAGATAAAATGTAAACTTGTTGATTAAGTAGACTAGTGTGTAAATAGTTCATTCTGCGCTTGAGACAAGTGAGCATGAAATGAACGACTGCTAGTACCAAGTTGACGCCTCCTACGAAAACCTACATTATATCATAAAAAACCTACATAATGTCACTTTTCACATTACGTAATACCTCTGTCGATGTCTATAATATATAACATTTGTTAATAAAAGATTTGGTCTTATTCAGTTTAAACTGCTTTTTGCAATCCACAGAAACCTCCACCATTTTTGGCAACTGTCTGAAACGCTAATATTGTAAGGAACCCAGGCCCTCTTTATGCTTTTACAAAAGTAGGGATTTAATGTGAAATGACAACAAATTTAATGTCAAATTGGTGTCTCAAGCCTGATCGGCGCATAGTATGAACTTGCATCTTGTGTTGTTTATCACCTAAGTTTAGTGACAAACAAATTAAATACTTGATACGAAAATGAAAGAGCCAGTTTATCATGTGGTGTTGGTATCCTATGTTCTGGCATTGACATATTTATTCATATTTTTTTCTCAAAAATGCATTTCATAATTATCGTTGAAATCAACGTTATCTATTTAGCTCATCCCTTTGTCAACATTGGAGTCACTGCAAGTGGGCCTTTTTTAATCCTGTCAAGGGTCACAGTGCCATCTCAGCCGAACTGCAAAGGGAAAATCCTCTCCTACTGAGCAGGGATGATAAGTATCTCAACCGCAAGTTTAATGTGGAGTATCCAACGAGGGCGGAGTGGGAATTCGGAAGTCAAAGCGAGTGGGCAGGTCTGGAACACGGACGGCTCGGTCACTGAAGAGGGCCCTGACGCCGGAACCTTTGGGCCTAGAACTAGACTATCTCTGTCACAAGGTGGATACGTTTTCCAGGCGGAAAGCTTTGAGATTCTGCAAGACTACTTCGAGACTTATATTACAATACCAGCGAGAAATCTGCTGTCATTAGTGTGGGTACAGGGTCACGTTGGAATAAAGGGCAATGATATGGCGGACGCTCTTACGAAAGGAGGATCAGCGAGCAAGCTCGTTGGACCTGAGCAGAAGCATTTCTAAACATCTCCTTCAGGCAAGGGAGCTTATCGCAGGGCCCAGTGATAAGGATGGTCGCTATTGTTTATCTTTGGATAGAGCCAACCTAATATTTCTGGTGGGACTTTGTATGGCCATAACACTTTAAGGCGCCACCTGCATGTGATGGGGGTGGCTGGGGATCCCTTGTGTAAGCGCTGCTGGGTAGAGGAAGAGGGTGTATATTCTGTGTCGCTGTGAGACTTTGAGCTACTACAGGCGGACTATACTGGGGCCCATCACCTTGGATCCCCAGAACGTTGAGGAGCTGGGACTCAAGGCTATACTCAACTTTGCTAGAAGGGCTGGGCTTAAGGCTTAGGGAATGTAGTGGTGCATAAGTGCCCGTTTAAGTGGCTTATGCACCGCCTCCTCACGGTAGCCGGTATGCCTCTAATTTCATAATTCATTCATTCATTCATTCCTTTGTCAAAAAACAAGATAATGTCAACGGTTGGTTTGTTTAAAAATGGACTTAATGGTAGGATATAATTCTTCAGGAGTATATACTTCATAACTATGTAAATATGGCGCTGTTTTTGTTCCGCTTCTTCAAATAGAGATTTAATTCTATATACCTGAAATAGGATAGACAGACTACAACACTAGCGACAATGATTCGAGATGGTGCCAGAACTATAATTATTATAATTTGACATACTTGATCAGTATCAAACGAACCATTTACATTCATTTTCGTTCTTACTTTACTCTCCACAATAACTACTTTGAACTTCAGAAGTTTGGATGAACCTTTCAATTACATCAGTCCTAATGAAAAGATGCATTCAAGGTCCCTCGTTAAATAGCCTTTTGTGGACTAATAGGAAGATAGTCCCTTAATTAAAGGCAAAACTGAAGATAAGTGAGAAAAGTTTGTGTCGCGTCATCCAACTTGAACATTTTAATTAATGGCGTAAAAACTGTTTAATTACACAAAATTGGAACATCGAAGAAATTACGATACGGTTATCACTCCAGTATATGATAGAGACAA
The DNA here is from genome assembly GCA_963669975.1 of Acanthoscelides obtectus. Lineage (NCBI taxonomy): Eukaryota > Metazoa > Arthropoda > Insecta > Coleoptera > Chrysomelidae > Acanthoscelides > Acanthoscelides obtectus. The sequence goes on along the minus strand of CAVLJG010000003.1, from coordinate 40,668,962 downwards.
GGCCAGTGACGTTACAAATAAGTCTTTCAAACTTCAAACTATAGTTATGGAGATTTTGGGATTGTATCCATTCGAAAGGTGGCCAGGTTCTATTTTACTTTAACTCAATATACACAGCATTTTAACCCCCCTCCCATACTTACTTTTTGAACGGGACAAGTTAGAAAGCTGAAATTCGGGGTAATGAAAATGACATGGATTTTAGCGTAAAAGTGGCAGTTGAAAATTTCGTGATGGGGTGTGTGTTACGTCATTTTGAGGCAACTTCCTACCTCCTGTACAACAAAGCCAACTGGCTGGCTGTCAAAGTTGATCGTTTTTGTACACTGAATCGCTTATAATTCAACAACTAATCATCATCATAGTATGTTATATAAATCTATGTACGAAGTTTAGCACGGTTAGGATGAGAGGCTGAAGTCAGGCGGGTCTGTATGGTAGGCACATCGCGCGGCAGCATGAAAAGCATAGCGATAGAAAGAGCTAGATCGCCGATGCCTGCTGGTGTGAATGGGTCCTGAGACTGTCTTTTAGAGAGGAGTCATTGATCAGTCGGACAGACCTTCTCTGAACAGCATCTAGCATGGATAATGTAGTCGCGATTGCAGCAACCCAAACATGTAAGCAGTTCTCGAGGCTAGGTCTTATCTGGGTTTCTGATAAAGTGTTATAAAGTTGAATATACCGTTCCAAGAGAAGATTGATAGAAGATACAACAACCTTTTAATGATTTTCGATAACATTCTGTTGCAGCCATCTTCACTGGGGCTTTAGGCAATGCCGCAATGCACACCATGGTATCTGGCTTATTGTGTCACGCTGCAGGTCAGTTGAAGGTTCTGAAGTATACGTTAATGAATTTAGACGCAAGAGAAAATCCGGCACCGACGAAGCAATATCTAGGAGAGCTCGACGGAGATACTGGTGATGAGTATGATGCTGGTGAAGCTGTATACAGAAAAATAAGTGAATGTGTTCAACACTATGACTCCATTTTTGAGTAAGTATGTTATCACATGCTTTGCCGATATGAGGAGTGATGATTTGCATTTGAATAAAGACCCTCAACTTATTTTTGGAACTGCTCAGGCTAGCAAGCCAAAATTCGAGGTGATGAAGTTGATGCATAAATAACAGTATATTTTAATCCTAGAATGTAAATTCACAACTTTTCGAAGTCGCTTACATGGATGCCTATAATTCGTATACTACTTTTTGTGGAAAAATTTTCTATTTCATAACGAAGACTGTGAGGATGGTTTTCTCAGAAATAAATCTAAGGTGTTTGTATGAATGAAAACACTCGTCAAATAAGATGTAGACATCAGATCAATAGAATGAAACTAGACATATGAAGCTCTAATAAAAAAAGAAGTTATTTCCCTAAGACGTGGTAATAAGCCTGCTTACATACGATGATAGTGTCATGTGGATTCTTGGATTTCCTCAGATATAGGGTGGCCGATATGTAACTGACTGGTTTGTATCTTGAATATTTGTGGAATGAAATAAAATATGTCCATTTTTTCATCTTGATCTTTTAATGAAACTTAGAAATTATGTATGAAAAATAATATCAGACAAATGTCCGCCTCTAGAATCCGCGCAAACCTGAGCCCTCTTGGACTGCGTTTTCCATCACTTTTTGGTTGGTTTCGGAAGGTATATTTTCAATCGCTTCCGTAATATTGTTCTTCAGCTGCGCTACAGTATTTGGTTTGTTGTTCATAAATCCCATTTTGCAGAAATTCCCATGTTGACATCGCCAAATCGATAAACTAAACGTCCCGGAAATATTGTTCGCAAATGATCCATTGTTTCCCTAGCTGTGTGACAAGTTGCTCCGTCCTGCTGGAACCACATGTCTTATAGGTTAAATTGTTGGATTTGAGGAGCCAGACAATTTTGCACCAATCACACAAAAAAGAGTGGTCTTGGTTTAAGAACAACTATCTTCAGTTGAGGAACCGTGACTTCTACGAGCCCCTTCCCACTTCAGTTGGCCCAACTATTGAAATCTTAGTTTTTTTCTTATCAAACACAAATAATAAAAATGTAGCAGGGTGCTATAGGTTTAAAATATTAATAATGAATATTTTGATGATATATAGTAGAAAACACCAACTTTGTCACTCCCTAATCAAATTTGCAGCATAAAAATAACACATGTTCAACCTACTTTCATTTCAATGCAAAATAATTCTATAACGCATAGGTAGCTGTGAAAATAAAAGCCATGACAATTTTTTTATTAATCACAGCTGTCAGAATACGTTTAAAATAGTTTTGGGTAGTTAAGGTTTTCAAAATAGGTAGATGAAAGGTTATTAGTGAGAAAATTCGGTTACTGATAATTCAATTTTTTAATTATGGAAAATCAAACTCAGAAATTGCAACTATGTTAGACTTATCACGGTACAGTGTGAGAAGATATAACGTAACTGGTTCAGTTAATATTAAGCCACGATATGTGAAAAAACGTAATATCACAAATGCCGACCGAAGAGCATTAAGAAGAATAATCGTAAAAAACAGGCGTGCCAATTATTTACAATTAAGTGCTCTGTGAAGTGACGCTGTTGGAAGAAGAATTTCGAGGTCCACAACTCATAGAGAGGCCCACAAACTGGGATTTAGCACATGCAAGGTAAGTTATATTATAAAAAAAGTGAAGTAAAAACCCTAAAGCTGCACAACTTGTTTATAGGCCAAAGAAAAGCCACTATTAACTCCACTGCAAAAGAAAAATCGGCTTAGATGGGCTAAAGAACATAGACAATGGACACCTCAACAATGGTGTGCAATACAATGGAGTGATGAGGCCCGATTCGAAGTTTGTGTTGGTGACAGTCGCAGTAGAGTTATTCGCAAAAAAAATGAAGCATTCCATGTTGACTGTCTGAAGAGAAAAGCGAAATTTCCAGCATCCATTATGGTCTGGGGCAGTATGTCATCAAAAGGAGTAGGAAAACTTCATTTTATTGATGGAAATGTGGATACAAACAAATATTTGGCAATTTTAGAAGAATTGCTTTTACCAGTGATGGAAGAATGTTTGACATCCGGCCAAGATTTTGTGTTTCAGCAAGATGGTGCAGCGTGCCATACCTCAAAAACGGCTATAAAACGGATGGAAGAAAATAATGTACCACTTTTTAAATGGGTTTCTGGCAGTCCAGATCTATCACCTATTGAAACTTGGTGGCACGAGATGAAAAAGGTTCTACGACCACATCCCGCTCGTACAATCACCGAACTGAGACAAAAGCTTCAAGTAATATGGGATTGTTTTACTCCAAATTTTTGAGAAAACTTGGTTAACACTATGCCCCAAAGAATTTCAGCCGTAATAAAAAATAAAGGTGATGTTACCCAATGGTAATCTTTCAATTGCTGCTTTGTTAACTTCGCGCATTTATTCGCACATTGTTTATTTGCCCAGATGTTCTATTAGTTATAGGTCTAAGTGATTTCAAATATGTATTTTTTACGACTAGAGTGTATCTAAAATGTTTTTGAGAAAATAAATTGTTTTAGAAGTAAATAGTTTCGTCATGTTTAGTTTCTAAAGGCATATTTTGGTACAAATCTTGAAGTGGGTCAACTGAAGTGGGAAGGGACTCGTATATGTTTCTAAGACACATATCTTTGAATTAAGGTCAATTTCTCAATTGTAACTGCTACGTTTCTTTGAAATAACAAAATTACCTCACTTGAAGTATCCGTGGTCTCGAATCAATATCATAATTTCATAGAAACTAATACTCTTGCATCAAAAACACTATTTTTTGTGTGTATTACGCTGGCGCTCGCCAGTGACAGTAAGAGAATTACCTGCAGCGTCTTCAAAGAAGAAAGGTCCAATGTCACCTCCACACCAAACACCGCCCCAAACTGTGACTCGACGAGGATGTAGTGGTCGTTGTTAGATGACACGAGGGTTGTCTAATGCCCCCTAAAAAATCCGTTCATATCGAAGTGGGATTCATCACTCATTATCAGTTGTCGGTAAAAATCGTTATTTTGGGTATTATAAGCCGCAATATTGCATGACTGCATTGTCGGCGACTTTCATCGTCACTTGGCTGTAGTTCTTGGGTTAACTGAATTTTGTATGGCCGCAAATGCAAGTCTTTTTTTAAAATAGTGCATAGTGGCGTGGGACGAATACCCAGTTCTTGAGAACGATGTCTGGTAGACGTCTTAGGGCGCTCCACTACACTTTCACGAACTCTCTTGATATTTTCCGGAGTATGAACAGTTCGAACAGCGCCTGACCTTGTTTGTTCAAATTTCCGCACCAACTGACGAATGGTGTTGACACTGGGCACATTATTTCGACCGAAATCTTCCGAATCGTTGCAACCATCGACTCACTATTTAAGTAAAACACACATGTGCTTTAAACAACTACTACGGCGCCACCTACTGAAATGCGTGTATCAAAAATTTAAATCAGTCAGTTATATATCTAGATCTCAACCAAATTGGATTCGATCAGTCAGGCAGTTTTTGAAAACTTTTAATTGCTTTTCCCAAAACACTTGTTTTGCAATTCGTCTTCCCAAGCTCAGTCTGTAGCGACATAACTTTTTATCATTATCTTAAAATCAATTATGCACAAACAATGTGGCATTCATTTTTTAAGTTTGCTCTTATGCTTTTTCTTCCTTGCTACTTATGCATCACAAAGTTGACAACCTTGCCTCATTGCTCCATTAACTCAATAATTAAATAACACAAATTCTGCAGGCGGATCCGAGTGTCCCGCCTGAAATATGGCGATGCACTTGCAGTCTCATATTAAAGGTTTAGCAGTAATGTCGGGTTTTGTTGCCACGCAAAGCGGGTGCTTAGAGGTACCATTAATGTCGGCGGAATTGCCTTTCTGTGTGGTTGCCTGGTGTAGCCGTGAAAGAGCCTACTTTATGATGTGCCAGGGAATGTTTCATCTCAGAAAATAATGTCGCTCTAGACAAATGCTCGTTGCAATGAAGATTCGTACAACGTAAAAGGCAAAAATTTTAACACGGTCGAGTATTGCATCCGCAAATTAAAAAAAGACTATAAATTAATAAAAGAATTACCAAAGAAAATTGTAATCAGTACAAAAATAAATTTATAGAACTTGTACGAGAAACAAAACAGAGATACTATTTTCAGAAACTAAATGATAACTCACGCGACTCAAAAAGACTATGATGAATAATATTTCCAGTGGAAAACAACGAGCAGTAAATGAAATTACTCAATTGAAAACGGATACGGGTGAAGTAACAAATAAAAATCAACGAACATGCGATGAATTTGTAACTTTTCTTACAAATGTTGGAGAAAAATTAACAAATATTATAAAAAGCGATTCTAATAAACTTAAGTTACATGGAAAAATACTAGTAAACCCATTTGTTCTGACCGAATTCGATGCTCAAGAAGTTTTTAACACTATTATGTCCCTGAAAAATAAGAAAAGCCCACGATCATTCCTATCTACATAACAGGAGATAATATGGATGCATTATTCTCGACCAATATCACTCATATCGACGTTGGCTAATGTATTCGAAAAATTACTCTCTAGTAAGATGATAACTTTCCTTGACAAATTCAATATCAATACGGTTTTGTAACAGAAAACTCTACCAAAGATGGAATACTAATTCTATTGAATCACATAACCCAAAACCTTGATGAGAAAATTTATTTATTTGTGTGTTTGTCGATCTGAAAAGGGCATTCGATACAGTTAATTACAGATCACTGTTAAATATTTTAGACAAATTAGGTTTTCGTGGTAAAATATAAACTTTAAAGCAAAGTTATTTATCAAAAGGGCCCCAAGTTGTGGAACTATCAAAAGGAAATGTTTGTCAAATGTGGTATACCTCAGGGTACTGTTTTAGGCCATCTTTTATTAAATATCTATTTGAATAATATATTCAACATTAACTCTGTTGGTATAATAGTTAGTTTTGCTGATGATACAGTAATACTATATGAAGGGCAAGGCTGGTATGATGTAAAGGGAATAATTGAGAATGACTTTTATAGAATCATTCATTTTTTCAACACTAGAAAATTAACAGTGAACTTTAAAAAACGCATTTTCTACTATTCACATCATACGCAAAACCCGATTAGTCAAATATTTCCTTTAAAATAAACAATACAAATATAAAAATTGACAGAAAGGACTATATCAAATATCTACGAATTTTTTTAGTGCAACATTTAAGGTGGGACATTCACGCAGCCTACATTTTGAAGAAAATAAGATTTGTTACATACAAAATTAGGTAAATTCCTCACAGGCATTTTGACAGAAAATTATATGCGTAGTATATATCATGCCTAAATTGAGCCGCACCTAAGATATGGTATATTAGCATGGGGTACAGCATGTCCAGTGTACTTAAACGACATAGAACTGTTTTAAAAATTATGTTCGGTAAACCAAAATTATATTCAACATCTGATTTATTTAACGAAACAAAATTGTTTGACATCAAGCAACTTTATTTTTTACATACTATCAGCCATTATCACACAGTTGTCAGTAATCGCGATAAAATCACACATTGCCATGATACACGATATAAATCACGAGCAAAAACTGTCCCTAAATCTCATAATGATGCGATCTTTTCTATTTTGGCTCCAGAATTATATGAACAGATACCCAAAGACTTAAAACAATTTCGAAATACACATAATTTTTAAAAGAAATTATCAAAATGGATACGCGCAATAAGAAGACAACAATTATTGAATTCCTATCAAATATTCCTTAAAAAATATCATCCTCTACATATACACTTCTTTGATATAAGTTTTACTTTTAACCTTTTTGTTTTGATTTTGGAACGCATTAAAACATACGACTGATCCATGTACAGACATTCCTTCTATGGATTAACATATCTATTTACCCATTCTATGTTGTTATTGTTCTTAAATACTGGAGTAAATAAGTGTCTACTACTACGTTAGACAACATACCAGACGAATCTTCAAGGCGTAAAGCCTTGTGTAATTCAAAGATAGTGTCTGACTTAATTTAAAAGTTAATTATTCCGTAAAAACCATATCTAGAAGACCAGCTTTTCTTAAATTTTGTTGGGATTTAGCAGACAAAGATTTATAACCGGAGATTTAGCAAATACACAAAAGGACATGGCCATCTAAATCGCTAGATTTAAGAACTTTTCTCAACTGGGTGGTTTGGTTGACAATGTTGAATTTCTTCTATACAATTCTATGTACAGTTTCAGTCTTACATCTAGGCATGCGATGTTCAACAAATCGACAAAATCTGCTGAGGTGTTGTTCAGATTCTTACGAAAATCGATCTATTGAAGAGAGTTTGAAAGCCTGTATTGTCATAAAAAATCACCCATTGGTGCTTAGAGAGAAACTTTATCAACACTCTGCTTTGGCATTTTGTAGATAGACTTACTATAACATGTATGTCTATTTCACAGGGAGTTTTGGGGACAATTCCGTTTTTATTGTTTTTCCGTATAAATCGACTTCGCCTAGAAGAAACTTACAAACATAGTTTCCATAATTCTAACAATTTGCCTATTTTTTAGATTTGTGAACCGTGTAGAAGACACATTCTCGTTCGTCATTTTCAGCCAGTTTTTAGCAAGCACCATCGTTATATGCATATCTTGCCTGCAAATGTCGAAGGTAAATAAGATTGATTATTTATATTACTATTATATTTGCTTGAGACATATTTTCTTCATTACAAGGGTTTTTGATATTTATCCAAGTACCACAAACGTAAGATTGTAAAACGTTGATCTAATTCATATTTTTAGCAAAGTGAAAGATGGAGTATCATTTCTATAGAACTATCTTAGAGACAAGAAGACATTCCATTAACTCACACTTCTGAACATAGATGCGCTGGCTACACATGCCGCTTTTACAGATTTTTTGCTGACAACTAATTGTGTGTGTACTTAATTAGGAAAAAGTACACATATACTAAGTGTCATAAAATGCAACACCCAGAGTTGTTTATTGAATTTTGATAAAAAACTTGTAAACATATTTGCTATCACGGAAGTATACGCTGATAAAATGTTGAAGGCACTCCAAGTCCTATTTCATTTGTACAGGCTTTTTTACCATATCAGGATGCGAACAATATCAACCTTACTTAATACTCAGTGATTTTTCTGTGTTGGTTCCATTTGTTTCATTGTTGTTGCATTGCATTATCATGCCTAGGATTCGCAAACGCGCTAATTGCACTGAACTTTCCGAGTTTGAGAGAGGTCCGATAATCGGGTTACGTGACCTTTCCTCTATCGAAAATGTATGAGACATGATGGGAAGAAGGTTGCAAAATTCACCGCACCCTCCACAAACATTGAGGCTCTACGTAACCAAATCCAGATGACCTGGGACACAATACACCAACAAGACATCAGTCACCTAATCCAATCGACTCAACGATTGTGTAGCGAACAGAGGAGCTTCAAAGTATTATTAACATTAAGGTGGGATATATCAGCTACACCTATATTGCGAAATTTCAGGTTAAAATTTTAATCACTTTCAGTTTGTCAGAAGACCTAAAATTTGTAAAAGTTTGATCAAAATTACAGCACTCCTAGTCGTTGTTGCATTTTCTATGCCATTTAGTATATTAATATCCGGTCCTAATTAATTCGACTTGACTATCATAAAAATAGATCGCAAAAAAGGTTGCTGGCCAGCGGTCGATGACCCTTTGGCTATTAATTTCAGTCATAACAAAATTAAGGAAATTCATCGTATAGACTATAAAAATTACCGGTCCTAGTCCTCCTGGATCTTACGACATCCACCATTTTTCAAAAAGTCATGACGAGTCTTCTAATGCTTTGAACTAGATTTTAGACTTCATACAGGGTTTGTCCGGAAAGTAATAGGACCGAGTCGATTTAACAAAATTTATTGAGCCAATCGTTACAATTCTTTAAAAACTTTCAAAATATGCTCCTTCTGCGTCGATGCAGGCGAGGAAACAAAATAGTCCGGGGGGGCACATCTGGGCTGTAGGGTGGCTGCGGAAGCGTTGGGATGCCGGCCTTGGTCAGGTAGCTGTTTACAAGAAAGGCGTTGTGAGCCGGGGCGTTGTCGTACCTTTCATCGGCCTTTTCAGGCGAGGAAACAAAATAAAGTCCGGGGGGGGGGGCACATCTGGGCTGTAGGGTGGCTGCGGAAGCGTTGGGATGCCGGCCTTGGTCGGGTAGCTGTTCGCAAGAAAGGCGGTGTGAGCCGGGGGGTTGTCGTGGTGCAACTTCCAGTCGGCTGCGATGTCTTGTCGGACCACTGACCCTTCGTTTGAGTCTTCTGAGCACTTCCACGTAAAACTTGGTGTTGACGGTTTGTCCAGGAGGAACAAATTCTTGGTGGACGATGCCTTTGATGTCAAAAAAGACAATGAGCATCGATTTCACTTTGGATTTGCTCATTCTTCCCTTTTTGGGCGAGGAGACGCGTCATGTACCACTCGGAAGATTGCCTCTTTGTCTCGGGATCATACTCAAAGATCCACGACTCGTCACCTGTGATTACGTTATTCAAAAATTGGGGGTCATTTTCTTGGCACACTTCCACTCGCCGCAATTTATGGTCGTCAGTGAGCACTTTTGGGACCATCTTCGCTCACACCTTGCGCATGTTCAAATGCTGTGTCACAATGTCATGAATCACAGATTTTGGTAAATTTAACATCTGGGCAATTAAACGAATACTTAGTCGACGGTCTGAGTTCAAAACTTTGCGCACACGAGGCACATTATCGGTGTTTGTCGAAGTCTTCCAGCACGGTCTTTATCAGCGACCTCTTCCCGGCCCTCCAAAAAGGCCTGGTGCCTCCAAAACACACCACTTCTTGCTAAAGCAACACCTGGGTAAGCCTGCTTGATCATACCAAACGTCTCTGTCGCAGATATACCGAGTTTCACACAGAATTTAATCGCGTACCTCTGCTCTAACGAACGCTGCATTTTCGGCTTGCACCACTCACAGAAACTCGTCGCGTGAAAATGCCTGTCCTGACTCTCCAAGTGCTCGGAGACAACTGACCAGCCGCTCATTCGTTAGCCAGGAACGCCCTCTACCGAATCCAGTCAGTGCGCGCACGCTCCGAAGCACAGTCATGGCGGAAGAAAATAAGTCCTATTACTTTCTGAACAAACCCTGTACATGCATTTGACTTCAACATTCTTTGACGAAGGTAGTGTTGCATGCATAATAAGAGTAGCTGTTAAAACCTTACCTGTATATTAGGTATTAACATACTTCAACATCCATGTATCGTGCTTGGGATAGAAGCAAACATATTTCTGGTAGCCTTACTGAATTAAACTGGATGTAAACATACCTTGTATTCACTCATAAGCTAATACTTATGTCCTAATCTATGGGCTTAAGAGAAAAGCTGATCTTTAGGCGTAACATACAAGATCGACATATAAGATTTCCAAATGTGATAACTACACCAATACACACTACAGCTTTATTCCAGCATTCTTTTACAGTGTTTTTTACAGTGCTGCAGTTTGATAGAATGCTTTGAGTCCTCAATTTTAAAATATGTCCTTAAATCGATTCAAGAAAGCTGCTAAATCTCATATCTGCTTGGATGTACAGTTTAAACAGGTTGCTCTTGTCTTTATTGTTAACAACAGTTATTTTTTGTTTGTATTTGATATCTGCTATCTAACGACTCTTTTTTGCAAGGTTGGTTAAATGTAAGAGTATCCTGTTGCTAAAGTTCGCCACCATTTGCAACTCTTGTGTCACTTTTTGGAATTGTACAGTTTCAACAAAGACGATTATTCTAATTATTTTTATTACTATTATTATTATTTTTATTACTATTATTATGTTAAGTTTTTGAATATTACCAGTGATAACCAATCTGAAATGCTTCTAGCTTCTCAGTTAATGATTTTGTTTTCAGGAAAGCATGACGTCAATATCTTTCTTTAATAGTACATTATTCTGCATAGCAATGTTAAACGAGATATTTGTTTTCTGCTATTACGGAACTATTCTTTTCGAAGACGTGAGTATTTTTTAACATCTTCATATTTTAGGGACTGATTCAAGATTTGAGAATCGGTAACATGAGAACCGAGAGACAAAGTATTTTTCGAATTAATTTTTCAAATGTATGTACACTCTAGGGAATTAATTTATAGGAAGCTCAACTGCACCACAAATCTCACGCCACTTACTTTACTTTGACTTAACCAGTATATTGAGAAAGTCTAAATAATCACCTAATATGTCTGTTCAAAAATGTTACACCCTGAAAAAGTTTTTGTTCCAACGAAATTTATTTTTGGCGTGAAATCGGATGATCTATACATTATTCATGAAGTCGATTAAAAATGTTGCACCCAGAAGGTATGTATCTGGATCTCTGATTAATTTTGACGTTTACGAAGGTTAATCTCCGAATCCTTAATTTATAGTCCCGTTTGAGCTAGTTATTGATTTTCATAGGTACAGGTAGCATGTGAAAGGTCAAAGGGTCACACGCCTTTGGAACGAGGAATTTGTTACTGGTGTATCGAAGTTATAATTAGCGAGACGAATATTTTCCCTTCTCAAGCGTGTATGCTCTAATCATTCTGAACGCTCTATAACTCTATAGAATAATAATAACATTCCCAAATGTTACGAAGCATTTTTGTCACAATAAATCAATCAGTGAACAATACATCACCGAATTTAGGATTGAAAGGGTCATTTAAATGTACAAAATTCCAATATCGCGTCCATATGAAAAAACAAAGTTAGTGATGGAAGTCGAAAAAAAAATGTAGAATGGAAAATGTGACTACACCATCTTGTAGAGGAGACTAAGTAACAATGGCAACATGCAATTTATTTTGGAATCCCATCTCAAATGAGGTCAGGAAAAAATAAAAGTGATTTTGGGATAAATCTGGTATAAGAAACAAATGACAATCTGATAATTTCAAAGCCTACCTAGGAAATTCTGCTTTCTTGAATTAATTAAAATATGGAAATGCGTACGATACATCTTCGGAATAAGAATTAAAAACTATGTCCATCTGTGTAAATATCCAATATGGCGTCCATAGGAAAAACAACGTTGTTGTTAGAGGACAAGAGACGAAACGTCATATTGAAAGTCTATCTATGCCATGTAGAGGAGAAAAAGCGGAATGTCAATGTGCAAGTTATTTTGAAATCCTACTAGAAATAAAGTCAAGGAATAATTAAAACGATTGTGCGTTTTTTCCGTCTCTCCCCGGAAGTACTTTGTATTTCGAAACTTTCTAAGCGTCATTTTCTTAACTATCTACTTTCGCAGCTTTGCCCCCATTAAGCGACTTCGTATCTCAGTTCCGAGATACCAATGGTGAGGGTCAGGCATGTTCCCTGCATATGCAAAATCTTTTTCGTTTACTAAGCCCTTGGTAATTACTCAAAATAAATTTTACACAGTCACTACTCAAGGGTCAATCTGACTCTCCTATGAAGCAATATAAATTTTGAACAATTAAGAATTCTGAAATAAATTATACTGTTTAAGAAAAATTGTATATTATGCAATAAAATAACACAACTTCAATTATGTTTTGAATAGTTTGGACATAAATATTGAGCAGGTGTTGCAAACTGGTATTACTTGAAAATATCGCTTTCAAAGTTGACTGGTTGTCATAGACCCATGAGTAGTATCCAAGGGTTGAAGTTGATTATAACCCGGATATATACTAAGCAAGTAGACTAATCGTAATAGAGACAGGAAATGATTACAAAATCTGCTTGCTAACAAAGGTTCACACCCCTTTATCGCCAGCACTGCTACCATAAATCTCAGATTACAGTAAATCTCTTGCTGGTGCTTAGGTTATACTTTTAATATTTTTCATGCTCAAATATCGCTCACTAGTTCCAGCTGGCAAAAGAGCGACAAGCCAAACTGTTTTATGTTCACAAGTGCTGCGTTCAGAATTCCTCCAGCTTACAATTTTATTGCTTTTGGAAAAGTGTAGGTATTGATGTACTCTAACAAGGAAGAACCGGCACTCTATGTGGACTTTATATGGACTTATGAACCTGTAAAAATTCAAAGCTGTGCTGTAAATCACTCGAAATACATAAAAAAATAGCGTATTAATAGAAAAAATATTTCTATGAAAGACACTTCTGTTCTCTTTTTATTTATTAAACGCTGTTGAGTTGAAAAGTCACTAAAAGGATTATATTTGCATCAATTCCAAAATTTTCGGGTATCATAATGAGACACAATCTAGGTACACTATATCATAGTTACCAAATGATCATACTCATACTGACTGATGATTAAAACAATTTACATTTGTTTTTCATATTTTTCCGCACATACGCTACGTATCGACTTGCTGGTCCTGACCTACTCATAATTTTATACCCTGTATATGTAGCTGGAAATATACTGTGACAGTATGGCATAATAAATGATACCAATTTTCTACTTTCCTCAAAAACAAAAATCCTTCGACTAGAACATTTTCAGATAAGCGATCTGCTCGCCTTCCTAGTTCTGTAATTTACTTTCCTGGAACTGTATATAGAAATAGTTCCAATTCAACCGCAGCGAAAACGTTTTTCTCTTCCACAAGGAGAATAGAGCTGATAATAAAGAACGTAAATCTTACTTCCGATTTCCGTTCATTTAATTTCGCTACGATAGAAAAGAGAATGGCAATATATAAAAATTGAGACAAGTAAATTGATTTCATTGGGAGGATTAAAAACATGAAAAAACGAAATTAGCAAATATGAAATATAACTACTAAAGAATAAGGTACAATAACAATTACAAGCTGGGACACACTGTATAGAAGGATTTTACAACGAAATTATATTCTTAAGGGCAAATGCAAATATTTTTTCGTATTTAAACACAAAACATTTTGCGGGTAATGTTTTTATTAAGCGTATTAGTCTGAGTGCTTTACGGTCAACAAATTTAGGGGCAGTTATCAATTTTCATAAAATGTTGAGCGTTTTTGATGATTTTTTCTGGGTGAAAAGGATTAATGTTTTGCAGCTGGTTCATATTTTGTATTTTTTGATAAAAAAATTAACTTGGTAGCTGAGATAAAAAATTTACTGATTTGGAGCTGTTTTACACACAAGAGAATTACTCCGAAAATTATGGTAATAATTATGCCGAAAATTTTTTCTGTCGTATTACACGTAAAAGAATTCTATAGAATATGCGCGAGAATCGGCGCAGAACATTGTTTCCGTGCATGTCAATATCAAATGCTAACATCAACAACATAACCTCACTTAATATTTGTGGGTGTGGTCCTGTTCGAGTCGTACGAAGAAGCGTTTATTGTTATTGTTTATTCATAAATTCATAATGTCGTGGAATCGGGAAGAAGTTACACTGTTGTTGGAGGAGTACCAAAAATGGCCAAACCTGTACAAGGTGAAGTTACCCAATTACAAAAACAGAAATTTGCAGCGTCAGGCGTTGGATACGATAGTCTAAACATTGAGAAGTTTTATGATATTAAAAAACATCTCGATTTCAAAAATAAATTTAAATCAACGACGTCTGTTGTCTTTCCGATTATATTGGACGTCATACCCGTTAAGGTTATGTCCATTCGAAAATATTACTCTAATGCGCAGGCGTATCATATGAATTACTCCGAAATTTTGTTTGCTTGTGTCATACAGGTTGTAGAGAAAATCTACTATATTTTTTCCATGCAAATTTTCGGCATAATTATGACCATAATTTTCGGAGTAATTCTCTTGTGTGTAAAACGGCTCTTTACGAGTCGAACATGATGTAGTATTTTCATATTTTCCTTTACATTAATTCTACCTACTACGAGTATATCGTTTTTTCAATATATGTCATAAAGCTTTATTTTTTCAACTTCGATGGTATAATAAGAAAGTTAGCTAGCAATATTTTCTTATTCCTAGATGAAGAGAACTTCCACTTACTTTCAGAAATACATTTTTGTTGCAAGAATCTTCAATACATTTTTAAAAAATTCAGATATCATGGCATAAAGAGATAAAACATTCCAATCTGTTGCCTCATATTTGGAGGTAAGATCACCATCACCAGCTCTCAGGCTACACAATTTGATATCATGATATCATGACAAGGAAATACCCTTTTATTCCGAGCCTCCAAGGCAATGGTCTCATAAAATAAAATTAATGGTAGCTCAACTGTGAAGGCAAAGCTAAGTTAGCAAAAGGACATTTTTGGAATTATCCGATTCTGATAATTTATAGGGTCATAAAAATTTCGAGCAACGCGGATATAATTAACATTTTTTATAATATTTTAGTGGTCTTCTATGTTTTTTGCAGAATTTTGCAGACGAAATTCTCTTAATGGGATACATTTTATCAAATTATCAAAGAGTTTAATGATTTCAATTAAAAATGCTAATATGATATTTGGGATGCAAGCGTCATTTGCCGCCATTTTGTTGAACGCGTTAGATCGCAAATCTTGAAAATTATCATTCGCAAAAAACTAAGTTCTCGACCTAAAGCTGATTTGCTGATATTTATTCTAGGAAAAACTATGTATCAATGTTTAGAGAAGTATGCTCCAGAAGTTAACAGCTTTCTTTTTTCAGAGTATTACGGTTTTACACTCCATTTACATGAGCAACTGGTATACCTATGATCAGAAATCCAAAAAAGCGTTGCTTATTCTCATGGAAAGAACAAAGAGACCGATTCTCGTGAAAGCCGGTAACATGCTACACCTGTCATTGGATACATTCAGTATGGTATGTCATATAAATTATCATGAAATAATAATTACTTTGATGGTGATGATGAATTCTAGTTAAATAATATGTACGAAAAATTAGTAGCTTACTCAAATGTATCTAGCTACATTTGATAACCTAGCAGCTGATAGCTTGATGAATCTCATATCGTGTCTAGCAGTAAAAGCCTGTGCCTCCTTCCTAACTGAAGATTCAATGGAGCTCTCATAGGAAATTGCGTTATGCTTTAGTAGACTTATAAGGAAGTGGATTCCTTATAAGTCTATCCTATCAGCTCACATCTCGTTTAAGCTCATTCGAAATATTAGCCTACTTTTGGAGTATACGGGCCACTGCAACATTGTGACTACTTGTCTTGTAAAGACTTAGGGACCTTTGCTCTTGAGTCGGCCAGTGTGTCACGTGTTATATTTGGATAAGCAAGGATAAGACAAATGAGGTTTAAGAGAACGGGTGATGATAAGAGTAGAGAAAGATACTTGGTACTTGATATTCAGTTTAATTTTGTAATCAGTGATGTCTTTCAGATCCTCAAGAACTCATACTCCCTACTAGCTGTATTAAAGAGCACCTATTAGGCTCCTACACGACTTCTCTTGGACCTGTGATTGAAGATATCCACCCTTCAAGAGCTTATTATATTGTGGCATTCTAATAAAATTGTCATTTATGTTTGCAAAGATAATCATCGTTTCACCATTCGTTATTAGCAAGTTTATTTAGTATTCTCTCTATCTGTTCACATCCTGCAATGGAAAGTTCTTCTGAATAAAAATATCATTTTACGAGATAGACCAATACAAAACTGGCACCAAACTTACATCAACAAATTTTACAGTAATCTTATGGCTAACTTATCCACGTTTATCTCATAGTCAAAAACTTTGTTTGCAAATTACTATATTATAATTTTTTTATCAATGAATTTTTTCTCAATTTATACACAAATAAGAAATAATTTTATTATTACGATGCTATTATCCTGCATGCAAAATAACACTGAGCGGCTATCAATGAGCTTTAAGCGTAGGTAGCAGTTATATAATAAAATCCACTTAATGTGCTTTATTGACACTGTTGAGTTGGGAACTTTTCAACTGATTTTAATTCCATGACTAACAAAACGATAGAAATTGCAGAAGGGGAATATATTTATTCTCAGATTATCGATTTGATAACGATTCTCTGAGCTCTTACTTGTTAGAATTTAATACATAGGGAACTGTCCAGTTCGAGCGCTCCCTTGTTCATAACGTGTTGAAATTTTTGAACGGTCTATCTTGGAAAGGCTATCCCCACTTCACCGAGTCTAATGAAGCTCAAAAATCAGATCAACACATTGCCTTTGACGTTTTCATAGCAGTCGCGGTACCTCCTCATTTAGGCTCTGCTTTCATGAGTAGGCCAGTGGTGGCTGAAACGTCGTACAATAAAGAAAAATTAAAACATATATGATGTTTGATTCGGCCAGACAGTGGAGTCCCATGGACATAAAAATAATGTGTCACATTTAACTAAACACGTATACACCTATTAATTTCTTGGAGCGAAACAGGCGATGACTATTTCTTATTAGACATATTAAATATAAATGAAATTGACATGTTAGTTTTCCGTATCTGTATCCACGACCAGAAGAAGACAGTGCTGTTTCGTGCTCATTAGCACCAGTGCAGTATAGGTCCAGTAGTCCTAGAGGCACCTGAACGGGAAGAAAACAGGTGGGTATGGCCATTTGAAAAACTCAAAATACTGTGAGGAGGTAGGCGAAAAATCTGACGATCTCCACTTATCAACATTTTGCGCAATGGACAGACAGATGTCGCATCACCAAAAATGGTCGACGCATCTAGCTTTCCGTTATTAAATATTTTATGTGACTCTTAGTCAATCCTAGATCTCTTTAGGTAATGTTATTACAGGCAATAAAAAAGTCATTTTCGTACGTAACTTGAAACATTGGAAGTGTCTGATACCACTAGGTTACAACTTATATCGTAATTTTCTGCCATGAAGGTACGTACTTCATTTGAATTTTGTTTTTCGTACTGGAATTAGGGCAGCAGCAACCGCCGTACCAGCGGTATCGATGATACTAAACTCAGGAACTACAGCCGAGACGTCCCGACGTGTGTAAGAAATGATTCGTAAAGTGTTACCCAATCTCGCGCAAGCTCTTAATAAAGTTGCTGAGTACTTGTGAATGATTGTTCGTTTTATCTTGTAAAGCGTATCACTGTCATGTACGAGTACAGCAATTGCAGACTGGCACACTTTGGTTTGCTATATAGCTATGCGCCGTCCAAAAATATGATTTTTATCGCGAAGCATGCTTTGCATATTTTGTCTATTTGTAGTTTACATATTGAACGTGGGCCTCCATCCGCGCAAACTGTGCTTTGCATCTGGTCATTTCACGTTTATTGATGTTTCCAGCGCGGATTGCTCAGTTATAACATTATTTTTTCAGAGAAAATGTTTACCAAATAAATAATTATGTTAAACAGGATCTGCTTGTATCTGTAGAAACAAATTGTATTCTTAAAAATCTCTTTTTTATAGACACCAGCAGAACTACTAAATCCCAGATATTTCAGAGTTGGATGGGTTGCTATCCATAAGAAACCATATTAGAGACCTAAACACACAAATTATTCTTCTTCTTCATATTCTCCCAGTACCATATCATGTCTCCCTAACGTTGGCAATTACACTGGCAAGTTGCTCGCGATTTTCAGCTACAATAAAAAGTTGTTAGGCACCTCAAATTTCTGTCCAACGACGAATGTTATTCAGCCAAGACGTTCCTTTCCTTCCAATTGATCTGCGACTATTCATTTTGCCCGTTATTATGATTTGCAGAAATTTGTAAAATCAGTTAGGATTTTAAAATGATGCACTCTTTCGGTATCACAAAACCACGATATACGTATAGAATATCTGACACACATTTCGGTCGGGACCGGAAGCCTCACATTCGAAATTTATTTAGTCGTTTGAAATGTAAGAAGCTCCTGAGATAAAAAAAGTTGAAATTTGCGTTATTTTGATTTTATAAAATTATGATATAACTTTCAAAATAAGAGATGCCCCATATATCAAAATCCATTCAGCTATTTGAGTTGTAGCCGTGAAATTGTAATTTCAAAGCTCACATTTTCGATTAAAATCCATCATTTTGATTTTAGATTTTTATATTCCTAATGTCGCTCACACTGCTAATATAAATCCGACAATACATCATTTGGATTGGATTGTAGGCCGTGAGACGAGAATTTTTTGCCCCATACACCCACGCGTGAAAAGCATAGCCCTCCTAAGTCTAAGGCAATGGGGTAATAATAATTCAAACATTCTTTCTGAGGTAGGCGAGTAAGGAGGTCCTAAGAATTTGAACCGTAACGATCATTTTGCGCCACAATGTATGTACATATTGAATGCATGAAGTATTTATACAAAAGTGTAACTAAAGACGCCGCAAAGACTGTAAAGTACAACATTTCACGCATTTATGTATTCCAAAGAACTTTCTGGGCATAGTAATGGGACAGAACAACATTTTTTCAAAAATATCTCTACAACTCGTCGTTCTGCCTATTTTCCATATCTTGCGCTGGTATGCTAATGATGAATAGTGATATCTATAATCTGGACTACCGTAATACAAAACTTATACTATCACGATAAAAATGGAAAAAAGCTGTATTGTAAATTCAAATCAAATAGGCCAAGAAATAGGGAAATTTTGTTTAAGGAAATCCTAAAATTTGGGCGACAGTAAAATTCTTCGGATCCATCGAGCCTATTTAAAAAACAACAAGTTTTTGGGGATTTAAGTTCTTCATCATTTTGCCTCTATGAAAATTTGTCGTATGGTAAACAGATTACGAGAAGTTGAAGGGTAAAGGTTCACGTAATGATATTCCTGCTTATAATGGCCTAACTACAAATATAAGAGTAAAAACACTACAATTTTTGTTGAGTATAAAATTTACCATTTTTCGACACCTTGATAGTCTTTGAAGTATCTATAAGGAGGAAAAGTTGAAAATTCTAATCAAAACAGTCGCGCGACATACTCCGCACGCTACATTCGTTGCCCACATTACCCGTACATGACATTTCACATTTCATTATGAATATCAAGTCACTCACTTCCATCACTTCCCTTCTATTAAAATCTATGCAATGGTCGCTGAGGCTGCGCGGTGACAAAATGACGATAGTCGGAATGACGGAAATGTATGAGTTGATGAAGACATAAAATATACGAAAATATTACATTTTTCATACTAATATGGTATGCCGGATCATAGATCATGACTTGTGGAGTTATACCTTCTTGAACAATTAATTGTTGTAAGCTGACAGTGGACAACCTTCGTACAGCGCGGAGTATGGCGCGCGACTGTTTTGATATGAATGTTTTACCTTCGCTCCTTATACTTGAAGAAGCATAAAGGTGTCGGTTAAAACATAGAAAATCTTTTTTCTGGAAAAATTATTCTCGAAAAACGTGGTTAGTTAGCTATTATAAGCGAAAATATCCTTATTTGTAGATTTACCTTAAATTTCTCGTAAACCCTGATTGATGACAGTAGGATAAATCATAGGAGCAAGATGATAAAAAATTGTTTTTGGTAGCAAATACTCCAGTCCAATTTGAACTTATCAATAGGAAGCAAGTATCTATCAATATCACCAAAAAGTCTACTGTCGCCAAAATTGAAGAAAAAAATTACCTATTTCCTGGTCTAAAACGCGGTGCGATCAGCGGTGTCATCCTGCTCCGGTATTAATGTATGTGTATTTTTCAAATAGCGGTATAGCCGAGACCTGAGGCAGCATTTCTAGAATGAAATACAGCCGTGCTGAAACCTCTAATTAAATTGTTAAATTCAGATCCTTACCATTTTCTATGAGACGCATTTATCATAATAAGTTCAACTTATAAATTTGGATATTTTGCGACATCGCCTTTGAAACTAGTCATTATGTAATTGTAATTCATAAAATACGAGGTGTGATCACAAGATCTTTTTTGTTTCGAAAACTGCTGTAACTCTACACATCTAAGTAAAGCGTTTGATAGTCTGTTTTATTGAGATAATCTGTGTTAAATTTGAACAAGTTGAAGCTTGTCTATAACTTCTGGAGCTGAAAGGGTGATATTGTATCTTGCTGTATTTGTCGTGCTCCATGAATGTCGAACAACCTGTTAACATAAAATGTTTGAATTGCAAAAAATTGCTAATGAAGCCAATAAGATGTTGAAGCCAATGTATAGTGATAATGCGGTGACTCTGAATACTCTTTACAAGTGGTGTGAAATATTAGAAAAGCTGGAATGATTCGGTCGAAGACGAGCAATAATCGGCCCGTTCTCAGACCTCAAAAAACCGATAAAGACGAGCAAGATGTGGCAAAAGTAGTTCGAACTAACGAGGCAGTCAACCGTCTCGCATGAGTCCATACAAAACATTTTAACCGACAATGATTTGTCAAATAAGAACATCGATTGTAAAATTTGTTTCTAGACCTTTGACTGGCGAGCGCAAAAGGAAAATGGTGTGTCAATTGCTTGAAAAGGTCGTCTGATACTGACCCGGGCATGGTCAAAACTAACTATACATGAAAGCTGGGTGTACGACTATATCTCTGGAACAAAAATGCAAAGTTTTCAGTATAAAACGTGCCTCCTCGTCTTAAGATGGCAGGCAATCGATGTCGAATGTCATGTTCATAGTTTTTGTATCATAGTCCGATCAGTGTTCGTTCCAAAGGGAAGCTCCAAATATTGGCACACTTCAATTTTATTCGATAGTTTTTCGCATGCTATGAATGTCTGTCCACATCCACCTCATTCTCCGGATGTAACACATATGATTCCTCGTTCTTCCCACAAATAAAAACCAACTATCATGGAATCATCGGGATAAATACATCGCTAGCGAAGAAGATAACTTTGAAGGGGTTTAATTTAAATTTGATATGCACCGAGTGATTTATGCGTAGTGAAATTATTCACAGTATTTTTTGATCATAACTCGTATTGCAGAATAGTCCAACATATGTTGTTGGTTACGTAAGCGTTCTTTAGAGATCTCTTCAGGTTCGCAGTACTGTTGACATTTTGTTAGACAATTCGCACAAATATGTACCAGATTTCCTTAAACAAAGAGCTATTTTGTCTTGAGCAAGGAGCACCTGCGGCATGGAATTTCAAATAATAGGTATCTAGATTGCATCAAATAGAAAAATGAATCGATCCTTAGAGCAAAGATACGAAATGTTCTTGGCCCATGTATCAAAATAATTCTGTCCATATGTCCCACCTCAGAGGTGAAGAATACTTTCGACATCCAATATTCTTACTGTTACAAATAGGACCAGACTTGGATGCCCTTCACATATATATATATATATATAGAAACTGCTCCGATTACACTGAAATACTTGATGCACTTCACTATTTGGCAATCTGACTAATCAAGGCATTCCTCTAATAGCACTTCT